>CM065697.1:25823666-25860624 GCA_017654935.2 Phymorhynchus buccinoides | reverse complement strand
CGAACGAAAGAAGAAGAAAGAAAGAATCCCATCAGTGGGGCTTTTCTGAAAAAGAATGGCAACAAGCAGGGGAGATATACAGTCATGACTTGGGTGAGGCCCAGGGCCCAGAGTTAAGGAGTTCTGGGCCCAGCACTGATGAGGGGGGCTTTTCTCTGAACGACCATCCGTTGTCGGGCCTCTCTGTAGAGTTTCTTTGCACGTGTTGGTACTTCAGGAGTGGGGTGGGGATCACAGCGGCTGTGGAGGGGAGGAGGACACATGCGCGCGCTGCAGACCCAGGATTAGTCGCCATCAAAGAAGATCCACCTTGCCGCTGATACGAGGAGCGGGAAGGAGAGGGACTACGACAGCTGGAGGTGAGCCAGATCAGGGGTCTTTTGTTTCTCTTCTTTTTCTTTTTGCTGGAGATCAGTGTTGAGTGTGTCCTTCCTTCAGCAGGCATGGAACTTTTGCGTCGTTGAAGCTCTCTGTGAATACAGAAAAATGTGGATGTATAGGACAAAACAAATTTCAAGGAGGGGGTGGTTTTACAGAGTGGAGGAGATGACCATAATTCCCAATTTTGAACACTTTGGTAATCTTCCTCTTGTTGACGGAATAGCTCCCTGATCTACGCTAATACAAGGGCTCTCTTCCTCTGTCAAGAGAACACACACTCTCCTGACTTACGCCGCAACAATGAGGTGTTTCATTAGAAAAGTGTTTTTCCATTAAGTATCACCACTATTCAGAGATCTTGTGAACTATGTTGAGTAAAATTCACACAGACTGGCCGGCAAAATACTAAAAATCGGGACAAACTCTTAACAACGGTAAAGGAATTACACTTATCAGCTTATGTACTGTGTAACTTGTGACAGGTAAGCGAAGAAAAGCAGTCCTCGCGTGCATGTCTTGATGGGAAGAACTCTATTTTTTGTTTGTTTTGGTTGTCAGCTTACTATAGCTGTGTCTGGACGTCAATGAGATCTTCCGAGACCTAGGGAGCCATGATTCTGCTGAACAGGGTGAATGCTCCGTACGTTGTAGTTTACATTTGCTTGTGCTATACTCTGTCTCTGTACTGTTGTGTGTCTGTGTGTTGTTGCATTGTACTTCTAAATCCAAATACTAAGAGTTTAACTCACTCGGGATGGAATGACAGCCGAGATCTCGCTCATGACTCTTTCGCATAACCTGTCCTATAGCGACGCATGAGCCCGCACTTGGCTCATGAGAGTTTTCAGAGTTTTCTTTTTGATTTATGGCGTGTAACCAGCTTTCCAGTGTGAAGTCATAATAGTATTTTTCATTTGCTTTGACCTTGCCTCTCTTGAAATCAACCAATCATTGCAGACTTTACATTCAGCCTTTTGGTTGTAGAGGGGGGTCAAAGGCATCGGAATGTGACATTTATTCCTTCTTTCTATGTGTTAGCTGTTTTCATCAATAGGAGACAAACGATGAAGGTATGGAATCTGATATTTTACGATCGTTTAGTGCATGGTGTTGCTAATCTTTTCTGAAAATATCGATGCCTAACTCTTCATAACTTATTTTTGGTGATTATTTTCCGAACCTAGTCAAATGCCCAGTCCCCACAGAACAAGGGGAAATAATTCGGCCAGTCCCTCTTCCCAAGGTGAGTTAAAACAGTAATTAGGAGTGACACTAGGTGAAGGATGGCGGCCCGTTGGGGTGGGGTGATGTGAGGCATGGTTCGACTGGCTGGTGGGATGGGAGGGCCAGGTTGGGGGTGGGGGATGGGAGGGCAGGTTGGGGGTGGGGGATGGAGGCAGGTTGGAGGGTGGGGGTGGGAGGCAGGGTGTGTCGGGATGGGAGGCATGTTTGACTTGGAGGGTGGGGGATGGGGAGGCAGGGTTGGTGGTCTGCGGGGATTGGAGCTGCACGGTTGGAGGTGGGGGATGGGAGGCAGGTTGGGTGGGGGGATGGACGGCAGGTTGGGGGGTGGGGATGGGAGGCAGGTCGCGGGTGGGGGATGTTATGTCAAGCTTGCAGTTGGAATAAACTGAATAATAATAATAATAATAATAATAATTTAGGGGTAATTAAGGTGATGCATGCCATGTATTGTTTACCTGTGGCCTGTTTCAGGCTTAAATGTTTGCACATGTTTATTTGTAAAGATCTACGTATAAACATGACGTCTACACATAAACATGACTTCTAAGCTTTTGTGTCCAAATATGTGAAAAGAGTTGAGCAAGAATATATCTAAAATTTGGTGTGAGGGGTTGGGTTGGGGGCTTGTATGGGATGGAGGGGACCAAAGATATGGAGGCTCTGTGCGTGTGTGTGCGCGTGCTTGGACATGACCCTGGCAGTGCGCATGTCTGTGCGAGCACCTGTGTGAGTGTATGCTCGCGTGTTTACAAATATGAGCGTTTGAATAAGTATGTGCCAAACTTTGTATATGCATTTTTGTGCCTTTGTATATATGTACTTTTCTATATTCTACTCATGTAAAATGTATGTACGTCCGTCATGATCTGATTGTATAAGATAATGCATATTCTATGTTGTATTTGTATTAAATTTGTAAAGCGCTTAGAGCCCTAAATCAGAGAATAGGCGCTATATAAATAATCATTATCATTATTACTATTACTGTAGCCTATTTTGATGTCAGCTATAGTGCATTGTTAAAGCGTGTTGGGGTTTGTGTTGCAGACGACATAGAGTCCAATGTGGAAAGGGCCTACTCCAATGTGGACCAAGGCAACCAAAACCTGGTGCAAGCAGCTGATTACCAGGTAGATGGGATTCTAGCGTAAACATCTCTGCTCCATTGCAACAACAGTAAACATTTTTTACTCACCCTGGGGATACCGGGGGATCTTTAGTATAAATAGTTCCCCACCTTCTGGAAGTTCTGTGCTTGTAAGCTTCCTCTAATCTGTCACTCTCTTTGACTCTGCCTTTTCCCTTTGCTTACTGTCATCTACTATCTTTCTGACTTTTTGGCCCATTCTCCTGCCCTTTTTTGAAAAAAAAAATCTTCCACCCCGATTCATTTACTCCCCGTGGGGATGCCGGGGGGGTCTTTTGTGTAAATAGTTTCCCCTACGATGCTGGACTCCCAGGACTGCCCTCCCCTTCTGATGCTGGACTCAGGACTGCCCTCCCCTTATGTCATGCACATGATGCTGGACTCCCAGGACTGCCCTCCCATTCTGTCTGCACTACGATGCTGGACTCCCAGGACTGCCCTCCCATTCTGCATGCACCACGATGCTCCCAGGACTGCCGTCCCCTTCTGTCATGCACCACGATGCTGGACTCCCAGGACTGCCCTCCCATTCTGTCTTCGATGCTGGATTCCCAGGACTGCCCTCCCCTTCTGTCATGGACTCCCAGGACCTGCCCTGCCTTCTGTCATGCACCACGATGCTTCCAAGGACTGCCCTCCCCTTCTGTCATGCACCACGATGCTGGACTCCCAGGACTGCCCTCCCCTTCTGTCATGCACCACGATGCTGGATTCCCAGGACTGCCCTCCCCTTCTGTCATGCACCACGATGCTGGACTCCCAGGACTGCCCTCCCCTTCTGTCATGCACCACGATGCTGGACTCCCAGGACTGCCCTCCCCTTCTGTCATGCACCATGATGCTGGACTCCCAGGACTGCCCTCCCCTTCTGTCATGCACCACGATGCTCCCAGGACTGCCCTCCCCTTCTGTCATGCACCACTGATGCTGGACTCCCAGGACTGCCGTCCCCTTCTGTCATGCACCATGATGCTGGACTCCCAGGACTGCCCTCCCCTTCTGTCATGCACCACGATGCTGGACTCCCAGGACTGCCCTCCCCTTCTGTCATGCACCACGATGCTGGACTCCCAGGACTGCCCTCCCACTTCTGTCATGCACCACGATGCTGGAATCCCAGGACTGCCCTCCCCTTCTGTCATGCACCACGATGCTGGACTCCCAGGACTGCCCTCCCCTTCTGTCATGCACCAGGATGCTGGACTCCCAGGACTGCCGTCCCCTTCTGTCATGCACCACGATGCTGGACTCCCAGGACTGCCGTCCCCTTCTGTCATGCACCAGGATGCTGGACTCCCAGGACTGCCGTCCCCTTCTGTCATGCACCATGATGCTGGACTCCCAGGACTGCCCTCCCCTTCTGTCATGCACCACGATGCTGGAATCCCAGGACTGCCCTCCCCTTCTGTCATGGATGCTGGCCGTCCCCTTCTGTCATGGACTGGACTCCCAGGACTGCCGTCCCCTTCTGTCATGCACCACGATGCTGGACTGCCGTCCCCTTCTGTCATCCCAGGACTGCCCTCCCCTTCTGTCATGCACCACGATGCTGGACTCCCAGGACTGCCGTCCCCTTCTGTCATGCACCACGATGCTGGACTCCCAGGACTGCCGTCCCCTTCTGTCATGCACCACGATGCTGGACTCCCAGGACTGCCGTCCCCTTCTGTCATGCACCACGATGCTGGACTCCCAGGACTGCCCTCCCCTTCTGTCATGCACCATGATGCTGGACTCCCAGGACTGCCCTCCCCTTCTGTCATGCATGCTGGACTCCCAGGACTGCCGATGTCATGCACCACGATGCTCCGAGGACTGCCGTCCCCTTCTGTCATGCACCACGATGCTGGACTCCCAGGACTGCCCTCCCCTTCTGTCATGCACCACGATGCTGGACTCCCAGGACTGCCCTCCCCTTCTGTCATGCACCATGATGCTGGACTCCCAGGACTGCCCTCCCCTTCTGTCATGCACCATGATGCTGGACTCCCAGGACTGCCCTCCCCTTCTGTCATGCACCAGGATGCTGGACTCCCAGGACTGCCCTCCCCTTCTGTCATGCACCAGGATGCCCTCCCAGGACTGCCCTCCCCTTCTGTCATGCACCACTGATGCTGGACTCCCAGGACTGCCCTCCCCTTCTGTCATGCACCACGATGCTGGACTCCCAGGACTGCCCTCCCCTTCTGTCATGCACCACGATGCTGGACTCCCAGGACTGCCCTCCCCTTCTGTCATGCACCACGATGCTGGACTCCCAGGACTGCCCTCCCCAGGACTGCCGTCCCCTTCTGTCATGCACCACGATGCTGGACTCCCAGGACTGCCCTCCCCTTCTGTCATGCACCACGATGCTGGACTCCACAGGACTGCCGCCGTCCCCTTCTGTCATGCACCACGATGCTGGACTCCCAGGACTGCCGTCCCCTTCTGTCATGCACCACGATGCTGGACTCCCAGGACTCCCAGGCCCTCCCCTTCTGTCATGCACCACGATGCTGGACTCCCAGGACTGCCCTCCCCTTCTGTCATGCACCACGATGCTGGACTCCCAGGACTGCCGTCCCCTTCTGTCATGCACCACGATGCTGGACTCCCAGGACTGCCCTCCTCCCCTTCTGTCATGCACCACGATGCTGGACTCCCAGGACTGCCGTCCCCTTCTGTCATGCACCACGATGCTGGACTCCCAGGACTGCCCTCCCCTTCTGTCATGCACCACGATCCCAGGCTGGACTGCACCAGGCCCTCTCCCTTCTGTCATGCACCCGATGCTGGATTCCCAGGACTGCCCTCCCCTTCTGTCATGCACCACGATGCTGGACTCCCAGGACTGCCCTCCCCTTCTGTCATGCACCATGATGCTGGACTCCCAGGACTGCCGTCCCCTTCTGTCATGCACCACTCCGAGGATGCTGGATGCTGGACTCCCAGGACTGCCGTCCCCTTCTGTCATGCACCATGATGCTGGACTCCGAGGACTGCCGTCCCCCTGTCATGGACTGGCCAGGACTGCCCCCTTCTGTCATGCACCACGATGCTGGACTCCCAGGACTGCCCTCCCCTTCTGTCATGCACAACGATGCTGGACTCCCAGGACTGCCCTCCACTTCTGTCATGCACCACGATGCTGGACTCCCAGGACTGCCCTCCCCTTCTGTCATGCACCACGATGCTGGACTCCCAGGACTGCCCTCCCCTTCTGTCATGCACCACGATGCTGGACTCCCAGGACTGCCGTCCCCTTCTGTCATGCACCACGATGCTGGACTCCCAGGACTGCCGTCCCCTTCTGTCATGCACCACGATGCTGGACTCCCAGGACTGCCCTCCCCTTCTGTCATGCACCACGATGCTGGACTCCCAGGACTGCCCTCCCCTTCTGTCATGCACCACGATGCTGGACTCCCATTCCCAGGACTGCCCTCCCCTTCTGTCATGCACCACGATGCTGGACTCCCAGGACTGCCCTCCCCTTCTGTCATGCACCACGATGCTGGACTCCCAGGACTGCCCTCCCCTTCTGTCATGCACCACGATGCTGGACTCCCAGGACTGCCCTCCCCTTCTGTCATGCACCACGATGCTGGACTCCCAGGACTGCCCTCCACTTCTGTCATGCACCACGATGCTGGAATCCCAGGACTGCCCTCCCCTTCTGTCATGCACAACGATGCTGGACTCCCAGGACTGCCGTCCCCTTCTGTCATGCACCACGATGCTGGACTCCCAGGACTGCCGTCCCCTTCTGTCATGCACCACGATGCTGGACTCCCAGGACTGCCCTCCACTTCTGTCATGCACCACGATGCTGGAATCCCAGGACTGCCCTCCCCTTCTGTCATGCACAACGATGCTGGACTCCCAGGACTGCCCTCCACTTCTGTCATGCACCACGATGCTGGACTCCCAGGACTGCCCTCCCCTTCTGTCATGCACCACGATGCTGGACTCCCAGGACTGCCCTCCACTTCTGTCATGCACCACGATGCTGGACTCCCAGGACTGCCCTCCCCTTCTGTCATGCACCACGATGCTGGACTCCCAGGACTGCCCTCCCCTTCTGTCATGCACCACGATGCTGGACTGCCCTCCTGTCATGGACTGACTCCCAGGACTCCCCTTCTGTCATGCACCACGATGCTGGACTCCCAGGACTGCCCTCCCCTTCTGTCATGCACCACGATGCTGGACTCCCAGGACTGCCCTCCCCTTCTGTCATGCACCATGATGCTGGACTCCCAGGACTGCCCTCCCCTTCTGTCATGCACCACGATGCTTGACTCCCAGGACTGCCCTCCCCTTCTGTCATGCACCACGATGCTGGACCAGGACTGCCCTCCCCTTCTGTCATGCACCACGATGCTGGACTCCCAGGACTGCCCTCCCCTTCTGTCATGCACCACGATGCTGGACTCCCAGGACTGCCCTCCCCTTCTGTCATGCACCGATGATGGACTCCCAGGACTGCCCTCCCCTTATGTCATGCACCACTCTGGAATCCCAGGACTGCCCTCCCCTTCTGTCATGCACCACGATGCTGGACTCCCAGGACTGCCCTCCCAGGACTGCCGTCCCCTTTTGCCCTTCTGTCCTGCACCACGATGCTTCTGTCATGCACCACGATGCTGGACTCCCAGGACTGCCCTCCCCTTCTGTCATGCACCATGATGCTGGACTCCGAGGACTGCCGTCCCCTTCTGTCATGCACCAGGATGCTGGACTCCCAGGACTGCCGTCCCCTTCTGTCATGCACCACGATGCTGGACTCCCAGGACTGCCCTCCACTTCTGTCATGCACCACGATGCTGGACTCCCAGGACTGCCCTCCCCTTCTGTCATGCACCACGATGCTGGACTCCCAGGACTGCCCTCCCCTTCTGTCATGCACCACGATGCTGGACTCCCAGGACTGCCCTCCCCTTCTGTCATGCACCACGATGCTGGACTCCCAGGACTGCCCTCCCCTTCTGTCATGCACCACGATGCTGGACTCCCAGGACTGCCCTCCCCTTCTGTCATGCACCACGATGCTGGACTCCCAGGACTGCCCTCCACTTCTGTCATGCACCACGATGCTGGACTCCCAGGACTGCCCTCCCCTTCTGTCATGCACCAGGATGCTGGACTCCCAGGACTGCCCTCCCTTCTGTCATGCACCACGATGCTGGACTCCCAGGACTGCCCTCCCCTTCTGTCATGCACCACGATGCTGGACTCCCAGGACTGCCCTCCCCTTCTGTCATGCACCACGATGCTGGACTCCCAGGACTGCCCTCCCCTTCTGTCATGCACCACGATGCTGGACTCCCAGGACTGCCCTCCCCTTCTGTCATGCACCACGATGCTGGACTCCCAGGACTGCCCTCCCCTTCTGTCATGCACCACGATGCTGGACTCCCAGGACTGCCGTCCCCTTCTGTCATGCACCATGATGCTGGACTCCCAGGACTGCCCTCCCCTTCTGTCATGCACCACGATGCTGGACTCCCAGGACTGCCCTCCCCTTCTGTCATGCACCACGATGCTGGACTCCCAGGACTGCCCTCCCCTTCTGTCATGCACCAGGATGCTGGACTCCCAGGACTGCCCTCCACTTCTGTCATGCACCACGATGCTGGACTCCCAGGACTGCCCTCCCCTTCTGTCATGCACCACGATGCTGGACTCCCAGGACTGCCCTCCACTTCTGTCATGCACCACGATGCTGGACTCCCAGGACTGCCCTCCCCTTCTGTCATGCACCACGATGCTGGACTCCCAGGACTGCCCTCCCCTTCTGTCATGCACCACGATGCTGGACTCCCAGGACTGCCCTCCCCTTCTGTCATGCACAACGATGCTGGACTCCCAGGACTGCCCTCCCCTTCTGTCATGCACGATGCTGGACTCCCAGGACTGCCGTCCCCTTCTGTCATGCACCACGATGCTGGACTCCCAGGACTGCCCTCCCCTTCTGTCATGCACCACGATGCTGGACTCCCAGGACTGATTCCCAGGAACTCCACCCTTCTGTCATGCACCACGATGCTGGACTCCCAGGACTGCCCTCCCCTTCTGTCATGCACCATGATGCTGGACTCCCAGGACTGCCCTCCCCTTCTGTCATGCACCACGATGCTGGACTCCCAGGACTGCCCTCCCCTTCTGTCATGCACCAGGACTTCCGTCCCCTTCTGTCATGCACCACGATGCTTGACTCCCAGGACTGCCCTCCCCTTCTGTCATGCACCACGATGCTGGACTCCCAGGACTGCCCTCCCCTTCTGTCATGCACCACGATGACTCCCAGGACTGCCGTCCCCTTCTGTCATGCACCAGGATGCTGGACTGCCGTCCCCTTCTGTCATGCACCACGATGCTGGACTCCCAGGACTGCCCTCCTCTTCTGTCATGCACCACGATGCTGGACTCCCAGGACTGCCGTCCCCTTCTGTCATGCACCACGATGATACTGGATGTCACATAAGTAAGTAATAGTAGTTGTTACATAAGTGTATCACAATTTCCTTCTTTTAGGGTTTTATAATGTAGCCTTTAGCACACGACCTGTATCGCCAAAATGCACTTTTTTTCATGCAGCTTCTGTGCACCATACTAAGAGTATTTGAATGACCCCAGGAATTTTCCATTAGCTTTGGCCTTGACCTTTTATTAAACGTGTATCTGGTTTAGGAACAGGAGGTTCATTGTCCCATTCGCCATCAGGGCTCCCAGGGACCCCCATTGATGGGGGTCTATGAAGCACTAAAATTCTAAAGGACCCTCTAAAAGTTAATGTGCAGGTTTTATAATGGTCCCAGGGCTGCACTAAAAAAAATCTTTTTAGCACCTTTTAAAAATGCCACCGGGACCCTCTATCTCGCTTCTATGACCCTCTATGTCCCTGTAATCTTTGAAGGAGTCCCTGGGACCCTCTATTCCCCTAGGACCCTTTGTTTAAGCGGGACGACCCCTTTTTTGGGAGTCCTGGCCATTATGGCAGTTTGCTGCTGCAGTTTTAGAAGTTTTTGGATTTGTTTTAGACCATAATTTGTGTGTCAAGATTGCGACTGGGGGGAGGGTGGGGGGGGGGATTGGGCCTCAGGGCTCCCAGGGACCCCCATTTTGGGGGTCTATGAAGTACTGAAATTCTAAAGGACGCTCTACTTAGAATGTTCATATTGTAACTATTTTACTCTTGTATAATTAATTGTGTGTTGAGTGTGTGTGTGCGCATGCATGTGTGTGCGTGTGTGTGTGCGCGCACGCGCGCGCGTGTGTGTTTGCGCGTGCTGTGTGTGTGTGTGTGTTGGTGTGTGTGTGTGTGTGTGTGTGTGTGTGTGTGAGTAAGGAACTAAGAGAACGTTGCGTGCAAGCATCGTGCTTATTTTACTTTCTAATGATTCATTATTTGTTTGCCTTTAATGTTCTTGTTATCAATGTAAAGCGCACTGAGCTCATGTGAGAAAGAGCGCTTATATAAATTCCCATTATTATTATTATTATTATAAAAGAATTTGCAGGGGGTCCCCGGGGATGCACTAGAAAATAATATTTTTAGCATTCACAATGCCGCTGGGACCCTCTATCCCGCCTCTCTGAAGGAGACCTGTCTATTTTGTTTTGCAGGACGATTGGGAGCCCTGGGCCGAGAGTTTGCAACAGGCAGACTGAATTTTCATTTTTCCCCAGTCAGTTAATTATTATTGTTGAATAATATTAGTGCTTGTAGAGTAGCATTCTGATTCGTGTACCCCACCTTGAAATAGTAGGGATTATAAACATGTCATTTGTGTCATTTTAAAGGAGTATGCAACCCCCCTTTCTATTCGTTATTTTAAAATAAAATTATTTGAATTTTAAATGCATGGGTGCAACTTTTTCCTGGTATACAAGGATTTCCTGTTTTTGAATTTTACCAGAAAAGGATTTTTTTTTTAAAAATTGTCTACTGTATTTTTCAAACATTTATCAGCAGCAGCAACAAACTAGAAGCTTATATTGTGCCATCTTTACATAGGAAAATATGGTTCGACGACTGTTGAACACAGATAAATTAGATAGAAACATCAATATTGACTGACATCTGCCAATTGAATTGAAATGCAAACTATAGTAGAAAAGATAAGAAGAAGAGAGAAAAACTCATTTATCAAACAGTGCAATCAGCATTAAGAAAAACAACAATACACAAATTTAAGAACATAATTGTAGAAACACAGAATTGCATGAATGATTAGAAAAACAAACAGGCAAACAAACAAATAATATTAATAACAACAACAACAAAAAAGAAGAAGTTTTTTCTCTTTTTCTCTTCAAGACGACGAAAAATGACATGTGAGCATGGGGGGAAAACTGTACTTGCTAAATAGGGTGTGGGATCCTTGTACATATTTTTGTTTGTGGCTCAAGCCACAAACCTATATAACTAACTTTGTCGGTCTGTCAGTCTGTTGGTCGGGAGGATTCGAAGTCGGTCGGTCCAAAATTGTCGCACATATTGTAAAAGAGAAAGAAAAGCGTTGCACAAACGATTGCGAATCCGCGCTTGTTTTTGTTTGTGGCACAAGCACACACAAACCTATAACTCACTTTGTTGGTCTGTCTGTCTGTCGGTTGTTCGGTCCAAAATTGTCGCACATATTGTCGCGTGCCACAAACGATTGCGAATCCGCGCTTGTTATTATGTATAGGGAAGGGCGGCCATAAACTGGAGTAATACATTGAAAATACAAACTTTGTTATGTATAAGGAAGGTCGGCAATACACTGGTATAACACATTGAAAATACACACTTTGTTGTTTTTCGTGGTGGTTGCTACTTAAGCTAATCTAGAAGTATGTCAACATTTGAATGGACTTTGAATGTAAAAAAAATTTGAATCTAATTTTTAGTCCCCGAGCCGAAGGTTCGGGGAACTATTGTTTCTGTCTGGTCTGTCCGTGCCTCCCTCCGTCCGTCCGTCCGTCCGGCTATTCATCCGTTTTTCTCAAAAACTATTCAGTCTATCAAGACTATCATCATCAAATTTGGTATACTAGTTTGCTAAGATGCAAGCTATCCACTGATGTATTTAGTTTTACATTAAGGTCAAGGTCGCGGCAGTTACGGGGTTCAAACCCCAAAACACATAATCGCTAATATCTCGCGAAGTTTTTGCATGTATTTCAATGCAGGTTTTTTTCACATTTCTTGATGAATGGTCTATAACACAGTTGTCATGAATTTTTCTGTGCGCTCGTGTGCGCATGATCGCGCGCGCTCAAATCACGGGTCCGAACCCCAAGGCTATATATAAAAAAAACTATTCAGTTACGTGCTGTTTTGATGCGTTTTTATGTAGTTACGTGCTGTTTTGATGCGTTTTTATGTATGTGTACAGCCGACACATTTTCCGATTTCGGAGTAGCTCGGGCGATGCTGCGAGGGGACTTTGCAGCCGATCGGCGTTGCACTTGGTTTTTTTAATATTTTCGTCAAGACAAGCCTAAAAAATCATAGGGAAATATATATATATTTTTTTACATTAAAGGATCTTGGTCCAGAATATTTTTGAAAGAGTTTGTGTTTGGTGCAGCTTTAATGTTATCGAACTGAAACACACTGACAAAGTCGTTCTGCAGATGTATCAGTTTCTTGCTTTCTGGTGGAAATTCGCAGTGGGTGGGTGTGTTCACCCACCGAAGGAACGTCGTGCGACTGGCTACCTTTAGCCAGCAGCAATAACGGTAGGCCTACCCCCGCTGCCGAATCACAGCAGCGGAAACAGGCGAAAATGGTGTTTTACGTCCTCTTGGTCTGAATCAGACACATATGGGACATTTGTAAATACAAATATGGTGGGAACAATACTGGAGGCAATGCCCGGAGGCAGTACGAAACCAGTAAAGTCCCGAGTTTTTATTAATGAGAAACCAGAGTTAGTGTTTCATTAAATCAAAGCAGAAACAGAAAGGGGGTTGGATAGAAGTAGCACTTTACTGGGTCTCGTTTCACAAAGGCTAACGTTACGTAGCGTGAGCTCAAATCGGCAAAAACGGTCTAAGAAACATTCTCCTTGCCTTTGCCTATTGTATTTTTTTTTTTTTTTCCAAAGCGTTTTGTGGCCACTTTGGTAGGGGAAGACGGGGTAAAAAGCCCATGGGCGGGTAAGAAGCCCATGCCAATTATCTCATGAAATAAAGAACATTTCAGTCAAATTTGCCCATGAGACGAATGCTAAACATTAACACTCATCCCATGGGCAAAATGTTGACTGAAATTTGCTTGATTTCATAAGATAATTGGCATGGGCTTCTTACCCGCCCATGGGCTTTTTACCCCCGTTTTACCCTAGTAGCTACGACAAACGATTAGTTGCATCATGGGAAATATACAACTTTCTTTTTTACTTCTGGTTATTTTTAGTTCTCGCGAGAACATAGCTTTTTGCTTACCAAAATGGGAAGACAAAATCAAGAACATTGATACAGACTATTATTCTTCACTCTACAGCGCGAAAAATTGCATGGGATGATTTTAGCAAAGTAAACTAAACGCAAGTGTTTTTGAGTGCTCTTTCTTATTTTTTTCATCATGTTAGATGGCATAATATAGTTTCAAACGCTTAATTGGATCTGCACATAAATAGACGTAAATTAAATATAAATATTTGTACAACCTGTCAGAGAGGAAGAAATAATGTTTTAAACGCCCTATTTGGCCTTTGGCCTTTGAGCCATGTGGGGCAGCTGTCAGAGAGGACTTTCGGCCATGTGGGGCAGCTGTCAGAGAGGTAGAAGAAAAGTTTTGTTTTACGTCCTCAAGGAATTAACCATGTGGGGGACATTTCTTTAGAATCAAGTAGTTAAACACTTTTATTTAAGTCCTAGTTGAAGGAAGGAAAAGAGAAAAAAAATTGTTCGTTATTTTAATTTTGTAATTTTAGATATTAATAGTTTTAAAGTTTTAATTGAAAGCTATTAGTTAATCTCACCATGTCTGGCCTGGCCTGCGTTTTAAAAGGGTTTGTTAGAGTAAAATACTTTATTTTTTTGTGTTTCCTAAGTTAGACTTAGGGGAATGAACTAAGGGATATTAAAATTTCAGGACCACTATTTTTTTAAGAACAACAAGATTTTTTTTTTTTAAAGTCAAAAAGGCCTTTATAAAACATATTTACATTTGTGTTATGAACACAAGTCTTTTTATTATTAAAAATAGAGATGCACAAAATTAGTTTGGCCGCATTGATCTAACAACAAAAAAAGATCGATGCAACAAAGTGAAAAATGTTAGTTGAGTTAAAACTATAAGTGGTCCCCACCGGACCGGGTTAAAAAGGTTTTTTATTTTCCTGACTCGATGGCCCATCCAAAGCTTATTGGCCGAGTCTAGGAAAACTATAAAAGTGGGGATTTGTACATAGGCGAAGTCAATTCTACTTATGTTCAAATTCTGATCGCTTCTCGCCTCATTTTGGTTAAGACAGTGATTCAGGAACATAAATTTTTGTTTATATCCTGGTGTGGTTTGTTCAGCCCGTCGTACATGGCGAAAGCCGATACGCGACGTTAAATTGAAATTCCATCCATAGGCGAATTCTGATCGCTTCTCGGCCTTTTGGTTTAAGACAGTGATTCAGGAACATAAAATTTTTGTTATACCCTGGTTGGTTTGTTCAGCCCGTCGTACATGGCGAAAGCCGATACGCTGCGCGACGTTAAACTGAACTTCCATAGGGGATTTATAGGCCGTGAAGGGGGAGGGACAGAGAGACAAAATCCTCCCCGCCCCCCTCCCATCCAAGGCCTAAGGTCCGATGGGGATTAAGTGCTTAATTAAATGCTAGTAGCACCTATAAAATTTGTAATTAAAAGCACAAACGATTCTCTCTTGACCTAGAACCAAGGGGAGGGAGGGAGAGGGACCCCTCCTCCTCGGGACAGGCAGCGGAGAGACATAGCCAGAGTTGAGTCCTAGCATTAACCCCCACCGGGGGGGACCCTAGGCTTTCCCAACTGGTTTGTGGGGCAGCACGACTACTACGTTGCAGTTACAATATTTACATAAGGCGGGGCTTGGCACGGCCTAAATACACCTATATTGGTTTTTAAAAAGAGAGTTTTTATGACAGGGCAATATATACCTTCTTTAAAATATTAAAACAAATGGCCAAAAGACGCTTTGGACATGTCCTTTATTAACCATATTAGAGGGGCCCACCCCTCAGTGTTTTTATTTAGAATATGTTTCTTTTGGAATGGAATTTTATGATCTTTTGTTTTCTGTATACACTCTTTTAGTTCTGATTCAATAAAATGACAGGATTGAAATAAATGTTCGATGTTAACAATCTGTCCACATTGACAGCGACTGGGATTAAATTTAGAGTGGATTGCATCTGTCCTCAGTCTGAAAATAGTGGCTTGGACTAGGAAGGGGGGAAGGGAACGCTATAGGAATATGTCAGAGAGGTATGATTTGTCTCCCTTTTGATAGCAACTCTTTCCTCTCTCTGAAAGTGAAGAGTAAGCAAAATGGGGGGTGGGAGTAGGAGGGATGGGGGTAGGGGGCTTAAAAGCGAGAGGGAGCAAACTAGTAGGAAAAGGAGTCCTCTCTCCCACCCCAACCCTGTCCCAATCGCCCACCAAGGAACACCCCCACCAACACAGTGTGTGTGTATGTGTGTGTATGTGTGTGTGTGTGTGTGTGTGTGTGTGTGTTTTAATAAAAACGTTATGTAGAGAGGAAGAGAGAGAAGAGAGAGAGAGAGAGAGATTAGAGGAGAGAGAGAGAACGGGGAGATTTGAGAGAGACGCCGCAGAGAGAGAAGCTGCCGAATCATACGGTGTGTCATGTCATGCTGCACAATCAGATCGGATTTGTCATGTGGCCAACCTGAATGACTCGAATCAGGCAATGTGTCGCCGCCTCTCTGTCTCTCTCTCTGTGTGTGGTCTCTCTCTCTCTCTCTCTCTCTCTCATCTCTCTCTCTCTCTCTCGCTCTCTCCATAACTACGTATGCAAATTGGGTAACATATTGGTTAAAAATAACTAGAATGCTTGAACCATCGTAGACTCTTTTAAAAGCCTACAAAAAGTTATATGATCTTCATTGTGGAAATAAAACTAATTGGGCGTCACGCATTTGTTTTACTTTATACAGATATGGTTTTGGATATGTTTGGGTAAACCAAACGTTATGATCTAAAAAATAACTAGAATGCTTGAACATCGTACTCTTTTAAAAGCCTACAAAAAGTTATATGATCTTCATTGTGGAAATAAAACTAATTGGGCAGTCACGCATTTGTTTTACTTTATACAGATATGGTTTTGGATATGTTTGGGTAAACCAAACGTTATGATCTCATGCCTGTGATGGGAGCATTTGTTCGGCCTATGTATTTGATGACGACTGTACCTTGCTTTCTGTGCCTACCTCCACCCCCCACCCCACCGCTTTTCTATTTTACCACTGCGACTATAGTTTTTTTTTTTTTTTTTTAAAAAGGCCAGTTATAGAGCGTCGTTTCAGTTCACTGCTATGACATTTTGGGGTTCAATAGACTATAGTGAATGTATCATGAAATATTGTTCCTCCCATCTTCAGACTTTGACCCGTGCACAGAATCGCTGAAAGGCCTGGCAGAGCTTCTGCAGCGCGAGGAGAAATGTCAAAAGCCTGGGATGAGCCACAAGGCGGAGACGTCCTCACTGAACCCCCTCGCGGAGGAGTTCAAAGGGGCCTCCAAACTCAAGTAAGAAAATGCTGTACCCGTGATTTGGGTGTCCTGTGCACGTGATATTGTATAATGTTAAACATTTATCACGCGAACACACCTTTTAATTCCCGTACGTAACCCAGTGAATAAGGAGGAAAAGGCGGAAGCAGCCATGCAGGGAAATGGCTGTCCCTTCTTTTACTTATTCACGGGGTTTCCTTACGGAAATAAAAAGTTGTTTGTGTGCACGTGCTCTTACTGTTTACTTTTCTTTAAGACTTTGGTACAGTCGAAGATACATTAACATCGACAGTAAGGCCAACGGCAATGGTTAACTTAATTCATAAAACAACATGTATTGAGAATTTCCATGAGATTTTTCTTTTAGCCTTTATCCGATTGTCCGGATTGTAAGGTTTTTTGGGTGACTCCAGAGGTCATTTGTTTCAGATTAAAAAGAGTAAAGAATACTTCTTACAGTACGCACGATGAGCTAATGAAATCAATTCTATTATGATGCTGTTTTTAAGGCTAAATTACACACTAAACAGTTCATTTTAAGGGGTGGGTCAGGTTTGTGTGCAACCAATTGTCATCCTAAGTCATTATTTTTCAATCTCATGCCTGTGATGGGAGCATTTGTTCGGCCTATGTATTTGATGACGATTGTACCTTTCTGTGCCTACCTCCACCCCCCACCCCTTCCGAATGACTGACATTGTGTTCAATGCTCTTTTACAATAACTACATTTGTTTTACTTTTTATTTTTCTATTTTACCACTGCCACTATTTTTTTAATTGTTGAAAATACCAGTTATAGAGCGTCATTTCAGTTCACTGCTATGACATTTGGGGTCAATAGACTATAGTGAATGTATCATGATACGCATTGTTCCTCCCATCTTCAGACTATGACCCATCCACCGAGTCTTCCAAAGGCCTGACCGACCTGCTGGAGCAGGAGAAGGGGCGTCAGGAGGGGATGGAGGACAAGGCGGAGACGTCCTACAGCGAGGACAAGGCGGAGACCTCGCTAAATCCCCTCGCAGAGGAGTTCTGGCCTCCTCCTCCTCCTTCAGGTCAGAAAATGTTTACTGTTTACTTTTCTTTAAGACTTTGGTACAGCTCTTACATTAACGTCGACAGTAAGGCCAACGGCAATGGTTAACTTCATTCATCAAACAGCATGTATTGAGAGTTTCCATTTTATGTTGCATGAAATTTTCTTTTAGCCTTTAAGCCGATTGTAAGTTTTTTGACTACTCCAGAGGTCATTTGTTTCTGATTAAAAAGAGCATCTGAGTAAAGAAATACTTCTTGCTGTACGCAAGATGAACTAATGAAATCAATTATATTTCTAATGTTTTCAAGGCTAAATTACACACTAAGCACACAAAAACGGGTCGGGGTGGGTTATTTTTTTGGCAGCCAATTTTCCACCCAAGTCATTATTTTTCAATCTCATGCTTGTGATGGGAGCATTTGTCCGGCCTATGTATTTGATGACGATTGTACCTAGCTTTCTGTGCCTACCTCCACCCCCCCCCCCCCCTTCCGAATGATTGACATTATGTTCAATGCTCTTTTATAATAACTACATTTGTTTTACTGTTTGTTTTTCTATCTTGCCACTGTCTTAAGCATACATGTAATTATGGAAAATACCAGTTATAGAGCGTCGTTTCAGTTCACTGCAATGACATTTGGGGTTCAATAGACAATAGTGAATGTATCATGAACATAGTTCTTTCCATCTTCAGACCCAATGCTGAATCTGATAGTAGCGGATTTTATTCCAAGGGCGCCTCCACCGCAGAAATGTTGTTGCACACGGTACCCTTGATCAAAGACCCTTGATCCCAACAGCTAAGGTGAAGGTGTAGAGTGGCACAGTGTATCGCGTTCGCTTCGTTGTCAAGTAAACCCGAGTTCGAACCTGGGTACAGGGGATTTTTTCCTCTCATTCTGCACTAGGCCTTAACGGTCTGAACGTGGAGTCTTTCGGATGAGACGATAAACCGAGTCCGAGACCCGTGTGCCCATGCACTTAGCATACGTTAAACCCAGTGGCAACGAAAAAGTTGTCATTTGGTCAAAACCCCCCCGCCCCCCCCCCCCCCCCCCCCCATAAAAAAAACCCTTATCAGTGTGACAAAAAATCGCATGAACCAAAAAAAGAAAAAAAATTGGGTGGCGCGCCTCTGGCTGCGACGCGCTCTCCAGGTGGGAGCAACCCGAATTTCACAGAGACGCCTCTGTGACTATAAAGTACCTAATACCTAATACCTAATACCTAAAGTGCTTAAACACTATGGTACAAATGCACTAGCTAGGCATGATGATTACCCTACCACGTGAGCAGCCTCATTCATACTTTGGAGGGTTTTTAGACTGATGGTGTTATGTCAGGAGCTTGCCATAGCTAAGAACCCCCCCCCCCCCCCCCCCCCCCCCCCCCCCCCCACCCCCCCCCCCCCCCCCCCCCCCCCCCCCCCCCCCCCCCCCCTCACCCCCCCCACCCCCCACCCCCCGCATAGCTATGCAGAACATAACAGCCGTTTGATACAGCTACTTGGTGTTCTAGCCTATGTCAAACTGGACGCCAAACCGATGCGTTCATTTGTGATGCAGCCTTTGTGTTCTAGCTAACGTCAACTAGACGGCAAACAAATTATTATTATGATATTAACGTGTCCTAACTGCTGACTGTTGGTCATTCTCTAATTGACGTGTTGTTTGTCCACAGGACGTGGGAGACGCCCACATTGGTGACGCCCTCCCCACCGCTACCGTCCCCAGCGTCTCAGTTATTGTCAGTGGATTTTAAAGGAATTAATTTCTGACATTGGCTTCTGTTGACAGAGGTTGCCTTTTCATTGATTGGCCAAGACAAGGCGATATGAGCCTCCCCCTCCTTCATCTCCTTCTCATCATCCGTATCTTCCATAACAGTCTACGACTGATTGCCGTTTCATTACTTTCAAGCGTCTTAGTTATCGTCAGTGGATTTTAGAGGAAATTTCTGACATTGGCTTCTGTTGACAGAGGTTGCCTTTTCATTGAGTGTTGTCAATAACATTTTAAGTTGATTTATCACAATATTAAGCCTTTTTGGGGGTGTTGGGAACTCATGTCAGTGTTATCCCTCTATAGTTTGGGGCCTTGATGGCTCTTTTACTTTATTTTTAGAGGATTAGACTTCAGACAATTCTGATGTCTGGTTCTTCCAAAGTTTTAATTGTTTACCTGAATGGATTAGCAATTTCACGCATAAAATGTTGTATGCTCATTGTTAGTCACTAACAAACGTTTTAATTAAAATTAGCATTGATTTATTTATGGGATTCCCCCCTTTGTTTTTAAAATTAGCTACATCCCTCTTCTTTGTCCATTAATTGATGACTATGGAATGCAGACATTAAAAAAATATTTCTTTTTTCATTAGAAAATGTGATGTCCAAAGTAGTTTTGGGTTTTTTTAAACAATGGAATGCAGTCATAAAAAAAAAATTCCATTAGAAAATGTGCTGTCCAAAGCAAAAGCATTTGAGAGAGAGAGAGAGTGCATGCATCTGTTTGAGAGAAAGTGGAAGAGAGAGAGAGAGAGAGCATGCATGTGTTTTGAATATATGTGTGTGTGTGGCCCAAGAGTTTATATATGATTCTGACTGATAATCAAATAATAAATAGAAAATCTGAATCTTCATAATCTGTTGTCTGTGTGGTCATGAACGGCTGACAAGTTGATCTTTTGTTCCACAATCCATGGTTTGTGTGTGTGTGTGTGTATTTACAGCCACATCGGGGGGGGGGGGGGGGGGGGTACTTCTCAGTAAGTAGTGTTTGGCATTGACCAGGGCCTATATTCACATTGAGATAGTATGAGACTTATCTTTTTTTTTATCATGAGATCTTAGAAGTCCTTCTAAAGTCCTAAAGCGGTGAAAGGGTTAAATCCCACTATTTTAGGACTTCCACTATATCATAATGATAAGTGTCATGCCATCTCACTGTGGATACAGACCCAGGTCAGTAACCTCTAGATAACAAGAAAGACAAGTGCTATTCTGGGAAACACTAAGCTTGGACATTTGTTTAGTGGAGACACCTTGCCCAGGGGACATCCCCACTCTGAAGGCCTTGATAATTTAGGACTAGTGGCAATGGGGAACATCCCTAAAGGCTGCTGCACAGTGCAGTGCACTGACACTGTAGGATTCACATGCACTGACACTGTAGGATTCACATGCCTCCCAGTTTGAAACAATGAAATTCACAGCATATAGCAAAGCACTGACACTGTACGGTTCACATGCTTCCCGGTTTGAAAAAATGAAAGTCATAGCACTGACACTGTAGGATTCACATGCCTCCCAGTTTGAAACAATGAAAGTCATAGCATAGCATAGCATAGCACTGACACTGTAGGATTCACATGCCTCCCAGTTTGAAACAATGAAATTCACAGCATAGCATAGCATAGCACTGACACTGTAGGATTCACATGCCTCCCAGCTTGAAACAATGAAATTCACAGCATATAGTATAGCACTTACACTGTTGGATTCACATGCCTCCCATTTTGAAACAATGAAAGTCATAGCATAGCATAGCACTGACACTGTAGGATTCACATGCCTCCCAGTTTCAGTTGAAACAATGAAAGGCATAGCATAACACTGACACTGTAGGATTCGCATGCCTCCCAGTTTGAAACAATGAAAGTCATAGCATAGCACTGACACTGTAGGATTCATATGCCTCCCAGTTTGAAACAATGAAAGTCATAGCATATATATAAAATATATATATATACTATGATTCACATACCTCCCATTTTGAAACAATGATATATAGCATAGCACTGTAGGATTCACATACCTCCCAGTTTGAAACAATGAAAGTCATAGCATAGCATGGCACTGACACTGTAGCATTCACATGCCTCCCAGTTTGAAACAATGAAAGTCATAGCATAGCACTGTATGATTCACATGCCTCCCAGTTTGAAACAATGAAAGTCATAGCATAGCACTGTAGGATTCACATACCTCCCAGTTTGAAACAATGAAAGTCATAGCATAGCACTGACACTGTAGGATTCACATGCCTCCCAGTTTGAAACAATGAAAGTCATAGCATAGCATAGTACTGACACTGTAGGATTCACATGCCTCCCAGTTTGAAACAATGAAAGTCATATCATAGCATAGTACTGACACTGTAGGATTCACATGCCTCCCAGTTTGAAACAATGAAGGTCATAGCATAGCACTGGTACTGTAGGATTCACAGCCTTTTGCCTGCTAGGTAGTTTCTCATTTGTTTTCATTCAATGTTTGAAGTATTTAGAGTGGTGCATCTGATGATAAGCCATAGCCATATTTTTTAAAGTTGTTGAGTGGTGCTGGTATCATTCACAAAAGACTAAATTGCAATGATTGTTTATTAGTGAAAAAAGTATTATTTATACAGCTCTTTCTCACACTCCCAAAACTATTGCCCAAACTGCAGGCTAACAGACAAACTGTTTGACAAGGCCTATAGTTATGAGCAGTACCATATTTTTCTGATTATTATAAAGCCCCCCCCCCCCCCCCCCTTCAAATGTTTACACTAAATTAAGATTTTGTTCATATGTTTTATTAATAGTCTCAATATATAAGGTGCGGGACTCTCAGTGGGGGGGGGGGGGAAGTATTGCATAATAGTGCGAGAAGTATGACTATGGCTACATTAAAACTTTCTCTCTCTCTCTCTCTCTCTCTCTCTCTCTCTCTCTCTCTCTCTCTCTCTCTCTCTCTCTCTCTCTCTCTCTCGCCTCTCGTCTCTCTCTCTCTCTCTCTCTCTCACACACACACACACATCAACATCTCAACAAATTTATTCAAGAATTATATTGACTGATAGGACGAACAATATGAGAGAGAGAAAATGGAGTCTTACGTCCTCTTGGTGTGAATCAGACACATATGGGACATTTGTAAATACAAATATGGTGGGAACAATACTGGAAGCAATGCCCGGAGGCAGTACGAAACCAGTAAAGTCCCGATTTAAAATTTTTTAATACAGATAGCTGTAGCGGTGACCACGCCTCGGTTAAACCTCATCGGCTATGGCACCGCCACAAGTATCACTATGTCGGACGAACAATATGATCCACACAGATCCTCTCTTGATGAAGATAAATTTATGCGAAACATCAGACATCTACACCAAACGAACCAAACTTGTTGAAAAATGTATATACTAAGAAATTAAATATGTATACTGATTACATTCAAGTTGTTGAGTGGTGCTGGTATCATTCACAAAAGACTAAATGATTGTTTATTAGTGAAAAAAGTATTATTTATACAGCTCTTTCTCACACTCCCAAAACTATTGCCCAAACTGCAGGCTAACAGAGAATCTGTTTGACAAGGCCTATAGTTATGAGCAGTACCATATTTTTCTGACTATTATAACCCCCCCCCCCCCCCCCCTTCAAATGTTTACACAAAATTAAGATTTTGTTCATATGTTTTATTAATAGTCTCAATATATAAGGTGCGGGACTCTCAGTGGGGGGGGGGGGGGGAGTATTGCCTAATAGTGCGAGAAGTATGACTATGACTACATTAAAACTTCTCTCTCTGTCTGTCTCTCTCTCTCTCTCTCTCTCTCTCTCTCTCTCTCTCTCTCTCTCTCTCTCTTCTCTCTCTCTCTCTCTCTCTCTCTCTCTCTCTGTTTCTCTCTCTCTCTCTCACTCTCTCTCTCTCTCTCTCTCTCCTCTCTCTCTCTCTCTCTCTCTCTCTCTCTCTCTCTCTCTCTCTCTCTCTCTCTCACACACTCACACATCTCAACAAATTTATTCAAGAATTATATTGACTGATAGGACGAACAATATGATCCACACAGATCCTCTCTTGATGAAGATAAATTTATGCGAAACATCGGACATCTACACCAAACGAACCAAACTTGTTGAAAAATGACATTAAAAAAAAGAGCATGTATATACTAAGAAATTAAATATGTGTATACTGATTACATTCAAGTCAATAAAATGACATTACATTTTTTTGTAAAGAACATGTAATTACTAATAAATTAAAGATGTCTATACTGATTACATTCAAGGCAATAAAATGACATTAAAAAAAGAACATGTAATTACTAAAATAATAAATGTCTATACTGATTACATTGAAGGCAATACTTAAGTAGGCCTACTGGCCCAAACTGCCGGCTAGTCACAATGATGTACCGAGGATCGAAAAGTGATATATGTCTATACTGATTAAATTCAAGGCAATAAAATGACATTACATTTTTTTTTAAAAGAACATGTAATTACTAAGAAATTAAAGATGTCTATACTGATTACATTCAAGGCAATAAAATGACATTAAAAAAAGAACATGTAATTACTTAAAAATTAAATGTCTATACTGATTACATTCAAGGCAATACTTAAGTAGGCCTACTGGCCCAAACTGCCGGCTAGTCACAATGATGTACCGAGGATCGAAAAGTGATAGGACAGTTTCAAAAATAAGAAGACAAGATAAATCAATAGGACAATGTCCTGAAATCAATAAGACAAAGCGTGCCAGTGTTAAAAATGTAATCAGACATTTGTCCTGACAGGGGAGAACACAATATGACATTTTCAGTATTAATAGGTCATTGGCCTATGACCGAGCCCTCAGGACATCACTGAACATTTGTACTGAAAGGGGAGTACACAATAGGACATTTTCAGTTTTAATAGGTCAATGTCCTATGACCAAGGCCTCAGGACATCACTGAATATTTGTACTGAAAGGGGAGAACACAATAGGACATTTTCAGTTTTAATAGGTCATTGGCCTATGACCGGAGCCTCGGGACATCACTGAACTGTCCTAGTGTTTTTAAAAATAAGATTTTATAGAACCCGAACACCACTGATAAGGCAGTAAACACACACACACACACACACACACACACACACACACACACACAGAAAACCTGAGACACAATCAAAACTAAACTTTTATAACAAGATTACAAGCGAATACAGAACTGAACCATATTTGACAAATCCTTTAATAAACTTTAACTCAAAACAGATGTTATGCAAACTAAGAACTTCTTGCCATGAGCTTAAAATAGAAAAAGGTAGACATTCTAATATACTTAGAGAGAAAAGGTTATGTTTAGAATGTAAAGAAGTAGAATATGAAATTCATTTTTTAGACAATTGTACAAAACATGTGGAAATAAGAATACAATTTATAAAACTCGTTGAAGAAAAATACAACATATATAATGTTACACCTAGCAAATTAATTACAAACTAGCGCAACGCCTAGTACCGGAAATACCGAGCACTGGTAAAGCCTAGTACCGGTAATGCCAAGTACCGGTAATGCTGAGCAGCAGGTGTTTTTGGGTCCACGAAATATTATATTATTACTTTTGTGTCTCTCCTTCTTTCCATCTTCTTCTCTCATCCTGCTCTACCCCCACCCCCACCTCCCCACCATCCCCCACCTCCTACCCAACCCACCTACACCCCATCCGCTATTACTTTTGTGTCTCTCCTTCCTTCAATCTTTCTTCTCTCATAGCGCTGTACTCCCCACGCCCCCCCCCCCACCCCCAACACCCCAACCCCCCCCCCCCCACCCCCCCAACCCCCCAAACACACACCCCCACCCCCCCCCACCCCCCCCCCCCCCCCCCCCCCAACCCCCCCCCAACTCCCCCCACCCCCCAACCCAACCAAACTCTGTCTGGCTGTCTGTCTGTCTCTCTCTCTCGCTGTGTGTGTGTGTCAAGTCAAAATTGTAAATTTCCAGATGAGAACATTGTATAAGCAAAAACATGCTTTTTTTAAAAAAGTGTGTGTGTGTGCGTGTGCGCGCGCGCGTGTGTGTGATAAAAATCAACAGTGCCTATTCATGTAGGAATTTTTCGTGTGTGTTTGCACGCGAGCAGGCTCATTGCTCTAGCAACACACAGTGACCAGCAAAACACACAATCAATCCTTAGGCAAACCTCATTATAAAGTTAAAGATTACATGTACAGGCTACCAGCAGGCTCATTGCTCTAACAACACACAGATACCAGCAAAAGACACAATCAATCCTTAGGCAAACCTCATTATAAAGTTAAAGATTACATGTACAGGCTACCAGCAGGCTCATTGCTCTAATAACACACAGATACCAGCAAAAGACACGCTCAGCCCTTTAATTAAGCTAATCGCAAATCTTCCTTCCTCCCTCCCTTCTTTCATCTCTTCTATCTGCCTGTCAAAGAAAGGTAAAGATTATAATCTTAGGCTATCAATAAGCTCATGATTTCCTTGGCTATTCTGACTCTAAACTCTAGAGTTTAATCTTTCACTTAGCTAAGGTTATCAGTTTAATCTGATGTGATCCATCTCTAGTGAGTTATCACTATGCCAAAGGCCTGCCACAAAGTATGAGTGTTTTGGGTTTTTCCCACATGCTACGATAGATCCTGAATTTTTAAGCCCTCATAACAAAGAGTGTTCTGACCGGATAACCATAATAATCTTTGCTGTTGCTTTGTTTCTGTCCGCACAATATCCTACAACCACTGCCGAGAATCTCCTCCAAAGCTGTAGGTAGTCCATCAATGTCCATAGAAACACGGGAAGGGGGACGGCTGCCCCCCCCCCCCCTCTTCTGGCATACATACTCCCCCCCCTTTGGGGGCACACACAGAGGGAGACTGACAGACAAAGAGAAAGACAGACAGACAGAGAGAAAGAGAGAGGGGGGGGGGGGCTGAAAGGCTGCATTTTTTCATACAATAATTCACATTGATTTCTTTAAAATTCTGAGAGAGAGAGAGAGAGAGAGAGAAGAGAGAGAGAGAGAGAGAGAGAGAGAGAGAGAGAGAGAGAGAGAGAGAGAGAGAGACAGAGAGATTGAGAGAGAGAGAGATTGAGAGAAAGAGAGAGAGGGGGGGGGGGGGGGGCTGAAAGACTGCATTTTTTCATACAATAATTCACATTGATTTCTTTAAAATTCTGAGAGAGAGAGAGAGAGAGAGAGAGAGAGAGAGAGAGAGAGAGAGAGAGAGAGAGAGAGAGAGAGAGAGAGAGAGAGAGAGAGAGAGAGATTGAGAGAGAGATTGAGAGAAAGAGAGAAGAGAGAGAGAGGGGGGGGGGGGGGCTGAAAGGCTGCATTTTTTCATACAATAATTCACATTGATTTCTTTAAAATTCTGAGAGAGAGAGAGAGAGAGAGAGAGAGAGAGAGAGAGAGAGAGAGAGAGAGAGAGAGAGAGAGAGAGAGAGAGAGAGAGAGAGATTGAGAGAGAGAGAGAGATTGAGAGAAATAGAGAGAGAGGGGGGGGGGGAGGGGGGCTGAAAGGCTGCATTTTTTCATCATACAATAATTCACATTGATTTCTTTAAAAATTCTGAGAGAGAGAGAGAGAGAGAGAGAGAGAGAGAGAGAGAGAGAGAGAGATTGAGAGAGAGAGAGAGATTGAGAGAAAGAGAGAGAGGGGGGGGGGGAGGGGGCTGAAAGGCTGCATTTTTTCATACAATAATTCACATTGATTTCTTTAACATTCTGAGAGAGAGAGAGAGAGAGAGAGAGAGAGACGAGAGAGAGAGAGAGAGAGAGAGAGAGAGAGAGATTGAGAGAAAGAGAGAGAGAGAGAGGGGGGGGGGGGGGGCTGGCTGAAAGACTGCATTTTTTCATACAATAATTTACATTGATTTCTTTAAAATTCTGAGAGAGAGAGAGAGAGAGAGAGAAGAGAGAGGAGAGAGAGAGAGAGAGAGAGAGAGAGAGAGAGAGAGAGAGAGAGAGAGAGAGAGAGCGGGGGGGGGGGGGGGCTCAAAGGCCCCATTTTTTCATAATATAATTTACATTGATTTCTTTAAAATTCTGATACTGAAATGTATCAGAATTCGCGCTAAATAGCACGCGCTTTTGAGCTGTGCGCGCTAATTGCCGGCTCCGAGCCCCACCCTACCCTGTCGAGTAAGCTACCCACTCACCCTGGACGGAGGGAGTTACATTCTTTCAATTCCTAAGCTGCATTCTTTCCATTCCAAACTACATTATTTCAATTCCGATTGTTATACAGTCGCATGCGTAGCGCGCATACACACACATACTCACATACACACGCACGAACACGAGCGCACACAGTAACACACGCACAAACACGCTCGCGCTGTGATGTAAGGGCTGATGGTTGACAAGACTACTAAAAAAAAGACAGCGCTGTCGTTTATACAGTGGCGTAGGAAAAGGGGGGTGGGAGGCAGGGGGGCCGGCTGCCCCCCCTCCCTGGCTCAGAGGGGGGGGGGGGGGGGTGAGCAGACATGTTTTCCTGCCCCCCCCCAAAAAAAAAAAAAGAAACAATAAATATAATAATAATAAATAAAAGATTCGAGCAGCCAGCAAGCCAAAAGGGGAGAGAGAGAGAGAGAGAGAGAGAGAGAGAGAGAGAGAGAGAGAGAGAGAGAGAGAGAGAGAGAGAGAGAGAGAGAGAGAGAGAGAGAGAGAGAGAGAGAGAGAGAGAGAGAGACTTCAGACACTTTATTTTACAAGGATAAGAATTTAGGCTGGGCCTGGTCTTCCATTCAGTCCTTGGTTCTAAGCATGCAATGCATAACTAATACTATAAATGAACATTGAGACACTGGAACATCGCCAACAGAAACAACAACGATTAACAGTAATATAGCAACGACATGGTAGGCAGAGCATCAACATCAGCAATAAAAACAAACAGAACAGAAAACTAGCCAACCGAATAAACAAACAAAATAAAGTAAATAAATGGAAAACACCTCTTTCACTACAGTTTACTTCTCCTACTACCATTACTACTCTTACTACTATTACTTCTAGGGAGAGACGCTGAACGCTGAACGCTGAACATTTATTGTCATTACCTCAAGGGTCTGGTGACAAGGGGGGTGAAAGGAATAACAAAGTTCGGCCAATCACACAATCATCATGCAATAGAAAATATATAATAGAAAATAGAAAACAAATAGAAAATAACGTGAATTGGTACAATCATAATCATTAGTTTATGTATATTCACTATTAAGATAAGAGTTATTCCGCTTCTTTCAGACGCACCCTCTGCGCCTCAGCTATGAATTTAGCCACAGATTTCAATAATTCTTCGTCATTAGACGTTAAGAGGGAAGCAACATCCTTTCTCTCAATTATTTGAAAACTAGAAAACTTACATTTCACTCGTACATCATTATATGTTTTACAGTAAAAGAGAAAATGACATTCATTATCCACACCTGATTTGCATAAAGGACATAGCGTTATTTCACTCGTATGTGGTTCGAACCATCTTTTATTAGCCATAAATCCAAGTGTACGTAACCTAAACCTAATGAAGCTTACCCTATGCCAATTGTCTGTAATGATTTCAAGATATTTTTCTGGCTGAAATACACTTTTAAATGAGAAGAACCATTTATATTTTTCCTTACATTCCATATCAGCATGCCAGTTCTGCTTGAAACAACAAATGAGTCTGTCTTTAAATTCTTTTATAAAATGTTGGTCATTTCCGACTCCCTGGGACAACCATACTATACCAAATCCATGTTCTGACAAAACCTTTTTAACTCTATATGCCCAATTCTCTTTATTTAATTCTAATTGCAGAAGCAACATGTCATAGGCTTGTCTACATACACGTGACTGAGGTAATCTTAATAACTTCAACCAATATCTTATAGATTTTACAAATGTTCTTATATATAAAGGATACCTTCCTGTTTCTCCGTATAACATTGTGTTTGATGAATGAATTGGTGCATGTAAAAACCGTTTGATGGCGTATGTATGCACTCTTTCTATTTGCACACTTATATTCAGTCCCCAAATTTCTGAAGCGTACGTAAGCAGCGGCTCTATTTGGATATCAAATAACTTCCAAAATAAACGGCAATCTATACTTTTAAGTTTTTTCAATGACTTCACAATTTCAATCACTCCTTTCTTCCCTTTTCTAGCAAACTCATCCCAAGTATAATTTAAACTTAATTTTGTTGAAAATATCATTCCTAAATATTTGTATGTATTAACTACTTTTAAATCGTCATTCCCATAAAACCATTTCTCATGTGCTGATAGGTGCCCACCCATTCTAAAAACCACAATATTTGTTTTATTTAAGTTAACAGTTAATCCTAGTCGATCAGATTCCTTTTTCAAATTATTTAATTGGTTTTGTAATCCTATGACAGTTCCAGATAAAAGAATGACATCGTCTGCAAATAATAACAAGAAGATCTCAATCACACCTGGAATAATTTGTATTCCATGCCTTCCATTCTTTGATAATTCAATTGCCAGTTCATTAATAAACAATGAAAATAATTGAGGACTTAATATACAGCCTTGCTTTACTCCATTAGGACAATTAAAGTAATCAGAACATAAATTATTAGCACGCACATACGCTAGCACTTGATCATAAACAGCGCGAACAGCTTTGTACAGCTTACCGTTCACTCCACTTTGTCGAAGCACATTCCAAAGGGTATTACGATTTACTGAATCGAAGGCTTTTTTGAAGTCTACGAATGCCACGAAAAGCTTATTGTTAGCAAGTAAATATTTCTGAACAAGTGAATATAATGTAAATATATGATCTGTTGTGCTATATTTGGATCGGAAGCCTGCCTGTTCTTCTATTATTTTTTCCTCCCTTTCAGCCCATTTTGTTAGTCTTCTATTAAGTATAAATGTGTAAACTTTACTAATAATACTAGTTAGTGATATTCCACGATAATTATCGGGATTATTAATGTCGCCTTTTTTATGGATTGGAATAATGATTGATTTTGCCCATTCTGTAGGAAATTTACCATTTTCGAAAAGTTGATTAAATAATTTGACAAGAAAATCAATTATTGGTACATTTGCATTCTTTAACATTTCACTTATAATGTTGTCTGGACCTGCACTCTTTCCAGATTTTAAGTGATTAATACCCGCAATAACCTCTTCTTTACTTATTGAATCGTTAAACAAGGGTTCAAAATCATCCTCGTCGTCCACTATAGTTTCTTCTTGTGTAACATTTTCATATGAATCATTAAAAACTGCCCCAAAGTGATTATACCACTGTTCAATAGAAATGTCGTTATAGATACGGCTCTTCCTGTTTACAGATCTGAGAACAGACCAAAATGTTTTTGAGTCGTTCATAGAGTCTTTCAGTTTCTTTAATCTCTGTTCCTCAAACTCTGTTTCTTTTGCTTTCCTTAACTTAACATATTCCTTTCGAGATACTGCATATTCTTTTCTTTTTTCTTTTTTGTCTTTTTCTTTTTTGCATCTTTGGGCTCTCTTTAGTAATCGTTTAACTTCTTTCTGTTTCTGTATGCATTCATAGTCAAACCAATCATTGAATTGTTTAATATTATGTCCCACTGATCGAACCATGCATGCTGCAGCACTGTATAATGCGCTTACAAATTGGTTTAAGCCATCATTGACATTCGTAGACAATACATTAGTCGCCCTAAATAAATTATTTAGAAATTCATCACTCTCGAGCTCATTCTTATAAACATTGGCACATTCATCCGTCCATACAATTTTCTCACCACCCTGTTGTGTAACATCATTGTCTACATTCATACTATCATTATTCTTTTTCCATGTTACTTCCACAGGCAAATGCCATGAATCGACACGATCGCCAACACGTAAATCAAAATTAGTCAAAAGAACATCAGGAATCAAAAAATAATCAATCACACTCGCTCCATTGGGAGACACAAAAGTGAACTCCCCTTCTTTGTCCCCATTACAAAAACCATTCAATATAATCACGTCAAACAAAAAACAGAAGTCTAACAATGTTTTGCCAAACTTATTTACAATGCTGTCTTTGGAAGAACGCCCACTGTTTTCTCCATCCATTCCTTCATTCTCATCATACACATAATTTGACATCACCTCAAGTTCAGCTTGCTTATGCGCGGTTCTCGCGTTGAGATCTCCAAAAATTATAAAATAATCATTATCCTTATTAAACTGCTGCAATAAGGCTTCTTCCAAAACCAGAATACCATCTTTAACAACTTTATCATCATACAAAGGACCGCCTTCTGGGACAACATAAGTAGCTATTACAATGACATCTTTATTGGTATCAAACACACATTTGTCAACTTTCACCGCGATAGTATTGTCACATTCTAAATTAATTCTAGACACAAACTTCTCTAAACGCTTTCTTACTAATAACAAAACTCCCCAGAGTTCCTACCCTGGAAGGAAAACTTTTTGGCAGGTACATGAAACTTTAAATAATCTGTAAATATGTAACTAAAATCAAAAGACGAATCAAGGAAAGTCTCAGTGAGACATACAAAATCAAACTGATTGACGTAATTCATAAAGGAAACATCTTTTATTTTGCTAAACAAGTTTTCGACATTGTAATTAAGGAACGACCACTGCTGTGAAAGGCCTAGCCTGTCATATGGCTGATTGGAATTACTAGAACGTAGATTTCTTTCCCTCCCCGTAGGTCGATTCTGTCCCTTTCCTCGTGCTGGTCCCGCTGACGATTTGCTGCTCTGGCCCCCCAGGTAGTAATGTAGAGCGGGCTGTTTCCCTGGCGTTCTTCTCGGTGCACGCGCGTCGCTTCTAGGCCTATCACCCTCTGCTTCAAGCAAAGGGGATTCCCCGCCACCAGTCGTTGATCCGTGACCATCTTTCATTCCCGCACCACTCACTCCCACCTTACCACTCTTTCCACCCTCCACACTCACTCCTTCCCTATCCATCATACCTGCCTCACCACTCCCGTCTTCCTTGCCACTCTTTCCGCCCTCAGCACTCTCACCCTTTCTATCATTGTTCCTCTCTTCACTACTTTCTTCATCCTCATCCCTATTTCCATCCACCACCCGTTCCTTGTCCTCACTGCTTTTTCCACCCACATCATTTTTCACACTCTCACTTCTCTTCTCACTCTCCTTCCCCCCTTCACTCTCATTTGTCTTTCCCTTCTCCCTCTCCATTCTCCTCTCACTCTCCCCTTCCTTTGCCCTCTCACTCTCCCGTCTCTCTCGTTCCTGGTTTGTATGCCTGCCATGAAGGAGGAGGGAGGGGCGAGGACCCCCACCCCCACCAACCGCACCACCCTGGGTTGAAGCGTTACCAAACTGCCTGAAATCTGCTTGCTGGCTGGTTGATGGAGACACACCTATTTTGTTCAGTCCTGTGTTGCTAGGGTTAGACATGTGTGTGGTGTCAATGTGTTGCCCATGTGTGTTAGCTTGACTAACACCAACATTTTTAACTGCATCAGCAAATGTCCTAGGAGGGGGGTTGGGATCGATAGGCAAAAGGAGAGAGAGACAGAGAGAGAGAGAGAGAGAGAGAGAGAGAGAGAGAGAGAGAGAGAGAGAGAGAGAGAGAGAGAGAGAGAGAGAGAGAGAGAGAGAGAGAGAGAGAGAGAGAGAAAGAAGAGAGACAGACAGACAGACAGACATACAGACAGAGGGAGACATAGAGAGACAGAGACAGAGATAAACTTGCAAACTTGTATAATAGGGACATAGTTGTATTGTTTTCAGATTGCTTTATTAGCCGTCTAGAGAGAGAGAGAGAGAGAGAGAGAGAGAGAGAGAGAGAGAGAGAGAGAGAGAGAGAGAGAGAGAGAGAGAGAGAGAGAGAGAGACAGACAGACAGACAGACAGACAGACAGAGGGAGACAGAGAGAGACAGAGACAGAGATAAACTTGCAAACTTGTATAATAGGGACATAGTTGTATTGTTTTCAGACAGACAGACAGACAGACAGACAGACAGACAGACAGACAGACAGACAGACAGACAGACAGAGGGAGACATAGAGAGACAGAGACAGAGATAAACTTGCAAACTTGTATAATAGGGACATAGTTGTATTGTTTTCAGATTGCTTTATTAGCCGTCTACAGAGAGAGAGAGAGAGAGAGAGAGAGAGAGAGAGAGAGAGAGAGAGAGAGAGAGAGAGAGAGAGAGAGAGAGAGAGAGAGAGAGAGAGAGAGAGAGAGAGAGAGAGAGAGAGAGAGAGAGAGAGAGAGAGACAGAGAGAGACAGACAGACAGAGGGAGACATAGAGAGACAGAGACAGAGATAAACTTGCAAACTTGTATAATAGGGACATAGTTGTATTGTTTTCAGATTGCTTTATTAACCGTCTACAGAGAGAGAGAGAGAGAGAGAGAGAGAGAGAGAGAGAGAGAGAGAGAGAGAGAGAGAGAGAGAGAGAGAGAGAGAGAGAGAGAGAGAGAGAGAGAGAGAGAGAGAGACAGAGATAAACTTGCAAACTTGTATAATAGGGACATAGTTGTATTGTTTTCAGATTGCTTTATTAGCCGTCTACAGAGAGAGAGAGAGAGAGAGAGAGAGAGAGAGAGAGAGAGAGAGAGAGAGAGAGAGAGAGAGAGAGAGAGAGAGAGAGAGAGAGAGAGAGAGAGAGAGAGAGAGAGAGAGAGAGAGAGAGAGTGAGAGACAGAGAGAGACAGACAGACAGAGGGAGACATAGAGAGACAGAGACAGAGATAAACTTGCAAACTTGTATAATAGGGACATAGTTGTATTGTTTTCAGATTGTTTTATTAGCCGTCTACTTCATTTTTGTACCTTCTTCCCTGTTGTTTTGCTTCTTCCCTGTTGTTTTGCTTCTTCCCTGTTGTTTTGCTTCTTCCCTGTTGTTTTGCTTCTTCCCTGTTGTTTTGCTTCTTCCCTGTTGTTTTGCTTCTTCCCTGTTGTTTTGCTTCTTCCCTGTTGTTTTGCTTCTTCCCTGTTGTTTTGCTTCTTCCCTGTTGTTTGGCTTCTTCCCTGTTGTTTGGCTTCTTCCCTGTTGTTTGGCTTCTTCCCTGTTGTTTGGCTTCTTCCCTGTTGCTTGGCTTCTTCCCTGTTGCTTGGCTTCTTCCCTGTTGTTTGGCTTCTTCCCTGTTGTTTGGCTTCTTCCCTGTTGTTTGGCTTCTTCCCTGTTGTTTGGCTTCTTCCCTGTTGTTTTGCCTGTGTAGGTCTTTTTTTTCTTCTCCCAGAGAGTTTTTTCCACCTTAATCCTTTAAATGTTTTTTCTTTCTCATGTCATAGACAAGCGTGTCTGACTAGGGTGTTTTTTTCTCGGATAACTTCTGTTTGCCCCCTCACCCCTCGGTGCCAGGGTGGGGCAACCCACTTTGGGGTCAGACCAGGGTTTGATGGGCTAGGCGGCGAACCCACCCCTGCCCCCGCCCCTCTCATTTTCATGTCTTAATTGTATTGTAATGTCAGCTTCTGCTACATGTGTCCACTTTAGCACGAGATTTGTTCTCTTCACCCAACAATCTAAACCCTTTTTTCCCCACCCCCTACTCCACACCCAACTGACCCTTGTTTGAATGAAAGATCGTGTTTTACGTCCTCTCGGTCTGGAACAGACACATATGGGACATTTGTAAATACAAAGATGGTGGGAACGATACTGCAGGCAATTCCCGGAGGCAGTGCAACACCAGTAAAGTCCCGAATTTTTAACAATACAGATAAGTGTAGCAGTAACCACGCCTCAGTTAAACCTCATCGGCACGTAACTCTGATTATATATTGAGAGTTTGACCCGTGTTTCCAACTTCTGCCAATTATTATCATTGCTACTCACTGTCCCCAACCTCTCTCATCTCAAAACATTTTTTTCTTCTCTTTTCTTTTCCCCCTGATTTGAGTTCACAAATGCATGCCTTGCTCTTTGGTTTCAACTTAGTCACAAGTATCATTTACGCATTGGACTGTAGAGGGGGAGTATTGTTTTTGATTTTGGTCTTGTTGGTTTTTTGCTCCTTTTGTTGCCTGCCTTTTGCTCCTTTTGCTATATTTGCTGTTTGCTGTTTTCTTGTTTGTCTGTGTTGATAAAGGCGCATTCGCCGAAATATCCAGTAGTTTTGTTTTGTCTCTTGTGAATAAAATAACGTCACTTTACACTCGTCGTGCAGTTGTTTGTTTGTTGTATGTTCCAGTGAAGTTGTAGTCTATTTCAGGTTCTTTGTTCTGCCCTCACAATAATTATCATGAGAACCGCTGCAGTAAATCTCTTCAAATAATGTAGGTAGTAAATCAATGGCAGTTACCCCCCCCCCCCTTCCCTGGCTCAGAGGAAGGGGGGGGGGCATCATTATGACTAACATAATATAAAACAAATTGTGTGTGTGTGTGTGTGTGTGTGTGTGTGTGTGTGTGTGTGTGTGTGTCGATTATCTTAAAAACTACTGTTTGGACTTTGATTAAAATTGGCAGAGGGGTAGTCAGCTCGAAAAGGAAGCTTCCTTTCGTTAATCAACACCGTGCTGACATTGACCTTGAAGTTTGACCGTGAAAACCGAAATTTCTTTCTTTGGGCTATGTAATTTCTCCTAGCTTTATTTCGTGAACTAGTTTTACGTCCTCTATGTAATGTCCTTTATGTAATTTCTCCTAGCTTTATTTCGTGAACTAGTTTTACGTCCTCTTGGTCTGAATCAGACACATATGGGACATTTGTAAATACAAATATGGTTGGAACAATACTGGAGGCAATGCCCAGAGGCAGTATGAAACCAGTAAAGTCCCGATTTTTTAATATTAATACAGATAGGTGTAGCGGTGACCATGCCTCGGTTCAACCTCATGGGCTATGGCACCGCCACAAGTAGTGTAAGATATATGTCTTCCCTGTTGTTTTGCCTGTGTAGGTCTTTTTTTTTCTCCCAGAGAGGTTTTTTTCCATCTTAATCCTTTAAATGTTTTTTCTTTCTCATGTCATAGACAAGCGTGTCTGACTAGGGTGTTTTTTTCTCGGATAACTTCTGTTTGCCCCCTCACCCCTCGGTGCCAGGGTGGGGCAACCCACTTTGGGGTCAGACCAGGGTTTGATGGGCTAGACGGCGAACCCACCCCTGCCCCCGCCCCTCTCATTTTCATGTTTTAATTGCATTGTAATGTCAGCTTCTGCTACATGTGTCCACTTTAGCATGAGAGTTGTTCTCTTCACCCAACAATCTAATTTCTCCTAGCTTTATTTCGTGAACTAGTGAACAGAATCGCTTCACATTTTGTGCGGTGGTGTACCATGGTGCAATGAAGTTTGTGTAAAAGTTCAACTGTATCTCATGAACTAGTGAACAGAATCGCTTCAAATTTTGGGCTATGTATTGTATGCGTTCTGTAAGGGTGGAAAGTGGTGTGTTTATTGGGGGGGGGGAGGACATAACTCTGGCCGGGTTTGCATTGTCACAATGCGTTGCTGCCGCCCGGCGATGCCCTTGTTTTTATTCTTGTACTAATGTCACTACTAGAGTGTCACAGGCTAGATCAACTTGCATTTCTGGGCCTTGTTTATAATGATATTGAAAGGATATGAAGAGAGTAATTTGGTTGGGTATTTATTTATATAAGGTGGTATATATAGGAATTTGTTGTTCGTAATTAAGCAGGACCAATGAGATGGCCTG
>CM065697.1:25811166-25813666 GCA_017654935.2 Phymorhynchus buccinoides | reverse complement strand
TGTTGTTACCCGGCCAGAGATTGGTTTGTGTGTGTGTGTGTGTGTGTGTGTGTGTGTGTGTGTGTGTGTGTGTGTGTGTGTATGTGTGTGTGTGTGTGTGTGTGTGTGTGTGTGTGTGTGTGTGTGTGTGTGTGTGTGTGTGTGTCTGTGTGTGTGTGTGTCTGTGTATCGATTATCTTAAAAAATACTGTTTGGACTTTGATTAAAATTGGCAGAGGGGTAGTCAGCTTGAAAAGGAAGCTTCCTTTCGTTAATCAACACCGTGCTGACATTGACCTTGAAGATTGACCTTGAAAACCGAAATTTCCTTCTTTGGGCTATGTAATTTCTCCTAGCTTTATTTCGTGAACTATTGAACAGAATCGCTTCAAATTTTGTGTGGTGGTGTACCATGATGCAATGAAGTTTGTGTAAAAGTTCAATTGTATCTCATGAACTACTGAACAGAATCGCTTCAAATTTTGGGCTATGTATTTTATGCGTTCTGTAAGGGTGGAAAGTGGTGTGTTTATTGGGAGTGGGGGGTGGGGGGGGAGAGGACATAACTCTGGCCGGGTTTGCATTGTCACTATGCGTTGCTGCCGCCCGGCGATGCCCTTGTTTTTATTCTTGTACTAATGTCACTACTAGAGTGTCACAGGCTAGATCAACTTGCATTTCTGGGCCTTGTTTATAATGATATTGAAAGGATATGAAGAGAGTAATTTGGTTGGGTATTTATTTTATAAGTTCAGATAGGTATTAAATCATATACATCTGTATTGCTAAAAAAATCGGGACTTTACCACTGGTGTTGCACTGCCTCCAGACATTGCCTCCAGTATCGTTCCCACCATCTTTGCATCTACTGATGTCCCATGTGTCTGTTCCGGACCGGAGGACGTTAAAGGGATTTTCATCAGATAGGTATTAAATAATGTTATGTAAACTATTAAACAAATTTGTAAGTGAAGCCCTGCAGTTTAGTCTGTGTGTGTGTGTGTGTGTGTCCATGTATGACTGTGTGTGTGTGTGTGTGTGTGTCCATGTATGACTGTGTGTGTGTGTGTGTGTGTGTGTGTGTGTGTGTGTGCGTGCGTGATGCACGTGTTTGGTTGTTAAAACTACTGCTAATGTATTAATTGGTGTATGACATTCTCTTTTGTTTCATATTGATTGTGCATGGCACAACCTTAAAGAAATAATGCACACGATCCTAATCCCCTTAGCAGGTTTTATATACCTGAAGGCTCAGAAGACCATGAATTCCCTCATATTCTTTCAGGCCACGTATAATTTGTTCATCATAGCCAACAAACAAATTCACAGTAATGTTATTTTCCAAAACGGTCAGCATACAGTGTCAGTACAAAGACAGTAAAAGTGTGGTGTCTGCTTTGAATGTGTGTGAAATAGTTTTATTTCATGTAGACACTGTACACAACATCGTTTATGCCTTTGAGTTATAGTATGCCACAAGGTGAGCACTTGATTATCATTAAAATACATTTTATGTCAATGTTGTAAGTGATGTTTTAAGCTTAAGTATTGTAGGGAAAAGCCTGCTATTCACAAGTAAGATTGCTTCCCTTGAAAAAAAAAGAACAATCTCTCTTATATATAATTTGTAACATTACATAATTACCCGGCCAGAGGCCGAGGTATTGCAATCGGTTTGTGTGTGTGTGTGTGTGTGTGAACAGAATCGCTTCAAATTTTGGGCTATGTATTTTATGCGTTCTGTAAGAGTGGAAAGTGATGTGTTTATTGGGGGTGGGGGGGAGGAGAGAGGATATGGTGCAAGGAAGTTTATTTTTGGTATAAAAGTTCAGCTGTTTCTCATGAACTGCTGAACAGAATCCCTTCAAATTTTGGGCTATGTATTTTATGCGTTCTGTAAGGGTGGAAATTGGTGTGTTTATTGAGGGGGGGCGGGGGGAGGACATAACTCTGGCCGGGTTTGCATTGTCACAATGCGTTGCTGCCGCCCGGCGATGCCCTTGTTTTTATACTTGTACTAATTTCACTACTAGAGTGTCACAGTCTAGATCAACCTGCGCGGCAGCATTTCTGGGTCATATTCAAGTGATAAAACTTTCGTGTGTGTGTGTGTGTCGTATACAATAAGAAATATATTTCTATCCCCAGCGTATGTTACACCACATGCTTTTCAAGAGTTTAAAATAGTTCTTCTTCTTTTTCTTCCAGTAATGTCCACCTGCAGTTTATCAGCAATTATCGACATAATTATACAGGGGTTCAAAGACGAAGATGCGCAACACGAGATGAGAAAAATATATGAGATAAATAAAAAAAGTTGTTGTTACCCGGCCAGAGATTGGTTTGTGTGTGTGTGTGTGTGTGTGTGTGTGTGTGTGTGTGTGTGTGTGTGTGTGTGTGTGTGTGTATCGATTATCTTAAAAAATACTGTTTGGACTTTGATTAAAATTGGCAGAGGGGTAGTCAGCTCGAAAAGGAAGCTTCCTGTCGTTAATCAACACCGTGCTGACATTGACCTTGA
>CM065697.1:25711166-25803666 GCA_017654935.2 Phymorhynchus buccinoides | reverse complement strand
AGGTATTAAATCATATACATCTGTATTGCTAAAAAAAATCGGGACTTTACTACTGGTGTTGCACTACCTCCAGACATTGCCTCCAGTATTGTTCCCACCATCTTTGCATCTACTGATGTCCCATGTGTCTGTTCCGGACCGGAGAACGGTAAAGGGATTTTATATAATGTTATGTAAACTATTAAAAAAAATTGTAAGTGAAGCCCTGCAGTTTAGCAGAGGCTTCTTCATGGTCTTTTCTTACTGTGAATTTTCCTCGCAGTTGCGCACAACTCCTGCTACATAAAGGGGATATCAGTTGATTATAACTAATGGTTTCAATGTAACATCATGTGCATAGGGTGTTTAAAAATTAATAACGCATATTACAATATTTCATTTTTATTTGGTCATATATTAACATTTAATTACAATTCCTGTACTACAATTATAACTTTCAATTTTGTTTTAAAATTATTAAAACGGAAAGCTGATTCACAGCAGAATATTTTGCTTTTACCGTCATTTTATTAACTTTAAAACGAGTATCACTCTATGACGAAACTCTGTGGTCGTTCTGTATCGCTCGACAAGTACGCGACAAGTACGCAATCGGAAACCTGGATTGGTGATAATTTGTTTATAATTTACAGAACTTTTAAAAAATATTGTTAATATTTAAATACTTTATAGACCGGTTGCCCTCGTTTCTTACATATATTTAAATAGCCGACAAGCTAGTAAAGGGCTTTAGTAGACACAAAATAATTTTCTATAGCAGGGGATATAACTCAAGTAATAGAATCACCGTCAAGCACCGTCGATCTTGCATAGTTATTGTTTCTCTCTCTCTCTCTCTCTCTCTCTCTCTCTCTCTCTCTCTCTCTCTCTCTCTCTCTCTCTCTCTCTCTCTCTCTCTGTCTGTCTGCCCCCCTCTCTCTGTGTCTCTGCCCCCCCTCTCTCTCTCTCTGTCTCTGCCCCCCCCCCCCCCCTCTCTCTCTCTGTCTCTCTCTCTCTCTCTCTCTCTCTCTCTCTCTCACACACACACACACACACACACACACACACACACACACACACACACACACACACACACACACGTGTCAATAAAGATCATTTTGACTTGACTTGACTTGACTTGACTTGACACACACACACACACACACACACACACACACACACACACACACACACACACACACACACACACACACTGGGAATACACCTGTTTTTGCAAGTGCTTTCCATTATTATTTCAAACTGGTTTATTCTTCTTCTTTTTTTAAAGCCACATGCACACACTAGGCATGCATGAATGAAATGGCAAAATGACACTAAGTTCATAATGTGTCACATAATAATAATAATAATAATAATAATAATAGAGCGCACATTCTAGGCGAACTACTCATGGCTCTAAAATTGACTCCACATGCGAATGTCACGGGAAATCTTTAAAAAATCGGGACTTTACTGGTTTCGTACTGCCTCCGGGCATTGCCTCCAGTATTGTTTCAACCATATTTGTATTTACAAATGTCCCATATGTGTCTGATTCAGACCAAGAGGACGTAAAACTCCATTTTCTCTCATGTCACGGGAAATATTGGAATCCGGGAAAATTCCGAATTTTCCCGAGCTTGGGAAAATTCGGAATCTTTCCGGGAAAATTTGGAATTCTGGAATTTTGGAATAGGTAGACCTATCTATGTATGTTTGTGTAAGCATTTAGATATGCAATGTTGTATTACGAATGTATGCATGCCGCAGACTAAGATATTTGTATGATATATAATTTGTGAATGCAAGTTGTATGTTTGTATGTATGTGTAAACGTATGTGTATATAAGTTAGATGGATGGGTAGTTAAATGGTTGTATGCGTGCGCATGATGTGTGAGTGTGCATAAGTGTGTGTGTGCATAAGTGTGTGTGTATATGTGTGTGTGTGTGTGTGTGGTGTGTGACCAAGATTTGTTTTAAATAGTCGCATATTTCATTTTTTGTCTTTTCTATATACTATGTCTCTGTATTTATTGTGATGTTTTGATGATTGTTTTATTGCTGCTAAAAGAATTTCCTGTAAAATGGACAATAAAAATATTGATTGATTGATTGTTGATTGATTATTGTTCGTCTTGAAGAGAAGCAAGATCACTGACGTAAAGAACAACTTTCGTTTCATTTCCCGGAAGTTGCGAAAGAACAGTAACTCTAGATAACCAAGAAAAGCAACTGATTCATCTTACGCCATTTTGCAAGGCTTGTCAGAGGTTGTGAAGAACTTCAAGAAGTGTCATGTTTTGATTTACTCTTGTGCCAACAAGGACGTAACAACCTGACAGACATTGCGAATTTAAAGACGAAGAATCTTTTTTTTATTTACAAAAGGTATGTCTATTCTATTCTATATTGATTTGATTAAGACAGAATAAATCCAGTTTTGTCGTATTTTGTTTACACTTAACAATAACAGTTAACACTACTCACTAGTCTACTAAGCGAGTAAGTTCATTTAGTGACTAGTGTAGTCAGTCTAGTCACGTTTGGTTGCCGTGTTCGACGACTGAATGAATTACCTACTTCATGTCAAGTTCTTGTTCGTCTAGACGACAGTGGCATAAATTTTATGATAAAATTACAAAGGTCCGTTTTTAAAAAGGCAATCGGCAGCATTAGAAAGTAGGATGGTTATAAATATTTACTTTATGTCAAATCCTAATGAAATTGATGTCATTGGAAAGAGCCCGACAAGACCTTTAAAATGATACCCAAATTATCAAAATCGGTCGAAAATTGAGAAAGTTACGACGTTTTAAAATGATAGCATTTTTTACATGAGCTTGTACCCACGTGTCGTCATATCCGGCCACAAGGAGCGCTCCATAGTATGGGAGACCGCCATCTTAGTCAGTAACTTTGTTTGAAAAATGCCTGATCGATGCTGTTTACACGTTTAAATTCTGATCGCTTCTTGGCCTTTTGGCTAAGACAGTGACTCAGGAACATAAATTGTTGTTTATACCCTGGTTGGTTTGTTCAGCCCGTCGTACATGGCGAAAGCCTATACGCGACGTTAAACTGAACTTCCATCCTGTTTGCACACAAATCTGACTAAGATGGCGACACTTTCGTTGGAAGGGTCGAGATGCGCACGCAGGTGGGTGGGAGCCATATAAGAAAAAGTTGATAGGTTACCGGCCCTTACCGTATCACGGTTTGGATGAATAAAACAGCCATAACTTATTTATTTTTTTACCAATAAGCAAATCATTGGTGCCAAAATAAAGCTTATTCAAAGGGGCAACATCAACCCCAAACATTAGACAGGTTAGGCCTAAGCTTTTTGTGCGACTCACAAGATCGCAACATCAACATGAACATGGCAGAAAACATGTCGGACAGGCTTCGATGTAACACCTCCCGACTTGTGGAGACCTTGAGCAGCATTGAGCTTTATTCTAGATGCACCAAATTTGGTGTACTTGTAGAAAAATAATTAAATGTAACTATTTGTTTCAAAAAAGCAAGTAGTTACCGTTCAGAAATGGTAAACAAATGAACTGGACCCAAATATTGGATTGCTTGTCTCTCGCGATTGGCCGTCTTCGCGTAAAAAAAGATCGTTCCCGAATGACCGGGTAGGTGTCTGCTTCCACAAAGAAAAAAACTCGGATGGTCAGCGCCAAGAATAACCATCAATAAAAACAAGCAAAGGAAGTAACTGTTTGGCACATGGCCAAAATCGGGGCTCGGGATTTTGACAGGAAAAATCGCTGCGATTTGACCTAATTCCGTCGTCCCTATTAGAAAGGGTCCAAAGACAGAGCAACAAAATTGATTAGTCACCTTGATTACGAACACAGACTAAGAAAGTTGAAATTACCATCTCTGAAATATAATAATATAGAAGAATTCGTGGGGATCTGAGTGATAAACACATACAACATTTTTCACAGTGATAATAATACTAATAAATTTTTGTTCCAGCTAACAACTGACTCAAGAACCCGTAACAGTGATTTAAAAATACTAACCCAGTATAGCCGAACTAATAATATTAGAAATTTTTTCTTTTCTAACAGTAACAAAGTTCGGGAATACTCTTCCTGCACATAAAACGAGCACAAAATCTAATACAATTCAAAAACCTTGGTGGATACACCAACATATCAAAACTACAATATGAGCATGGCTAAAACGCAGATTTGCCAAAAACAAAATATAAAAACCTCTCAGCTGTGCAAAAGTTCAAACAAAAATGACAGGACAGTGAAGAGGCCGCGAGGCCTAATGAGTAATGTCCTAACTACCTGACCTGACCTGAACGTAAAGTGGAGTTTTAATCATTTTGGTTTCTTCAAGTTCTTTACTATCAGTTTACACTTTCACCGCCAGCCATATTTCAGCCAAAAATGTCCATTAAATTTACCTGGGTAGAGAACAAAATCCATCTGCAGTATTGGTGATTCTTCTGTGACATATATATAAAATCAGGTCTATCCTTACTTCCCAAAACTAAGACAATAGGGTCTTTGGATAATAGACCCCAATTTGATGCCTTTTACTTTTTAGTGACATAGGTGTTTACTGTTATACTTATAATCACTATGACTATGGTGCTAAAATGCGACTTTGGCGGTGAAAGGGTTAAAACACTGTTTACAGAGAATGAGATTAATTTTTAAAAGTTGATGACCCATTAGCAAGACCGGTACATCGTTACAAACTTACATTGATCGTACATGGCAGGTGGCGTCACTTTTAAATCCATGATTTATTTAAGAAAACAAAATAGCGATGATCTGATCTAGCACATTACTGTGACTGTGACTGAGTAGATGTTTCAATTTATATTTTGCTCTAGTTTTTCAATAACCATAATTATATTACCCATGGATAAAGGTAAAAAAAACACCATAGCTTTTTAAAGTACTAAAGCAGGGTTTATGCTTTAACTCACTCGGACATGGCCCAAATTTTACCATGGATTGGGTTACAAATAATAGGGCTTGTATTAGTTTAGCATTATTTTCTTGTCATAGAACTGAGGAGGAATGATAAATAATAATTTTTAAAAAAACAAGGAGGAAAAATATACATTTAATTTAAGCTTAATGCCTGCCCTAAACAAGAGTAAAACCAACATAGTATGAATTTAACTGCAAAATCATAGCTCTAATAAAATCACTGCCAAAATGATGGTAGATTTAATCATTTACTCATTTACTACTGATTTAGCAGCGATTCTCTGAAGTCAAACTTGCAGGTTATTGTTTGTCTTGAATTTTAGTTTGAATGCTCCCAATGTCTTAGCATGTTTTCTCTTTTTATGACATGTGTTTCTAAGCTATTGTTTCACTTTCAGAGTCTGAATTTCTGCTGCATGTAATAATTTTCTTCTATTTCTATTCATTCAGTCAAAATCAGCTTTGCGTGTCTGTTTTCAGCGGCCAGATATTTTCAATAAATACAGCCGAGATACGCAAAACGGGCAGCATGGACTGATGTGTTGCTAAAACAGCACCTCTTGCTTTTCCCCATGTTCGGGTGGCTATGGAAGAGCACGTGATTTTCTCCAATCTCAGACGCAATCACATGCTGGATGTGTTTCGCATGAGGAATCCCCGCAAGATGAAGCGCAATGATGAGGAAAAGAAACCAGGGGGCCTGGTCCTGCCCCGCCGCTACGAGCGCATTGAAACCTACGGCAAAAACATCATCAGGTGGGTACATTGTAGCTACTGTGCTGTTTTTTTATGTGCTGAAGTTGACTCACTTATTTGTTTGGTAAATCTGTTGCTTAGTTTATGGAGCTTCCCTGATGACAATTAATTTTAATCAGATTTCTTTTTTGACCAGAGTGCATGTCTTTGTTTATTGTACAGTATGTGCATTGTGGGTATATTGTGTGTGTGTGCACACGCACATTTTTATGTGTTTTTTGTTGTTTGTTTTTGCTTTCTATTGCAAATGCTCGTGTAGCAATTGCTAATGCGATTACAGTATTACTATTAGCCTAAATACTACACTGTATGAGTTCTACAAGTGTTCTACAAGTTCTAGTTTAATAAATTAAAGGTTTAGATCTTAGCTCAACGTGTTTGACACTGACACCAGTTGGCAGCTCATCTAAACAGAAGATCATAAACCATTAGGGCACTAAGGGTAGTTAAGGGTGTGTTGATTCTTGTTGAATTGTTTGCTTTTGGGGGGTGGGGGTGGGGGCTTTTTTCCCCTTCTCACTAATTTTATCTTTGAAGTCAGAATCAGTAGAATCAGTGCACAAAAATATGCCTCTAGATTTTTAGAGCTCTGGGGTTCTGGATATTTCAAGGGGTCTTTTCTGAGAAAAAACCCTGTGTGTCAGGTTACAATTTCACAGTGGCTATGGTTACAGGGTTGTTGCAACACCTAGACCATGTTCAGGGATAGTAACTCTTCCTAGTTGAAATTTTCGTCCAGAAATGCATTTTCTTTTTTGACGCATCAAGGTTTCTTTAAAATAAGGGCTAGAGCTAGGAACATGTTAGAGTCAATGTTAGTAGTTTTTCAAGACATTTGCGCACAATGTTTATGCCCCGTGATTGAGCCCCTAACTGTACCCTGGAGAATGCGAGTTACGGACCCGTAACCCTTGCCTTTGCCTTAAAGTTTGCTACAATTTGTGACGCTCTGGCCCGAAATCCAGTGCATGAGGTGGGAGATTTGAGCGTCATAGACACATCTTTGCGTAAAAAGTAACACTGCTACAGTATAAGTTTTCATCATCAGAGTGGAGCATTTTAGTTTTCAGTTACGCATTTCTTGCTGTCAAAATTATCTCAGGTTCATATTATATATAAGTAATTATGTATTTGTCATTTTTCACAGTTTGTAAGTAAAGGAATTTGGCTTGCTTAAAACCCAATGACGCCCAACCATTCGAACCGGGAATCGATCCCAGTTCCCGAGAGATGGGAATTAACTCCGAACGTCACACCAAATATTTTCATTAAAAAAATCACCCATAATAATAATAATAATAATAAATAACATTTATAGAGCGCCCTTTCTCTCTTGAGCTCACGGCACTTCACAATTGTTTACATAAATCATAAATAAGCTACTACAATATCAACTATCACAAACATGCACACAGCCACAACACGCACGCACGCACATGCCCACACCCACATACGCGCGCACACCCACATACGCGCGCACACCCACCCACCCACAATGTGGGGGACATCATTTTAAGGCAGGAAACAGGACAAGGAAGAAATCAGAGGTATTGCCGGAAGAGGTGAGTTTTAAGAGCGGTTTTGAAACACTGGAAAGTCTAACTCACATTTCATTTATGAAAGATGCATATTGAATAGCAATGATGATATTATTATTCCAAAGCTAACACACTGTCACACAACAAACCATGAATTGGAATTAAAAAAATCTGTAATGGCACTCCGAGCATCACGCCGAGTCAATACTGCGTCACGTCACGTGGAAAGAAGAAGAAAAAAATTGGGGGTCACTTCGAAAAATCCGTTCAAAAAGACTAGTGGGTGCTTTCCCTTGCTGTAACTTACAGTGTAAGAACCAAAAACGGACCAGCGAGAGTCAGGAACAGGAAGAACTAACTTAGTATATTGCGTTGTGGGTAGGGAGAAAGTGAAAGTACTAGACCTGGCGTTCAGCGGGCGCAATCGGCGCTTACGGGCTGCATGAGTTGACAAAATTCGGTCGAATTTGGCATCTGTGTTCAAGAGAGGGTTAAGCATTGAACAATGGTAATAGATATGGCCCTCTGGCCATGGGTATGCCTTAGACGTTAAAAAGAGGAATTAGTATATGTCAGGCTAAACAGCCAATCATTTTCAGAGTTTAGTCTGATTTATATACTTCTCCCCATGTTCACTGTCAAATTTGCACTCATGAGTAGAGGGCCTGAGCAAACAAATTATTGAAATCATAAACTAACAAAGACAGGTTGAGTGGTTGTTTAGGTAGTGGGTAGAATAGCTTGATGTTGACAGTGTATTTTAGAGGCAGACCAAATAAGGATATAATGAGCAACTTAGGACGATGATTTGACCGCCAGGGGGCAATCAAACCAGTAGAGAGAGAGGGAGGGACTCATCTCACTCTCTCTCTCTCACTACGCCCAACTAAGAAAATAACGCGCTAAGCCCCTACTGGTTTGAATGCCCCCTGGCGGTCAAATCTTCGTCCTAAGTTGACCATTGACATTTAAGGTAGTATAGTAGTGAAGCTCATTAAAACTAGTTAATGATTATGAATCAATGATTGAATGTGCTTTTATTTGTGTTGACAGCTATTTGCCAGACAGACATTACCATGTGGGTGTGTACATCACCCCATCACCACTGTCTCATGAGCAGAGCTACTTTGAGGTGGAGATTCTGGATCATGGTGCTAACAGATGTATTGGTAAGTTTGGACATGGCAAATTGTGAATGAATTATGTTGCCTTTTTTGTTTGTTTGTAGGACTTGTATATTTAACAAATGAAGTATTCACAACTGAACGCTTGATAGTGTTGCATTTGAAAAATTCTTATGCAGTGGAACCTCCCTTATAAGACCTGCAAAAATCATAAAAATGAGGTCTTATAAGGGAGGGGTCTTAAGGGAGGTAATTTTAATACTTACAGAGAAGGGCAATGTCTCGGAGAAGTAGGTCTTATATGGGAGGGAGTCTTATAACGGGAGGTGTTATAAGGGAGGTTCCACTGTATTGCCACAATGAGTCAATTTTACCCTGTAAAACTTAGGCTTATTTCCGTTTGTGTGTGTGTGTGTGTGAGAGAGAGAGAGAGAGTTGAGTGTGTGTGTATCATTATATGTGTGTGTGTCTTTTAATGTTTTATGTGTGTGTGTTTTTGTGTGTGTGTGAGAGAGAGAGAGAGAGAGAGTGAGTGTGTGTGTGATTATATGTGTATGTGAGTATGTGTGTGTCTTTTAATGTTTTAACTTTTATGTGTGTGTGTATGTGTGTCTGCAAGCGCTTTCCTGTTTGCTTGCGTTTTTATATGTATGCATGTTGTGTGTTGACAGCTGTGGGCTTGGTACCTTACCATTACCCTCTCAATGCTCAGCCAGGCTGGAAAGCCAACAGCGTGGGATACCATGCCGACGATGGCAGGTCAGTGCACATTTTGTCTTGTTCGTTTGTGGTCCTTATAAGTTTATATGACTTTTGTTTTCATGTTAATGATGACGAAACAATTGTGCGTAAGAACTTGGAAGAGGAATGATTGATTGCAGTGTTTGAATTGTGTGGTATGAATCCCCAAACCAAACACTGATGATTATATTATGGGTGCAACTTTTCCTGCTATACAAGGATTTCCTGTTTTTGAATTTTACCAGAAAAGGAAGTTCCTTTTTTTTAAAATTTTGTCAAACAAGATCTTTGTGCGTCTACTGTATTTTTTTCAAACACTTTAAAATAAGCATTTGTATAAATTGTGGAAAAAAGCAAACTAAAATGTTTCATAAATCAATTTTGTCTTCATCTGCAGGGCTACATTACCCCTGGACCCCGGCCTTTCAGTTTTTTTTTTCATTTTGTGTAATTGCACCCATGTTATAAGATATGTACAAATACAAGAGGTTTATCTGCATCTAAAACTGTAAAAGGCCCAGATTTTATTCTTTACCCTGGATTCTAAAGAAATAGATTCACGTTATATGTTTCTTGCCATCTTGTGTCAATCCATCTTTATCGCTTTGTTCCACTGGTCAGATTGTACAAAGGGGCGGGCCATGGGACGCCGTTTGGCCCCAAGTGCCGGAAGGGGGACCGCATGGGATGTGGCATCCGCTTCGAAGACCGCCAGGACCAGTACGCCATTGTCTTCTTTACACGCAACGGCTCAGAGGTATGTCAGGGTTATCTCCTGTGTGTGTAAACATGTGTCTACAGTATTTTGTGCGCTCCATCTTACCAAATAAAATGACCAATGTTTTAGATTTGATCAGTTGGTGATAGAGCGCCTTGCTTACTAACTGTTCTCACTGTGAATTATATTTTTCAATGAGACAATAGAAATTTTTTTTAAAAATAAAAAATCCAAACAATCAAAATTATAACAAAAAAAGTTACTTTTTGGTTAATGTCCATGTTTTCACCCTTCCCTTTTCTTTTAGCTGTCCTGTTAATAAGACAGTCAAGGCCAAAGTGAAAATCTGGACCCAAGACCGTAACTGTGTCAGATTTGACTTCACCTAATGTAAGATAGGACAGTTCTAAAAGCATGTGAGAGTGAGCAGGTGATGTTTATCTGCATCACAGAGTTGTTATGGTTGTTTCGGTTGTGTTGCTTGCCCGCACAGATTGGGAAGACCAAGGTGAAGATCCCCCCAGGGGGTCTGCACCCTGCAGTGGGCATGCACTCTGAAGGGGAGGAGGTGCAGCTGCACCTGCACGCGGACTGGGAGAGCGAAGAGTCCATGCAGATGGTGGTGGACCACTGCGAGGACGACTGGAAACGCCTGCACGACGTCCGCCTCTCTGGACAGGTCAGTAGCAAGACGGATTAACCTTTAGCACACTGCATTATTTCTGACGTTCCATACTCTGCCATATTTCTGACGTTCCGTACTCTGCCACTGCATTCTTTTTGAGGCAGTGAAAAACGCCTACACCCACTTGATTAAAAATGCTGTGGTTTTCTCTGTGCTGTGTGCAGACTTGATTATTGGAATACTAATAAAGAAATGATTGAGGAAAGTGTTGATATTATGCATTTTGTTGTCCGTTCATGTTTTGTTGTTGAAAAAAAGAAAAAGAAGCAAAAACAACAAAGCGAAAGTGTTGACTTACTGTTTCAGCACTGTCAGAATGAGTGCAGAATGCTTCTGAGTTCGCCCATTGACTAATAAGGTTATGTCGAGGATCACTTTTATGAAAATAACTCACGGAAATATCATTCAGAATATTATGAAACGCGAAGTTTCCTCCAAATTCAACGATGGACGAACAAGAAGGCCATTCCAGATTTCATGTGTGGAGCAGACTTCACTTCAGACTTGCATTTTTGACATTGGTGAAAGTAATGCTAGTTCTGTGTGAGCGAATGATTGGCTATTATCAAATCAACTGCATTGTATTTTTTAAAAGTGAAAAGAATGCTTACGCTAGGGGTATTTGCCAGAAGGTAGTATTAGCCTTCTGTGTTCCTTGTTTGGCATATAGCCCTCGGATATACAGATATAGTTTCTTTGCAGGCTTATCAAATTCAAAAGGGTCAGCACAATGTATCAGGCATAAGAAAATTAGAAAGGGGCATTACTTATGTGTTTGCTCTTGTATTGGTAGGGCAGGTGGGGTGAGTGCGTGTCTGGGTCCCTTTAACCCTTTCACCGCCAATGTTGCATTTTAGCACCACAATGGTTTAACACCCATGTCGCTAAAGGCATATACAGACCCTGTTTTCTTAATTTTGGGAGGTAAGGATAGGCCTAATGTTATATGTCACAGAGGAATTCGCAATATTGCAGATATTTTATTTTCTCTACCCAGCTTAATGGTATTTTTTGGCTGATAAATAGCTGGCGGCGAAAGGGTTAATATTTTTGGGTGTTTTCGTCACATTTTTCTTTCTTTCAAATTTGATGTAGACTGTTTTGACTTGCTTGTGCGCACCAGCCAGTGTTTTTTAAAATGTTGTTGTTCAGAACCTGGAGTACAGTGGGCGGGGGAGGACGATACACGACGTGGGCCTGGCGCAGGCCACCCACCCCCTGACCACCACCCACCACTACTTTGAGATAGAGATCATCGACCCCGGGGACAGCTGCTACATCGCCATCGGCATTGCCAAGAGGGTCAGTGTCCTGTGCCTTGAGTCAGCCTGCATAGTGGTACACTGAATGAAAATCCGTTTAACCCTTTCACCACCAACATTTATGCACCACAATGGTTTAACACCCATGTCTCTAAAAAGCATCAAATCAGGGCCTGTTATTTCAAGATCTTATTTTCCTAATTTTGGGAGATAGGCCTAATGTTATACATATCACAGATGAATTCCCAATATTGCAGATATTTTCTTTTCTTTACCCCGTTAAGTTTAATGGTGTTTTTTGGCTGAAATATGTCTGGCAATGAAAGGGTTAACATCCTCTGACCTGGAACAGGTACATGTGGGGCATTTTAGGGATGTGAATTATACGGCCGTAGGCGTAGTTACTCCACAGTAAAGGTTGGTATCACTCCCCTAAAGGACTTTCTCTAATGTCGGTAAACAAAATGTGGTTTGTTAGGTTTGGTTTTGCTTGAAAGATATTTTAATAGAAGACATATTAACAGTTACAAGGACATGAAAAATAACTTGTTTCTTTGCACTTTTTCCATTACCTTTACTAATATATCTTTTAGGAGAGGCTACAAAATGGCTCTCAAAAACACCAGAATTTATTTTTCGGTTTGCGCTGGAGCCCAGAAGGGCCTGGCAGCCCTGGACCCCAGCCTTTGTACTCCCCAAACACTTTGGCCAATTCCCATGCTTGCATTTTTAAATGTAAAGATTGTGGGACGATCCTGGAGGTACTGCAATACCAGGGTTGTCCCACATTTTTAATATATGCATTATATTATAAGTTTGAAATACTGTGACTTATTTAGTGCTGCGCTTTCATTTTGAAGTTCCCTTTCTTTCACATGCATATTGCCCTCTCTATTGTTGAGGACAAAACTTATAAAATATTGGGTAAAGGTAAAGATGTGCCACCCCCCCTGCATTTCTCGGGGTGGCACATCTTGACCTTTGCCAAATATTGAATCCTAATTTGCCATACCAAATGTATTAAATAGAATTGTATAAAGAGATAATATTTGTGTTGGGATGTAGAAATTTGTTTTGAGAAAAAAAATAGTATGAGATAGTCATAGAATTCTGGTTTAACATTATCTCATAGCAAATAGGGAGTGGATTTGGCTTGACCTAAAGTTTAAATTAGGTTGGAGTTAAACTTGCAAGAATGGGTTAGGGTTTTATGGATGTAGGGAACTGAGTGATCCTTTTGTATTATTATTATGTTTGATCCGTGTTTGTTTGAAAGAAGAGTGAATAAGATTTGTGTTTTACTGTCACAGGACTACCCCAAGCACAGACACCCCGGGTGGAACAAGGACTCTATAGCTTACCATGCAGGTTGGTGATGTGGTTAAGATGCAGATCAACACCCCCCTCAACGTCTTGGTTCATTGCATTTTTTCAGTCGCGCCTTTGTATTGTACTACAGTGGAACCTCCATTATAAGACTTCCCATTATAAGACTCCCTCCCACGTAAGACCTTCTCTGAGACATTGCCCTTCTTTGTAAGTATTTAAATTGCCTCCCTTACCTCTCCCTTATAAGACCTCACTTTGGATGATTTTTGAAGGTCTTTTAAGGGAGGTTCCACTGTAGTAGCAAATGCATATTTTTTATTGTTTAAAAGGATGAAAATTAACTTTAAATATAGGAAACGAATGAGGCTTATGTGCTCAATTTGCAGTAAGAAAGGCAAGCCTGAAAAAAACCCGGGAAGAAACTGGAGATGGGTGTTGATCTGCACCTTTGCCAGTGATGCTAGCCATGTATTCAGTAGAATATGTTGGTTTTTTTTGTTTGTGTAGAAAATGTGTTTGTGAAAAGGAGAAATGGTCGTATGAATGAGGATGTTTACCATATTTTTGGACTAGTCAGATTGTAAGGCACGGAGGTCTCAGTCTGGGAGAAAAGTATTGCCAATCCGCAAGTTCCATGTGGAAACACCATACCTTTATATTATATTATATTATATTGTTGGCCACTGCAACTAGCAGACCTGTTTACTCTACTCTTTTCAAGTAGTATTCTACTCAATTTGGACCTCTACTACTCTTCAAAACTGAAAATAATGCTCTTTAATTCTTGATTACTACTCATTTTCAGTGAACATTAGTTGATGGTTTAATGAATAAAACTACACATTTTGCACCAAAACTACTCATTTCAGCTATCCAGACTACTCAAGACTTGTGTAGGGGGTAAACAGGTCTGAACTAGGGTTATTAACGCCCTTGACAGTGAGAGTGAATACCTTGCTGGTCAGTACTGAAAAGGGCATTCACTCTTGCGAAAGGCAGCCATTTAGTGGCCTCAAATAGGGTTATTGGCGAGAGTTATTCCCTTGTTTGGTCAGTACTCAAGCATCTACCAAGGGAATTCACTCTAGCAAAACATGGTTGTTGCAGTGGCCGATGGGATTGTGCATAGGTTTTCGTGTGTACTGTTGCACACTCTTTCATATTTCTTACTTCCAGATTTTGGTGTTGCGGATTGCGCATGGGTTTCCGCATGTAATGTGCACTCTTTCATATTTCTTACTTCCAGATTCTTTTGTTGTTGCGGATTGCGCATGGGTTTCCGCATGTAATGTGCACTCTTTCATATTTCTTACTTCCAGATGTTGGTGTTGCGGATTGCGCATGGGTTTCCGCATGTAAGGTGCACTCTTTCATATTTCTTACTTCCAGATGTTGGTGTTGCGGATTGCGCATGGGTTTCCGCATGTAAGGTGCACTCTTTCATATTTCTTACTTCCAGATGTTGTTGCGGATTGCGCATGGGTTTATTACTTGCAGAACTTGCCCGTATATGTGTGTGTGCCCTTATAGTCCAAAAAATATTATAGTTTATAGGTGACAGTGTCTTAGATCCACACTTTCTATTTGTTTTTAGTTTCCTAAATGATTGCTGATTAATCTGTGGATTTATCATGCCAAATACATATATGCAAATTGTGACTGTCAGTTTGATAAAACAAATTTTAAAACAGTTTCACTCAGCAAAAGTATAGGAGCTTTTGGGGGCGTTGTGCTCCCTTTGTCAGCGTCGTCTGCTGAGAGGCCACTGGCGGTTCAGTGCACACGATTGTGAGTACAGTTCAAGGCTGCACCCACGGCGCATGACTGAACCAGGGAAGAATAAGCCGCGGGCAAGGTGTGTCTCCCACAGTCACGATTCAGTGTGGGCTTGGCGGCCGCAATGTAGATGGCCTCCTTCACCATCTGAAAGAGTTTTTCAATTGGTTTGTAGTTGACTAAATAAAAATGTAATGGTCTGCGACTGTGTATTGGCTAAAGGCATATGTGTGAATTGCGGACACACTGAAAATAGAACAACGAAAGAAAGATCCAGGGAGAACTTTACTTTGCACTGGTAAATGTTTTGACATTGAACATTCTTTAGTTGTGCTCGTTTATTGTTGTTGTTTTTGATGATTTTGTTTTGCCCATTTTATTCTTTGTTTAGGATCACTAAGTCAATAATTTAAAAAAAATTATTACCAAAAAACCAAAAAAAATTCTTTAGAAAGATTTTTAGTCTGATGGGGTTTTCTGTTTCAGACGATGGAAAGGTGTTCTTGGGGTCTGGTATCGGTGATCCGTTTGGCCCACGCTGTTACAAAGGTAACGTTGCTGAGGCGATATTTGATGAGAAGTTGTGCTCTCCTTATTGGCATTTACAGTATTGTTTTTGGCAGGGGTGGAGGTTGGGGGAGTGGAGAGGATGAAAGGTATAGAGTGGAGTACTCTTAACACAAAATTGGATAACATGAAATATTGGTTAACGCACACAAATCTGTTTTAACTTTTGAAACTCCTCTTTAATATTACTTAATGCTTAACACAAAATACTGGTTAACACACACACAAATCTTTTTCCCCTGAATTTCGTGTTAAGTGTTCTCCATTTTATTATCCATAAAATATTCTCCATGAAACTTAGAATTGTTTTGTATCAAATTTTTTAATTTTCAAATCATTTAATATCGCTGATTTTATTTATTTGGAATCGATGACATAAAATTTAAATGAAAATGGTTGTTGAATTGAATTTAATAGGTAAACAAAAAAGAAATGTCTCAGTTTTGTTGTTGTGTGAATTTTGTGTACACATAGATGCATTCAAGGACAGAAAAGTCTTTAGCATCCTTTTCAAACATTTTGCATTGGCACATTTCTCATATGTGTGTTGTTTTGAATGTGTAGATGATAACTATTGTCATCGTTTTCAGTTTATTAAATATGAAGTGTGTGTGTCTGTGTGTGTGTTGGCAACTTCTGTTAGCTCTCAGTCACGCCCTGGTTTGTCAGGTCGCATAATCCAAAATCATGTATTAAGGGGAGTGAATCTATGTTAGGCCATCAGGAGGCAACCACCAGAGGAGACATTGCACTGCTGCTGAGCCACTCCGGTGGAGTTCAGTGGAGCCTGTTCTAAGCTGAGAACACCACCTACTAAGCCTCCCACTATTGACAGTGATGTCTTAGTTGCAGAGCCAGTGTGAGTGAGGTCCTCCTCCGAGGGCACCACCATTTTCCCTTGAAGCCTTCACTCTGTGTTATTTGTTAGTCCCAGCCTTCTCTAACCTCACTGGTCAAATTCTTCTCCCCAAGGTGACACGATTGGTTGTGGCATCTTCTTCCCCCTGGACTACCACAAACAGCTAGGGGTGCCTGCTTGATGGGGTTTTAATGAATAGGAATATACATTTCGCACTCAAACGACACATTTCAGCTATCCAAACTACTCGTAGCTTGTGTTAGGGGCAACCAGATTTGCTTCTGTATGTTTCCAGTCTGTCGTTTACGACTATGACTGCCAGAGAGCATAGGGGACCACTGCCACTCCGGCAGACTGGGCTAAAGCTTTGTTTACAGTGGAGATGCCTTGCCAAGGGTAATTCCCCAATCTCTCGGCCAAAGGGAATTGAAGACAACTAGTATTGGAGAAGTTGTCAATCCCCTCGGCTGTGGCACTATGAGTCAGTGCAACCACCCTCCTAGTTTGGGAGTCATACTCTTCCTCTAAAGACTAAGCTGCACCATGATTCTCCATTTGTGCGGCAAATCGTTTATTGCTCAGCCCTCTCTTTACCCTTGGCCCTGACTACAGACTAATATCAAGCTTGTAACGCCTGGTCACACTCTTCTTCCCCCCCAGGTGACACGATGGGCTGCGGCATGTTCTTCCCCCTGGACTACCACGAACAGCTGGGGGCCCTGCAGGCCCGGGAGGAGGAGGAGGAGGACGAGGACGACCCCATCAACAACGACGCCCCGGGAGCCAACGAAGACGACGACGACGATGAGGACGAGGTGGACGCCGAGGGGGCCGAGGATTGGGGCGAGGAGGATGACGAGGATGAAGAAGAGGGTCGGCCGCCCCTCAGGCAGCGACAAGGGGCTGCCGCTGACAAGAGAATCATGGTGGAGGTGAGGGGCAAGCAAAACACTAAGCAAACTAGAACATTTTCCTCTGGAACATTTTTATGAAGCTACCTAGGAGCCATAATTTTCTGATAATGAATTGATCACTTTTTAATAGTGCTGTTTGGGAGAGAAATTGCGGTCTTCAATTCGAGGTTTTGTCTTCTGCATGAGTGCTACTCTTTCATGTTTACACTGATTTCAGTATTTTTAATTTTGCCAGAAACAACTTCAGGTTTTTTTTAATTCATGAAATTTTTTTTGGACCACAAGCGATTTGGGGTGTTTTGAACTTGGTTGTTCTATTTTGGAAGTTTACAAAGGCAATGTATAGATCGAACTCAAGCTGTCTCTGTCTATCATTTTAACTGTGTCTATCTCGTTATCTCTATCATCCAATGGGGCTCTGCCCCTGTACCCTGCCGGGCCATGGGTCCCTGGTCCCCTGCCTTTCAGGTTTTTTTATCATTTTGGGGAGTTGCACCCATGCTTCTGATCATCAGTGTTAGAAATTGAAATGCACACTCATGCACAGACACACACATTATTTTTTGTATATATAAACCTGCTGTTTTACACTTGAGATCTGCTAAATTGATTGGGAGCTGGATGTTTGTTGCATGTTGCCAAAACTTAGCATAATATTTGTTTGTTTATGGACCCCCCAAAAGGTCTTTAGCATCCCTTTGAAACATTATATTGACGAGCCTTTCTTGTAGGCATTGTATGAAGTAAGTACTAGTGAAGATGGAAGATGGTTGCCCGCTATTAGTGAAGCATACAAACAAGTCACTTCATTCCTCCATTTGAAAGAGCCCTCTTCAGGGCAAAAATGTAGGGGGTTTATTTATCGTACCTTTTCTCATCTCTTTCTGTAGCGTTGTGTAGTCTGAAATCTATTTATTCAGAAAGGCCATCGGCCCATTTGAACATGAATTAACATTAATCATCACATAAACTTGAACAATTATATTATGAAATTAACAATATCAAACACAGAGAAAGTTAATAAACTTATGAAGTCAGCATTAATAGCGTTGTGTAGCATACTAGTGTGATTATACAATGTTTGTTTGCTGCGCGCAGGTGTTCTTCACCCGTAACGGCAAGATGGTGGGCAAACGCAAGGTGCCCATCCCCAAGGGGGGCTTCTACCCTACAGTGGGCATGCTCAGCAGCTGTGAGAAGGTGCGCGCCGACCTGCGCCCAACGACGGGATGACCCCAGCGTCAGGCTTAGTTAGGAGATCCCTGGGCCTGGCTCAGGCCTGCCTGCCCGCTCCATCCATGAACATTCTCAACCTAGCTGCGTCTTCTCGGCCCGGTGTTTTGGGGTTGTTGGTTTTTTTTAAGTGGTGATGTGGAGACAATTCGTGACTCAGGGTGACGCGGAAGGTAGAGCTTGTTAGGTTTGATATTTTTTTGTTTTATAATTTATTTATGCACAAAACAGTTTTATACTGTATGTTTGTGTTTATACATGAAACAGTTTTCAACGGTATTGGACTCTTTTTGCTTTCGTTGCAGGTTTGGGTTGGGTTGTTTTTTTATTGGAGAGGACGGAACAAAAGAGTGTGTGGTGAATGAAACTAGGTCTGGTTTCATCGACTTTAGTAAGAGCCAGAGTTTTAGATTGTTTGTCGCGACAAGGTTGATTAAACTGTGACAGGTTTGCTTTGGGGTTTTTAATTGAGTGCAATGTTGACCAACAACGTTTTGTCCTTTTGTTGTTATAAATATGTAAGTAAGTTTGATGAAAAAATATTAAAAATGGAAATCTTGCACATTGATCTTTTTGCATAATTATGTTCATATATGTACTTTTTATGCATACCCTTATGTGTGGAAGATATTGTTTCTAGCTCACATTGGTTGCTAGTTAAGAATGTCAGCATTTTGCTCAAATTTGCATTTCTAATTACCAGTAGTTTGTGTGTGCGGTTTGTTTTTTGTTTTGTTTTAATTGAGCAAAAATAAGCACAGTGCTTGAGATAAAGTTGTTTTTTTCACTTGGATTCTGTAAGCTGTATAAGTTTAGGAACTTAAAGATTTTATAAAGATGTGAAGACTAGGCTCTCTGGATGCTGCATATTGATCTTGGAATGATGATCATTTTGAAAGGTAACCCTTATTTCAGATCATGTCTTTCTAATTCTGAACCTAAAAAGTCACATCTTAAATCAAAAAGAATTTAACCTTGCATTTTTTGTTGTTTGCCTCATGAAATGATAGAATGACCAAACAAAGCATAATAACTGCTGCATACAAGGAAATGTTGCACAATTGTCCTCTGCTTTTCAAGGCTTCGATTCACTATGGTTGAAATGGCAGCCAGTTTTCCATGCTCCTACTTCAGCCAGTGTTAATTGTTGCTCACAGATGTGCGACAGTGACGCTCAAGTCTCCCATCTGACGCAGTGGATTTCTGACCAGTGTGTTACAAAACATTGTAAATGTTCATCTGACAGTTGTTTTTGAATGTTAACAGATTATAAAGATAGACCACTTAACTCAATTGAGTCACATACAAAATGATGTTTCTGCCTCGGATCGCATTATTTTTTATCATTTTCTAAAAAATCGCCAAAATTCAAATACACACATACAAACATGCGTCTGAGTGAAAAATAAATCAGTATTTGTTTGGAGACTTGTTACTTCGAACGAGTGAGCCACATATATTTCCCGATGTAAATAATCTGATGAAATGCGCTTCGTCAGGAAAACTAAAACTTTCCACTCCCCGGGCTGGCCACTTTGCTGTAATCTGGATCTAGTATCACAAAGCCACTCAAGCTTTGATAGACTTGGTTTGCAAAAAGCATAATATAAACTGTAAGCATAAACATTTGTTTATTTAATGTTTGAATAAAGTGAGCTATGTGGTCGCAACCATATTGAATGAAGCAAATTCGAAGATGATGAGTAGTTCAATTTAAAGAAGTAAAAAACGAAAATAGGACACACTGGAGACAGTCTAAGGGAAGCAACTACAATGGGAAGGCCTCAGGATTAATAGGAACAGCAAGTTATTTCCCTTTTATTGGGTTTCACAACAGTCAAAACCATCAAAATATGTCGGAAAAAGACCTCCGATCTGAATCCAAAAGATGGGAACAGTGTGGGAATGACGTCTCCGACATGACTCCATTGAGTTAAGGCTTAATTAATTAAGGTGCGCTAGTGACCAACCCCCTAAAAATCTAGTCATGTTTCATGCGCTGATTCTGACCCCCTGATGGAAGATAGCATTAACATTGTCTCTGTCATTGTTTGTTTCATTGTTCCGTTGTGTCATGTAAAACCTGGTAACGGTTTTAGCGACAATTGAAAATGATTCTGATTCTGTCACCATTCTGTGATCTAGCGTCTTCTGGCTGGACTTTGGCAAATGCATGTTTCGTAAGTGAATTATAATTATGCAAATCTGAAATTTGTTTGGCCGAAGGCTTATTCTTTAATAATGCTGACAGTCCTGATATAAACACGGTGGTTGACAGGACTATGAACAACTAGAAGCTAAATTTAAACTTTGATACTGAGGTAAAACATGGCCCAGAGTAGTGTATTCTGTTAACCCTTTCATGGCTGCCTGTCTGCACTCTGGAAAGCCAGTTTGCAGCAAAGCATAGAAATAGAAATGTCCTAAATAAATAAATAAAGCTAATGAGAGTTATTGTACCTTAAAGGATGCAGTATTTAAAAGAAAATCCAAGCCAACTGTTACATGGACAGGGATGGGAATTGTCTGCCAAACAGCAAATTTCCGCCAAAATGACATTGCTTTCCCGCCGAAAAAGTCTGTCTGCCGAAAAAAACAACTAAATGTAGCCATTCTGATGCTGTTTTAGGGCTTCAATTACAAAAAAAGCTTCAGCGTCATCCCCCTGGACCCCTAGTAGGGGCCTTCTGTGGCCCCCAGACCCCTGCTTTTCAGTTTTTTTCTTCTTTTCCAATTCCCATGCCTGATGGACCTCATGATGAAAACTATAGCAAAAATTGATTCAGTGGTCAGTTCAGATATGATATGAAATTTTGATGAAAAGAAAACTGACTACCAGTGTGCTTGTGGTGCCAGTCATCTACTGCGGAGTTCTTCCTGCATTAGCCTTGTGGCTACGGTAGTATGGTGAGGAAAGGGTTAAGCATAATGTATTTCTTGCCTCTGTGTCCTGGTGCCATCAAGTGCCTTAGGAACATCTTAGGCATCAAGTGGAGCGACTTTATTACAAACGAAGAGGTGAGAGTGCACACAAAGCAAGTTCCAATGGCCAACATCGTCTGCAAACGCCGTCTCAGTTGGTTGGGCCACACCGCCAGGCTGCCACCATCTAGACTGCAAACCAGGTTCTCAGATGGATCCCAAAGGGACAGAGGAAAAGAGGAAGGCCAAAGATGAACTGGCGTCAGACAGTGGAGCGAGATCTTCAGCTGGCGAACAGTCGCTGGAGCGATGCCATCAGACTGACTGATGATAGGAGCCGTTGGAGCGATGCCATCAGACTGACTGATGATAGGAGCCGTTGGAGCGATGCCATCAGACTGACTGATGATAGGAGCCGTTGGAGCGATGCCATCAGACTGACTGATGATAGGAGCCGTTGGAGCGATGCCATCAGACTGACTGATGATAGGAGCCGTTGGAGCGATGCCATCAGACTGACTGATGATAGGAGCCGTTGGAGCGATGCCATCAGACTGACTGATGATAGGAGCCGTTGGAGCGATGCCATCAGACTGACTGATGATAGGAGCCGTTGGAGCGATGCCATCAGACTGACTGATGATAGGAGCCGTTGGAGCGATGCCATCAGACTGACTGATGATAGGAGCCGTTGGAGTGATGCCATCAGACTGACTGATGATAGGAGCCGTTGGAGCGATGCCATCAGACTGACTGATGATAGGAGCCATTGGAGCGATGCCATCAGACTGACTGATGATAGGAGCCGTTGGAGCGATGCCATCAGACTGACTGATGATAGGAGCCGTTGGAGCGATGCCATCAGACTGACTGATGATAGGAGCCGTTGGAGCGATGCCATCAGACTGACTGATGATAGGAGCCGTTGGAGTGCCCTGGCTGCCTCATGCGTCGCACGATGTGGGAGTGTCTGAGTCTGAGTGAGTCCTGGTGCCTTCACAAGTTGGCCTGTTTCCAGTTCTGTGTTTGGAGAGATCTCCTACTTGAGTTTTTATGACATGAATGATAGAGAGACTTTTTTTTTTAGTTAGTTTGTTTTAGTTTTTTGTTTTTCTTTCTTTTTTAATGTTAACAAGTACTTAATTTTGAAGCAGAATTTGTTTGTTTCTTGCATTCGTTCTGTTAATTGTTGCAGTAGATATTGGTAGCTGTACATACTTTTATGGTGACTGATCACTGTTGGTGTGCACTTTGAATACAGACTTTGAGGTGATTTTGAAGCACACACACAAAAAAGAGAAACATGTCAAATTTGGCTCTGTGATCTTTGTCATTTTATGGCGGAAAATATGTGATGTTGGCTGAACATGAGTTACGTATGTATCTCTTTTTGCTTCATAAATGTAGAGAAAATCAGATGATAAAAAATGTGTTGAGTAAGGTAGGAAAGCATTTTGTTGTTATTTTTTTATCTTTTGTGGGGTAGTTTTCAGTGTATCTTGGACAAATGGGGAACAATTTTGAAAACATGTTATATGTGAGTGATTGGTTTAAATCTTGACTGTTAACTGAACCGTAAATACAGACCTCTTTTCGAGTAGTATTCTACTCAGTTTGGATCTCTACTACTCTTCAAAATTGAAAACAATGCTAGATTCTACTCATTTTTAGTGAAAATTGTTTGATGGTTTAATGAATAAAACTACACATTTTGCACCAAAACTACTCATTTCAGCTATCCAGACTAGACTTGTGTAGGGGGTAAACAGGTCTGTAAACAGTTCCTTCTGAAGGAATGTAAAGACCACCAACAAGCAGATCTTTATCAAAACCTATAAGCAATTTACTGGGCCTTGGCCACAAAACATAGTAGACACTGGCTTTGGGTTCCAAAACTTGAATGAATGAAATGTTCATACACATTTTTGTATGCAATGGCTATGCCACCAGATCTTTGATACAATGAATATTTTCTACTAAACAGAGCAACAGAATAGCCATGATCACCCAAACAGTTCGCTATATTGTCAGAGTCCTGTGAATGTCAAACTGAAAAATATAGTCCGTAAATGTTTTACACTGTAAACGACTTCTTCGTCCACATCCATTTAGTGACAGGAAAGACAATTTAAGTTTAGATCTAGAAAAACTTGAAGAACTTTTGAAACTTGAAAAACTATCAAAGCTTGAAGATTTGAGCGGATCTACTTCACCATGTCCCCCTGCAGACTCCTATGGTTCACACACATGCAGATACTGCAGACCAAGGAACTTGAAGTCCACGTCGTCGACTCTCACCTGGAACAGGTCGTCTGGGCTGTCCACGAGCACAACCTGCACCTTCTCCTGTCCAGGTATCCTCTTCAGCTCGCACCGAAGCCTGCCATCTGGAGTGGTCTACACCTTGTCCACCTTGCCCGACTTCTTCGCCTGCTGCAGAGAGCTGTGAGGTCACTGCTGAGGTAGACCTTCTTTTACTGGTCTTTCTAGTGCAGTTCTTTCTTCCTCCTCATGACTTCATCTTTCACTCGCCTGGTTACAAACTTCACAAGCACTGGCTGGCACTAGCCTTTCACCTTCTTTCCATTCCGATGGACAACCGGGATACGATGCTTTCACATCACAGCCTGCCTCTCGGAACAAGGTTGTCACCTGATCCAGGTTCTCCTCTTCTTCTTCAGGCAAATTGACGATTCGCACAGTTTATCTCCTGGTATACTGCTCCTGACGATCCAAGGCGTAGTGAAGCTGCAGATTTGTCTTCTGCACTTGTTCGCTTTCCTTGTTCGCTTTCATCACAGTGTCAAACACTCCAGTAATCGCTTTCTCCAGACCTCTCACGAACAAAGATTCCATTTGCTTTGTGATCACAGGAACCAGAACTTTGGCGATATGCATCACAGTAACGTTAACGTCATTTTTCTGTGTTTTGGAATTCATCATTGTCAGGTTGAAGATTTAAGGATTTGATATATGTAAAAACAAAATCATATAATAATAATAATTAATATTTATAGCGCCTAATCTTAAAAAAGCCCTAAGCGCTTACAATAATAATTGAAAAAACCAGCAAGCAATATAAATAAATAGACGACAAAAATATATTATACACACACGCACATGCGCTCGCACGCACGCACTAAACACAGACACATGCGCACACTTAACAGACACACACACACACACACACACAAACGCACCACACACACACACATGCACAAACACGCATGCACACACTGTGACACACACAACGCGGATGGAAGGGGCACAGTACTTTGAAAAGAAATATAGCAGGCTAAGATTTGAAAAGAGTAGTTTTGAGAGAAGACTTAAATGAAGAAAGGGAGTTGGCAGAACGGAGAGGTAAAGGGAGTCTATTCTGAGGACAAGACAGAGTGAGTTGGACAAGTTCAAAAGAGGAATGGGGGAAGGTGAAGTCAGAGGTAGTGGAGATGGAGGAGGAAATGGCGTCAGACAACACAAAAGCGATGCCACCACCACGGGTAGGTCGAGGAAAGCTGAAGGTTTTGTAGCCAGGAGGGGACAGATCACTGCACTTAGCCACCACCACGGGTAGGTCGAGGAAAGCTGAAGGTTTTGTAGCCAGGAGGGGACAGATCACTGCACTTAGCCACCACCAGGGGTAGGCCGAGGAAAGCTGAAGGTTTTGTAGCCAGGAGGGGACAGATCACTGCACTTAGCCACCACCACGGGTAGGCCGAGGAAAGCTGAAGGTTTTGTAGCCAGGAGGGGACAGATCACTGCACTTAGCCACCACCACGGGTAGGTCAAGGAAAGCTGAAGGTTTTGTAGCCAGGAGGGGACAGATCACTGCACTTGGCCACCACCACGGGTAGGTCGAGGAAAGCTGAAGGTTTTGTAGCCAGGAGGGGACAGATCACTGCACTTAGCCACCACCACGGGTAGGTCAAGGAAAGCTGAAGGTTTTGTAGCCAGGCGGGGACAGATCACTGCACTTGGCCTCGTCACCGCTAGGCAGAAGCCATGTCTGTGATGCACATCAAACTGACGTCATTTTCAACGACGAAATCGTTGATGGCAGTTCTCTTTTCTGCAGTACCAATAGATCGCGCATTGAACAGAGAGAGAGTCAGTTTGTAGTCACGATCAGCAGCAGAGCGAGACTTGACGAGGGGCACAGAGATTAATTCTGAGGGAACAGCACGAGGAGGTTTCACAAGGGGGGGAGACGAGGACGACTGATGACGGGGATCTTTCTCTGCTTTCTTCTCCCTCCCCTACACCCCCGAACGCGTGGAAGATCAACGCCGATGCGAAACTATCGCAATTTCAGGTTCAGGGCGGGATCAAGGGGTGCAGGTTTCATAGCCAGCAGTTCGTCACGGGTGTAGGAGAGAGGGGGTGGACGGGGAGGGGTGGACATGGCAGTACGGTGACAGTTGAGGGGAGGAGGGCGGGAGAGAGAAGGTGGGTGTGATTGCTTACGCATTGCAGTGGTGTCAGTGGAGTAGAGGAGTGGGTAGAGGGGAGAGTGGGGTGGCACGACAACAGAAGACACGGGTGAAGGGAGATAGCGACCTTAATACTGCACATGCGGCACGAAGTAGAAGCAAAATGGAGGACAGGCATGATTCATCGATAGTACAGTACATGAAAGTCTTGCCAGAAACACAACCCACAAAACTCTGAGATCCGGGGGTAGAGAGGCACCAAACAACGACCAGAAAAGAGTCCACGTCATTACAAATCCACTCCTACAACTTTCACAGGAAGCAGCACACTATATCCATAAAAATCCAGGGGAAAAACGAGAGAGAAAAAAAATACTCAGCCTGTAAGGTGAAGGAAGCATAACTCTCGAAAACATAATAGAGGGCATTAATTCTTTTTCTTTAAATTGTTTCTAATTTTCTTAAATTACCTTGGTCTTTGGCCGTGTGGAGCATTCTGAATCAGAACGGTCAGGTCATTATTGAAATATACCCTTCAGGTCTTTATGTCTCTTCATCACAGCCGCTTAGGACCTCCTGGTAGTGAATTTGACCAGGACTAGGCATGGCTTTCCGGTGCTATAACTTTGTTGTTTTCCATTTTAATGAGGCACAGAAATAACTTCTGCTTTTACTTCACATCTAAAATCTTGAAAGATGTTTAGAACTTCCTCTTGGGTATTCTTATCATTTTTCTCCTCCATGCCAGTCATTTTGGTTATTTCGCGCTGTTGGTGTTGTACAAGACAAGCAATCTTGCACCTGAGCAGAAGCTTGCTCTACTACTACTCTGTTATAGTAGAAAAATCGAAGTTTTCCTGTATTAAATCTAAAATGATTAAAACAAATGTTTTATCCCATTGTAAGATTCCTTTCTTTTTTGTATTCGACTTTTGATATGCACTTTGTGTTCCATAAGAAACATATGCTTCAGGATGCTTTTTTAACCTTGGTATTCCCCCTGGCGGGCTTCCACCTATCATGGTGGGGGGGGGGGGGGGGCTTACGGAGAGGGGGGGGGGGGCTTACGGAGAGGAGCCCAGCAGCCTCCTAAAGTCCAACTGCACATCCTCGTCGTAGGAGGCGGGCAACAGCTTAGGCTGGCCTACGCGGATAGGGCCCTCCCATGGGGATACCGGGAGGTCTTTCAGTAGAAATAGTTTCCCCATCTTCTGGAAGTTCTATGGCAGTAACTTCCCCTACTCTATCACTCTCTTTGACTCTGCCTTTCTCTTCTTTTTGCTTTCTGGCGTCTACTTCTTTCTGCCTTATTGGTCCATTCTCCTGCATTTTTTCTATAAAACACTTCCATATTTTTCCTTTTTACAATTTATGACATTTTTTATTGTACAATGGATTCCAGACGTGATATCTTACGCACTTGAGTGGGCACCTGTTGTCCATTCTGCAGTGCATATTTGCCTATATGGCCTTTTTTATGTATCTTAACTTACTAGTATGTATTTGTTATCCTTTTTTACTTTTTGTTTTTTTCCTGGACTCGATAAATAGAGCAGAATGGCCTACGTTTCCAGCTCTGTCTGGAATTATGAGCTATAGGGTACAATGATGAAGTTGTTATGTTATGAATTGTACAATATTTTTTTTGTTTCCATGTTTTTGAACGTTGTTTTTGTTTGTAAAATACATACATGTAGGATGTTATTGATGTGTTTGATGTTTACTGTGGTGACAATCCTGAGAAAACCATTGCTAAAGTATAAGCGATGTAAAAATAAAATAAAATAAATAACCTTGGTATTAGATACCTTGTTTTCTTTTTGTTTTCCATTATTGTTGTTATTCCTTCTTTCAATGGTTCATTAGACAAGGATTGGTGACGTGATGAAAAATACAGCAAAATGAGCAGAATTAGAATGGGCGGTTCTATTTATTTGATTTTATATAATGTTCTGTACTACAGTCCTTGTGCCATACATGGCTCCTCCTGTGTCAACGTTTTCGCTAATGGTTTCAGAGATAATGCAGGGATGAGTTCAGCAGCAAAGACCCGTGTTGTTGGCTAAGATTACGAGAATCAATGTTGGATTGTATCGTTGTTTGTTGCATTGTCTCTAATTTGGGTATTCATTATTGACCAGCACTTTTAAAGCCATACCCCCACCCTTCACATTTCCCCCTCCTTTTCTTCTATTCTTTAACCCCTTCGCTGCCGCCTACTACTTGCGCATGCGCCGCCGGCTTGCCGCGCAATTTTTGAACGCGGCAATATCGCTACTTAGCCGCAACGTATATATATGTCGGTGGCAAGCACTGAAGCTCTATAGAGGACGTATATATACGTTGTGGGCAGCGAAGAGGTTAAAATGTTTTGGAAAATCTACACAAATTCTACTGTGTTTTGTTAAAGCAAGCAAGTAAATGTATTCTGTGCATTGATTTACGGGGAAATGGTGACTGATACCTGATAGTTTGCACAAACTTAGTAGTCAGTGTACAAGAATGATTTTGAATTATTGTACCGCAAAGGGTCATGTCTGATTAAGTTTGGATTAGCATAACTGATAAAATGGAGCAATTGGTGAATGAAAGATTGTGCAAACTGGTGGCTATATACACCAAGGATGAATGATGTTATTGCAATTGGCAATGCCTGATTAAGAGTTGAGTATTGTAATTTTGTGTGCATTGCATGGTGAAATCCTTTTGGATACTTTACGGAAGCCCAAGAACCTGGAGCTGTGTCATACTTACCCCCTGACATTTCTCTTCTGAACTTAGCTTAAGGAGTGACATGTTTACAGGGGTTAGGAAATGAAACCAAAGACGTTTAGAGCTAATACAGGACCCTTGGCTCTCAGCTTGATTTCACATGCAGTTCCTACCACTCACCTCTAACCATCCTAAAGTCCATGTGAAGGTGGCAGGTTCAGCAGAGCAATCAAACAGCTTCCACTCGTTCTCTAGCGTGATTAGGTCCAGTGGGGAGTGACAGGTAACATCTAGCGTCACTCACACTGTCTTTGATGAAACTATACAGATGGGAGTGATTCCTTTGTACGATGTCCTTGGTTTGGTTTGGTATCAGTTGTAAAGATGTCCTTTTTTTTCTTTTTGTGTGGTTTTTGGGAGGTGTTATACTGCTTTATAAAGTAATATCTCTCGTGATTTGAACTCATCTGAAAAGATTTTCTTGGCCTTGATTTAAAATCTTATGTGGAATTGTCCTTAACTTCGCTTTAAATCACCTCTCTTTATCTTTCTTCTTGGTTTGATTTTAGATAGTTAGTTAACCTGCCCAAAGCTTGACTTTAGGCTACTTAGATGCAGTAAATGAGGCTCCTGCTTCAATAGCCAGTCCCTGTTTCTACTGTACAGGAATGAGTTTAAAGTGACAACAGTTAAGAGCAAAATATTATTTGCTATGTTTTGGGACATAAGCCAGTCTGGCTTTAAAGATTTAGTTTTAGAATCGCAGTATGAGTTACAGGTGTGGCTGATAGTATATGTTGTGGCTGTGTGTGTATGTGTGTGTGTGTGTGTGTGCGTGTGTGTGTGTGCGTGCGTGTGTGCGTGTGTGTGTGTTTGCGTGTGTGTGCGTGCGTGTGTGTGTGTGTGTGCGCGCGTGTGTTATTTTTTCATGCTTTATAAATACTTACATTCATACTATATTAAAAAAATGTTATCTTATTTTGACACATGTATGTACATAACTCTTGTTTTCTGTATATATTTTGCTGTGAAACAATAACAAGAAATCCTGGACATGTTTAATTTTGCCATTGAGAAACAAAATCATAGCTATATTTGTTATTGTTACACTTTTTTTTTTATCTCCAAAGAGTTTGAGAAGGGAATTGTGTTAAACAAGAATTTGGGATAAAGTGTGTGTGTGTGTTTTTTTTTAATCCTTTCGCCGCCATCCATTTTTCAGCAAAAAAAATCCATTAAACTTACCATCTGTCTGTAATATTGGGGATTCCTCTGTGACATATTTAAACTTAAGTAAGGCCTATCCTTACCTCCCAAGATTAAGAGAACAGGTTCTATGGATACCCTGATTTGATGCCTTTTAGTGACATGGGTGTTAAATCATTGTGGTGCTAAAATGCGACTTTGGCGGTGAAAGGGTTAAAGAAATAAAGTGCAAGATATAGAAATGAAAATGTATTCATTTTAATTTTATGCTTGCTATCGGATATAAAAGCTAACTTTTTATTTGTATGCTGAATAAACAGTTTGATGGACTAGTGTGGTTTGAAAAAGTGGAAAATGGTGTAACCTTTTTGAAGGTATTTTTTAATGCACTCAATTCTAACGATATTAGATGTGTTAGCGTGGTAACCCACCTTCATTGTTGTAACAGTTCATTTCACGACAGAAAATGAGACAAAACTCTAATTTTTTTATCTGAATAGTTTTATTATTTTCATTTTTTTTTCTTCTTTTTGTTTTCTCTCGGTTTGTTTAATTGTTTGCTAATCAGTTTTGCTTTGATAATAATTATTAAAAGTATATGAATTTTTATAAAAACATAATAATGTTTGCTCGTATGTTAAATGTAATTGTCATTGTCAGTTCAACATATGAAGAGCAAGTGGGTTGAGAGAAATAGGATGAGGTAATTTGTTTGTGTGCTTTCAGTTTTGAAAAAGTGAAGACTTGGTTGTTGTTGTTTTTTAAAGGGGGGGGGGGGGGGCTATAAAATATTCTTTGTGAGAAAACTAAGACAATTAAAGCCACTTAATGTTTTTTCTTGCCCTCAAATATATAAGCATTATATTTCCATGTTATTGTTTCTTGATCTCAACAAAAAAAATTTAATATTATTTAAAATTAAACTTATGTAAGGGCATTAATTCAGTTGTTCTGTTCCTACTAGTGGTTTCAAATTGTCATCATTGGTTCATTATTTGAGAATCATTGTTAAACTGGCATTAAAGACCCACCAGAAAATCATGGGTTTTACATGTTTTCCCTCTTATAGCTGGTAAGAAGTCTTGTTTTGGCCAGGTTTGATTCTCATACAAATGCCCCCAAATTCAAAACGAGACATCATTTTCAAGAGCAGCCTCAGTTTAAAGTTGGGGGAATTTGTATGTGGGTCACAGCTACCCAGAAAAAACAAGGGACTTAATCGTGGTGGGTCAGTGTGTCTTTAAGAGAAACATGAAAGCCATAAGAAGAGAAGGAATAATTCAAAACATTGCTAAAACTCAATATTTTGAAGCCAATAGAAAAGAAGTTACTGTTAAACAAATTATGCTAAGATAGTAGCATTATGAATGATTCTGTTTGCCCACTTATGGTGCCAATTTTTAGGCAATAACAAATCCAAACAGACAGAACTAGTGTGTGTGTGTTTATTTTAATCATATCCAGGAAGCTCTAAGCATTAACTGTCAACTTCCAAGATGCAATTTTGTTATCAATATATAGCATTGCTGTGTTCTGGCTTTTGAGTGTGGTAGAAATGATATTGATGGTAGGTTGAACAAAGAAAAACCTAGTCTGGATATTAAGCCATTGATACTTCTTTCTCTTCAGGCCTCGTACACAGTTCATGCGGAAATCCCATGCACAATTCGTAAATAAGTGAAAGAAAGAAGGGTAACAAATTTACGGATTAGGGGAAATTCGGACACATGCGCAAATCTTTTCCCTTCTTTTACTTACGGATTGCGCACGGGTTTCCGCGTGGAATCTCTGCATGTATGCGTACGTCCCCTAAGAATCTATCAGTGCTAAATTAATTTCGAAAATCCTGTTTTTACGGATTTAATTGCAAGCATGCAATGAGCAACTTAGCGGGCTCTTTTGCCCACCAGGTGGCATAACGCTCGAGTTGGGGCTAATCCTCTTTATATTCTTAGTTGGGGATAAAGAGAGAGAGAGAGATAGGGAGGAGTCCCACCCTCTCTCTCTTTCTCACTACGCCCAACTAAGAAAATCGCGTGGATTGACTGCCCCCTGGTGGTCAAATAATCGCCATAGGTCGACCATTGAATCGGCTGCATATTTGTTTGTTTTTAAAGACTTTTTTTGATTGATGCCTAGATTTTGTTTTTGTGAAGCAAATCCATATGCTTACATGCTCATGTTTAGTCATTCAACTGCACAATACTGTATAAAACAATGAATGAAGTGTTAACAATTAAAACGTGAGAAATGCAGATCAGCAAAGTAACAAGAGTTTTATTTTGTGTGGGTTTTTGTTGGTTATTTTTTCGTTTTTTTAATGTTATAACTCTTGAATTGATTAGGTTAACCACAGTTAACATGGACGGAGGAGGTATGTTTTGGGGTCTTACATGGGACTGTTTAATACTATAGGAGGAGACAAATGTCCGAACCTCTTGGTATGAAACTTGCTGTGTTACACCTTCGATGAAGATTAACTTTTTTTGTTTTTTTGTTAATTTCACATCACTGTATCTGAATGTTGGTATCTAGAATGTGTGCAGTCAGTAACATGGACTTGGCGGCTGTGATATCACAATCCTGACTATTACTTAATGTCTCAACAGAAGTTGATTAAAAGAAAAAGAAAAAAAAACATCTGTGTGTGCGTGTTTCTATTTTCCTCTGTGGGTTGGTTGTGTTTTCAGAAATGTGTGGATGTCTGAATGAATTGTGCAAAAACTGTTGCTAGCACAGCCCCCAAACCTATATATTCTTGATCAACATGGTCTCAAAAAAATGTAAGAACATTTTGACTGTTATTCTCGCTTTTCTGGGGAGGTGGGCGGGAATGTGTCACAGTGTGTGAAATGGGTCCAGAAGAGAGATATAATATGGTGTCACACTACCTTATAGTGGGCATTTTCTGTTATTTTTGTTTCTCAGGAACTAATTAAGATATCTACTTGAAATTTTGCACACTGATACAGAACATTACCCTGACCATGCATGCCAAATTTGAAGACTATGAAAGTATGGAAATCCACACGAAAAAGTACCCCCTCACCTGCTCTCAATTCCAGTACTGCATGTTGATGCTGATCATGTGTCCACTTTCCTAAGACATCAATGAGTGCAATGGTGCTAAAATTAACATGACTGAGCTGTTAACTTGTGTTCTATGTCTAAAGCGAGATCCTATGAATTTGTTACTATTGTTTGACAAGACAAAGAACACAAGTTAACAACTCAGTCATGTTAATTTTAGCACCATTGCACTCATTGGTGTCTTAGGAAAGTAGACAAATGATTGGCATCAACATGCAGTACTTGAATTGAGAGCAGGTGAGGGGGTACTTTTTCGTGTGAATTTTTTGGAGGTGGACTCCATACTTTCATAGTGCCTTCACACAGTCTTCATATTTGGCATGCATGGTCAGGGCAATGTTCTGTATCAGTGTTGCAAGTAGATATCTTAATTAGTTCCTGAGAAACAAAAATAACAAAAAATGCCCTACGATCTGCCACCTAACAGAAACAAAGGGAAATAACTGGTGACTGTACATGTTGGTTTCTTTGCAGTGGGTTTCTCCCTTGATCTGTGTGTGTGCGTGCGCACGCGCGCGCGTGTATGTGTAAGAAGAAAGGTAAACAGTGCACATGCTGGGGTTAGGCTCTGATGGGTGCTGCCGGTGGGGGTGGGCACAGAAGCAAAATTGTACAAGAAGAACACACAGAGAGAGACAGAACACGAACACCATTTTTTATTGAGGGAAAATAGATCAGCTACAAAGTCTTTTTTCACTACGCCCTCTCAAAAAAAGTGAAACTAAAGAAAAAGAAAAACATTAACCAAACAGAAAGAAAAGTGAGAAAAGAAAAAGGGAAAATGTAATTATAAAGAGCACTCAAACACATAATGATAATGTAAATACAAAGCAAATGTGCAACAACATCTAGACCTATATCATCATGAAAATGATATCACACCAAACTAAAATGACACGTAAACATCAGTAAAACACATTCAGAAACACACTCTCATAGGTTAGTCTACTAGAGAGAGAAAGAGAGAGAGAGAGACTGTAACAAGAGAGAGAGAGAAAGAAAGAGCAAGCACACACATTATTCCCAGGAAAAGCCTAGTACACATTTGCTTGTCTCAAAATAAAATTTCAGTCCCTTCAATTTTGACTTAAACGATTCTTACTGTAAATGAAAACGAAACACTTAGAAGGTGTCGACATGACTCACAGACGCACTGGTCTCACCTGCACTACCAACACAAGAGCAGTCTTAACACCATCTTGGAAGCCCGTGTTGTTGTATTACAGAGTGTAGACACACACGGGACATTCCAGTAAGCATGCATGGGTACATAGCTGCTCTCCACTCGGTGACCATTTAGATAGGACGCAAAGGAGTCCTCATGAAAGTGTCGACATGTCTCATGGGTGTACCAGCCTGTTTATCATGACTGCAAAGCCCTAGGCTCTCCGGCAAAAACACCACTATTCAGAACCCAGCACACACTCAAAAGCTTCCACCATGGATAGATGAAGCCAGTACATCTCCAGACAAAGTCACAAAGCCAGGGAGTCATACTTGTGCACAGTATAATGTACGCGAATGACAAGTTACAGTGAGATCCTTTTTTATTCATCAACAACAACGGTCTCTGTATCTTCCCATGTCTTCTGCCTCAGTACATGTTTCCAATGTTTGCAAGTCTTGCTATCTAGAACTTCGAAGAATTAGTTCAATCCGCCGTTTCCTCTCTCAAGATGCCCTGAAGACTCTAGTATGTGCTTTTGTTCTGTCTCGCCTTGACTACTGTAACTCACTTCTTGCTGGCTGTCCATCAACTCTCATCTCTAAGCTCCAACGGGTCCAGAATAATGCTGCTCGTCTCATTTATCGCTCCCCAAGGTACGATCATATTACTCCGGTTCTTCGTTCTCTACATTGGCTCCCAGTTCAATCACGTATTGACTACAAAATTCTCCTCCTTGCCTTCAAGTCACTGAATGATCAAGCTCCCTTATATCTCTCTGATCTCCTTCATCTCTATGTCCCAGCTCGCCAACTACGTACGTTCGTCTTCTGATTCTCGTCTCCTCTCCCCTCCCTCCATCCGTCTCAAATCTGCTGGCCAACGTTCTTTTTCCTGTCAAGCACCATCTCTTTGCCTTCTCCTCTCCGACACTCCAACCCAGTCTCCTCATTCAAAACCTCTCTTAAAACCCATCTTTTCCCTGCTGCACCCTAAATATTTGATCAGTTAATTGTTTATCTTGTGTGCACGTGAGGGAAGATTGAATAAGAGGTTTGTGCTGTGCTTTGTGTGTGTGTGTGTGTGTGTGTGTGTGTGTGTGTGTGTGTGTGTGTGTGTGTGTGTGTGTGTGTGTGTGTGTGTGTGTGTGTGTGTGTGTGTGTGTGTGTGTGTGTGTGTGTGTGTTGTGTGTGTGCATGCATATACATGTGTGCTTGTGTGTATTTTGGTTTTGTGGGTTGTGTGTGCACGCATGTGTGTGTGTGTGTGTGTGTTTGTCTGTCTGCGTGCGTACGTTGTGTGTGAGGGTGTTTCTGTATGTGTTGGTGTATGTGGTCAGTCCGTGCGGCTCAGTTGATGTGTGCTTACTGAATGGGGGATGAACGAGTCGGTGTTATTAAATGGGTGTGTGAGAGAGAGTGAGAGAGAGAGAGAGAGAGAGAGAGAGAGAGAGAGAGAGAGAGAGAGAGAGAGAGAGAGAGAGACAGAGAGAGAGACAGACAGACAGACAGACAGACAGAGTTGCTTCAGTTGTTGTATGTATGCGTTGTTGCTGGTTGGTGTCATTCTTGAATGCTGTTTTTGTTGTCACAGTCTATTTGTTGATAAAAATTGATTGTAAAGCGCTTAGTTTGGCTCATCTGAGGTAAAGCGCTATATAAATGTACAATTATTATTATATTATTATTATTATTATTATTATTATTATTATTATTATTATATAAGATAGAACAACATGAACATGAAGAAAAGAATATAAGAAAAGAGACAAGCATGTACAAGAGAATGGACATTTGGAGGATTTTGCTCTACCGCAGTTCATGGAATGAATGAATGAAAAATGGTGTTTTACGTCCTCTCGGTCATAGACACATATGGGACATATGTAAATACAAAGATGGTGGGAACAATACTGGCTGCAATGCCCGGAGGCAGTGCAACACCAGTAAAGTCCCGAGTTTTTAACAATATAGATATGTACTATAATGTACTACCGCAGTTCATGGCACGTATATCTGTGCCTATGAAGGTTTGTGTCAACCTTTCTATCACAGCCCCCATATGTACATACTGTAACTCTCTCTCTCTCTCTCTCTCTCTCTCTCTCTCTCTCTCTCTCTCTCTCTCTCTCTCTCTCTCTCTCTCTCTCTCTCTCTCTCTCTCTCTCTCTCTCTCTCTCTCTCTCTCTCTCTCTCTCTCTCTCTCTCTCTCTCTCTCTCTCTCTCTCTGTGTGTGTGTGTGTGTGTGTGTGTGTGTGTGTGTGTGTGTGTGTGTGTGTGTGTGTGTGTGTGTGTGTGTGTGTGTGTGTGTGTGTGTGGAGGGAGGGAATGGTGGCTGGGTACCTTTGTACGCTTATTCCTTCATTCGTGGGAACATGATAGAGAAAAGGGTGAAAAGGCAAAGTAAAAATGTTGACTCTATGCGAAATATTTTGTAAAATTGAGGCAGAAAGACGTCATCGTTCAACGAAAGGGAGACTACTCGAAGATCCACTTGTGTTATCATGTGACTGATAGAAACATAGGATATCAAAACAGGAAGTTTGGATGGTCAATGAAATCCACGTTGGTCAGTTAGGGTGATTCTACGATCTTTCTTCTTCTACAGAGTATTGTAAAGGTATGTAAAGAATTAACGGGAAAGCAAGTAGAACTTATCTTATTCTCACCGATCAGGCGATGAGCAATTTGAATTTGACAATCAATGTGTCGCTCACTCACTCACTACTCAGTCACTGGTCAGGTCAGGTCAGGTAGTTAGGACATTAGGCCTCGCGGCCTCTTCACTGTCCTGTCATTTTTGTTTGAACTTTTGCACAGCTGAGAGGTTTTTGTATTTTGTTTTCGGCAAATCTGCCTTTTAGTCATGCTCGTATTGTAGTTTTGATATGTTGGTGTATCCACCAAGGAGGTTTTTGAATTGTGTTAGATTCTGTGCTCGTTTAATATGTGCAGGAAGAGTATTCCAAAACTTTGTTACTCTGTTAGAAAATAATTTTTTTCTAATATTAGTTCGGCTATACCTGGTTAGTATTTTTAAATCACTGTTACAGGTTCTTGAGTCAGTTGTTAGCTGGAACAAAAATTTATTAGTATTGTTATCACTGTGAAAAATGTTGTAGGTATTTATCAGATCCCCACGAATTCTTCTGTATTTCAGAGATGGTAATTTCAACTTTCTTAGTCTGTGTTCGTAATCAAGGTGACTAACGCCTTTAATCAATTTTGTTGCTCGTCTTTGGACCCTTTCTAATGCTGCTGATTGCCTTTTTAAAAACGGAGTCTCCCAGATCTATAAAACGAGAGAAAAAGGTGTCTGAGTGATGTGCTGGCTGTGCCAGTTTGGTCATGCCAATGCTGATCGTACCAGGCGCAGGTTTCTGGCATGTTCAGATTGTTACTATGTCCGCAGTTTCTCTCTCTCTCTCTCTCTCTCTCTCTCTCTCTCTCTCTCTCTCTCTCTCTCTCTCTCTCTCTCTCTCTCTCTCACACACACACACACACACACACAGTGACACACACACACACTTTGTAGCCAACTTGTGTTAATTCATACACAGAGATGTGCGCCTATGATGCTCATATTGAATCTCTAAGACATTGTCTTAGACTTCTTCAAATTCTTGGACTTCTCCAAAGTCTTGGACTTCTCCAAAGTCTCTCCAAAGTCTTGGACTTCTCCAAAGTCTTGGACTTCTCTAAAGTCTTTGACAAGGTAAATAATTGCCTGCTGATCCACAGCGTGAAGAGATACATATTGCATCACAGGGAATAAAGCAGCTGGATCAGTGCCTTCCTCAGTTCCTGACCATCCGCACCATCTGCACACAGTCTGTTGTGGTGGATGGAGAAAGATTGGCCCCAATCACAGTTGAGTTCCCCAAGGCTGTGTTGGGACCGACCCTCTTCAGGGTAGGACAGTAACTTTTTTTGCAACCTGCCCTGGGGGCAGGTAGACAAAGGTTTTACCTGCCCCCCAGTTTTAGCCACCTGCCCGATAAATGAATGTGCCATGAGTGAAAAAGCTAGTAGAAAGAGTCTTCATGATTGGCCATCCTGTCACACAGCTCCAAGGGAATGACAAAAAAAAAGTTCACCCATGATAAGCAAAATGTTATCTTGACATTGTTAGAATCTGCAGTGCAGAAATAAAACGTTTAACTTGCAAAAACGTTGTTTTGATTTCTTCTTGTCGGAACCCGAAGCACATGTCATAATATCGTCTGCCCTTTGTCAAAGGCTGTCTGCAATTGACTGGCTAAGTATGCTTCATTCTGATTGGATAATGAATTTTCTTTAGCCAATCATCTTGCTCGATACAAATGGCTATCCGATTTTGTGGAAGTAATGCTGACATCAAGTCAAACTACTCGCGTGCGTGGTGATAGTAGGACCTATCATTGTTGATGTAGCCTGCGTTGTAGGCCTAGAACCTGACTTGCGGTTTTTACAACGGACTGAAATAAACTGGGTGAGATTTTTATTCTAAGCACTTGCACTTGCCCGGCGGGCAGGTCGTCGAGTTCGCCACCTGCCCGACACTTACGACTACCTGCCCCGGGCAGTCAGGCAGCCGTTACTGTCCGACCCTGCCTCTTTCTGATATTGATCAATGACTTGCCTGAAGGAATCATATCTAAGTCAAAACTGTTTATTGATGATACAACTTGCAACAAAACTTTAAACAGTCTGGAGGACCACCATCAACTCCAAAGTGACCTGAATGCCCTTACCACCTGGGAAAAGACCTGGTCCATGCAGTTCCACCTTATGAACTGAAGGCTACAGGCAAGAGAGAGATGAAGGTTGGAAACTACACCCTCCATGGCCAAGAACTTGAGGAAGTTGAAGAAATTAAGTACCCTGGTATGACAATCACTAACAACATCAAATGAGGCCCTCACATTGCAAACATCAGTAAGAAAGCAAACAAGACCCTTGGGGATGGTGGGACTCTTGGAAGTGACTTGGTAGTGGGAGGGTAATGAAATTTGTCAGATAAGGAGGCATTGCATGCCAGACATATATGCTTCAATTCACATAGGCATGTTAATCACTCTCACTATCAGTATCACAGTATCAGTCGCCAGCCACACACAGTGACAGTAGCTGTGGAATGGGATGCACCAAGGGTGCATCACAACCTGTTGACATGGTTCATAATAAAAACATATGGGTCAGTGACGCGGGCGCACAGACGATCTGAAGCTCTGGAATTGATACTGCTTGCGCCTGTCCTTCATCTGGCAAAAAACAACAACACAGGTATCAGTTCAATTTCTTGTGACTTGTGCATTTCTGCCAGGATGTCGAGAGGCTACGGAAGTGTCGGTGAATACCATGACGACCCTGAAAACGGAGCGTCACAACAGTACCGCGATGACCCTTTTGAGGGAGCAGCATCCAGGGGATACCAGTCAAGAGGTGAGACAGGATTCTAAGATCTGCAATTTCCCCCGAAGACAGTGTGGCTGCCCACATGGTGGGGTAATAAAAAATGGTCACACACGTAATGTTCTCATCCTTAGCTGATGCATTTGTACCATAGTGTTCAAGTGCTTCGGCTGTTGGAATGATCCCTGGAGTCTTTTAGCCAGGGTACGTCAACAACAACAAACTCTGGGTGTGTGTCCCAATCTCAGTGCCTGTCTTCCTCTTGCTTGCCTTGTCTTTCTTTTTCCTTTCATTGTAAAGCTCACACTCACATAGAATGTCTCTGGATGACTTGCCAAGATGGCAAGTGGTGGTTGTGAACATGTGTTATTATGAATACTTGTATATCAAACCATTCAAGGTTAGTGATAAGATGTTTGTATTAAAATTAAAAAATATGCGTAAGCTTTTAAATATTAACTCCTCTCCTTGAGTCTACCGGGGGGCTTTTGTACAGTATTATCCCCCCACTTTCTGTAGTGGGGGGACCAGTGAAAACTGGAAAGCAGACACTACGTACCTTACCCATTATGGCCATATGGCCTGGGGATGCAGAAGAAGAAGAAATATTAACTCTAAGCTTGTGCCGCTTGTTTTGCATTTGAAATTTCGGTAAAGGTAAAGATTAGTGATAACCACCCTGCATTTCTCTGTTAATTCCATTTTTCCGTTTTTGCCTTTCTTACCAAACATAAAGCTGTATTTTATTAACCTTTTCAGCTAATTATCTTTTTGCTATAATAACCCTAACCCTAACCCTAACCCTACCCACCCACCCTATAAGACGGAAAACCGCAATGCTGCAAATGCCGCGGTGTACTGCAGTACAAAGGGGTGGGGGTCCTATTAGATAATGGCCTTTATCATGACTGCAATTAATTATTGAACAAAGATAATTAGCTGAAAATGTTCATAAAATACAGCTTCATGTTTGGTAAGAAAGGCAAAAACGGAAAAATGGAATTAACCGAGAAATGTAGGGGGGGTGGCACATCTTGACCTTTACCGAAATTTTATATAAATTACATTGACAAGAATTTTAGTGGGTGTTGTCCCCCACCCCACATAGTGATAAGGAGGACTAAAGGTCATCAATCACGCAAAAATCGTATGCAAACAAAATAAAAAATAAAAAATTAGTGGCATGCCTCTGGCTGCGACGTGCTCTCCAGGTGGGAGCAACCCGAATTTCACAGAAATGTCTCTGTGACTATAAAATACCTAATACCTAATAATTAAAAAGTATAAACTTGCTTATTTCTTTTGTTATGTGACAGGCATGGGATCTTCAGCTGAACAGCTGTGTGACCAAATCCACAACAACATTTATCAGATAAATAATGGAGGTGAGTAGAAATGACTAGGGTACGCATACCCAGTGACTTAAGTGTTGTGGCATGAGTGTAGTAAAGCCACATACTTACCCGGTACACCCCTTCCCCCTTTTTGTTTCTTTGTTATGCTGACAAAGAATTACCAAATGTAGGCAAAAGATTATATTGTTGGAGTTTATTGATGTAATGTTACATTCTATATTGACCTTGCTGTGATATATACTTAATAATAGAACTCTGTAAAATATCTATGAATATGTTGTCGTTCAAAACCTGAACTTGAATTTTAAACGTGTTTTTTTCTATCTAAGCTTCGTTAATTTATTGATTACTTTCATAATTGCATTCCCATTATGTTTACTAAGCATCAGTATAGAGGGCGGAATGACAGATGTTAAAATGTTTAAATTCAAATATTTAGTTCCTTTTGGCATCTCATAAAGTGCATGCAGTTCTATAACATTTCTTTGTAAGAAAAAAAGAAAGAAAATGTCAATGCTGCCTGCTTTAAGAACAATTCATTTTGTTCAATGCTCATGGTTTTGATACCTCTTTGTTCTGTGGATTCTAGCCAACACTATCGAGCGAGCTCTCAAAGCGATTGGAACCAGCAGAGACACTACTTTAGTAAGAGACAAAATGTGAGTGGAACACTTGTGTGCTTGCTTGTATACATGTCACTGTGTTTATGGTCGACAGCAACAACAAACAAACAACAAACAGCAAAAAACCCCACCTCCTTTCAGAATCCTTTATTTAAGACAAAGCATAAGCTACAAGATCTCTCTCTATATATATGAATATGTTTTTAGTGCACATGTATCTGTATCCATGTGATGGGAATAACTCATAGGCTTATCATAGTTAACTCCTATTCAATCAACATACATGTATAGACATTTTGTTCTGCTTGACAAAACAACAACAGCATAAAACCAAACGCACACAGAATACAAAGCTACAAAGCACTTGGGATGGGAAAGGAGGCACTTGGGATGGGAAAAGAAGGTACTTGGGATGGGAAAAGAGGGTACTTGGGATGGGAAAGGAGGCACTTGGGATGGGAAAAGAGGGTACTTGGGATGGGAAAAGAGGGCTGGATGGGGGGAGGGAGGGGAAGAGGAGATGAATTAATGTCAACCTTTCATCATCTCAGAAGATTGAATGCAACATAAACTTGTAACTAATGTAAGCAACTATTTTAATCAAACTCCAGAATAGCATGAGATGGAACTTTGCCAACAACAGCAACTCGATGAACCGTGTAGTTTCAGTTAAGAAACTGTTGAAATGATTGTATATTCTTGTCCGTGTTGTGTGTAACTGACAGCCACGAAACCTCCACCAAAACCAATGGCATCGTGAAGGCCACAACCCAGCTGATTCGCACGGCCAACGGCCTGAAAGGGGACAGGGTGAGTCATGCTCGCTGCATTGTTGATAGTCTGACTTCAGTTTTCCAAACAAAACTACTTTCGGTGAAAAGAAGAGTGGTCAGAGAGAGGAGTAGTTTTCAGCATTTCCAATCAAATGTTTGGTGTAGTAGTCATTTTCCTAATTTTGCTTTTTTTAATGCCAGCTGAAAAAAAGAATCCAAACTTAAGTTGTCGAAGTCCTTTTGTGGTGTTGGGTTATATTGTTGCAGTGGCTCGCTCTTTGTATGATTTGGGCTCCCCTCATTCATAGCCTTTTGATCATGAGTCTTTCATGAGAAAGATGCTTTTCAACTCCAGAATGTTTGTGTTCTTGTTGGTTTCTACTCAACTAATCAAAGTCATATTAAAGAAAATAGTAGTACATACACAAAAACAAAACAACAACAAATATTTTTTAAAAGGATAAAGAAATACGCTTTAAAAATGTAGTTGTTTTTTGTGTGACTGAGTAAGAAATAACAAGTACATGAGTCTTTCGGTTATAGTTTTGATGTCCATTTCAATTGATTTCTCTATTATAATAAATTAATCTGTTTCATTATTGCCTATTCCAAGACATGCATTTAGTGACTGTGATGCTGTTGCTGTGTGTGTGTGCAGCAACAAAAGATCCAGATTGACCGTCTAACCAACGATTTCCAGGAGTCCATTTCACGCTTTCAGAATCTCCAAAAGGTAAATACAGTGGAACCTCCCTTATAAGACCTCCCATTAGAAGACTCCCTCCCATATAAAACCTACTTCTTTGAGACATTGCCCTTCTTTGTAAGTATTAAAATTACCTCCCTTAAAAGACCTCATTTTGGATGATTTTTGAAGGTCTTATAAGGGAGGTTCCACTGTACACGGATCAGGAAATTTTATATTTTTATACAGGACATTGCAGTAGAGTCTGTACAATGCTTTTATTGTTTCACGTTTATGCCAGTTCATGTAAAAGACATGTGTCTTTGTTGGAAGCCAAGTTTGTCAGTGTCTTTGCACAGCTACTGAAGATAATGAAGTTAGTTATTATTGAATTTAATTTTGATGGCTACCACAACAAGTAGTTAGTAGGGGAGAGGGACTTGTGCCTAACTGTAGCAACCCAGTCTACAGGAGTTGTGGTGCAGATCTAGAATTTATTTTTCAATGAAATCTGTGCAATTGTTCCTGTAAATATTAACTTGATAAACTGGCGGTTTAGAAATTGATAACTACTTACAGAGTTAAAAGGTGAAATTTTTTTATAGCAAGGATAATGACTTTGTTAAATGTTTTTTGTACGTACGTCATGCCTTATAGAATGGAAGGTAGGGAGGTTGACGCATCTTCTGTACTTTTAACTTCCCTGATCTGCATCGAGTGCCCACTTGTTTTTCAGATGTATTTCAATGTAGAGGGAAATAACTTTCCCTTTACGAAGTTTCGAATTCAGCACATTTCTTTCAACTGGCAAATGCTCTAACCACTCGATACTTGGTCATCTTGTTCACTTTTTCGTAAGTAATACTTTCCTAGGGTGTATTAAATGTAGTGTAGAAAAAATATGTTGTTGTATGTTGTAGAAAGCCACGGAGAAGGTGAAAAGTGCTGCAGCATTGGGGCCCCAGCAGAAATCTAAAGAACCCCAGCCCTTGGTGGATGTGGCTGGTTTTGGGGTGAGTCCTGTACATTATAATAGAAGATCAATTGTCTTTCCTATGCCCCCTACTCCCGGTTTTTTTATTCTCTCTCTCTCTCTCTCAATTTTTCCCCTTTTTCTTCCAAATTGAGGATTATTTACATTCAAAGACTACAAGAGTGATATGTACGAAGAGATGTGATATTGTGTATACTTTTGAACTGTGTGTTGTTCCTGGTGTGATTCTAAGACTAAAAAGAGACTTTTGGACTGGTTTTAGTGCTGCAGCCATGGGGATTTGTTTGCATTTTTGGACCCTGCCTAATGCCAACATGTCATAAATTCTTCATAACCGAGAGTGGGGTGGGTCCCCTATCGTAAGCCATTTCCACTGCTTTTTCAGGCAAGCTTTTCTGAACAGCAGTTGCCCCCTACACTGCTATCTAGAGGTCATGGTTGTGCTTACAGACCTGCCAACCTTTCCGCTTTAAGCGGAATTTCTTCCGCTCAGACTACATTTCTTCCGCCCTTCTGCTCAAGTCCATGAAATTCCGCTTTCAAAACTTTAAAAAAAAGTTTTTGGGAACACACAAATTCATCATCTTATATACAGAGCAGCACAGCTGCTGTGCGTATAACCAGCTTTCTAGTTTCTGTTTGCGCACTTCCGTCAAGATGGCGATTGACACATCGATGTGTGTGAGACTCCGGGGAGAAAAGAAAGAGAATAGACCAATATTTCTGCCAAGACTACATGGAAAAGTATCTGTGCATTCATAGATCAAGAAAGTGTGCATCATGCTAGATGTATGATGTGCTCACTACACTTAAAAGTCTCCTATGGAGGGTGACAAGACATCAAATGCCACATTACTTCTCATCGTCTTATCGAAACTGCAAACTCCCAGACTTCGTCTTCCACTGTTACCGACTTTTTCAAGCCAACGGAAGTAAAGGAGAAAAAAGATGAACTTAAATTGGTTCATTATCTTCCTTCCAAGTATTATTATTTAAGTCATCTACGGCACCAAGTTGTCAACTGTTTTGGTCTGCCCAAATAAGGACAGAGGAACAAACTAAAAGCTTCTATTGTGTTAGGAATAGTCACACAGACAAGGCTAGTTGAAAATTGCTTGCTTCAAATTATGTTTACGCGTCAAAATTCCTCTTAGCTCCCCAAAATTCCTCTTTCCTGCTACAAATATTCTTCTTTGGTCTGTTAGGGGGTTGGCAGGTCTGTGCTTAAGTGATTAGCACATATCGCCTATCATAAGTCAAATTTGGTCACCTTCGGTGTGTTGGACTTACCATCAAGGAAGATGCATCATCTGACAAAGCTGTAGAAAAAACAATTTGCAAAGATAAATCGCCGATTGTGAAGCTAAATTAACAAAAAAATGACTTCAATTGACCTGATATGTCTGAAATATTGAGTTTTTCATCTTTCATGTCTTTCGATTTATGTCTCTTTGTTTTGCGCACAGCTACATGTCGGTTGGAAAAATTGCAGTTTGCTAGGCAAAATCTAATGGCTCTAGAGATTGAATCCCATCCCTGGGGATACCAGGGGGTCTTTTGTACAAATAGTTCCCCCACCTTCTGGAAGTTCTGTGCTTGTAACTTCCTCTAATTCTGTCATTCTCTTTGAGTTTGACTCTGCCTTTTCCTTTTGCTTACTGTCATCTGCTATCTTTCTATCTCACTGGTCCATTCTCCTGCCTTTTTTCTATAAATTCTTACAAAGATTTCTTCAGCCGAAGTCGGACATGCTGGGCCTAACTATTTCCTAGTTAGGCACATAACGGCAGCATGACGCATCTACGCTCACATGACAGGAAACTGAGCGAACGAAGAAGAAGAAAGAAAGAATCCCATCAGTGGGGCTTTTTCTGAAAACAGATTGGCAACAGCAGGGAGATATACAGTCATGACTTGGGTGCGGCCCAGGGCCCAGAGTGTAAGGAGTTCTGGGCCATAGCACTTGATTGAGGGGGGCTTCTTCTCTGAAGACCGCTCTGTTGTCCGGCTCTCTGTAGAGTTTCTTTGCACTGTGTTGTCCTTTCAGGAGGGTGGGGATCACCAGCGGCTGCTGGAGGAGGAGGACCACATTGCGGAGCTGCAGACCCAGGAAGTCGCCATCAACGACGACCTGACGCTGATACGAGAGCGGGAGGAGAGGATACGACAGCTGGAGGTGAGCCAGATCAGGGGTCTTTTGTTTCTCTTCTTTTTCTTTTTGCTGGAGATCAGTGTTGAGTGTGTCCTTCCTTCAGCAGGCATGGCACTTTTCAGTGAAGTCTCTGAATACAGAGAAAAGTGAATGTAGGAAAACAAATGTCAGAGGGGGTTTTAAGCTTGAGGAGATGCCTATTTCCCAATTTTGAACACTTTGGTATCTTCATCTTTTTGAGGAATAGCTCCTTGATCACCATCAAGGGCTCTTTACCGAGAGACAACATCTCCTGAATCCCCAAAATAGTTTCATAGAAAAGTGTTTTTCCTTCAGTATCATGCCTGTTCAGTCGGAAACTATGTTGAGAAAATTCAACACCTGTGTAAAATACTAAAAACGGCAAATCTAAAACCTGTAAATGCTATACACTTATCATCTCTTCTTTATTCTTTTGAACTGAAGGGAAGAAAAGCAGTCATGGTGCATTCTGTGAAAACTCTTTTTTGTTTGTTTTGTTTCAGTCTGATGTTCTGGACGTCAATGAGATCTTCCGAGACCTGGGAGCCATGATCTCTGAACAGGGGGAAATGCTCAGTACGTTGTATTATTATTTGTTGTGCTATACTCTGTCTCTGTATGTGTGTGTGTGTGTGTGTTGCATTATCAATCCAAATCTAAGAGTTTAACTCACTCGGGATGAATGAGCCGGATCCGGCTCATGGCTCGCATAACCGTTTAGGACGAATGGCCCGGATCTGGCTCATGAGAGTTTTCAAGAGGTTTTGATTTCTGGCGTGTAACCAGCTTTCCAGTGTGAAGTCATAACTTATTTTCAGTTTGCTTTGACCTTGCCTCTCTTGAAATCAACCAATCATTGCAGACTTTACATTCAGCTTTAGTTGTAGAGGGGGGTCAAAGATCGGAATGTGACATTTTCCTTCTTTCTATGTGTTAGCTGTTTTCATCAATAGGAGACAAACGACGAAGGTAAGGAATCTGATATTTTACGATCGTTTAGTGCATGGTGTTGCTAATCTTTTCTGAAAATATTGATGCCTAACTCTTCATAACTTGGTTTGGGTGATTATTTTACGAACCTAGTCGAATGCCCAGTCCCCACAGAACAAGGGGAAATAATTCGGCCAGTCCCAAGTGAGTTAAAACAGTAATTAGGAGTGACACTAGAAGGAAGGAGGCAGGTTGGGGGTGGGGGATGGGAGGCAGGTTGGAGGGTGGGGGATGGGAGGCAGGTTGGGGGTGGGGGATGGGAGGCAGGTTGGGGGTGGGGGATGGGAGGCAGGTTGGAGGGTGGGGGATGGGAGGCAGGTTGGGGGTGGGGGATGGGAGGCAGGTTGGAGGGTGGGGGATGGGAGGCAGGTTGGGGGTGGGGGATGGGAGGCAGGTTGGAGGGTGGGGGATGGGAGGCAGGTTGGGGGTGGGGGATGGGAGGCAGGTTGGGGGTGGGGGATGGGAGGCAGGTCGGCGGGTGGGGGATGTTATGTCAAGCTTGCAGTTGGAATAAACTGAATAATAATAATAATAATAATAATAATTTAGGGGTAATTAAGGTGATGCATGCCATGTATTGTTTACCTGTGGCCTGTTTCAGGCTTAAATGTTTGCACATGTTTATTTGTAAAGATCTACGTATAAACATGACGTCTACACATAAACATGACTTCTAAGCTTTTGTGTCCAAATATGTGAAAAGAGTTGAGCAAGAATATATCTAAAATTTGGTGTGAGGGGTTGGGTTGGGGGCTTGTATGGGATGGAGGGGACCAAAGATATGGAGGCTCTGTGCGTGTGTGTGCGCGTGCTTGGACATGACCCTGGCAGTGCGCATGTCTGTGCGAGCACCTGTGTGAGTGTATGCTCGCGTGTTTACAAATATGAGCGTTTGAATAAGTATGTGCCAAACTTTGTATATGCATTTTTGTGCCTTTGTATATATGTACTTTTCTATATTCTACTCATGTAAAATGTATGTACGTCCGTCATGATCTGATTGTATAAGATAATGCATATTCTATGTTGTATTTGTATTAAATTTGTAAAGCGCTTAGAGCCCTAAATCAGAGAATAGGCGCTATATAAATAATCATTATCATTATTACTATTACTGTAGCCTATTTTGATGTCAGCTATAGTGCATTGTTAAAGCGTGTTGGGGTTTGTGTTGCAGACGACATAGAGTCCAATGTGGAAAGGGCCTACTCCAATGTGGACCAAGGCAACCAAAACCTGGTGCAAGCAGCTGATTACCAGGTAGATGGGATTCTAGCGTAAACATCTCTGCTCCATTGCAACAACAGTAAACATTTTTTACTCACCCTGGGGATACCGGGGGATCTTTAGTATAAATAGTTCCCCACCTTCTGGAAGTTCTGTGCTAAAAGCTTCCTCTAATCTGTCACTCTCTATGACTGCCTTTTCCCTTTCTTACTGTCATCTACTATCTTTCTGACTTTTTGGCCCATTCTCTTGCCCGTTTTTGAAAAATAAAATCTTCCAAATAATTTTCTTCTTTGAGCTCCTCCAAAATCAAAATGTGTCAGCTGCATGCAGTGGGGAGGTCAGTGAAAACTGAAAACCGGACATGTATGCACCACGATGCTGGACTCCCAGGACTGCCCTCCCCTTCTGTCATGCACCACGATGCTGGACTCCCAGGACTGCCCTCCCCTTCTGTCATGCACCACGATGCTGGACTCCCAGGACTGCCCTCCCCTTCTGTCATGCACCACGATGCTGGACTCCCAGGACTGCCCTCCCCTTCTGTCATGCACCACGATGCTGGACTCCCAGGACTGCCCTCCCCTTCTGTCATGCACCACGATGCTGGACTCCCAGGACTGCCCTCCCCTTCTGTCTTGCACCACGATGCTGGATTCCCAGGACTGCCCTCCCCTTCTGTCATGCACCACGATGCTGGACTACCAGGACTGCCCTCCCCTTCTGTCATGCACCACGATGCTGGACTCCCAGGACTGCCCTCCCCTTCTGTCATGCACCATGATGCTGGACTCCCAGGACTGCCCTCCCCTTCTGTCATGCACCACGATGCTGGACTCCCAGGACTGCCCTCCCCTTCTGTCATGCACCATGATGCTGGACTCCCAGGACTGCCCTCCCCTTCTGTCATGCACCATGATGCTGGACTCCCAGGACTGCCCTCCCCTTCTGTCATGCACCACGATGCTGGACTCCCAGGACTGCCCTCCCCTTCTGTCATGCACCACGATGCTGGACTCCCAGGACTGCCCTCCCCTTCTGTCATGCACCACGATGCTGGATTCCCAGGACTGCCGTCCCCTTCTGTCATGCACCATGATGCTGGACTCCCAGGACTGCCCTCCCCTTCTGTCATGCACCACGATGCTGGACTCCCAGGACTGCCCTCCCCTTCTGTCATGCACCATGATGCTGGACTCCCAGGACTGCCCTCCCCTTCTGTCATGCACCATGATGCTGGACTCCCAGGACTGCCCTCCCCTTCTGTCATGCACCATGATGCTGGACTCCCAGGACTGCCCTCCCCTTCTGTCATGCACCACGATGCTGGACTCCCAGGACTGCCCTCCCCTTCTGTCATGCACCACGATGCTGGACTCCCAGGACTGCCCTCCCCTTCTGTCATGCACCACGATGCTGGATTCCCAGGACTGCCGTCCCCTTCTGTCATGCACCATGATGCTGGACTCCCAGGACTGCCCTCCCCTTCTGTCATGCACCATGATGCTGGACTCCCAGGACTGCCCTCCCCTTCTGTCATGCACCATGATGCTGGACTCCCAGGACTGCCCTCCCCTTCTGTCATGCACCATGATGCTGGACTCCCAGGACTGCCCTCCCCTTCTGTCATGCACCATGATGCTGGACTCCCAGGACTGCCGTCCCCTTCTGTCATGCACCATGATGCTGGACTCCCAGGACTGCCCTCCCCTTCTGTCATGCACCACGATGCTGGACTCCCAGGACTGCCGTCCCCTTCTGTCATGCACCATGATGCTGGACTCCCAGGACTGCCGTCCCCTTCTGTCATGCACCACGATGCTGGACTCCCAGGACTGCCGTCCCCTTCTGTCATGCACCATGATGCTGGACTCCCAGGACTGCCGTCCCCTTCTGTCATGCACCACGATGCTGGACTCCCAGGACTGCCCTCCCCTTCTGTCATGCACCACGATGCTGGACTCCCAGGACTGCCGTCCCCTTCTGTCATGCACTACGATGCTGGACTCCCAGGACTGCCCTCCCCTTCTGTCATGCACCACGATGCTGGACTCCCAGGACTGCCGTCCCCTTCTGTCATGCACCACGATGCTGGACTCCCAGGACTGCCGTCCCCTTCTGTCATGCACCACGATGCTGGACTCCCAGGACTGCCCTCCCCTTCTGTCATGCACCACGATGCTGGATTCCCAGGACTGCCGTCCCCTTCTGTCATGCACTACGATGCTGGACTCCCAGGACTGCCGTCCCCTTCTGTCATGCACCACGATGCTGGACTCCAAGGACTGCCCTCCCCTTCTGTCATGCACCACGATGCTGGACTCCCAGGACTGCCCTCCCCTTCTGTCATGCACCACGATGCTGGACTCCCAGGACTGCCGTCCCCTTCTGTCATGCACCACGATGCTGGACTCCCAGGACTGCCGTCCCCTTCTGTCATGCACCACGATGCTGGACTCCCAGGACTGCCCTCCTCTTCTGTCATGCACCACGATGCTGGATTCCCAGGACTGCCGTCCCCTTCTGTCATGCACCATGATGCTGGACTCCCAGGACTGCCCTCCCCTTCTGTCATGCACCACGATGCTGGACTCCCAGGACTGCCGTCCCCTTCTGTCATGCACCACGATGCTGGACTCCCAGGACTGCCGTCCCCTTCTGTCATGCACCACGATGCTGGACTCCCAGGACTGCCCTCCCCTTCTGTCATGCACCATGATGCTGGACTCCCAGGACTGCCGTCCCCTTCTGTCATGCACCACGATGCTGGACTCCCAGGACTGCCCTCCCCTTCTGTCATGCACCATGATGCTGGACTCCCAGGACTGCCGTCCCCTTCTGTCATGCACCACGATGCTGGACTCCCAGGACTGCCCTCCCCTTCTGTCATGCACCACGATGCTGGACTCCCAGGACTGCCGTCCCCTTCTGTCATGCACCATGATGCTGGACTCCCAGGACTGCCCTCCCCTTCTGTCATGCACCACGATGCTGGACTCCCAGGACTGCCCTCCCCTTCTGTCATGCACCACGATGCTGGACTCCCAGGACTGCCCTCCCCTTCTGTCATGCACCACGATGCTGGACTCCCAGGACTGCCCTCCCCTTCTGTCATGCACCACGATGCTGGACTCCCAGGACTGCCCTCCCCTTCTGTCATGCACCACGATGCTGGATTCCCAGGACTGCCGTCCCCTTCTGTCATGCACCACGATGCTGGACTCCCAGGACTGCCCTCCCCTTCTGTCATGCACCACGATGCTGGATTCCCAGGACTGCCCTCCCCTTCTGTCATGCACCACGATGCTGGATTCCCAGGACTGCCCTCCCCTTCTGTCATGCACCACGATGCTGGACTCCCAGGACTGCCCTCCCCTTCTGTCATGCACCATGATGCTGGACTCCCAGGACTGCCCTCCCCTTCTGTCATGCACCACGATGCTGGACTCCCAGGACTGCCCTCCCCTTCTGTCATGCACCACGATGCTGGACTCCCAGGACTGCCCTCCCCTTCTGTCATGCACCACGATGCTGGATTCCCAGGACTGCCCTCCCCTTCTGTCATGCACCACGATGCTGGACTCCCAGGACTGCCCTCCCCTTCTGTCATGCACCACGATGCTGGACTCCCAGGACTGCCCTCCCCTTCTGTCATGCACCATGATGCTGGACTCCCAGGACTGCCCTCCCCTTCTGTCATGCACCACGATGCTGGACTCCCAGGACTGCCCTCCCCTTCTGTCATGCACCATGATGCTGGACTCCCAGGACTGCCCTCCCCTTCTGTCATGCACCACGATGCTGGACTCCCAGGACTGCCCTCCCCTTCTGTCATGCACCATGATGCTGGACTCCCAGGACTGCCGTCCCCTTCTGTCATGCACCATGATGCTGGACTCCCAGGACTGCCCTCCCCTTCTGTCATGCACCACGATGCTGGACTCCCAGGACTGCCGTCCCCTTCTGTCATGCACCATGATGCTGGACTCCCAGGACTGCCCTCCCCTTCTGTCATGCACCATGATGCTGGACTCCCAGGACTGCCCTCCCCTTCTGTCATGCACCATGATGCTGGACTCCCAGGACTGCCGTCCCCTTCTGTCATGCACCATGATGCTGGATTCCCAGGACTGCCGTCCCCTTCTGTCATGCACCACGATGCTGGACTCCCAGGACTGCCGTCCCCTTCTGTCATGCACCATGATGCTGGATTCCCAGGACTGCCGTCCCCTTCTGTCATGCACCACGATGCTGGACTCCCAGGACTGCCGTCCCCTTCTGTCATGCACCATGATGCTGGATTCCCAGGACTGCCGTCCCCTTCTGTCATGCACCACGATGCTGGACTCCCAGGACTGCCCTCCCCTTCTGTCATGCACCACGATGCTGGACTCCCAGGACTGCCGTCCCCTTCTGTCATGCACCAGGATGCTGGACTCCCAGGACTGCCGTCCCCTTCTGTCATGCACCATGATGCTGGACTCCCAGGACTGCCGTCCCCTTCTGTCATGCACCACGATGCTGGACTCCCAGGACTGCCCTCCCCTTCTGTCATGCACCACGATGCTGGACTCCCAGGACTGCCGTCCCCTTCTGTCATGCACCAGGATGCTGGACTCCCAGGACTGCCGTCCCCTTCTGTCATGCACCATGATGCTGGACTCCCAGGACTGCCCTCCTCTTCTGTCATGCACCACGATGCTGGACTCCCAGGACTGCCCTCCCCTTCTGTCATGCACCACGATGCTGGACTCCCAGGACTGCCCTCCCCTTCTGTCATGCACCACGATGCTGGACTCCCAGGACTGCCCTCCCCTTCTGTCATGCACCACGATGCTGGACTCCCAGGACTGCCGTCCCCTTCTGTCATGCACCAGGATGCTGGACTCCCAGGACTGCCCTCCTCTTCACCACGATGCTGGACTCCCAGGACTGCCGTCCCCTTCTGTCATGCACCATGATGCTGGACTCCCAGGACTGCCCTCCCCTTCTGTCATGCACCACGATGCTGGACTCCCAGGACTGCCCTCCCCTTCTGTCATGCACCATGATGCTGGACTCCCAGGACTGCCGTCCCCTTCTGTCATGCACCACGATGCTGGACTCCCAGGACTGCCCTCCCCTTCTGTCATGCACCACGATGCTGGACTCCCAGGACTGCCGTCCCCTTCTGTCATGCACCATGATGCTGGACTCCCAGGACTGCCCTCCCCTTCTGTCATGCACCATGATGCTGGACTCCCAGGACTGCCCTCCCCTTCTGTCATGCACCACGATGCTGGACTCCCAGGACTGCCGTCCCCTTCTGTCATGCACCACGATGCTGGACTCCCAGGACTGCCGTCCACTTCTGTCATGCACCACGATGCTGGATTCCCAGGACTGCCCTCCCCTTCTGTCATGCACCATGATGCTGGACTCCCAGGACTGCCCTCCCCTTCTGTCATGCACCATGATGCTGGACTCCCAGGACTGCCCTCCCCTTCTGTCATGCACCACGATGCTGGACTCCCAGGACTGCCCTCCCCTTCTGTCATGCACCACGATGCTGGACTCCCAGGACTGCCGTCCCCTTCTGTCATGCACCACGATGCTGGACTCCCAGGACTGCCCTCCCCTTCTGTCATGCACCATGATGCTGGACTCCCAGGACTGCCCTCCCCTTCTGTCATGCACCATGATGATGCTGGACTCCCAGGACTGCCCTCCCTTTCTGTCATGCACCACGATGCTGGACTCCCAGGACTGCCCTCCCCTTCTGTCATGCACCATGATGCTGGACTCCCAGGACTGCCCTCCCCTTCTGTCATGCACCATGATGCTGGACTCCCAGGACTGCCCTCCCCTTCTGTCATGCACCATGATGCTGGACTCCAAGGACTGCCGTCCCCTTTTGAAGTGCAGCATGATGATACTGGATGTCACATAAGTAAGTAATAGTAGTTGTTACATAAGTGTATCACAATTTCCTTCTTTTAGGGTTTTATAATGTAGCCTTTAGCACACGACCTGTATCGCCAAAATGCACTTTTTTTCATGCAGCAGTATACTAAGAGTATTTGAATGACCCCAGGAATTTTCCATTAGCTTTGGCCTTGACCTTTTATTAAACGTGTATCTGGTTTAGGAACGAGGTTCATTGTCATTCGCCATCAGGGCTCCCAGGGACCCCCATTTGGGGGTCTATGAAGCACTAAAATTCTAAAGGACCCTGTAAAAGAATGTGCACTAAAAAAGGGCTGCACTAAAAAAATTCTTTTTAGCATTAAAAATGCCACCGGGACCCTCTATCTCGCTTCTAGGACCCTCTATGCTGTAAGTGAAGGAGTCCCTGGGACCCCTTTTTTTGCGGGACGATTGGGAGTCCTGGCCATTATGGCAGTTTGCTGCTGCAGTTTTAGAAGTTTTTGGATTTGTTTTAGACCATAATTTGTGTGTCAAGATTGCGACTGGGGGGAGGGGGGGGGGGGGATTGGCCTCAGGGATCCCAGGGACCCCCATTTGGGGGTCTATGAAGTACTGAAATTCTAAAGGACGCTCTACTTAGAATGTTCATATTGTAACTATTTTACTCTTGTATAATTAATTGTGTGTGAGTGTGTGTGTGCGCATGCATGTGTGTGTGTATGTGTGCGCGCGCGCGCGCGCGCGCGCGCGTGTGTGTGTGTGTGTGTGTGTGTGTGTGTGTGTGTGTGTGTGTGTGTGTGTGTGTGTGTGTGAGTAAGGAATTAAGAGAACGTTCCGTGCAAGCATCGTGCTTATTTTACTTTCTAATGATTAATTATTTGTTTGCCTTTAATGTTCTTGTTATCAATGTAAAGCGCACTGAGCTCATGTGAGAAAGAGCGCTATATAAATTCCCATTATTATTATTATTATTATAAAAGAATGCAGGGGGTCCCGGGGATGTACCAGAAAATAATATTTTTAGCATTCACAATGCCGCTGGGACCCTCTATCCCGCCTGTAGGACCTTCTATTTGTTTTGCAGGACGATTGGGAGCCCTGGGCCGAGAGTTTGCAACAGGCAGACTGAATTTTCATTTTTCCCCAGTCAGTTAATTATTATTGTTGAATAATATTAGTGCTTGTAGAGTAGCATTCTGATTCGTGTACCCCACCTTGAAATAGTAGGGATTATAAACATGTCATTTGTGTCATTTTAAAGGAGTATGCAACCCCCCTTTCTATTCGTTATTTTAAAATAAAATTATTTGAATTTTAAATGCATGGGGGCAACTTTTTCCTGGTATACAAGGATTTCCTGTTTTTGAATTTTACCAGAAAAGGATTTTTTTTTTAAATTGTCTACTGTATTTTTCAAACATTTATCAGCAGCAGCAACAAACTAGAAGCTTATATTGTGCCATCTTTACATAGGAAAATATGGTTCGACAACTGTTGAACACAGATAAATTAGATAGAAGCATCAATATTGACAGACATCTGCCAATTGAATTGAAATGCAAACTATAGTAGAAAAGATAAGAAGAAGAGAGAAAAACTCATTTATCAAACAGTGCAATCAGCATTAAGAAATACAACAACACACAAATTTAAGAACATATTGTAGAAACATAGAATTGCATGAATGATTAGAAAAACAAACTAGCAAACAAACAAATAATATAAAACAACAACAACAAAAAGAAGAAGAAGACGAAAATGACATGTGAGCATGGGGGAAAACGTACTTGCTAAATAGGGATCCTTGTACATATTTTTGTTTGTGGCTCAAGCCACAAACCTATAACTCACTTTGTCGGTCTGTCTGTCTGTCTGTCGGTCGGTCGGTCGGTTGGTCCAAAATTGTCGCACATATTATTAAAGAGAAAGAAAAGCGTGCCACAAACGATTGCGAATCCGCGCTTGTTTTTGTTTGTGGCACAAGCCACAAACCTATAACTCACTTTGTTGGTCTGTCGGTCGGTCGGTCCAAAATTGTCGCACATATTGTCGCGTGCCACAAACGATTGCGAATCCGCGCTTGTTATTATGTATAGGGAAGGGCGGCCATAAACTGGAGTAATACATTGAAAATACAAACTTTGTTATGTATAAGGAAGGTCGGCAATACACTGGTATAACACATTGAAAATACACACTTTGTTGTTTTTCGTGGTGGTTGCTACTTAAGCTAATCTAGAAGTATGTCAACATTTGAATGGACTTTGAATGTAAAAAAAAATTGAATCTAATTTTGAGTCCCCGAGCCGAAGGTTCGGGAACTATTGTTTCTGTCTGGTCCGTCCGTGCGTGCCTCCGTCCGTCCGTCCGTCCGTCCGGCTATTCATCCGTTTTTCTCAAAAACTATTCAGTCTATCAAGACTATCATCATCAAATTTGGTATACTAGTTTGCTAAGATGCAAGCTATCCACTGATGTATTTAGTTTTACATTAAGGTCAAGGTCGCGGCAGTTACGGGGTTCAAACCCCAAAAAAACACATAATCGCTAATATCTCGCGAAGTTTTGCATGTATTTCAATGCAGGTTTTTTTTCACATTTCTTGATGAATGGTCTATAACACAGTTGTCATGAATTTTTCTGTGCGCTCGTGTGCGCATGATCGCGCGCGCTCAAATCACGGGTCCGAACCCCAAGGCTATATATAAAAAAAACTATTCAGTTACGTGCTGTTTTGATGCGTTTTTATGTAGTTACGTGCTGTTTTGATGCGTTTTTATGTATGTATACAGCCGACACATTCCGATTTCGGAGTAGCTCGGCGATGCTGCGAGGGGACTTTGCAGCCGATCGGCGTTGCACTTGGTTTTTTTAATATTTTCGTCAAGACAAGCCTAAAAAATCATAGGGAAATATATATATATTTTTTTACATTAAAGGATCTTGGTCCAGAATATTTTTGAAAGAGTTTGTGTTAGGTGCAGCTTTAATGTTATCGAACTGAAACACACTGACAAAGTCGTTCTGCAGATGTATCAGTTTCTTGCTTTCTGGTGGAAATTCGCAGTGGGTGGGTGTGTTCACCCACCGAAGGAACGTCGTGCGACTGGCTACCTTTAGCCAGCAGCAATAACGGTAGGCCTACCCCCGCTGCCGAATCACAGCAGCGGAAACAGGCGAAAATGGTGTTTTACGTCCTCTTGGTCTGAATCAGACACATATGGGACATTTGTAAATACAAATATGGTGGGAACAATACTGGAGGCAATGCCCGGAGGCAGTACGAAACCAGTAAAGTCCCGAGTTTTTATTAATGAGAAACCAGAGTTAGTGTTCATTAAATCAAAGCAGAAACAGAAAGGGGGTTGGATAGAAGTAGCACTTTACTGGGTCTCGTTTCACAAAGGCTAACGTTACGTAGCGTTGGCTCAAATCGGCAGAAACAGTCTAAGAAACATCCTCCCTTTGCCTATTGTTTCCAAAGCGTTTTGTGGCCACTTTGGTAGGGGAAGACTGGGTAGAAAGCCGATGGGCGGGTAAGAAGCCCATGCCAATTATCTCATGAAATAAAGAACATTTCAGTCAAATTTGCCCATGAGACGAATGCTAAACATTAACACTCATCCCATGGGCAAAATGTGACTGAAATTTGCTTGATTTCATGCGATAATTGGCATGGGCTTCTTACCCGCCCATGGGCTTTTTACCCCGTTTTACCCTAGTAGCTACGACAAACGATTAGTTGCATCATGGGAAATATACAACTTTCTTTTTTACTTCTGGTTATTTTTAGTTCTCGCGAGAACATAGCTTTTTGCTTACCAAAATGGGAAGACAAAATCAAGAACATTGATACAGACTATTATTCTTCACTCTACAGCGAAAATGCATGGGATGATTTTAGCAAAGTAAACAAACACAAGTATTTTTGAGTGCTCTTTCTTAATTTTTCATCATGTTAGATGGCATAATATAGTTTCAAACTTAATTGTCTGCACATAAATAGACGTAAATTAAATATAAATATTTGTACAACCTGTCAGAGAGGAAGAAATAATGTTTTACGCCCTCTTTGGCCTTTGAGCCATGTGGGGCAGCTGTCAGAGAGGACTTTCGGCCATGTGGGGCAGCTGTCAGAGAGGTAGAAGAAAAGTTTTGTTTTACGTCCTCTCGGAATTAACCATGTGGGACATTTCTTTTAGATCAAGTTAAACTTTTATTTAAGTCTAGTTGAAGGAAGGAAGGAAAAATTGTTCTTTATTTAGTAATTTTAGATATTAATAGTTTTAAAGTTTTAATTGAAAGCTATTAGTTAATCTCACCATGTCTGGCCTGGCCTGCGTTAAAAAGGTTTGTTAGAGTAAAATACTTATTTTTTTTTTTAAATCCTAAGTTAGACTTAGGGGAATGAGCTAGGATTAAAATTTCAGGACCACTATTTTTTTAAGAACAACAAGATTTTTTTTTTTTAAAGTCAAAAAGGCCTTTATAAAACATATTTACATTTGTGTTATGAACACAAGTCTTTTTATTATTAAAAATAGAGATGCACAAAATTAGTTTGGCCGCATTGATCTAACAACAAAAAAAGATCGATGCAACAAAGTGAAAAATGTTAGTTGAGTTAAAACTATAAGTGGTCCCCACCGGACCGGGTTAAAAAGGTTTTTTATTTTCCTGACTCGATGGCCCATCCAAAGCTTATTGGCCGAGTCTAGGAAAACTATAAAAGTGGGGATTTGTACATAGGCGAAGTCAATTACTTATGTTCAAATTCTGATCGCTTCTCGGCCTTTTGGTTAAGACAGTGATTCAGGAACATAAATTTTTGTTTATATCCTGGTTGGTTTGTTCAGCCCGTCGTACATGGCGAAAGCCGATACGCGACGTTAAACTGAAATTCCATCCATAGGCGAATTCTGATCGCTTCTCTGCCTTTTGGCTAAGACAGTGATTCAGGAACATAAATTTTTGTTTATACCCTGGTTGGTTTGTTCAGCCCGTCGTACATGGCGAAAGCCGATACGCGACGTTAAACTGAACTTCCATAGGGGATTTATAGGCCGTGAAGGGGGAGGGACAGAGAGACAAAATCCTCCCCGCCCCCCTCCCATCCAAGGCCTAAGGTCCGATGGGGATTAAGTGCTTAATTAAATGCTAGAGCACCTATAAAATTTGTAATTAAAAGCACAAACGATTCTCTCTTGACCTAACCAAGGGGAGGGAGGGAGAGGGACCCCTCCTCCTCGGGACAGGCAGCGGAGAGACATAGCCAGAGTCCTAGCATTAAGCGGGGGGACCCTAGGCTTTCCCAACTGGTTTGTGGGGCAGCACGACTACTACGTTGCAGTTACAATATTTACATAAGGCGGGGCTTGGCACGGCCTAAATACACCTATATTGGTTTTTAAAAAGAGAGTTTTTATGACAGGGCAATATATACCTTCTTTAAAATATTAAAACAAATGGCCAAAAGACGCTTTGGACATGTCCTTTATTAACCATATTAGAGGGGCCCACCCCTCAGTGTTTTTATTTAGAATATGTTTCTTTTGGAATGGAATTTTATGATCTTTTGTTTTCTGTATACACTCTTTTAGTTCTGATTCAATAAAATGACAGGATTGAAATAAATGTTCGATGTTAACAATCTGTCCACATTGACAGCGACTGGGATTAAATTTAGAGTGGATTGCATCTGTCCTCAGTCTGAAAATAGTGGCTTGGACTAGGAAGGGAACGCTAAGGAATGTCAGAGAGGTATGATTTATCTCCCTTTTCATAGCAACTCTTTCCTCTCTCTGAAAGTGAAGAGTAAGCAAAATGGGGGGTGGGAGTAGGAGGGATGGGGGTAGGGGGCTTAAAAGCGAGAGGGAGCAAACTAGTAGGAAAAGGAGTCCTCTCTCCCACCCCAACCCTGTCCCAATCGCCCACCAAGGAACACCCCCACCAACACAGTGTGTGTGTGTGTGTGTGTGTGTGTGTGTGTGTGTGTGTGTGTGTTTTAATAAAAATTATGTGAGAGAGAGAGAGAGAGAGAGAGAGAGAGAGAGAGAGAGAGAGAGAGAGAGAGAGAGAGAGAGAGAAGCTGCCGAATCATACGGTGTGTCATGTCATGCTGCACAATCAGATCGGATTTGTCATGTGGCCAACCTGAATGACTCGAATCAGGCAATGTGTCGCCGCCTCTCTGTCTCTCTCTCTCTGTGTGTGTCTCTCTCTCTCTCTCTCTCTCTCTCTCTCTCTCTCTCTCTCTCTCTCTCTCCATAACTACGTATGCAAATTGGGTAACATATTGGTTAAAAATAACTAGAATGCTTGAACATCGTACTCTTTTAAAAGCCTACAAAAAGTTATATGATCTTCATTGTGGAAATAAAACTAATTGGGCGTCACGCATTTGTTTTACTTTATACAGATATGGTTTTGGATATGTTTGGGTAAACCAAACGTTATGATCTAAAAAATAACTAGAATGCTTGAACATCGTACTCTTTTAAAAGCCTACAAAAAGTTATATGATCTTCATTGTGGAAATAAAACTAATTGGGCGTCACGCATTTGTTTTACTTTATACAGATATGGTTTTGGATATGTTTGGGTAAACCAAACGTTATGATCTCATGCCTGTGATGGGAGCATTTGTTCGGCCTATGTATTTGATGACGACTGTACCTTGCTTTCTGTGCCTACCTCCACCCCCCACCCCACCGCTTTTCTATTTTACCACTGCGACTATTGTTTTTTTTTAAAAAGGCCAGTTATAGAGCGTCGTTTCAGTTCACTGCTATGACATTTTGGGGTTCAATAGACTATAGTGAATGTATCATGAAATATTGTTCCTCCCATCTTCAGACTTTGACCCGTGCACAGAATCGCTGAAAGGCCTGGCAGAGCTTCTGCAGCGCGAGGAGAAATGTCAAAAGCCTGGGATGAGCCACAAGGCGGAGACGTCCTCACTGAACCCCCTCGCGGAGGAGTTCTGGCCTCCTTCAAGTAAGAAAATGCTGTACCCGTGATTTGGTGTCCTGTGCAATATTGTATAATGTTAAACATTTATCACGCGAACACACCTTTTAATTCCCGTACGTAACCCAGTGAATAAGGAGGAAAAGGCGGAAGCAGCCATGCAGGGAAATGGCTGTCCCTTCTTTTACTTATTCACGGGGTTTCCTTACGGAAATAAAAAGTTGTTTGTGTGCACGTGCTCTTACTGTTTACTTTTCTTTAAGACTTTGGTACAGTCGAAGATACTCTAACATCGACAGTAAGGCCAACGGCAATGGTTAACTTAATTCATAAAACAACATGTATTGAGAATTTCCATGAGATTTTTCTTTTAGCCTTTATCCGATTGTAAGTTTTTTGGTGACCCCAGAGGTCATTTGTTTCAGATTAAAAAGAGTAAAGAATACTTCTTACAGTACGCACGATGAGCTAATGAAATCAATTCTATTATGATGCTGTTTTTAAGGCTAAATTACACACTAAACAGTTCATTTTAAGGGGTGGGTCAGGTTTGTGTGCAACCAATTGTCATCCTAAGTCATTATTTTTCAATCTCATGCCTGTGATGGGAGCATTTGTTCGGCCTATGTATTTGATGACGATTGTACCTTTCTGTGCCTACCTCCACCCCCCACCCCTTCCGAATGACTGACATTGTGTTCAATGCTCTTTTACAATAACTACATTTGTTTTACTTTTTATTTTTCTATTTTACCACTGCCACTATTTTTTTAATTGTTGAAAATACCAGTTATAGAGCGTCATTTCAGTTCACTGCTATGACATTTGGGGTCAATAGACTATAGTGAATGTATCATGATACGCATTGTTCCTCCCATCTTCAGACTATGACCCATCCACCGAGTCTTCCAAAGGCCTGACCGACCTGCTGGAGCAGGAGAAGGGGCGTCAGGAGGGGATGGAGGACAAGGCGGAGACGTCCTACAGCGAGGACAAGGCGGAGACCTCGCTAAATCCCCTCGCAGAGGAGTTCTGGCCTCCTCCTCCTCCTTCAGGTCAGAAAATGTTTACTGTTTACTTTTCTTTAAGACTTTGGTACAGCTCTTACATTAACGTCGACAGTAAGGCCAACGGCAATGGTTAACTTCATTCATCAAACAGCATGTATTGAGAGTTTCCATTTTATGTTGCATGAAATTTTCTTTTAGCCTTTAAGCCGATTGTAAGTTTTTTGACTACTCCAGAGGTCATTTGTTTCTGATTAAAAAGAGCATCTGAGTAAAGAAATACTTCTTGCTGTACGCAAGATGAACTAATGAAATCAATTATATTTCTAATGTTTTCAAGGCTAAATTACACACTAAGCACACAAAAACGGGTCGGGGTGGGTTATTTTTTTGGCAGCCAATTTTCCACCCAAGTCATTATTTTTCAATCTCATGCTTGTGATGGGAGCATTTGTCCGGCCTATGTATTTGATGACGATTGTACCTAGCTTTCTGTGCCTACCTCCACCCCCCCCCCCCCCTTCCGAATGATTGACATTATGTTCAATGCTCTTTTATAATAACTACATTTGTTTTACTGTTTGTTTTTCTATCTTGCCACTGTCTTAAGCATACATGTAATTATGGAAAATACCAGTTATAGAGCGTCGTTTCAGTTCACTGCAATGACATTTGGGGTTCAATAGACAATAGTGAATGTATCATGAACATAGTTCTTTCCATCTTCAGACCCAATGCTGAATCTGATAGTAGCGGATTTTATTCCAAGGGCGCCTCCACCGCAGAAATGTTGTTGCACGGTACCCTTGATCAAAGACCCTTGATCCCAACAGCTAAGGTGAAGGTGTAGAGTGGCACAGTGGCGTTCGCTTCGTGTCAAGTAAACCCGAGTTCGAACCTGGGTACAGGGGATTTTTTCCTCTCATTCTGCACTAGGCCTTAACGGTCTGAACGTGGAGTCTTTCGGATGAGACGATAAACCGAGGTCCCGTGTGCCCATGCACTTAGCATACGTTAAACCCAGTGGCAACGAAAAAGTTGTCATTTGGTCAAAAATTTACCCCCCCCCCCCCCCCCCCTCCCTTATCAGTGACAAAAATCGCATGCAAAAAAAAAAAAATTGGGTGGCGCGCCTCTGGCTGCGACGCGCTCTCCAGGTGGGAGCAACCCGAATTTCACAGAGACGCCTCTGTGACTATAAAGTACCTAATACCTAATACCTAATACCTAAAGTGCTTAAACACTATGGTACAAATGCACTAGCTAGGCATGATGATTACCCTACCACGTGAGCAGCCTCATTCATACTTTGGAGGGTTTTTAGACTGATGGTGTTATGTCAGGAGCTTGCCATAGCTAAGAACCCCCCCCCCCCCCCCCCTCATAGCTATGCAGAACATAACAGCCGTTTGATACAGCTACTTGGTGTTCTAGCCTATGTCAAACTGGACGCCAAACCGATGCGTTCATTTGTGATGCAGCCTTTGTGTTCTAGCTAACGTCAACTAGACGGCAAACAAATTATTATTATGATATTAACGTGTCCTAACTGCTGACTGTTGGTCATTCTCTAATTGACGTGTTGTTTGTCCACAGGACGTGGGAGACGCCCACATTGGTGACGCCCTCCCCACCGCTACCGTCCCCAGCGTCTCAGTTATTGTCAGTGGATTTTAAAGGAATTAATTTCTGACATTGGCTTCTGTTGACAGAGGTTGCCTTTTCATTGATTGGCCAAGACAAGGCGATATGAGCCTCCCCCTCCTTCATCTCCTTCTCATCATCCGTATCTTCCATAACAGTCTACGACTGATTGCCGTTTCATTACTTTCAAGCGTCTTAGTTATCGTCAGTGGATTTTAGAGGAAATTTCTGACATTGGCTTCTGTTGACAGAGGTTGCCTTTTCATTGAGTGTTGTCAATAACATTTTAAGTTGATTTATCACAATATTAAGCCTTTTTGGGGGTGTTGGGAACTCATGTCAGTGTTATCCCTCTATAGTTTGGGGCCTTGATGGCTCTTTTACTTTATTTTTAGAGGATTAGACTTCAGACAATTCTGATGTCTGGTTCTTCCAAAGTTTTAATTGTTTACCTGAATGGATTAGCAATTTCACGCATAAAATGTTGTATGCTCATTGTTAGTCACTAACAAACGTTTTAATTAAAATTAGCATTGATTTATTTATGGGATTCCCCCCTTTGTTTTTAAAATTAGCTACATCCCTCTTCTTTGTCCATTAATTGATGACTATGGAATGCAGACATTAAAAAAATATTTCTTTTTTCATTAGAAAATGTGATGTCCAAAGTAGTTTTGGGTTTTTTTAAACAATGGAATGCAGTCATAAAAAAAAAATTCCATTAGAAAATGTGCTGTCCAAAGCAAAAGCATTTGAGAGAGAGAGAGAGTGCATGCATCTGTTTGAGAGAAAGTGGAAGAGAGAGAGAGAGAGAGCATGCATGTGTTTTGGAATATGTGTGTGTGGCCCAAGAGTTTATATATGATTCTGACTGATAATCAAATAATAAATAGAAAATCTGAATCTTCATAATCTGTTGTCTGTGTGGTCATGAACGGCTGACAAGTTGATCTTTTGTTCCACAATCCATGGTTTGTGTGTGTGTGTGTGTATTTACAGCCACATCGGGGGGGGGGGGGGGGGGGGGGGGATACTTCTCAGTAAGTAGTGTTTGGCATTGACCAGGGCCTATATTCACATTGAGATAGTATGAGACTTATTATGAGATCTTAGAAGTCCTTCTAAAGTCCTAAAGCGGTGAAAGGGTTAAATCCCACTATTTTAGGACTTCCACTATATCATAATGATAAGTGTCATGCCATCTCACTGTGGATACAGACCCAGGTCAGTAAAACCTCTAGATAACAAAGAAAGACAAGTGCTATTCTGGGAAACACTAAGCTTGGACATTTGTTTAGTGGAGACACCTTGCCCAGGGGACATCCCCACTCTGAAGGGCCTTGATAATTTAGGACTAGTGGCAATGAGGAACATCCCTAAAGGCTGCTGCACAGTGCAGTGCACTGACACTGTAGGATTCACATGCACTGACACTGTAGGATTCACATGCCTCCCAGTTTGAAACAATGAAATTCATAGCATATAGCATAGCACTGACACTGTACGATTCACATGCTTCCCAGTTTGAAACAATGAAAGTCATAGCACTGACACTGTAGGATTCACATGACTCCCAGTTTGAAGTAATAAAAGACATATCATAGCATAGCATAGCACTGACACTGTAGGGTTCACATGCCTCTCAGTTTGAAACAATGAAATTCACAGCATATAGCATAGCATAGCACTGACACTGTAGGATTCACATGCCTCCCAGCTTGAAACAATGAAATTCACAGCATATAGTAGCATAGCACTTACACTGTAGGATTCACATGCCTCCCATTTTGAAACAATGAAAGTCATAGCATAGCACTGACACTGTAGGATTCACATGCCTCCCAGTTTCAGTTGAAACAATGAAAGGCATAGCATAACACTGACACTGTAGGATTCACATGCCTCCCAGTTTGAAACAATGAAAGTCATAGCATAGCACTGACACTGTAGGATTCATATGCCTCCCAGTTTGAAACAATGAAAGTCATAGCATATATATATATATATATACTATGATTCACATACCTCCCATTTTGAAACAATGATATATAGCATAGCACTGTAGGATTCACATACCTCCCAGTTTGAAACAATGAAAGTCATAGCATAGCATAGCACTGACACTGTATGATTCACATGCCTCCCATTTTGAAACAATGAAAGTCATAGCATAGCACTGTATGATTCACATGCCTCCCAGTTTGAAACAATGAAAATCATAGCACTGTAGGATTCACATACCTCCCAGTTTGAAACAATGAAAGTCATAGCATGGCACTGACACTAGGATTCACATGCCTCCCAGTTTGAAACAATGAAAGTCATAGCATAGCATAGCACTGACACTGTAGGATTCACATGCCTCCCAGTTTGAAACAATGAAAGTCATATCATAGCATAGTACTGACACTGTAGGATTCACATGCCTCCCAGTTTGAAACAATGAAAGTCATAGCATAGCACTGGTACTGTAGGATTCACAGCCTTTTGCCTGCTAGGTAGTTTCTCATTTGTTTTCATTCAATGTTTGAAGTATTTAGAGTGGTGCATCTGATGATAAGCCATAGCCATATTTTTTAAAGTTGTTGAGTGGTGCTGGTATCATTCACAAAAGACTAAATTGCAATGATTGTTTATTAGTGAAAAAAGTATTATTTATACAGCTCTTTCTCACACTCCCAAAACTATTGCCCAAACTGCAGGCTAACAGACAAACTGTTTGACAAGGCCTATAGTTATGAGCAGTACCATATTTTTCTGATTATTATAAAGCCCCCCCCCCCCCCCCCCTTCAAATGTTTACACTAAATTAAGATTTTGTTCATATGTTTTATTAATAGTCTCAATATATAAGGTGCGGGACTCTCAGTGGGGGGGGGAAGTATTGCATAATAGTGCGAGAAGTATGACTATGGCTACATTAAAACTTTCTCTCTCTCCTCTCCCTCTCTCTCCTCTCTCTCTCTCTCTCTCTCTCTCTCTCTCTCTCTCTCTCTCTCTCTCTCTCTCTCTCTCTCTCTTCTCTCTCTCTCTCTCTCTCTCACACACACACACACATCAACATCTCAACAAATTTATTCAAGAATTATATTGACTGATAGGACGAACAATATGAGAGAGAGAAAATGGAGTCTTACGTCCTCTTGGTGTGAATCAGACACATATGGGACATTTGTAAATACAAATATGGTGGGAACAATACTGGAGGCAATGCCCGGAGGCAGTACGAAACCAGTAAAGTCCCGATTTTTTTTTTTTAATACAGATAGCTGTAGCGGTGACCACGCCTCGGTTAAACCTCATCGGCTATGGCACCGCCACAAGTATCACTATGTCGGACGAACAATATGATCCACACAGATCCTCTCTTGATGAAGATAAATTTATGCGAAACATCAGACATCTACACCAAACGAACCAAACTTGTTGAAAAATGTATATACTAAGAAATTAAATATGTATACTGATTACATTCAAGTTGTTGAGTGGTGCTGGTATCATTCACAAAAGACTAAATGATTGTTTATTAGTGAAAAAAGTATTATTTATACAGCTCTTTCTCACACTCCCAAAACTATTGCCCAAACTGCAGGCTAACAGAGAATCTGTTTGACAAGGCCTATAGTTATGAGCAGTACCATAATGTTTCTGACTATTATAACCCCCCCCCCCTTCAAATGTTTACACAAAATTAAGATTTTGTTCATATGTTTTATTAATAGTCTCAATATATAAGGTGCGGGGACTCTCATGGGGGGGGGGGGGGGGGGGGGGGGGGGGGGGGGGGGGGGGGGGGGGGGGGGGGGGGGGGGGGGAGTGTTGCCTAATAGTGCGAGAAGTATGACTATGACTACATTAAAACTTTCTCTCCCTGTCTCTCTCTCTCTCTCTCTCTCATCTTCTCTCTCTCTCTCTCTCTCTCTCTCATCTCTTCGTATTCTCTCTCTCTGTCTTCTCTCTGTTTCTCTCTCTCTCTCTCTCTCACTCTCTCTCTCTCTCCTCTCTCTCTCTACTTTCTCTCTCCTCTCTCTCTCTCTCTCTCTCCCTCTCCCTCTCAAATCTCTCTCTCTCTCTCTCTCTCTATCTCTCTCTCTCACACACATCAACATCTCAACAAATTTATTCAAGAATTATATTGACTGATAGGACGAACAATATGATCCACACAGATCCTCTCTTGATGAAGATAAATTTATGCGAAACATCGGACATCTACACCAAACGAACCAAACTTGTTGAAAAATGACATTAAAAAAAAGAGCATGTATATACTAAGAAATTAAATATGTGTATACTGATTACATTCAAGTCAATAAAATGACATTACATTTTTTTGTAAAGAACATGTAATTACTAATAAATTAAAGATGTCTATACTGATTACATTCAAGGCAATAAAATGACATTAAAAAAAGAACATGTAATTACTAAAATAATAAATGTCTATACTGATTACATTGAAGGCAATACTTAAGTAGGCCTACTGGCCCAAACTGCCGGCTAGTCACAATGATGTACCGAGGATCGAAAAGTGATATATGTCTATACTGATTAAATTCAAGGCAATAAAATGACATTACATTTTTTTTTTAAAGAACATGTAATTACTAAGAAATTAAAGATGTCTATACTGATTACATTCAAGGCAATAAAATGACATTAAAAAAAGAACATGTAATTACTTAAAAATTAAATGTCTATACTGATTACATTCAAGGCAATACTTAAGTAGGCCTACTGGCCCAAACTGCCGGCTAGTCACAATGATGTACCGAGGATCGAAAAGTGATAGGACAAACTGTCCTGAGAGAAGACAAGATAAATCAATAGGACAATGTCCTGAAATCAATAAGACAAAGCGTGCCAGTGTTGGCAAAAATTTAATCAGACATTTGTCCTGACAGGGGAGAACACAATATGACATTTTCAGTATTAATAGGTCATTGGCCTATGACCGAGCCCTCAGGACATCACTGAACATTTGTACTGAAAGGGGAGTACACAATAGGACATTTTCAGTTTTAATAGGTCATTGTCCTATGACCAAGGCCTCAGGACATCACTGAATATTTGTACTGAAAGGGGAGAACACAATATGACATTTTCAGTTTTAATAGGTCATTGGCCTATGACCGGAGCCTCGGGACATCACTGAACTGTCCTAGTGTTTTTAAAAATAAGATTTTATAGAACCCGAACACCACTGATAAGGCAGTAAACACACACACACTACAACACACACACACACACACATGACACACAGAAAACCTGAGACACAATCAAAACTAAACTTTTATAACAAGATTACAAGCGAATACAGAACTGAACCATATTTGACAAATCCTTTAATAAACTTTAACTCAAAACAGATGTTATGCAAACTAAGAACTTCTTGCCATGAGCTTGAAATAGAAAAAGGTAGACATTCTAATAATATACTTAGAGAGAAAAGGTTATGTTTAGAATGTAGCGAAGTAGAATAATGAAATTCATTTTTTAGACAATTGTACAACATGTGGAAATAAGAATACTAATTTATAAAACTCGTTGAAGAAAAATACAACATATATAATGTTACACCTAGCAAATTAATTACAAACTAGCGCAACGCCTAGTACCGGAAATACCGAGCACTGGTAATGCCTAGTACCGGTAATGCCAAGTACCGGTAATGCTGAGCAGCAGTTTTTTTTGGGTCCACGAAATATTATATTATTACTTTTGTGTCTCTCCTTCTTTCCATCTTCTTCTCTCATCCTGCTCTACCCACCCCCCCCCCCCCTCCACCATCCTACCGCCCTCCTACCCACCCCCTCCCTACATACCCCATTCCTCTATTACTTTTTTGTCTCTCCTTTCCTTTCAATCTTCTTCTCTCATAAGCGCTGTAACTCCCCACACAGCACCCCCACTTTCACCAACACACACCCACCCCCCACCCCCCCCCAACCCCAACCCCCCCCAACCCCCCATTCCCCCCCACCCAACCACCCCCCAACTCCCCCACCCCCCCACCACACCACCCACCTCTGTCTGTCTGTCTTTCTCTCTCTTCCTCTCGCCTGTGTGTGTGTCAAGTCGAGTCAAATTTGTATTTCCAGATGAGAGACATTGTATACAGCAAAAACATTCTTTTTTTTAAAAAGTGTGTGTGTGCGTGTGTTGCGCGCGCGCGTGTGTGTGATAAAAATCAACAGTGCCTATTCATGTAGGAATTTTTCGTGTGTGTTTGCACGCGAGCAGGCTCATTGCTCTAGCAACACACAGTGACCAGCAAAACACACAATCAATCCTTAGGCAAACCTCATTATAAAGTTAAAGATTACATGTACAGGCTACCAGCAGGCTCATTGCTCTAACAACACACAGATACCAGCAAAAGACACAATCAATCCTTAGGCAAACCTCATTATAAAGTTAAAGATTACATGTACAGGCTACCAGCAGGCTCATTGCTCTAATAACACACAGATACCAGCAAAAGACACGCTCAGCCCTTTAATTAAGCTAATCGCAAATCTTCCTTCCTCCCTCCCTTCTTTCATCTCTTCTATCTGCCTGTCAAAGAAAGGTAAAGATTATAATCTTAGGCTATCAATAAGCTCATGATTTCCTTGGCTATTCTGACTCTAAACTCTAGAGTTTAATCTTTCACTTAGCTAAGGTTATCAGTTTAATCTGATGTGATCCATCTCTAGTGAGTTATCACTATGCCAAAGGCCTGCCACAAAGTATGAGTGTTTTGGGTTTTTCCCACATGCTACGATAGATCCTGAATTTTTAAGCCCTCATAACAAAGAGTGTTCTGACCGGATAACCATAATAATTTTTGCTGTTGCTTTGTTTCTGTCCGCACAATATCCTACAACCACTGCCGAGAATCTCCTCCAAAGCTGTAGGTAGTCCATCAATGTCCATAGAAACACGGGAAGGGGGACGGCTGCCCCCCCCCCCCCTCTTCTGGCATACATAACTCCCCCCCCTTTGGGGGCACACACAGAGGGAGACTGACAGACAAAGAGAAAGACAGACAGACAGAGAGAAAGACAGAGAGGGGGGGGGGGGGCTGAAAGGCTTGCATTTTTTCATACAATAATTCACATTGATTTCTTTAAAATTCTGAGAGAGAGAGAGAGAGAGAGAGAGAGAGAGGAGAGAGATCTTAGAGAGAGAGAGAGAGAGAGAGAGGAGACAGAGAGATTGAGAGAGAGAGAGATTTGAAGAAGAGAGAGAGAAGGGGGGGGGCTGAAAGACTTGCATTTTTTCATACAATAATTTCACATTGATTTCTTTTAAAATTTCTGAGAGGAGAGAGGAGAGAGAGAGAGAGAGAGAGCGAGAGAGAGAGAGAGAGAGAGAGAGAGAGATTAGAGAGAGAGAGAGAGAGAGAGGGATAGAGAGATTGAGAGAAAGAGAGAGAGGGGGGGGGGGGGGGCTGAAAGGCTGCATTTTTTCATACAATAATTTCACATTGATTTTCTTTAAAATTCTGAGAGAGAGAGGAGAGAGATAGAGAGAGAGAGAGAGAGAGAGAGAGAGAGAGAGAGAGAGATTGAGAGAGAGAGAGAGAGAGAGAGAGATAAGGTGAGAGGGAGAGAGAGATTGAGAGTTAAATAGAGAGAGTGGGGGGGGGGGGGGGATGGGGCTGAAAGGCTTGCATTTTTTTTTTTTCATACAATAATTCACATTGATTTCTTTAAAATTCTGAGAGAGAGAGAGAGAGAGATAGAGAGGAGAGAGAGAGAGAGAGATTGAGAGAGAGAGAGAGATTGAGATCAAGAGAGAGAGAGATTGAGGGAAAGAGAGAGAGGAGGGGAGGGGGCTGAAGGCTGCTTTTTTTCATACATAATTCACATTGATTTCTTTAAAATTCTGAGAGAGAGAGAGAGAGAGTGAAGAGCGAGGAGGAGAGAGAGAGAGAGAGAGAGAGAGAGGAGAGAGAGAGAGATAGATTGAGAGAAAGAGAGAGAGAGGGGGGGGGGGGGGGCTGGGGCTGAAAAGACTGCATTTTTTTCATACAATAATTTTTACATTGATTTCTTTAAAATTCTGAGAGAAGAGAGATAGAGGAGAGAGAGAGATGAGAGGAGAGAGAGAGAGAGAGAGAGAGAGAGGGAGAGAGTAGAGCGAGGGCGGGGGGGGGGGGGGGGGGGGGGCTCAAAGGCCCCCTTTTTTCATAATATAATTTACATTGATTTCTTTAAAATTCTGATACTGAAATGTATCAGAATTCGCGCTAATTTAGCACGCGCTTTTGAGCTGTTTTCGCGCTAATTGCCGGCTCCGAGCCCCACCCTACCCTGTCGAGTAAGCTACCCACTCACCCTGGACGGAGGGAGTTACATTCTTTCAATTCCTAAGCTGCATTTTTTTTCCATTCCAAACTACATTATTTCAATTCCGATTGTTATACAGTCGCATGCGTAGCGCGCATCTCACACCACATTACTCACATACACACGCACGAACACGAGCGCACACAGTAACACACGCACAAACACGCTCGCGCTGTGATGTAAGGGCTGATGGTTGACAAGACTACTAAAAAAAAGACAGCGCTGTCGTTTATACAGTGGCGTAGGAAAAGGGGGGTGGGAGGCAGGGGGGCCGGCTGCCCCCCCTCCCTGGCTCAGAGGAGGGGGGGGGTGAGCAGACATGTTTTCCTGCCCCCCCAAAAAAAAAAAAGAAACAATAAATATAATAATAATAAATAAAAGATTCGAGCAGCCAGCAAGCAAAAAAGGGGAGAGAGAGAGAGAGAGAGAGAGAGAGAGAGAGAGAGAGAGAGAGAGAGAGAGAGAGAGAGAGAGAGAGAGAGGAGAGAGAGAGAGAGACTAGAGTATTTGTATGTATTAACTAAATATTGTTTTAAATCGTCATTCCCATAAAACCATTTCTCATGTGCTTTGATAGGTGCCCACCCATTCTGAAAACCACAATATTTGTTTTATTTAAGTTAACAGTTAATCCTAGTCGATCAGATTCCTTTTTCAAATTATTTAATTGGTTTTGTAATCCTATGACAGTTCCAGATAAAAGAATGACATCGTCTGCAAATAATAACAAGAAGATCTCAATCACACCTGGAATAATTTGTATTCCATGCCTTCCATTCTTTGATAATTCAATTGCCAGTTCATTAATAAACAATGAAAATAATTGAGGACTTAATATACAGCCTTGCTTTACTCCATTAGGACAATTGAAGTAATCAGAACATAAATTATTAGCACGCACATACGCTAGCACTTGATCATAAACAGCGCGAACAGCTTTGTACAGCTTACCGTTCACTCCACTTTGTCGAAGCACATTCCAAAGGGTATTACGATTTACTGAATCGAAGGCTTTTTTGAAGTCTACGAATGCCACGAAAAGTTTATTGTTAGCAAGTAAATATTTTTGAACAAGTGAATATAGTGTAAATATAATGATCTGTTGTGCTATATTTTGATCGGAAGCCTGCCTGTTCTTCTATTATTTTTTCCTCCCTTTTAGCCCATTTTGTTAGTCTTCTATTAAGTATGAATGTGTAAACTTTACTAATAATACTAGTTAGTGATATTCCACGATAATTATCGGGATTATTAATGTCGGCTTTTTTATGGATTGGAATAATGATTGATTTTGCCCATTCTGTAGGTTATTTACCATTTTCGAAAAGTTGATTAAATAATTTGACAAGAAAATCAATTATTGGTACATTTGCATTCTTTAACATTTCTTCTTATAATGTTGTCTGGACCTGCACTCTTTCCAGATTTTAAGTGATTAATACCCGCAATAACCTCTTCTTTACTTATTGAATCGTTAAACAAGGGTTCAAAATCATCCTCGTCGTCCACTATAGTTTCTTCTTGTGTAACATTTTCATATGAATCATTAAAAACTGCCCCAAAGTGATTATACCACTGTTCAATAGAAATGTCGTTATAGATACGGCTCTTCCTGTTTACAGATCTGAGAACAGACCAAAATGTTTTTGAGTCGTTCATAGAGTCTTTCAGTTTCTTTAATCTCTGTTCCTCAAACTCTGTTTCTTTTGCTTTCCTTAACTTAACATATTCCTTTCGAGATACTGCATATTCTTTTCTTTTTTCTTTTTTGTCTTTTTCCTTTTTTGCATCTTTGGGCTCTCTTTAGTAATCGTTTAACTTCTTTCTGTTTCTGTATGCATTCATAGTCAAACCAATCATTGAATTGTTTAATATTATGTCCCACTGATCGAACCATGCATGCTGCAGCACTGTATAATGCGCTTACAAATTGGTTTAAACCATCATTGACATTCGTAGACAATACATTAGTCGCCCTAAATAAATTATTTAGAAATTCATCACTCTCGAGCTCATTCTTATAAACATTGGCACATTCATCCGTCCATACAATTTTCTCACCACCCTGTTGTGTAACATCATTGTCTACATTCATACTATCATTATTCTTTTTCCATGTTACTTCCACAGGCAAATGCCATGAATCGACACGATCGCCAACACGTAAATCAAAATTAGTCAAAAGAACATCAGGAATCAAACAATAATCAATCACACTCGCTCCATTGGGAGACACAAAAGTGAACTCCCCTTCTTTGTTCCCATTACAAAAACCATTCAATATAATCACGTCAAACAAAAAACAGAAGTCTAACAATGTTTTGCCAAACTTATTTACAATGCTGTCTTTGGAAGAACGCCCACTGTTTTCTCCATCCATTCCTTCATTCTCATCATACACATAATTTGACATCACCTCAAGTTCAGCTTGCTTATGCGCGGTTCTCGCGTTGAGATCTCCAAAAATTATAAAATAATCATTATCCTTATTAAACTGCTGCAATAAGGCTTCTTCCAAAATCAGAATACCATCTTTAACAACTTTATCATCATACAAAGGACCGCCTTCTGGGACAACATAAGTAGCTATTACAATGACATCTTTATTGGTATCAAACACACATTTGTCAACTTTCACCGCGATAGTATTGTCACATTCTAAATTAATTCTAGACACAAACTTCTCTAAACGCTTTCTTACTAATAACAAAACTCCCCCAGAGTTCCTACCCTGGAAGGAAAACTTTTTGGCAGGTACATGAAACTTTAAATAATCTGTAAATATGTAACTAAAATCAAAAGACGAATCAAGGAAAGTCTCAGTGAGACATACAAAATCAAACTGATTTACGTAATTTATAAAGGAAACATCTTTTATTTTGCTAAACAAGTTTTCGACATTGTAATTAAGGAACGACCACTGATGTGAAAGGCCTAGCCTGTCCTATGGCTGATTGGAATTACTAGAACGTAGATTTCTTTCCCTCCCCGTAGGTCGATTCTGTCCCTTTCCTCGTGCTGGTCCCGCTGACGATTTGCTGCTCTGGCCCCCCAGGTAGTAATGTAGAGCGGGCTGTTTCCCTGGCGTTCTTCTCGGTGCACGCGCGTCGCTTCTAGGCCTATCACCCTCTGCTTCAAGCAAAGGGGATTCCCCGCCACCAGTCGTTGATCCGTGACCATCTTTCATTCCCGCACCACTCACTCCCACCTTACCACTCTTTCCACCCTCCACACTCCCTCCTTCCCTATCCATCATACCTGCCTCACCACTCCCGTCTTCCTTGCCACTCTTTCCGCCCTCAGCACTCTCACCCTTTCTATCATTGTTCCTCTCTTCACTACTTTCTTCATCCTCATCCCTATTTCCATCCACCACCCGTTCCTTGTCCTCACTGCTTTTTCCACCCACATCATTTTTCACACTCTCACTTCTCTTCTCACTCTCCTTCCCCCCTTCACTCTCATTTTTCTTTCCCTTCTCCCTCTCCATTCTCCTCTCACTTTCCCCTTCCTTTGCCCTCTCACTCTCCCGTCTCTCTCGTTCCTGGTTTGTATGCCTGCCATGAAGGAGGAGGGAGGGGCGAGGACCCCCACCCCCACCAACCGCACCACCCTGGGTTGAAGCGTTACCAAACTGCCTGAAATCTGCTTGCTGGCTGGTTGATGGAGACACACCTACTTTGTTCAGTCCTGTGTTGCTAGGGTTAGACATGTGTGTGGTGTCAATGTGTTGCCCATGTGTGTTAGCTTGACTAACACCAACATTTTTAACTGCATCAGCAAATGTCCTAGGAGGGGGGTTGGGATCGATAGGCAAAAGGAGAGAGAGACAGAGAAGAGAGAGAGAGAGAAGAGAGGAGAGAGAAGAGAGAGAGAGTAGCGGAGAGAGAGAGAGAGAGAGAGACGAGAGAGAGAGAGAGAGAAAGAAGAGAGACAGACAGACAGACAGACAGACATACAGACAGAGGGAGACATAGAGAGACAGAGACAGAGATAAACTTGCAAACTTGTATAATAGGGACATAGTTGTATTGTTTTCAGATTGCTTTATTAGCCGTCTACAGAGAGATAGAGATAGAGAGAGAGAGAGAGAGAGGAGAGAGAGAGATGAGAGAGAAGAGAGAGAGAGAGAGAGAGACAGAGAGAGAGACAGACAGACAGACAGACAGACAGAGGGAGACAGAGAGAGACAGAGACAGAGATATAAACTTGCAAACTTGTATAATAGGGACATAGTTGTATTGTTTTCAGATTGCAGACATGACAGACAGACAGACAGACAGACAGACCGACAGACAGACAGACCAGACAGACAGAGGGAGAGATAGATAGAAGAGACAGAGAGAGAGAGACAACATACAAACGATTGTATAATAGACAGGACATAGTTGTATTGTTTTCAGAGATATTGCTTTATTAGCCGCTTCTACAGAGAGACAGAGAGAGAGAGAGATTGGAGAGGAGAGAGAGAGAGAGAGAGAGAGATGAGGAGAAGAGAGAAGAGAGAGAGAGAGAGAGAGCAGAGAGAGACGAGAGAGAGAGAGAGAGGAGAGAGTGAGTGAGAGAGAGAGAGAAGACAGAGAGAGGGAGACATAGAGAGAGAGAGAGACAGAGATAAACTTTGCAAACTTGTATAATAGGGGACAATAGTTGTATTTGTTTTCAGATTGCTTTATTAACCGTCTACAGAGAGAGAGAGAGAGAGAGAGAGAGAGAGAGAGAGAGAGAGAGAGGGAGAGAGAAGAGAGAGAGAGAGAGAGAGAGAGAGAGAGAGAGAGAGAGAGACAGAGATAACTTGCAAAACTTGTATAATAGGGACATAGTTGTATTGTTTTCAGATTGCTTTATTAGCCGTCTACAGAGAGAGAGAGAGACGAGAGAGAGAAGAGAGAGGAGAGAGAGAGAGAGAGAGAGAGAGAGGAGTAGGAGAGAGAGATAGAGAGAGAGAGAGAGGAGAGAGAGAGAGTGAGAGACAGAGAGAGACAGAAACAGAAACACAGAGAGAGAGAGAGAGACCGAGACACAGAGATTTAAAACTTGCAAGCTTGTATTATAGGGACATAGTTGTATTGTTTTCAGATTGTTTTATTAGCCCTCTACTTCATTTTTGTACCTTCTTCCCTGTTTTTTTTTTGCTTCTTCTTTCCCTTTTTTGTTTTCTCTTCCCTTCCCTGTTGTTTTGCTTCTTCCCTGTTGTTTTGCTTCTTCCCTGTTGTTTTGCTTCTTCCCTGTTGTTTTGCTTCTTCCCTGTTGTTTTGCTTCTTCCCTGTTGTTTTGCTTCTTCCCTGTTGTTTGGCTTCTTCCCTGTTGTTTTGCTTCTTCCCTGTTGTTTGGCTTCTTCCCTGTTGTTTGCTTCTTCCCTGTTGTTTGGCTTCTTCCCTGTTGTTTGGCTTCTTCCCTGTTGTTTTGCTTCTTCCCTGGTATGATTGGCTTTGGCTTCTTCCCTGTTGTTTGGCCTTCTTTTCTTCCCTGTTGTTTTGGCTTCTTCCCTGTTGTTTGGCTTCTTCCCTGTTGTTTGGCTTCTTCCCTGTTGTTTTGCCTGTGTAGGTCTTTTTTTTCTTCTCCCAGAGAGTTTTTTCCACCTTAATCCTTTAAATGTTTTTGTTTTTTCTTTCTCATGTCATAGACAAGTGTGTCTGACTAGGGGTGTTTTTTTCTCGGAGAACTTCTGTTTTCCCCCTCACCCCTCGGTGCCAGGGTGGGGCAACCCACTTTGGGGTCAGACCAGGGTTTGATGGGCTAGGCGGCGAACCCACCCCTGCCCCCGCCCCTCTCATTTTCATGTCTTAATTGTATTGTAATGTCAGCTTCTGCTACATGTGTCCACTTTAGCACGAGATTTGTTCTCTTCACACAACAATCTAAACCCCTTTTTTCCCCTCTCCCCACCCTTTACTCCACACCCAACTGACCCTTGTTTGAATGAAAGATCGTGTTTTACGTCCTCTCGTGTCTGACCCCTGTAAGCGCTCAGACACACATGGGACATTTGTAAATACTATATAAAGATGGTGGGAACGATACTGCAGGCAATTCCCGGAGGCAGTGCAACACCAGTGTAAAGTCCCGATTTTTTTTTAACAATACAGATAAGTGTAGCAGTAACCACGCCTCAGTTAAACCTCATCGGCACGTAACTCTGATTATATATTGATAGTTTGACCCGTGTTTCCAACTTCTGCCAATTATTATCATTGCTACTCACTGTCCCCAGCCTCTCTCATCTCAAAACATTTTTTTCTTCTCTTTTCTTTTCCCCCTGATTTGAGTTCACAAATGCATGCCTTGCTCTTTGGTTTCAACTTAGTCGTCCACAAGTATCATTTACGCATTGGACTGTAGAGGGGGAAGTATTGTTTTTTTATTTTGGTTTTGTTGGTTTTTTGCTCCTTTTGTTGCCTGCTTTTTGCTCCTTTTGCTATATTTGCTGTTTGCTGTTTTCTTGTTTGTCTGTGTTGATAAAGGCGCATTCGCCGAAATATCCAGTAGTTTTTTTGTTTTGTCCCTCTTGTGAATAAAATAACGTCACTTTACACTTGTCGTGCAGTTTGTTTGTTTGTTGTATGTTCCAGTGAAGTTGTAGTCTATTTCAGGTTCTTTGTTCTGCCCTCACAATAATTATCATGAGAACCGCTGCAGTAAATCTCTTCAAATAATGTAGGTAGTAAATCAATGGCAGTTACCCCCCCCCCCCCTTCCCTGGCTCAGAGGAAGGGGGGGGGGCATCATTTATGACTAACATAATATAAAACAAATTGTGTGTGTGTGTGTGTGTGTGTGTGTGTGTGTGTGTGTGTTTGTGTGTGTGTGTCGATTATCTTAAAAAAAAAAAAAAAAAAAAAAAAAAAAAAAAAAAAAAACTACTGTTTTGGACTTTGATTAAAATTGGCAGAGGGGTAGTCAGCTCGAAAAGGAAGCTTCCTTTCGTTAATCAACACCGTGCTGACATTGACCTTGAAGTTTGACCGTGAAAACCGAAATTTCTTTCTTTGGGCTATGTAATTTCTCCTAGCTTTATTTCGTGAACTAGTTTTACGTCCTCTATGTAATGTCCTTTATGTAATTTCTCCTAGCTTTATTTCGTGAACTAGTTTGTTTTACGTCCTGTCTTGGTCTGAATCAGACACATATGGGACATTTGTAAATACAAATATGGTTGGAACACCCTACTGGAGGCAATGCCCGGAGGCAGTACGAAACCAGTAAAGTCCCGATTTTTTAATATTAATACAGATAGGTGTAGCGGTGACCACGCCTCGGTTAAACATCATGGGCTATGGCACCGCCACAAGTAGTGTAAGATATATGTCTTCCCTGTTGTTTTGCCTGTGTAGGTCTTTTTTTTTTTTTTTTTTCTCCCAGAGAGGTTTTTTTTTTTTTTTTTTTTCCCATCTTAATCCTTTATTCCTTTAAATTTGTTTACATTTTTCATGATTGTCTTAGACAAGTGTGTCTGACTAGGGTGTTTTTTTCTCGGATAACTTCTGTTTGCCCCCTCACCCCTCGGTGCCAGGGTGGGGGCAACCCACTTTGGGGGTCAGACCAGGGTTTGAATGGGCTAGAAACGGCGAAACCCACCCCTGCCCGCCGCCCCTCTCATTTTCATGTTTTAAAATTGCATTGTAATGTCAGCTTCTGGCTACATGTGTCCACTTTAGCAGGAGCAGTTGTTCCTCTCTCTTCACCCAAACAATCTAATTTTCCCCTCATAGCTTTAATTTCGGTGAACTGGTGAACCGAATCTGCTTTCACCATAATTTTGGTGCGGCTGGTGTACCATGGTGGCAAGGAAAAAATTGTATAAAAATTTAGCTGTAATCTCGTGAACTATTGAACATAATCGCTTCAAATTTTGGGGCTATGTATTGTATGCGTTCTGTAAGGGTGGAAAGTGGTGTGTTTATTGGGGAGGGGGGGGGATAGGACATAGCTCTGGCCGGGTTTGCATTGTTACAATGCGTTGCTGCCGCCCGGCGATTCCCTTGTTTTTATACTTGTACTAATTTCGCTACTAGAGTGTCACAGGCTAGATCAACTTGCACTTTCTGGGCCTTGTGTATATGACATTGAAAGGATATGAAGAGAGTAATTTAGAGAGAGAAAAATAGAGATTTTACGCCTTCTTAGTCAATTCGACTATTAGGTGCATTTGAAATGTAATAAAGATCCTAGAGAGAAAGGTAGATTTTAGGGTTTTATAATATGTATTGTTTGAAAGAATAAGCAATTTATTTTACTTTAGGCAGATTTTATAGAAGTTTTTAATTGCGCACAAGTTTTTAGAGTATAAAATTTATGTGTTTGTGATAAAATATTTTATTTGTAAAAGATATTTAGTTGTTTGCTTTAAGTCTGGCAGATTGGAGGAGGTCTGACTAAAAAAACCCTAGGGCTACAGTTAAAAAATTTTACATTTTAGGCTCAACTGAGCAATTGGAAAAAAACAATCCGTGTTTGTGCTCGGAAAGAGCTTTATTATTAAAATTCTTTGAGCAGGCATATGCCTGTATGCGAAGCCGATATACAGTTGTAAAAAACCTGATAATAAAAAAGGTTTGTAAAAGTAAATAATTTATTATTTTATTTCCTTTTCTATATTGATAGCAATCATTTTTGTATAAGACTTAGCCTATTGGGTTAATTGTCCCTTCGGACAATCAATACAACATTGATACTTATGGATTAGATGTTTTAGAGTTGTGAATTTATTTGGTACAATGGGCGACTAGTTTGTCTTTTGTTCCTTAGAGCCAAAACGTAATATTGATATGTACATTGTTATTATGTACATAACTTTTACAAACAAACTGTTTAGACCTTTTACATAGTAAAGTTGTTTATTGTTTTTATAGAGGAACTTATTTAAAATATACCTAAGAGGTAGTTGTGAGTTTAATCCTATTGTTTGAAAAATTTTGTTTAAGTGTTTACACTTTATTTAATCTTGTCCATAGGACAGAGCATAATGTAATTTTCACATACGTGAGTAATGTAAAATTGTTCAAAAGTTATATTAAAATTGTTTTTTGTTTTAAGAGTGTTGATGAAGTTGTGGGACCTAACCCCTACTAACTGGTCTTTTAGGTACATAAATTCAGTTTTTAATTTGGGTCCGTCTATAACGTAGTTGGTTATAACACCCAGTCGTTTCATTTTCTTTGACCAGGAACCTTGGTACACCACTACTATGTGTGTTCCCTTTGTTTACTGACTATACCTGTCCCGTCAGGATATTTCAGTTATAGTCACTGGGTATTAAGATCTATCGGTTTAAAATTGTTTATTATATTAAAAATAAGTTAAGATTTTGGTAAAAAACTCAGTTTATGAATAAAGGTAAATAGGTTTCATATTTATCAAAAAGATTAAAGAGATTACTATATTAAAGATCTGACTGTGTTTTGTGTATCTTTTGGTCTGTTACTTGAGTCCATTCGTGTACAGTTATTTTTTAAATAGCTGAGATCGCAATCGCAAGATCGCGTCATAGTATAAGTGAGTGTTGTCTATAAGTGGGGTTAGTGGGGGGACATAGCCATATGGTAATCAGGTCTATTTTAGATAAATGCGTTGCAGTCTCAATTCCGAGTATTTATCTTTTAGTCATTTTCGTATTTGTAAGTTGGGAGTGGGAGGGAAATCATACGCGTCGCAGAGGCCGTCGCAATTGCTGTAATAAGTTAAAATTAGGATTTGTATTTTACGGTGCGAACTGTCCCAAGGGGGGAGTTTCAAGTATTAATCTCTCGAGCCTCCCTTGATAAGTTCATGGTTTAGTCACAAGAATTGTCTCATGTCTCATCCAATTTACCATTTTCGTTATAATTGATGAGCTGATGGGTAAGTAAAAGATTAGAGATTCTGGGTACGGGGATGCTGAACGATCTTTCCTGGCATGTACCGGGGATGACATAACAATAGAGGTCCGGAGTGTAAAAAAATGACGAAGGCCGTCACGGAGGGAGGTAGAGATATGGGACGGCGCCCCTCCTTCGCACCTCTCACGAGGCAGTTGCAGTACAAGAAGGGAAATTGCGGTGCAGGGACCACCGCTATGGGCTAGACACAGAAATCGTGTCCCAAAAGAGGGGGGGGAGGCATCGAGGCAGGCAAAAGCGGCACAACGGTTACGAGAGAACCCGACCGCGCGGAAGGGATGAAAAAGGAAAGAGGGAGAGGGGGGGAAAAAAAAAAAAAAAGAAATGGAAAAAAAGGGGAAGTAATTTGGGAGGGAAGGGAAAAGTAGGGGGGAAAAGGTGAAGAGGGGAAGTTTTGTCAAGGTGCGGTTATAAAAAACCAGATTCCTAAGCTGAGTTTGATCCATTAACGTAGGGCTAATTACATGTTAGGGAGTATTCACGTTATATTTCACATCGTCCGTGAGTCCTCTCGGCACGCTTCGTGTATGTTAGCTAGACTAGGGGGAAAAAGAAGAAAGGGACACAGTTGGGGAGGGGGGGGTGTCATGAATTTTAAAGACGGGAGATGACAGAGGACTCCAAAACGACTACCCCTCGCAAAACCTTAAGACATACCGATAGATCCTGGACCCATCTTCTTAAGCTCTAGTCAAATAGGCTAACAATACACGTTAATAATGACCCTCTGAACACAGAGGGTGACATAGCAGCAAGATAAGTGGACTTTCCTGTGGGGTGGATGACACATGTTACAATCTCACGCATCATGGATGTCAGGTTATGGAAGAATAACTAGAAAGGAAGTGTGGGTGAATAGAGAACTGGAGGGTATATGCTGGTGGTTCTGGATAGTACATCTAACATGGGGCACGACGAACAGGTGAAATAACGTTAAAGGTAAGGGGTGAATAAACGGAGAGGATCTGTGGGTGGATGACAACTAGCACAATGAGTAACAGGTGAAATAACGTGAAAGAAAAGGGGTGAATAAACGGAATTAGTTGTGGGTGGATGACAACTAGCACAACTCAGTAACAGGTGAAATAACGTGAAAGTCAAAAAGGTAGAATAAACGGAGGGAGCTGAGGTTGAAGACAACTAGCACATATTGAGAACACTGATATAATGTCATTGACAAGGATATTAGGGTTGAACTTAGACGTAAGGCGGGTATGAGTCTTGGGGGTGAGATTCTATACTCTTATGGACTCACTATACTAGCTAGTAACGCGCAGGTAACAGGCTTGAAATAATTTAATGGCGAAAGGTAATATGGTGGTGAATAACACGGGGTAGCCATTGGGGGTGGGATGTCACACTTACCTATCTATGTCGTGTGTCAGGAAGTCCAGCGTGGAAATAACTTGTATAGGACAGGGGTGAAGTTACTAGATAACGCCGATGTGGATAGCTGGGGGTGATCACACAGCAATCTCTGAATCAGGTACACTTCGATGAAATAACGTGTAAGTGTGAAAGGGGTGATCATAAATGATGGATGTTGAGGCTCATTATATGTAGGTGGATACGCAACAGGTAGCACAGATCGATTAGTATACAGTGTGTGTTAAAAAATATTACTGCTCTATGGACAAAGAAAGGAGGTTGAGAGTTCAGTGATAAAAGGAGGTGATGACACTCGTGTCGAGAGTGGATTGACTATACCTAGGGCACAACGAGAGGAATTCAAAATGAGTTGTTCTAAAGGGGACTACATGATCAGTGTCAAACGAAAGCGGTCTGATCATAATTACAGTGCTGGTGCCGTATGTTGGTTGAGCATGAGTGCACAACTTAGAAGCCTTCCTGAACTGATTACAGTGATACGAGTTTGTGGTAAATAAATAAACGTGCATCTTGAATGCCATAAGCCAGCGTGGAACTGAATGTTATAAAAAGGAACATTGGAGGGTATGCGTGGGGGGTTGATAGACAAGAGTCCCAATTTTATAAGTCAAATTCATCGTGGGCTCAGCAGAGTAGATGGTGGTCAGGCCTCTGAGAAGATGACGTTTATCACAACTGAAAAACCGTGTCTAGTAGGATTCACGCTGCCCCGCTGGAATAAGGGAGGAACCGCCGCGGAGGAGAGAAAAGCGTGGGGGGAGGGGTCTGGACCCGGAACGCACAACGTTTTAGGTGATTTTTAGTCTCAGAGAGGGATAGGTTTGATGTTGATAATCTGGCCCTCAATATGTTTGGCTGCTTTTTTAGCAGCCATGTCTGCAAAATTGTTACCATGCAAACCCAGTTTGGGAAGGAATCCATATAATAGTTACAATCTGTACCTTTAGTTCTTATTTGCATGTAATTAAGCTTTTTGTATTTCCTCGCACATGAATTATCGTTATATCCTGTTGTGTGTAGTATTTGCCAGATTCCTTGTATCGTGCATTCACTGAGGACAAGGAATACTTGGTAAGAGGATAGTGATTTGAAAGGGTGGTTTTGGAAAGTTGTTAATGAAAAAACAGGCTTCGAGAATAGCCCAGAGTTCAGCACTGAATATTGAGATTTTAGAGTTTAAGCAGAAGGATTTGGTTATTTTAAGGGCTGGGATGGTGAAAGCGCAGCCTATTTGTGATTCGGAGATCTTTGAACCGTCTGTATATATCAATAGTTGGTGTTGTATTTCGGAGATTTTTTCTTTGGACGCTACCGAAAGGTTTGGTTGGTTTAATTTAGAATACATCTGATGTAATGTGGTATCGAAATTTGCTGCTTCCCATTCCCAGTGTGGAATAGGGAATTTTGGGTGGGTTTCAATGTCATCTATTTCCAGGCCTGCCATAGAAAGTATATCCCGGGAATAGTCTAATGGATTGCAAATCTTATGTGCGGTAAATGGTTTTTGCTGTTGATAAGTTGGGTGGTTGTAAAAAGGATCTTCAAATTCTGCCGAGAAACTTTGTAGTGAAAATTGGTTTGTTGCGTATAATCTTGTTAGAAATGCTGATGTATTTAATTTCATGAGATAGTTTAACGGGATCCATCCTATTACACCGTAAACTAAATTGTTAACTGCAAATTTTGGAACTCTGAGTGCAGCTTTAAGGGCTCTTAATTCTGTTGATTGTAGTCTTTGTAGCAAATTATTTGTGATATTATAGAAGACTTCCATACCATATGTTAATCGACTGCGAACAAGGGCTTGAGAGAGTAATTTGGTTGGGTATTTATTTATATAAGGTGGTATATATAGGAATTTGTTGTTCGTAATTAAGCAGGACCAATGAGATGGCCTGAAAATTCTCGTGTAGAAATAAAGTTGTTTTTAAATTAGACGCTGAACAACAGTGGCGACCACGCGAGGTGTATGTAAACGTTGTAATATTACATATTATATCAGGTCAGCATACAGTGTCAGTACAAAGACAGTAAAAGTGTGGTGTCTGCTTTGAATGTGTGTGAAATAGTTTTATTTCATGTAGACACTGTACCACAACATCGTTTATGCCTTTGAGTTATAGTATGCCACAAGGTGAGCACTTGATTATCATTAAAATACATTTTATGTCAATGTTGTAAGTGATGTTTTAAGCTTAAGTATTGTAGGGAAAAGCCTGCTATTCACAAGTAAGATTGCTTCCCTTGAAAAAAAAAGAACAATCTCTCTTATATATAATTTGTAACATTACATAATTACCCGGCCAGAGGCCGAGGTATTGCGATCGGTTTGTGTGTGTTGTGTGTGTCTGGGTGTGTGTGTGTGAACGGAATCGCTTCAAATTTTGGGCTATGTATTTTATGCGTTCTGTAAGGGTGGAATGTGGTGTGTTTATTGGGGGGTGGGGGGGGGGGGAGAGGACATGACTCGGTGCAAGGAAGTTTGTATAAAAGTTCAGCTGTATCTCGTGAACTACTGAACAGAATCGCTTCAAATTTTGGGCTATGTATTTTATGCGTTCTGTAAGGGTGGAAATTGGTGTGTTATTGGGGGGGGGGGGGGGGGGAGGACATAACTCTGGCCAGGTTTTGCATTGTCACAATGCGTTGCTGCTGCCCGGCGATGCCCTTGTTTTTATACTTGTACTAATTTCACTACTAGAGTGTCACAGGCTAGATCAACCTGCGCGGCAGCATTTCTGGGTCATATTCCAGTGATAAAACTTTCGTGTGTGTGTGTGTCTGTGTGAATGTACGTGTGTGTCGTATACAATAAGAAATATATTTCTATCCCCAGCGTATTTTACACCACATGCTTTTCAAGAGTTTAAAATAGTTCTTCTTCCTTTTTCTTCCAGTAATGTCCACCTGCAGTTTATCAGCAATTATCGACATAATTATACAGGGGTTCAAAGACAAAGATGCGCAACACGAGATGAGATAAATAAATAAGTTGTTGTTACCCGGCAAGAGATTGGTTTGTGTGTGTGGTGTGTGTGTGGTGTGTGTGTGTGTGATGTGTGTGTGGTGTGTGTTGTGTGTGTGTGTGTGTGTGTGTATGTATGTTGTGTGGTGTGTGTGCGTGTGCGTGTGTGTGTGTGTGTGTGTGTGTGTGTGTGTGTGTGTGTGTGTGTGTCTGTGTGTGTGTCTGTGTGTGTGTGTGTCTGTGTATCGATTATCTTAAAAACTACTGTTTGGACTTTGATTAAAATTGGCAGAGGGGTAGACAGCTTGAAAAGGAAGTCTCCTTTCGTTAATCAATACCGTGGTGACCTTGACTTTGAAGTTTGACCTTGAACACCGAAAATTTCTTCTTCATATTGGGGCTATGTAAAATTTCTCCCAGCTTTATTTCGTGGAACTAGTGAACAGAATCGCTTCGCAATTTTGTGTGTTGGTGTACCATGGTGCAAGGAAGTTTGTGTAAAAGTTCAACTGTATCTCATGAACTAGTGAACAGAATCGCTTCAAATTTGGGCTATGTATTTTATGCGTTCTGTAATGGTGGAAAGTGGTGTGTTTATTGGGGTGTGGTGGGGGGGAGAGGACATAACTCTGGCCGGGTTTGGATTGTCACAATGCCTTGCTGCCGCTCAGCGATGCCCTTGTTATTATTTTGTACTAAGGTCACTACTAGAGTGTCACAGGCTAGATCAACTTGCATTTCTGGGCCTTGTTTATAATGATATTGAAAGGATATGAAGAGAGTAATTTGGTTGGGTATTTATTTTATAAGTTCAGATAGGTATTAAATATCATATACATCTGTATTGACATGAAAAAAATTGGGACTTTACTACTAGGTGGTTGCAAGACTGCCTCCAGACATTGGCCTCCAGTATCGTTCCCACCATCTTTGCATCTACTTATGTCCCATGTGTCTGTTCAGGACCGGAGGACGTTAAAGGGATTTTCATCAAATAGGTATTAAATAATGTTTATGTAAATCTATTAAGTTTTTTTTGTAAAATGAAGGCCCTGAACAGTTTTAGTGTGTGTGTGTGTGGTGTGTGTGTGTGTGTGTGTGGTGTGTGTGTGTGTACGCGTAGATGACTGTGTGTGTGTTGTGTGTGTGTGTGTGTGTGTGTGTTTGTGTGTGTGCATGCAATGTGTGTGTGTTCTGCATGTGTGTGTGTGTGTGATGGCACGTGTCTGGTTTGTTAAAACTACTGATAATGTATTAATTGGTGTATGACATTTTCTTTTGTTTCATATTGATTGTGCATGGCACAACCTTAAAGAAATAATGCACACGAACCTAATCCCGTAAGCAGGTTTTATATACCTGAAGGCTCAGAAGACCATGAATTCCTTCATATTCTTTCAGGCCACATATAATTTGTTCATCATAGCCAACAAACAAATTCACAGTAATGTTATTTTCCAAAACGGTCAGCATACAGTGTCAGTACAAAGACAGTAAAAGTGTGGTGTCTGCTTTGAATGTGTGTGAAATAGTTTTATTTCATGTAGACACTGTACACAACATCGTTTATGCCTTTGAGTTATAGTATGCCACAAGGTGAGCACTTGATTATCATTACAATACATTTTATGTCAATGTTGTAAGTGATGTTTTAAGCTTAAGTATTGTAGGGAAAAGCCTGCTATTCACTAGTAAGATTGCTTCCCTTGAAAAAAAAAGAACAATCTCTCTTTATATAATTTGTACATTACATAATTACGCGGCCAGAGGCCGAGGTATTGCGATCGGTTTTGTGTGTGTGTGTGTGTGTATCTGTCTGTGTTGTGTGTGTGTGAACAGAATCGCTTCAAATTTTGGGCTATGAATTTTATGCGTTCTGTAAGGGTGGAAAGTGATGTGTTTATTGGGGGGTGGGGGGGAGGGGAGAGGACATGGTGCAAGGAAGTTTTTTTGGGGTATAAAAGTTCAGCTGTATCTCGTGAACTACTGAACAGAATCGCTTCTTCAAATTTTGGGCTATGTATTTTATGCGTTCTGTTAAGGGTGGAAAGTGGTGTGTTTATTGGGGGGGGGGGAGGATGGAGGACATAACTCTGGCCGGGTTTGCATTGTCACAATGCGTTGCTGCTGCCCAGCGATGCCCTTGTATTTTTTCATACTTGTGACTAATTTCACTACTAGAGTGTCACTAGGCTAGCATCAACCTGCGCGGCAGCATTTCTTGGGTCATATTCAAACGAATATAGATAAAACATGTTCGTGTGTGTGTGTGTGTGTGTGAATGTAACGTGTGTGTCGTATACAATAATGAAATATTATTTCTTATCCCCAGCGTATTTTACACCACATGCTTTTCAAGAGTTCTAAAATAGTTCTTCTTCTTCATCTTCAAACAGTAATGTCCACCTGCAGTTTATCAGCAATTATCGACATAATTATACAGGGGTTCAAAGAACGAAAGATGCCGCAACAACGACGAAATGAGAAAAATATATGAGATAAATAAAAAAGTTGTTTGTTACCCCGTCCAGAAGGTTGGTTTGTTTGGTTGTGTGTGTGTGTGTGTGTGTGTGTGTGTGTGTGGCGTGCGTGTGCGTGTGTGTGTGTGTGTGTGTGTGTGTGTGGTTGTGTATATGTTTGGTGTGTGGTGTGTGTGGTGTGTGTGTGTGTGTGTGTGTGTTGTGTCAGTGTGTGTGTGTGTGTGCGTGTGTATCGATTATCTTAAAAATTACTGTTTGGACTTTGATTAAAATTGGCAGAGGGGTAGTCAGGCTTGAAAAGGAAAGCTTCCTTTCGTTAATCAACACCGTGCTGACATTGACTTTGAAGTTTGACCTTGAAAACCGATTTTTCCTTCTTTGGGCTATGTAATTTCTTCCCAAGCTTTATTTCGTGAACTAGTGAACAGAATCGCTTCAAATTTTGTGTGGTGGTGTACCATGTTGCAAGGAAGTTTATATAAAAGTTCAACTGTATCTCGTGAACTAGTGAACAGAATCGCTTCAAATTTTGGGCTATTTTTTTTATGCGTTCTGTAAGGGTGGAAATAATAATAATAATAAATAAACATTATAGAGCGCCCTTTCTCTCTTGAGCTCAAAGCGCTTCACAATTGTTTAAATAAATAAATAAATCATAAATAAGCTACTACAATAATTATCAACTATCACAAACATGCACACACAGCCACAACACGCCCCACGCACATGCACCAGCCCACACCCACATACGCGCCGCACACCCACATACGCGCGCACACCCACCCACCCACAATGATGGGGACATCATTTTAAGGCAGGAAACAGGACAAGGAAGAAATCAGAGGTATTGCCGTAAGATGGTGAGTTTTAAGAGCGGTTTTGAAACACTGGAAAGTCTAACTCACATTTCATTTATGAAAGATTGCATATTGAATAGCAATGATGATATTTTCATTCCAAAGCTAACACACTGTCACACAACAAAACCATGAATTGGAATTAAAAAAATATCTAATGGCACTCCGAGCATCACGCCGAGTCAATACTGCGTCACGTCACGTGGAAAGAAAAAAAAAAATTGGGGTCACTTCGAAAAATCCGTTCAAAAAGACTAGTGGGTGCTTTCCCTTGCTGTAAGAACCAAAAACGGACCAGCGAGAGTCAGGAACAGGAAGAACTAACTTAGTATATTGCATTGTGGGTAGGGAGAAAGTGAAAGTGAACGTACTAGACCTGCTGTTCAGCGGGCGCAATCGGCGCATATGGGCTGCATGAGTTGACAAAATTCGGTCGAATTTGGCATCTGTGTTCAAGAGAGGGTTAAGCATTGAACAATGGTAATAGATATGGCCCTCTGGCCATGGGTATGCCTTAGACGTTAAAAACAGGAATTAGTATATGTCAGGCTAAACAGCCAATCATTTTCAGAGTTTAGTCTGATTTATATACTTCTCCCCATGTTCACTGTCAAATTTGCACTCATGAGTAGAGGGCCTGAGCAAACAAATTATTGAAATCATAAACTAACAAAGACAGGTTGAGTGGTTGTTTAGGTAGTGGGTAGAATAGCTTGATGTTGACAGTGTATTTTAGAGGCAGACCAAATAAGCGATATAATGGTCAACTTAGGATGCTGATTTGACTGGCAGGGGGCAATCAAACCAGTAGAGAGAGAGGGAGGGACTCATCTCACTCTCTCTCACTACGCCCAACTAAGAAAATAACGCGCTAAGCCCCTACTGGTTTGAATGCCCCCATGGCGGTAAAATGGGCGTCCTAAGTTGACCATTGACATTTAAGGTAGTATGGTGTTACAGTAGTGAAGCTCATTAAAACTAGTTAATGATTATGAATCGATGATTGAATGTGCTTTTATTTGTGTTGACAGCTATTTGCCAGACAGACATTACCATGTGGGTGTGTACATCACCCCATCACCACTGTCTCATGAGCAGAGCTACTTTGAGGTGGAGATTCTGGATCATGGTGCTAACAGATGTATTGGTAAGTTTGGACATGGCAAATTGTGAATGAATTATGTTGCCTTTTTTGTTTGTTTGTAGGACTTGTATATTTAACAAATGAAGTATTCACAACTGAACGCTTGATAGTGTTGCAATTTGAAAAATCTTTTATGCAGTGGAACCTCCCTTATAAGACCTGCAAAAATCATAAAAATGAGGTCTTATAAGGGAGGGGTCTTTAAGGGAGGTAATTTTAATACTTACAAAGAAGGGCAATGTCACGGAGAAGTAGGTCTTATATGGGAGGGAGTCTTATAACGGGGAGGTCTTATAAGGGAGCTTCCCTGTATTTGCCACAATGAGTCAGAGATTTTACCCTGTAAAACTTAAGGCTTATTTCCGTTTGTGTGTGTGTGTGTGAGAGAGAGAGAGAGAGAGTTGAGTGTGTGTGTATCATTATATGTGTGTGTGTCTTTTAATGTTTTATGTGTGTGTGTTTTTGTGTGTGTTTGAGAGAGAGAGAGAGAGTGAGTGTGTGTGTGATTATATGTGTATGTGAGTATGTGTGTGTCTTTTAATGTTTTAACTTTTATGTGTGTGTGTATGTGTGTCTGCAAGCGCTTTCCTGTTTGCTTGCGTTTTTATATGTATGCATGTTGTGTGTTGACAGCTGTGGGCTTGGTACCTTACCATTACCCTCTCAATGCTCAGCCAGGCTGGAAAGCCCTATACTAGCGAGGGCTTGGTGCTAAGAGGACAGTTAAAAGTGATGATTACTCAGGCATGTGTCGGAGCACCAAACTATGTCGACTGTACGCGTGCAGTTGTCCGTGCACTATTTTGTACTCTAGCGCTTCTGTTGAGGAGCAAAAATCTGCACATGCTCTTTGTGTAGATCCACTTTGTAAGTGTAATAGACTATTGATGATCATGATTCATGTCTATAGATGAGACGATGACGATAATACAGACTAATGGCATGCGAGAACGTGATTATGACACTTGGTAATCGAGAAGATATAGCATAGATTATTGCAGTTCGATAACGTTAGAATAGTTAGTGTGGTATGAGATCCCAGAAGATCGATAGTGACTACGTAGTGATGTGTTGATGATGTAGTGTGGTCGCTGAGCTGTTTCGCTGCATGTTGTGTGTTGTAGGTAGCTAAGAGTTAGTTTCTGCTGTCGTGTTTGAATTGTGTGTGCTGCACGAGGGAATAGTAGTAGATTGTGTGTGTGTTTTGTTCTAAATAGTTGTTGTGAATGTAGCTAAGTATGTGCCTTTGTGCGTACTACTGTATTTTCAACACATTTAAAATGTGAATGATGATTTGTATAAATTGTGGAAAGAAGCAAACTAAATAGTGCTGCGATGCAAGTAGACTTGTTGTGCGTCGGTCATGCGTGGGCCCCAGGGTCGTGCGATTGACCCCGTGGTGACCCCGCTTTCAGGGTTTTTTATTTTGTGTAATGTGTGAGAACCCGGATGTTATAAATATGTACAAATACAGAGTTTGATGTCGCTGCGTGTCTAAAACCGTGTAAGATAGCCCAGAGTGTGTTAGATTCGTGTCGTCTGTGTATCGCCTGTGATTCTAGACGACCACCTGCAATTGACGATGCTCACGTCTATGAATGTTTCTTGCGCCTGTCACGTGGATGGCCTACATCTGCGAGTCTATTATGTTACCTTGGACTGTTCGTAATCACATAGCATATGTGTCTAGGTTTTTATCTGTAGCAGAGTTCAGAGTGCTCCAAGCGTTGTAA
>CM065697.1:25666702-25710666 GCA_017654935.2 Phymorhynchus buccinoides | reverse complement strand
CCTCAAATACCCTTGTTTTTTCTAATATTCTCAATCAATTTTTGATGTATCGTTGTTTGTTGCAATTGTCTCTAATTTGGTATTTATATTGACCAGCACTTTAAAGCCATACCCCACCCTTCACATTCCCCCCTCCTTTTCTTCTATTCTTTAACCCCCCTTCGCTGCCGCCTACTACTTGCGCCTGCGCCGCCGCTGCCCGCGCAATTTTTGAAATGCGGCAATATCGCTACTTATCGCAACGTATATATACGTCGGTGCAAGCACGAAGCTCTATAGAGACGTATATTACGTTGTGGGCAGCGAAGAGGTTAAAATGTTTTGGAAAATCTACACAATTCCTAGCTGTGTTTTTGTTAAGCAGGCAAGTAAAATGTATTCTGTGCATTGATTTACGGGGAAATTGGGTGACTGATACCTGATATTTTTTGCACAAACTTAGTAGATAGTGTACAAGAATGATTTGAATTATTGTACCGCAAAGGTCCTGTCTGTTAAGTTTGGATTAAGCATAACTGATTAAAATGAGCATTGGTGAATGGAAAGAATTGTGCAAACTGGTGGCTATATACACCAAGGATGAATGATGTTATTGCAATTGGCAATGCCTGATTAAGAGTTGAGTATTGTAATTTTGTGTGCATTGCATGGTGAAATCCTTTTGGATACTTACGGAAACAAAAGGAAGAAAAAGCCCAAGAAACCTGGAAGCGTGAAAGCTTGTTCATACTTACCCCCTGAACATTTCTCTTCTGAACTTTAGCTTAAGTAGAAGTGACATAGTTTATGTGGAGGAGTGAATCATTTGCAGTGCAAGAGTGAGTGAACATGTTTACGGGGTTAGGAAAATGACAATGGAAAAATGAAACATAAAGAAAAAGACGTTTAGAGCTTTTAAGAGCTAAACAGGACACTTGGCTCTCAGCTTCTGAATTTTTCAACATGCAGTCCCTACCACGCACCTCTAAACCAGCCTAAAAGTCCAATGTGAAGGTAGGCCCGGCAGGTTCAGCAGAGCAATCAAACAGCTTCCACTCGTTCTCTAGCGTGATTAGGTCCAGTGGGGAGTGACAGGTAACATCTAGCGTCACTCACACTAAGTGTCTTTGATGAAACTATACAGATGGGAGTGATTCCTTTGTACGATGTCCTTGGTTTGGTTTGGTATCAGTTGTAAAGATGTCCTTTTTTTTCTTTTTGTGTGGTTTTTGGGAGGTGTTATACTGCTTTATAAAGTAATATCTCTCGTGATTTGAACTCATCTGAAAAGATTTTCTTGGCCTTGATTTAAAATCTTATGTGGAATTGTCCTTAACTTCGCTTTAAATCACCTCTCTTTATCTTTCTTCTTGGTTTGATTTTAGATAGTTAGTTAACCTGCCCAAAGCTTGACTTTAGGCTACTTAGATGCAGTAAATGAGGCTCCTGCTTCAATAGCCAGTCCCTGTTTCTACTGTACAGGAATGAGTTTAAAGTGACAACAGTTAAGAGCAAAATATTATTTGCTATGTTTTGGGACATAAGCCAGTCTGGCTTTAAAGATTTAGTTTTAGAATCGCAGTATGAGTTACAGGTGTGGCTGATAGTATATGTTGTGGCTGTGTGTGTATGTGTGTTACATTCATACTATATTAAAAAAATGTTTATCTTATTTTGACACATGTATGTACATAACTCTTGTTTTCTGTATATATTTTGCTGTGAAACAATAACAAGAAATCCTGGACATGTTTAATTTTGCCATTGAGAAACAAAATCATAGCTATATTTGTTATTGTTATACTTTTTTTTTATCTCCAAAGAGTTTGAGAAGGGAATTGTGTTAAACAAGAATTTGGGATAAAGTGTGTGTGTATTTTTTTTAGCCCTTTCGCCGCCATCCATTTTTCAGCAAACAAAAATCCATTAAACTTACCATGGGTAGAGAAAACCATCTGTCTGTAATATTGGGGATTCCTCTGTGACATATTTAAACTTAAGTAAGGCCTATCCTTACCTCCCAAGATTAAGAGAACAGGGTCTATGGATACCCTGATTTGATGCCTTTTAGTGACATGGGTGGGTGTTAAATCATTGTGGTGCTAAAATGCGACTTTGGCGGTGAAAGGGTTAAAGAAATAAAGTGCAAGATATAGAAATGAAAATGTATTCATTTTAATTTTATGCTTGCTATCGGATATAAAAGCTAACTTTTTATTTGTATGCTGAATAAACAGTTTGATGGACTAGTGTGGTTTGAAAAAGTGGAAAATGGTGTAACCTTTTTGAAGGTATTTTTTAATGCACTCAATTCTAATGATATTAGATGTGTTAGCGTGGTAACCCACCTTCATTGTTGTAACAGTTCATTTCACGACAGAAAATGAGACAAAACTCATTTTTTTATCTGAATAGTTTTATTTTTTTCATTTTTTTTTCTTTTATTTTTTTTTTTAATTTTTTCTTTTCTCTCTCGGTTTGTTTAATTGTTTGCTAATCAGTTTTGCTTTGATAATAATTATTAAAAGTATATGAATTTTTATAAAAACATAATAATGTTTGCTCGTATGTTAAATGTAATTGTCATTGTCAGTTCAACATATGAAGAGCAAGTGGGTTGAGAGAAATAGGATGAGGTAATTTGTTTGTGTGCTTTCAGTTTTGAAAAAGTGAAGACTTGGTTGTTGTTGTTTTTTAAAGGGGGGGGGGGGGGGCTATAAAATATTCTTTGTGAGAAAACTAAGACAATTAAAGCCACTTAATGTTTTTTCTTGCCCTCAAATATATAAGCATTATATTTCCATGTTATTGTTTCTTGATCTCAACAAAAAAATTTAATATTATTTAAAATTAAACTTATGTAAGGGCATTAATTCAGTTGTTCTGTTCCTACTAGTGGTTTCAAATTGTCATCATTGGTTCATTATTTGAGAATCATTGTTAAACTGGCATTAAAGACCCACCAGAAAATCATGGGTTTTACATGTTTTCCCTCTTATAGCTGGTAAGAAGTCTTGTTTTGACCAGGTTTGACTCCCATACAAATGCCCCCAAATTCAAAACGAGACATCATTTTAAAGAGCAGCCTCAATTTGAAGTTGGGGGAATTTGTATGTGGGTCACAGCTACCCAGAAAAAAAACAAGGGACTTAATCGTGGTGGGTCAGTGTGTCTTTAAGAGAAACATGAAAGCCATAAGAAGAGAAGGAATAATTCAAAACATTGCTAAAACTCAATATTTTGAAGCCAATAGAAAAGAAGTTACTGTTAAACAAATTATGCTAAGATAGTAGCATTATGAATGATTCTGTTTGCCCACTTATGGTGCCAATTTTTAGGCAATAACAAATCCAAACAGACAGAACTAGCGTGTGTGTGTTTATTTTAATCATATCCAGGAAGCTCTAAGCATTAACTGTCAACTTCCAAGATGCAATTTTGTTATCAATATATAGCATTGCTGTGTTCTGGCTTTTGAGTGTGGTAGAAATGATATTGATGGTAGGTTGAACAAAGAAAAACCTAGTCTGGATATTAAGCCATTGATACTTCTTTCTCTTCAGGCCTCGTACACAGTTCATGCGGAAATCCCATGCGCAATCCGTAAATAAGTGAAAGAAAGAAGGGTAACAAATTTACGGATTAGGGGAAATTCGGACACATGCGCAAATCTTTTCCCTTCTTTTTTACTACTTACGGATTGCGCACGGGTTTCCGCGTGGAATCTCTGCATGTATGCGTACGTCCCCTAAGAATCTATCAGTGCTAAATTAATTTCGAAAATCCTGTTTTTACGGATTTAATTGCAAGCATGCAATGAGCAACTTAGCGGGCTCTTTTGCCCACCAGGTGGCATAACGCTCGAGTGGGGCTAATCCTCTCTATATTCTTAGTTGGGGATAAAGAGAGAGAGAGAGATAGGGAGGAGTCCCACCCTCTCTCTCTTTCTCACTACGCCCAACTAAGAAAATCGCGTGGATTGACTGCCCCCTGGTGGTCAAATAATCGCCATAGGTCGACCATTGAATCGGCTGCATATTTGTTTGTTTTTAAAGACTTTTTTTGATTGATGCCTAGATTTTGTTTTTGTGAAGCAAATCCATATGCTTACATGCTCATGTTTAGTCATTCAACTGCACAATACTGTATAAAACAATGAATGAAGTGTTAACAATTAAAACGTGAGAAATGCAGATCAGCAAAGTAACAAGAGTTTTATTTTGTGTGGGTTTTTGTTGGTTATTTTTTCGTTTTTTTAATGTTATAACTCTTGAATTGATTAGGTTAACCACAGTTAACATGGACGGAGGAGGTATGTTTTGGGGTCTTACATGGGACTGTTTAATACTATAGGAGGAGACAAATGTCCGAACCTCTTGGTATGAAACTTGCTGTGTTACACCTTCGATGAAGATTAACTTTTTTTGTTTTTTTGTTAATTTCACATCACTGTATCTGAATGTTGGTATCTAGAATGTGTGCAGTCAGTAACATGGACTTGGCGGCTGTGATATCACAATCCTGACTATTACTTAATGTCTCAACAGAAGTTGATTAAAAGAAAAAGAAAAAAAAACATCTGTGTGTGCGTGTTTCTATTTTCCTCTGTGGGTTGGTTGTGTTTTCAGAAATGTGTGGATGTCTGAATGAATTGTGCAAAAACTGTTGCTAGCACAGCCCCCAAACCTATATATTCTTGATCAACATGGTCTCAAAAAAATGTAAGAACATTTTGACTGTTATTCTCGCTTTTCTGGGGAGGTGGGCGGGAATGTGTCACAGTGTGTGAAATGGGTCCAGAAGAGAGATATAATATGGTGGCACACTACCTTATAGTGGGCATTTTCTGTTATTTTTGTTTCTCAGGAACTAATTAAGATATCTACTTGAAATTTTGCACACTGATACAGAACATTACCCTGACCATGCATGCCAAATTTGAAGACTATGAAAGTATGGAAATCCACACGAAAAAGTACCCCCTCACCTGCTCTCAATTCAAGTACTGCATGTTGATGCTGATCATGTGTCCACTTTCCTAAGACATCAATGAGTGCAATGGTGCTAAAATTAACATGACTGAGCTGTTAACTTGTGTTCTATGTCTAAAGCGAGATCCTATGAATTTGTTACTATTGTTTGACAAGACAAAGAACACAAGTTAACAACTCAGTCATGTTAATTTTAGCACCATTGCACTCATTGGTGTCTTAGGAAAGTGGACAAATGATCAGCATCAACATGCAGTACTTGAATTGAGAGCAGGTGAGGGGGTACTTTTTCGTGTGAATTTTTTTGGGTGGACTCCATACTTTCATAGTGCCTTCACACAGTCTTCAAATTTGGCATGCATGGTCAGGGCAATGTTCTGTATCAGTGTTGCAAGTAGATATCTTAATTAGTTCCTGAGAAACAAAAATAACAAAAAATGCCCTACGATCTGCCACCTAACAGAAACAAAGGGAAATAACTGGTGACTGTACATGTTGGTTTCTTTGCAGTGGGTTTCTCCCTTGATCTGTGTGTGTGCGTGCGCACGCGCGCGCGTGTATGTGTAAGAAGAAAGGTAAACAGTGCACATGCTGGGGTTAGGCTCTGATGGGTGCTGCCGGTGGGGGTGGGCACAGAAGCAAAATTGTACAAGAAGAACACACAGAGAGAGACAGAACACGAACACCATTTTTTATTGAGGGAAAATAGATCAGCTACAAAGTCTTTTTTCACTACGCCCTCTCAAAAAAAGTGAAACTAAAGAAAAAGAAAAACATTAACCAAACAGTGAGAAAAGAAAAAGGGAAAATGTAATTATAAAGAGCACTCAAACACATAATGATAATGTAAATACAAAGCAAATGTGCAACAACATCTAGACCTATATCATCATGAAAATGATATCACACCAAACTAAAATGACACGTAAACATCAGTAAAACACATTCAGAAACACACTCTCATAGGTTAGTCTACTAGAGAGAGAAAGAGAGAGAGAGAGAGAGAGAGAGACTGTAACAAGAGAGAGAGAGAGAAAGAAAGAGCAAGCACACACATTATTCCCAGGAAAAGCCTAGTACACATTTGCTTGTCTCAAAATAAAATTTCAGTCCCTTCAATTTTGACTTAAACGATTCTTACTGTAAATGAAAACGAAACACTTAGAAGGTGTCGACATGACTCACAGACGCACTGGTCTCACCTGCACTACCAACACAAGAGCAGTCTTAACACCATCTTGGAAGCCCGTGTTGTTGTATTACAGAGTGTAGACACACACGGGACATTCCAGTAAGCATGCATGGGTACATAGCTGCTCTCCACTCGGTGACCATTTAGATAGGACGCAAAGGAGTCCTCATGAAAGTGTCGACATGTCTCATGGGTGTACCAGCCTGTTTATCATGACTGCAAAGCCCTAGGCTCTCCGGCAAAAACACCACTATTCAGAACCCAGCACACACTCAAAAGCTTCCACCATGGATAGATGAAGCCAGTACATCTCCAGACAAAGTCACAAAGCCAGGGAGTCATACTTGTGCACAGTATAATGTACGCGAATGACAAGTTACAGTGAGATCCTTTTTTATTCATCAACAACAACGGTCTCTGTATCTTCCCATGTCTTCTGCCTCAGTACATGTTTCCAATGTTTGCAAGTCTTGCTATCTAGAACTTCGAAGAATTAGTTCAATCCGCCGTTTCCTCTCTCAAGATGCCCTGAAGACTCTAGTATGTGCTTTTGTTCTGTCTCGCCTTGACTACTGCATGTAACTCACTTCTTGCTGGCTGTCCATCAACTCTCATCTCTAAGCTCCAACGGGTCCAGAATAATGCTGCTCGTCTCATTTATCGCTCCCCTAGGTACGATCATATTACTCCGGTTCTTCGTTCTCTACATTGGCTCCCAGTTCAATCACGTATTGACTTCAAAATTCTCCTCCTTGCCTTCAAGTCACTGAATGATCAAGCTCCCTTATATCTCTCTGATCTCCTTCATCTCTATGTCCCAGCTCGCCAACTACGTACGTTCGTCTTCTGATTCTCGTCTCCTCTCCCCTCCCTCCCTCCGTCTCAAATCTGCTGGCCAACGTTCTTTTTCCTGTCAAGCACCATCTCTTTGCCTTCTCCTCTCCGACACTCCAACCCAGTCTCCTCATTCAAAGCCTCTCTTAAAACCCATCTTTTCCCTGCTGCACCCTAAATATTTGATCAGTTAATTGTTTATCTTGTGTGCACGTGAGGGAAGATTGAATAAGAGGTTTGTGCTGTGCTTTGTGGTGTGTGTGTGTGTGTGTGTGTGTGTGTGTGTGTGTGTGTGTGTGTGTGTGTGTGTGTGTGTGTGTGTGTGTGTGTGTGTGTGTGTGTGTGTGTGTGTGTGTGTGTGTTGTGTGTGTGAGCATGCATGTGTGCATACATGTGTGCTTGTGTGTATTTTGGTTTTGTGGGTTGTGTGTGCACGCATGTGTGTGTGTCTGTGTGTTTGTCTGTCTGCGTGCGTACGTTGTGTGTGAGGGTGTTTCTGTATGTGTTGGTGTATGTGGTCAGTCCGTGCGGCTCAGTTGATGTGTGCTTACTGAATGGGGGATGAACGAGTCGGTGTTATTAAATGTGTGTGTGTTAGAGAGAGAGAGAGAGAGAGAGAGAGAGAGAGAGAGAGAGAGAGAGAGAGAGAGAGAGAGAGAGAGAGAGAGAGAGAGAGAGAGAGAGAGAGAGAGAGAGACAGACAGACAGACAGACAGACAGAGTTGCTTCAGTTGTATGTATGCGTTGTTGCTGGTTGGTGTCATTCTTGAATGCTGTTTTTGTTGTCACAGTCTATTTGTTGATAAAAATTGATTGTAAAGCGCTTAGTTTGGCTCATCTGAGGTAAAGCGCTATATAAATGTACAATTATTATTATTATTATTATTATTATTATTATTATTATTATTATATTATTATTATTATTATTATATAAGATAGAACAACATGAACATGAAGAAAAGAATATAAGAAAAGAGACAAGCATGTACAAGAGAATGGACATTTGGAGGATTTTGCTCTACCGCAGTTCATGGAATGAATGAATGAAAAATGGTGTTTTACGTCCTCTCGGTCATAGACACATATGGGACATTTGTAAATACAAAGATGGTGGGAACAATACTGGCTGCAATGCCCGGAGGCAGTGCAACACCAGTAAAGTCCCGAGTTTTTAACAATATAGATATGTACTATAATGTACTACCGCAGTTCATGGCACGTATATCTGTGCCTATGAAGGTTTGTGTCAACCTTTCTATCACAGCCCCCATATGTACATACTGTAACTCTCTCTCTCTCTCTCTCTCTCTCTCTCTCTCTCTCTCTCTCTCTCTCTCTCTCTCTCTCTCTCTCTCTCTCTCTCTCTCTCTCTCTCTCTCTCTCTCTCTCTCTCTCTCTCTCTCTCTCTCTCTCTCTCTCTCTCTCTCTCTCTCTCTCTCTGTGTGTGTGTGTGTGTGTGTGTGTGTGTGTGTGTGTGTGTGTGTGTGTGTGTGTGTGTGTGTGTGTGTGTGTGTGTGTGTGTGGAGGGAGGGAATGGTGGCTGGGTACCTTTGTACGCTTATTCCTTCATTCGTGGGAACATGATAGAGAAAAGGGTGAAAAGGCAAAGTAAAAATGTTGACTCTATGCGAAATATTTTGTAAAATTGCGGCAGAAAGACGTCATCGTTCAACGAAAGGGAGACTACTCGAAGATCCACTTGTGTTATCATGTGACTGATAGAAACATAGGATATCAAAACAGGAAGTTTGGATGGTCAATGAAATCCACGTTGGTCAGTTAGGGTGATTCTACGATCTTTCTTCTTCTACAGAGTATTGTAAAGGTATGTAAAGAATTAACGGGAAAGCAAGTAGAACTTATCTTATTCTCACCGATCAGGCGATGAGCAATTTGAATTTGACAATCAATGTGTCGCTCACTCACTCACTACTCAGTCACTGGTCAGGTCAGGTCAGGTAGTTAGGACATTAGGCCTCGCGGCCTCTTCACTGTCCTGTCATTTTTGTTTGAACTTTTGCACAGCTGAGAGGTTTTTGTATTTTGTTTTCGGCAAATCTGCCTTTTAGTCATGCTCGTATTGTAGTTTTGATATGTTAGTGTATCCACCAAGGAGGTTTTTGAATTGTGTTAGATTCTGTGCTCGTTTAATATGTGCAGGAAGAGTATTCCAAAAGTTTGTTACTCTGTTAGAAAAGAATTTTTTTCTAATATTAGTTCGGCTATACTGGGTTAGTATTTTTAAATCACTGTTACGGGTTCTTGAGTCAGTTGTTAGCTGGAACAAAAATTTATTAGTATTGTTATCACTGTGAAAAATTTTGTATGTATTTATCAGATCCCCACGAATTCTTCTGTATTTCAGAGATGGTAATTTCAACTTTCTTAGTCTGTGTTCGTAATCAAGGTGACTAACGCCTTTAATCAATTTTGTTGCTCGTCTTTGGACCCTTTCTAATGCTGCTGATTGCCTTTTTAAAAACGGAGTCTCCCAGATCTATAAAACGAGAGAAAAAGGTGTCTGAGTGATGTGCTGGCTGTGCCAGTTTGGTCATGCCAATGCTGATCGTACCAGGCGCAGGTTTCTGGCATGTTCAGATTGTTACTATGTCCGCAGTTTCTCTCTCTCTCTCTCTCTCTCTCTCTCTCTCTCTCTCTCTCTCTCTCTCTCTCTCTCTCTCTCTCTCTCTCTCTCTCTCTCTCTCTCACACACACACACACACACACAGTGACACACACACACACTTTGTAGCCAACTTGTGTTAATTCATACACAGAGATGTGCGCCTATGATGCTCATATTGAATCTCTAAGACATTGTCTTAGACTTCTTCAAATTCTTGGACTTCTCCAAAGTCTCTCCAAAGTCTTGGACTTCTCCAAAGTCTTGGACTTCTCTAAAGTCTTTGACAAGGTAAATAATTGCCTGCTGATCCACAGCGTGAAGAGATACATATTGCATCACAGGGAATAAAGCAGCTGGATCAGTGCCTTCCTCAGTTCCTGACCATCCGCACCATCTGCACACAGTCTGTTGTGGTGGATGGAGAAAGATTGGCCCCAATCGCAGTTGAGTTCCCCAAGGCTGTGTTGGGACCGACCCTCTTCAGGGTAGGACAGTAACTTTTTTTGCAACCTGCCCTGGGGGCAGGTAGACAAAGGTTTTACCTGCCCCCCAGTTTTAGCCACCTGCCCGATAAATGAATGTGCCATGAGTGAAAAAGCTAGTAGAAAGAGTCTTCATGATTGGCCATCCTGTCACACAGCTCCAAGGGAATGACAAAAAAAATGTTCACCCATGATAAGCAAAATGTTATCTTGACATTGTTAGAATCTGCAGTGCAGAAATAAAACGTTTAACTTGCAAAAACGTTGTTTTGATTTCTTCTTGTCGGAACCCGAAGCACATGTCATAATATCGTCTGCCCTTTGTCAAAGGCTGTCTGCAATTGACTGGCTAAGTATGCTTCATTCTGATTGGATAATGAATTTTCTTTAGCCAATCATCTTGCTCGATACAAATGGCTATCCGATTTTGTGGAAGTAATGCTGACATCAAGTCAAACTACTCGCGTGCGTGGTGATAGTAGGACCTATCATTGTTGATGTAGCCTGCGTTGTAGGCCTAGAACCTGACTTGCGGTTTTTACAACGGACTGAAATAAACTGGGTGAGATTTTTATTCTAAGCACTTGCACTTGCCCGGCGGGCAGGTCGTCGAGTTCGCCACCTGCCCGACACTTACGACTACCTGCCCCGGGCAGTCAGGCAGCCGTTACTGTCCGACCCTGCCTCTTTCTGATATTGATCAATGACTTGCCTGAAGGAATCATATCTAAGTCAAAACTGTTTGTTGATGATACAACTTGCAACAAAACTTTAAACAGTCTGGAGGACCACCATCAACTCCAAAGTGACCTGAATGCCCTTACCACCTGGGAAAAGACCTGGTCCATGCAGTTCCACCTTATGAACTGAAGGCTACAGGCAAGAGAGAGATGAAGGTTGGAAACTACACCCTCCATGGCCAAGAACTTGAGGAAGTTGAAGAAATTAAGTACCCTGGTATGACAATCACTAACAACATCAAATGAGGCCCTCACATTGCAAACATCAGTAAGAAAGCAAACAAGACCCTTGGGAATGGTGGGACTCTTGGAAGTGACTTGGTAGTGAGAGGGTAATGAAATTTATGTCAGATAAGGAGGCATTGTATGCCAGACATATATGCTTCAATTCACATAGGCATGTTAATCACTCTCACTATCAGTATCACAGTATCAGTCGCCAGCCACACACAGTGACAGTAGCTGTGGAATGGGATGCACCAAGGGTGCATCACAACCTGTTGACATGGTTCATAATAAAAACATATGGGTCAGTGACGCGGGCGCACAGACGATCTGAAGCTCTGGAATCGATACTGCTTGCGCCTGTCCTTCATCTGGCAAAAAACAACAACACAGGTATCAGTTCAATTTCTTGTGACTTGTGCATTTCTGCCAGGATGTCGAGAGGCTACGGAAGTGTCGGTGAATACCATGACGACCCTGAAAACGGAGCGTCACAACAGTACCGCGATGACCCTTTTGAGGGAGCAGCATCCAGGGGATACCAGTCAAGAGGTGAGACAGGATTCTAAGATCTGCAATTTCCCCCGAAGACAGAGTGTGGCTGCCCACATGGTGGGGTAATAAAAAATGGTCACACACGTAATGTTCTCATCCTTAGCTGATGCATTTGTACCATAGTGTTCAAGTGCTTCGGCTGTTGGAATGATCCCTGGAGTCTTTTAGCCAGGGTACGTCAACAACAACAAACTTTGGGTGTGTGTCCCAATCTCAGTGCCTGTCTTCCTCTTGCTTGCCTTGTCTTTCTTTTTCCTTTTATTGTAAAGCTCACACTCACAATCGAGTCACATAGAATGTCTCTGGATGACTTGCCATCTTGTTCAGTGGTGGTTGTGAACATGTGTTATTATGAATACTTGTATATCAAACCATTCAAGGTTAGTGATAGGATGTTTGTATTCAAATTAAAAAATATGCGTAAGCTTTTAAATATTAACTCCTCTCCTTGAGTCTACCGGGGGGCTTTTGTACAGTATTATCCCCCCACTTTCTGTAATGGAAAGCAGACACTACGTACCGTACCCATTATGGCCATATGGCCTGGGGACGCAGAAGAAGAAGAAATATTAACTCTAAGCTTGTGCCGCTTGTTTTGCATTTGAAATTTCGGTAACGGTAAAGATGTGCTACCCACCCTGCATTTCTCTGTTAATTCCATTTTTCCGTTTTTGCCTTTCTTACCAAACATAAAGCTGTATTTTATGAACCTTTTCAGCTAATTATCTTTTTGCTATAATAACCCTACCCACCCACCCTATAAGACGGAAAACCGCAATGCCGCAAATGCCGCGGTGTACTGCAGTACATAGGGGTGGGGGTCCTATTAGATAATGGCCTTTATCATGACTGCAATTAATTATTGAACAAAGATAATTAGCTGAAAATGTTCATAAAATACAGCTTCATGTTTGGTAAGAAAGGCAAAAACGGAAAAATGGAATTAACCGATAAATGTAGGGGGGGTGGCACATCTTGACCTTTACCGAAATTTTATATAAATTACATTGACAAGAATTTTAGTGGGTGTTGTCCCCCACCCCACATAGTGATAAGGAGGACTAAAGGTCATCAGTCACGCAAAAATCGTATGCAAAAAAAAAAAAATTAGTGGCATGCCTCTGGCTGCGACGTGCTCTCCAGGTGGGAGCAACCCAAATTTCACAGAAACATCTCTGTGACTATAAAATACCTAATACCTAATAATTAAAAAGTATAAACTTGCTTATTTCTTTTGTTATGTGACAGGCATGGGATCTTCAGCTGAACAGTTGTGTGACCAAATCCACAACAACATTTATCAGATAAATAATGGAGGTGAGTAGAAATGACTAGGGTACGCATACCCAGTGACTTAAGTGTTGTGGCATGAGTGTAGTAAAGCCACATACTTACCCGGTACACCCCTTCCCCCTTTTTGTTTCTTTGTTATGCTGACAAAGAATTACCAAATGTAGGCAAAAGATTATATTGTTGGAGTTTATTGATGTAATGTTACATTCTATATTGACCTTGCTGTGATATATACTTAATAATAGAACTCTGTAAAATATCTATGAATATGTTGTCGTTCAAAACCTGAACTTGAATTTTAAACGTGTTTTTTTCTATCTAAGCTTCGTTAATTTATTGATTACTTTCATAATTGCATTCCCATTATGTTTACTAAGCATCAGTATAGAGGGCGGAATGACAGATGTTAAAATGTTTAAATTCAAATATTTAGTTCCTTTTGGCATCTCATAAAGTGCATGCAGTTCTATAACATTTCTTTGTAAGAAAAAAAGAAAGAAAATGTCAATGCTGCCTGCTTTAAGAACAATTCATTTTGTTCAATGCTCATGGTTTTGATACCTCTTTGTTCTGTGGATTCTAGCCAACACTATCGAGCGAGCTCTCAAAGCGATTGGAACCAGCAGAGACACTACTTTAGTAAGAGACAAAATGTGAGTGGAACACTTGTGTGCTTGCTTGTATACATGTCACTGTGTTTATGGTCGACAGCAACAACAAACAAACAACAAACAGCAAAAAAACCCACCTCCTTTCAGAATCCTTTATTTAAGACAAAGCATAAGCTACAAGATCTCTCTCTATATATATGAATATGTTTTTAGTGCACATGTATCTGTATCCATGTGATGGGAATAACTCATAGGCTTATCATAGTTAACTCCTATTCAATCAACATACATGTATAGACATTTTGTTCTGCTTGACAAAACAACAACAGCATAAAACCAAACGCACACAGAATACAAAGCTACAAAGCACTTGGGATGGGAAAGGAGGCAATCTAATTTAATCATACTATACCAACACTCAAAACAACTGCATTAGCCTAAAACAACCTGGAACCTTACCCTAGCAATAGCTAAAACGAAAGTGGGCCCAAGGGACTGCACCCATACCGCAGGGAGTAGCGGGAGTGACTCCCCTTACTTCCGGGTATGACGCGCACCCTTGGGACACCGGATATGTCATTCTTGAATTTTCCAAGCCATACTTCACACCTGGGCCTACCCTGCTCCGCCTTTTCTACTCTTGTAGCTTTCTGGTGGGTTTGTTCCTTTTCTTAGCTTGTTCTACTTCTTTTCTTGGGAAGCCTGTTAGTCTTCCTATCGTTATTATTTCATTGTCATTTACTGGGTGTTCGTTTTAGTTCAAATTATTTCGTTCACTCTCTTGTTTGTGTTCGGGGTGGCGTCGGCCATTATGGCTTCTTCCACCCCCTCGGTTCCCACTTCGAGCAAAGCAGTTTCTGCTTCTCTTGTTTCGGTTTCCAAGTCGGATGACCCTTCTTCTCTCGCTAGGGACCCTTTGGGCAGGTTCTCTAAATCTTCTCTAGAGTCCTCTTCAAAATCTTCTCACAAATCTTCGTCTCGTTCGAGCAAACAGTCTCATTCTCAGTCCGTTTCGGTTACACCGGCCAAACCGGTTTCAGAGCCCGCTCCAGTCTCTCTCCCTTCGGAGGTTTCTGCTCCTTCTCCTTTTCCGTTGGACTCGCAGGCTTTTTACGACGCTTTCTTTCGTCACTTGGACTCTTCGGGTTTCAGAGTTCTCCCTGTCACTTCGACAGAATCTTCCTCCTACTTCGGTTCTATTAGTAGGCCAGAGAAGGTTCCGCCAGTTGTCTCTTCGCGTGAGACCGTCACTGGCGCAACCCTCTCTCCTTCGTCTGTTCACAGGCTTGCCTCCAGGAGGCCCTTATCCACTAAGGCCAGCGTCAACCTCAACAGGGATAGGAAATCCCTCTCCACCTCTGGTTTCCGTCCTGTGGGCATGATGTTTACGGAACAGAGAGGCTCCCCTCCGGGGAGCTTGCCTAGTGACAGAGGTGACTCCTCTGTCACCAGACTGGCCAGTCTGTCAGGCAATCATCCGGTGGTACCTGGGAGGTACCTCCAGGATCGGGAACGGCCTGTTCCCTTTCCTGAGTCCGGGCTCAAATCCTCCACTCATTTTGAGGGAGAAGTTACCAGGACAGTCAAATCGGTCGGTGCGGGGCACCTTCATACCGATAAGAGTCCATACCCCCCTCCCGGGGGATGGCTCTCCAGTGATCCTGGCACTGGCGCGGTTGGGGCCTCTTGGCAGTCCCGCCGCAACCGGAAAATCGCTTCTCCCGGTTGTGAGACGGTTTCCTCCGGTTCTCCCGGTGTTTACCCGGTTTCACCCGGTATTCATCCGGTTTCTCCCGGTTGTCTCCCGGTTGCTTGGCCAACACGGGCATACCGGGAAAGGGTTCGCCTAGAACCGGAAAATTCCGATGATGAATTTCCGGTTCGTTCCTCCGGTTTGGGTCAACCGGGAATGTCCCGCTCGCACGGAGGGCGCCACGTTCTCCCGGTTCCTGCCGGTGTTCAGAGATCCTCTCACTCCCAACCGGCAGAGCCCTCTTCCAGGCATGGCCCTCCGGTGGTGTTTGACTCTTTGGGCCGCCCTTATCAGAAGCTGCAACGGCCAGACCCCCCCGGGGAATTCACTGAGTTTCAGTCCGACTATGAGTCGGACATGGAACTGGACCCTCAGTCAGAGGTCTCTCACTCTCACACTGAGCCGTCGGTTCAGAATCTTCTCAAGATTTTGTCTCGATCGTGCCCTTACGTGGTACCTGTGCGTTCCTCCCATCAGGAGTCCGCCACTGATCACGCGGTTGGCTCTTTTCTGCAGGCCAAGAGCTCTTTGACTCTCCAAGCCCCCTCCTTCCTGGAGGACTCGGTGGTTAAAGCAGAGTTCACCTTGAGGACCGGCAAGGTCCTTTCGTTGAAACAAATTGCTGAGGCTAATCTGGGGCGTTCTCAGCCGGTCTCGTCTCAGTCCGCTTCTTTTGTGGTACCCAGATTCAGACCTTTCGTCCCCCTACCGACGGAATATCTGCCCTTCCCCTCCGTCTCCAAACCTTCTGCTGAGGAGGTGGAGTCCTTGAGGGGTCCTGCTGCTGTTCCTCCCGTCACTTTCAAACCTTCGGCCTTTAAGTCTCTCGAGGAATCCCTGTCTGGTTCTCTCAGGGCTTGTGGCATGGCCACCTCTCTCGTGCACACCTTGGCGGAGTCTCTGGGCAAATCAGCCTCTGATTCACCCGCGGATTTCCGGTTCTTTGATCAGGTAGATGAAGCTTCCGTTGGAGTCTCTCTAGCCCTTTTGGGCAATGTGCTACAGAGCCTCTCTGATGTCACGGCTGGTTTGAAGGTTCAAACCTGTGCCTTGGCCCGGGACTCTTTTCTGGCACAGAACAGGTCCCTTTCGTCCAGGGAAAAAGAGCGTTTGCGCTCTCTTCCCCTTCCGGAGTCGGGCATGTTCGGGGAAGAATCGGTTGCCCCAGTTCTCGAGTCCTCTTCAAAGAGGAAGTCGGCTGATAGCCAGGAGGCTATCTATCGGGCCCTGTTGAACCAGCCCCGTGCCCAACCCTTCCGTCCGCAACAGGCCTCTCGCCCTCGCTTTGGCTTCAAGAAGCCCTTTAGAGCTGGGTACGTTCCGTCCCGCTCTAAAAGTGTGAGATACTCCTCTAGGCCTCCTCCCCAGTTCAAGGCCTTGAGGCCCCCTTCTCAGTCTTCTCGTGGCAACAGGAGGCCGAGCCTGTCCAAGAAACAGCTTTTTCAGTAGGTCCCGCATGGCCCCGAGAATCCCTAGGCGTCCCTGTGTCGAGTGTGGATGCTCTCTTGCGGGCGTATCCCGCTTGGCACAAGCTTGTGGGAAATGCTTGGATTCTCGGAGTTGTGCGGGACGGGTTTCGGTTCCAGTTCGATCGGGAACCTCCGCTGTCTCTGTCCCCTGTCTCTTTCCCTCCACCCAGCGATCCTATCCGTTTGGAGATCCTCCAGAAGGAAGTGGAGGGCCTTCTCTTGAAGGGCGCGATTACGATCGTGACCGATCCCAGTCCGGGTTTCTATTCCCGACTTTTCACGGTCCCCAAGAAGACAGGCGGCTTCAGACCGGTTCTGGACTTGTCTCCCCTCAACAAGTTTTCAAGGAAGATCCATTTCAAGATGGAAACGGCGGCCACCGTCAGGGCCTTTGTGCGCCAGGGAGACTGGGCCACCTCCATCGACTTACGCGATGCGTACTTCCATGTGTCGATTCACCCCAGCCGTTGCAAGTTCCTTCGTTTCGTTTGGCAAGGCCTTGTCTACCAGTTCCATTCCCTCCCTTTCGGCCTTTCCCTGGCGCCTTGGATCTTCACCAAGGTTACCAGGGAAATGGCAGCCCTAGCCAGGGCTCGGGGATTGAGGTTAAAGGTCTATCTCGACGACTGGCTGTTGCTTGCGTCGAGTCGCCAGTTGTCCTCCCAACAAACGGAGCTCCTTCTCAGTCTCTCCACGGTCCTGGGCTTCAACATCAACCAGGAGAAGTCGGATTTGGTCCCCTCTCAGCGGTTCAAATACCTGGGCATGATCTTCGACACCGAGTCGTTTCAGGTTTCTGCCACCCCGGAAAGAATTCTGTCTCTCTCCAACTTGGTGTCAGAACTTCTCACAGCCCAGTCCACCTCCTTCAGACGGCTTCTGTGCCTCCTCGGTCAGATGGAGTCCGTCTCGGGCCTCCTTCCTTTAGGTCGCCTTCACAAAAGGCCTCTGCAACGCGAGGTCCTTTCTCGAGTGCGAGATCAGTCGGATTTCGATCAGGTGGTCCAGTTGGGCACCTGGTTCCGGGATTCGGTTTCCCAGTGGACGGACTCGGTGTGGATGAACAGTATGGTCCCAATCAGTCGTTTGGGGGCCCAGCTGTTCATCTGCACCGACGCCTCTCTCACCGGTTGGGGCGCGCATCTCGACTCCGAAGAGGTCTCTGGGAAATGGACCGAAGCGGAGTCAGAGCGTCACATCAACTGGCTGGAGCTGGAGGCCATTCGCCTGGCCCTCCTTCATTTCGCTCCAAGGCTTCACGGCAGGTGTGTGGTGATTTGTGGCGACAATTCCACCAGCCTGTCCTACCTGCGTCGTCAGGGAGGCACAAGGTCCGCTTCACTCTCCCTGACGGCGGAGGCGATTCTGCGGTGGGCTTTTTCTCTCGACATCTCCCTCACGGTCGAGTTTGTTCCGGGCAAACTCAATGTGGTGGCGGACCAGTTGAGTCGCTCGGACCAAATTCTGGCCACCGAATGGACCATTGCTCACCAGGCCTTGTCTCCTGTTTGGAGACTGTGGGGGAAACCCCTCCTCGACCTCTTTGCCACCAGGTTCACTGCCAGACTGACCCTATATGTTTCTCCAGTCAGGGACCCTCAGGCCTTTGCCAGGAACGCCTTCTCGTTCCCTTGGAAGGGCATGCTGATGTATGCCTTCCCCCCAACGGCTCTCATTCCTCGGGTGTTGGAGAAGTGTCTCCGAGAGCACCCGGACTTGATTCTTGTCACTCCGATGTGGCCCACAAGCCACTGGTTCCCAGAGCTCCTCGACATGGCGCAAGACGGTCCTCTTCCGCTCAATCTCACTCCCGCCACTCTTCTTCAGCCAAGAAGCGGGGTCGGACACCCTTGCCCTTCAAGGCTAAACCTGGTCGCATGGCGACTGTCCGTCTAGGCCTTCGCTCTCAGGGGTTTTCCACGCGCACCGTGGATCTGCTGGTCGCCTCTCGGCGTAAGTCTACAAACGATCTGTATGATCTTCGCTGGGCCACCTGGTTTGCGTTTTGTCAGGAGAGGAAGTTTGATCCGCTTCGTCCCTCAACGGTTCAGTTCGTGGAGTTCCTCTCTCACTTGCTTAGAACTAGGAACTTGTCCTCTCAAACCTTGTCAGGTTATAGGGCGGCCCTGATTAGCACGATCTCGTTGGCTTTAGGTTCCAAGTTTACGGAGAATCTCTCGGCCTTGCCAGTCTCTCACTTCCTGGACGCTGTGCGCCTCCAAGCCCCGTCCAGAACGGTCCAGTGTCCTCAGTGGGACATCTTTTTGGTTCTGGCTTTTCTCAGGGACAAATGTGAACCCCTGGAGTCGTTGTCTCTTAAGCTTCTGACTCTCAAGACAGTTTTTCTCATTTCTCTCGCCACTGCCCGTCGCATCAGTGGTTTGCATGCTCTGAGTGGTCTCACCAAGGACGTCCAGTTCGAGGAGGACTTTTCGTCTGTCTCCCTTTCTTTCCTCCCGGAGTTCCGTGCAAAGAACCAGTCTGGTGATGTTTCCTCTCCCTTGGTCTCTATTTCGAGTCTTCGCTCCGTTCTGGGTCCTGATGATCGTGATATCTTCCTCTGCCCCGTTAGGGCTCTTCGTTCTTATCTGGCTCGTACAAAGTCCTTCAGAGGGGCTAAACGTCGCCTGTTCGTCTCCATTAACCCCAAGTACTGCAGCGATGTGGCTAAGGGTACTGTGTCCCGTTGGATCCTCGACCTCATTAAGTTGGCCTATGCCCGCTCTCTGGTTAGGCTACCTGATAACCCCATTCGCGCCCACGAGTTGCGGGCCATCAGCTCTTCCCTGGCGGTAGTCAAGGGTGTCCCTCTTGTGAAGGTTATGGCCTCAGCGTTCTGGAAGTCGCAGAACACCTTTCTTCAGTTTTACCTGAGGGATATCTCCGCTCAGGGCGAAGACGACTCCTTTTCCATTAAGAAGGTGGTCGTTGCGCAGGTCCCGGTCTCCTTGTAGTGTGAGTACCGGTGTTTTTTGTGCCCCTGTTTTTTCTCTGTGTTCTTTGGTATATCATTGACATGACTGTTTGGGGGTGTTTATTTGCATATTTTCAGGGATGTTGTACATCTTTCGGGGGATTCTCTTAGGAGTGTTTCCCTCTTTTACTGATATGCTTTTGGGGTTGTTGGTGTGTCAGTTGGCACGCATCACCCTCCACCACGGTGGTAATCTGCAGTTGTTTTGAGTGTTGGTATAGTATGATTAAATTAGATTGGTGGATTTTGATTAATCCTACTATCTATTTAATTTAATACTTACCAACACTCAAAACAAAAAATGTTCCCTCCCAGCCTCCCTCCTGATGCGGGGCTGTAAAATTACACGAATGACATATCCGGTGTCCCAAGGGTGCGCGTCATACCCGGAAGTAAGGGGAGTCACTCCCGCTACTCCCTGCGGTATGGGTGCAGTCCCTTGGGCCCACTTTCGTTTTAGCTATTGCTAGGGTAAGGTTCCAGGTTGTTTTAGGCTAATGCAGTTGTTTTGAGTGTTGGTAAGTATTAAATTAAATAGATAGTAGGATTAATCAAAATCCACCACTTGGGATGGGAAAAGAAGGTACTTGGGATGGGAAAAGAGGGTACTTGGGATGGGAAAGGAGGCACTTGGGATGGGAAAAGAGGGTACTTGGGATGGGAAAAGAGGGCTGGATGGGGGGAGGGAGGGGAAGAGGAGATGAATTAATGTCAACCTTTCATCATCTCAGAAGATTGAATGCAACATAAACTTGTAACTAATGTAAGCAACTATTTTAATCAAACTCCAGAATAGCATGAGATGGAACTTTGCCAACAACAGCAACTCGATGAACCGTGTAGTTTCAGTTAAGAAACTGTTGAAATGATTGTATATTCTTGTCCGTGTTGTGTGTAACTGACAGCCACGAAACCTCCACCAAAACCAATGGCATCGTGAAGGCCACAACCCAGCTGATTCGCACGGCCAACGGCCTGAAAGGGGACAGGGTGAGTCATGCTCGCTGCATTGTTGATAGTCTGACTTCAGTTTTCCAAACAAAACTACTTTCGGTGAAAAGAAGAGTGGTCAGAGAGAGGAGTAGTTTTCAGCATTTCCAATCAAATGTTTGGTGTAGTAGTCATTTTCCTAATTTTGCTTTTTTTAATGCCAGCTGAAAAAAAGAATCCAAACTTAAGTTGTCGAAGTCCTTTTGTGGTGTTGGGTTATATTGTTGCAGTGGCTCGCTCTTTGTATGATTTGGGCTCCCCTCATTCATAGCCTTTTGATCATGAGTCTTTCATGAGAAAGATGCTTTTCAACTCCAGAATGTTTGTGTTCTTGTTGGTTTCTACTCAACTAATCAAAGTCATATTAAAGAAAATAGTAGTACATACACAAAAACAAAACAACAACAAATATTTTTTTAAAGGATAAAGAAATACGCTTTAAAAATGTAGTTGTTTTTTGTGTGACTGAGTAAGAAATAACAAGTACATGAGTCTTTCGGTTATAGTTTTGATGTCCATTTCAATTGATTTCTCTATTATAATAAATTAATCTGTTTCATTATTGCCTATTCCAAGACATGCATTTAGTGACTGTGATGCTGTTGCTGTGTGTGTGTGCAGCAACAAAAGATCCAGATTGACCGTCTAACCAACGATTTCCAGGAGTCCATTTCACGCTTTCAGAATCTCCAAAAGGTAAATACAGTGGAACCTCCCTTATAAGACCTCCCATTAGAAGACTCCCTCCCATATAAGACCTACTTCTTTGAGACATTGCCCTTCTTTGTAAGTATTAAAATTACCTCCCTTAAAAGACCTCATTTTGGATGATTTTTGAAGGTCTTATAAGGGAGGTTCCACTGTACACGGATCAGGAAATTTTATATTTTTATACAGGACATTGCAGTAGAGTCTGTACAATGCTTTTATTGTTTCACGTTTATGCCAGTTCATGTAAAAGACATGTGTCTTTGTTGGAAGCCAAGTTTGTCAGTGTCTTTGCACAGCTACTGAAGATAATGAAGTTAGTTATTATTGAATTTAATTTTGATGGCTACCACAACAAGTAGTTAGTAGGGGAGAGGGACTTGTGCCTAACTGTAGCAACCCAGTCTACAGGAGTTGTGGTGCAGATCTAGAATTTATTTTTCAATGAAATCTGTGCAATTGTTCCTGTAAATATTAACTTGATAAACTGGCGGTTTAGAAATTGATAACTACTTACAGAGTTAAAAGGTGAACATTTTTTATAGCAAGGATAATGACTTTGTTAAATGTTTTTTGTACGTACGTCATGCCTTATAGAATGGAAGGTTGACGCATCTTCTGTACTTTTAACTTCCCTGATCTGCATCGAGTGCCCACTTGTTTTTCAGATGTATTTCAATGTAGAGGGAAATAACTTTCCCTTTACAAAGTTTCGAATTCAGCACATTTCTTTCAACTGGCAAATGCTCTAACCACTCGATACTTGGTCATCTTGTTCACTTTTTCGTAAGTAATACTTTCCTAGGGTGTATTAAATGTAGTGTAGAAAAAATATGTTGTTGTATGTTGTAGAAAGCCACGGAGAAGGTGAAAAGTGCTGCAGCATTGGGGCCCCAGCAGAAATCTAAAGAACCCCAGCCCTTGGTGGATGTGGCTGGTTTTGGGGTGAGTCCTGTACATTATAATAGAAGATCAATTGTCTTTCCTATGCCCCCCCCTCCCCTACTCCCGGTTTTTTTATTCTCTCTCTCTCTCTCAATTTTTCCCCTTTTTCTTCCAAATCGAGGATTATTTACATTCAAAGACTACAAGAGTGATATGTACGAAGAGATGTGATATTGTGTATACTTTTGAACTGTGTGTTGTTCCTGGTGTGATTCTAAGACTAAAAAGAGACTTTTGGACTGGTTTTAGTGCTGCAGCCATGGGGATTTGTTTGCATTTTTGGACCCTGCCTAATGCCAACATGTCATAAATTCTTCATAACCGAGAGTGGGGTGGGTCCCCTATCGTAAGCCATTTCCACTGCTTTTTCAGGCAAGCTTTTCTGAACAGCAGTTGCCCCCTACACTGCTATCTAGAGGTCATGGTTGTGCTTACAGACCTGCCAACCTTTCCGCTTTAAGCGGAATTTCTTCCGCTCAGACTACATTTCTTCCGCCCTTCTGCTCAAGTCCATGAAATTCCGCTTTCAAAACTTTAAAAAAAAGTTTTTGGGAACACACAAATTCATCATCTTATATACAGAGCAGCACAGCTGCTGTGCGTATAACCAGCTTTCTAGTTTCTGTTTGCGCACTTCCGTCAAGATGGCGATTGACACATCGATGTGTGTGAGACTCCGGGGAGAAAAGAAAGAGAATAGACCAATATTTCTGCCAAGATTACATGGAAAAGTATCTGTGCATTCAGAGATCAAGAAAGTGTGCATCATGCTAGATGTATGATGTGCTCACTACACTTAAAAGTCTCCTATGGAGGGTGACAAGACATCAAATGCCACATTACTTCTCATCGTCTTATCGAAACTGCAAACTCCCAGACTTCGTCTTCCACTGTTACCGACTTTTTCAAGCCAACGGAAGTAAAGGAGAAAAAAGATGAACTTAAATTGGTTCATTATCTTCCTTCCAAGTATTATTATTTAAGTCATCTACGGCACCAAGTTGTCAACTGTTTTGGTCTGCCCAAATAAGGACAGAGGAACAAACTAAAAGCTTCTATTGTGTTAGGAATAGTCACACAGACAAGGCTAGTTGAAAATTGCTTGCTTCAAATTATGTTTACGCGTCAAAATTCCTCTTAGCTCCCCAAAATTCGTCTTTCCGCTACAAATATTCTTCTTTGGTCTGTTAGGGGGTTGGCAGGTCTGTGCTTAAGTGATTAGCACATATCGCCTATCATAAGTCAAATTTGGTCACCTTCGGTGTGTTGGACTTACCATCAAGGAAGATGCATCATCTGACAAAGCTGTAGAAAAAACAATTTGCAAAGATAAATCGCCGATTGTGAAGCTAAATTAACAAAACAATGACTTCAATTGACCTGATATGTCTGAAATATTGAGTTTTTCATCTTTCATGTCTTTTGATTTATGTCTCTTTGTTTTGCGCACAGCTACATGTCGGTTGGAAACATTGCAGTTTGCTAGGCAAAATCTAATGGCTCTAGAGATTGAATCCCATCCATGGGGATACCAGGGGGTCTTTTGTACAAATAGTTCCCCCACCTTCTGGAAGTTCTGTGCTTGTAACTTCCTCTAATTCTGTCATTCTCTTTGAGTTTGACTCTGCCTTTTCCTTTTGCTTACTGTCATCTGCTATCTTTCTATCTCACTGGTCCATTCTCCTGCCTTTTTTCTATAAATTCTTATAAAGATTTCTTCAGCCGAAGTCGGACATGCTGGGCCTAACTATTTCCTAGTTAGGCACATAACGGCAGCATGACGCATCTACGCTCACATGACAGGAAACTGAGCGAACGAAGAAGAAGAAAGAAAGAATCCCATCAGTGGGGCTTTTTCTGAAAACAGATTGGCAACAGCAGGGAGATATACAGTCATGACTTGGGTGCGGCCCAGGGCCCAGAGTGTAAGGAGTTCTGGGCCATAGCACTTGATTGAGGGGGGCTTCTTCTCTGAAGACCATCCGTTGTCCGGCTCTCTGTAGAGTTTCTTTGCACTGTGTTGTCCTTTCAGGAGGGTGGGGATCACCAGCGGCTGCTGGAGGAGGAGGACCACATTGCGGAGCTGCAGACCCAGGAAGTCGCCATCAACGACGACCTGACGCTGATACGAGAGCGGGAGGAGAGGATACGACAGCTGGAGGTGAGCCAGATCAGGGGTCTTTTGTTTCTCTTCTTTTTCTTTTTGCTGGAGATCAGTGTTGAGTGTGTCCTTCCTTCAGCAGGCATGGCACTTTTCAGTGAAGTCTCTGAATACAGAGAAAAGTGAATGTAGGAAAACAAATGTCAGAGGGGGTTTTAAGCTTGAGGAGATGCCTATTTCCCAATTTTGAACACTTTGGTATCTTCATCTTTTTGAGGAATAGCTCCTTGATCACCATCAAGGGCTCTTTACCGAGAGACAACATCTCCTGAATCCCCAAAATAGTTTCATAGAAAAGTGTTTTTCCTTCAGTATCATGCCTGTTCAGTCGGAAACTATGTTGAGAAAATTCAACACCTGTGTAAAATACTAAAAACGGCAAATCTAAAACCTGTAAATGCTATACACTTATCATCTCTTCTTTATTCTTTTGAACTGAAGGGAAGAAAAGCAGTCATGGTGCATTCTGTGAAAACTCTTTTTTGTTTGTTTTGTTTCAGTCTGATGTTCTGGACGTCAATGAGATCTTCCGAGACCTGGGAGCCATGATCTCTGAACAGGGGGAAATGCTCAGTACGTTGTATTATTATTTGTTGTGCTATACTCTGTCTCTGTATGTGTGTGTGTGTGTGTTGCATTATCAATCCAAATCTAAGAGTTTAACTCACTCGGGATGAATGAGCCGGATCCGGCTCATGACTCGCATAACCGTTTAGGACGAATGGCCCGGATCTGGCTCATAGTTTTCAAGAGGTTTTGATTTCTGGCGTGTAACCAGCTTTCCAGTGTGAAGTCATAACTTATTTTCAGTTTGCTTTGACCTTGCCTCTCTTGAAATCAACCAATCATTGCAGACTTTACATTCAGCTTTAGTTGTAGAGGGGGGTCAAAGATCGGAATGTGACATTTTCCTTCTTTCTATGTGTTAGCTGTTTTCATCAATAGGAGACAAACGACGAAGGTAAGGAATCTGATATTTTACGATCGTTTAGTGCATGGTGTTGCTAATCTTTTCTGAAAATATTGATGCCTAACTCTTCATAACTTGGTTTGGGTGATTATTTTACGAACCTAGTCGAATGCCCAGTCCCCACAGAACAAGGGGAAATAATTCGGCCAGTCCCAAGTGAGTTAAAACAGTAATTAGGAGTGACACTAGAAGGAAGGAGGCAGGTTGGGGGTGGGGGATGGGAGGCAGGTTGGAGGGTGGGGGATGGGAGGCAGGTTGGAGGGTGGGGGATGGGAGGCAGGTTGGAGGGTGGGGGATGGGAGGCAGGTTGGAGGGTGGGGGATGGGAGGCAGGTCGGCGGGTGGGGGATGTTATGTCAAGCTTGCAGTTGGAATAAACTGAATAATAATAATAATAATAATTTAGGGGTAATTAAGGTGATGCATGCCATGTATTGTTTACCTGTGGCCTGTTTCAGGCTTAAATGTTTGCACATGTTTATTTGTAAAGATCTACGTATAAACATGACGTCTACACATAAACATGACTTCTAAGCTTTTGTGTCCAAATATGTGAAAAGAGTTGAGCAAGAATATATCTAAAATTTGGTGTGAGGGGTTGGGTTGGGGGCTTGTATGGGATGGAGGGGACCAAAGATATGGAGGCTCTGTGCGTGTGTGTGCGCGTGCTTGGACATGACCCTGGCAGTGCGCATGTCTGTGCGAGCACCTGTGTGAGTGTATGCTCGCGTGTTTACAAATATGAGCGTTTGAATAAGTATGTGCCAAACTTTGTATATGCATTTTTGTGCCTTTGTATATATGTACTTTTCTATATTCTACTCATGTAAAATGTATGTACGTCCGTCATGATCTGATTGTATAAGATAATGCATATTCTATGTTGTATTTGTATTAAATTTGTAAAGCGCTTAGAGCCCTAAATCAGAGAATAGGCGCTATATAAATAATCATTATCATTATTACTATTACTGTAGCCTATTTTGATGTCGGCTATAGTGCATTGTTAAAGCGTGTTGGGGTTTGTGTTGCAGACGACATAGAGTCCAATGTGGAAAGGGCCTACTCCAATGTGGACCAAGGCAACCAAAACCTGGTGCAAGCAGCTGATTACCAGGTAGATGGGATTCTAGCGTAAACATCTCTGCTCCATTGCAACAACAGTAAACATTTTTTACTCACCCTGGGGATACCGGGGGATCTTTAGTATAAATAGTTCCCCACCTTCTGGAAGTTCTGTGCTAAAAGCTTCCTCTAATCTGTCACTCTCTATGACTGCCTTTTCCCTTTCTTACTTTCATCTACTATTTTTCTGACTATTTGGCCCATTCTCTTGCCCGTTTTTGAAAAATAAAATCTTCCAAATAATTTTTCTTCTTTGAGCTCCTCCGAAATCAAAATGTGTCGGCTGCATGCAGTGGGGAGGCCAGTGAAAACTGAAAACCGGACACGTATGTACCTCACCCATTATGGCCATATGGCCTGGGAACGCAGAATAATAATAATAATTTTAATAATACCTTGTTTCCATTACTGTTGAAATGGCATGTTTTGAAGATTACAATATGTGTATCTCACTAATAGGAATTGTTCGGAAATAATTAAGGGGAGTAATTTCATGGTGTTTGTAGGAGTTATTTTGCCTAATTCAATCGGTCAAACAGGGGATTACTCTGCCATCAGGTAAATCCCCAGCCCTCGCTTCTTGTGTTTGAGGAGACACACAGCATGTAGAACGCAGTGCGTCATTCTGAAATTGATGTCATTTATATTTTTACGTCACAGTTTGCAAGTTCTATCACTTTGTAGCAACTGGTCACCCCATATTTTTCTACAAAATGTTTGCAAGTCGCTGACTCGCATCCTGCGGTTTCAAGCTTCGACGCCATTGTTGCATTGTCGCTATAGTATTTGACCAAGTAATGGATATAAACAACTCTAATTTTCACGAAGTGCTCTCCCCTATTTTTTTCCGAAAATCATCTATTCTCTCTCTTCCCTCCTTTCTTTGTCTCTACATCTCTCTGTGTTGTTTTAATCAGTTTTGGTTTTGTGTGTGTGTTTGCAGAGGAAATCACGGAAGAAAACCTGCTGCCTGCTTGTGATCTTCTTCGTCATCGCCATAATTATCACCATCATCATTGTGGTTGCCGTGAAGACAAGTTAATGTGTTCATTTTTTTTAAAAACCCTGCTCACAGCAATTTTGTACAAAAGATCTGACCATTCGTAACTGCGCCCAAGAAAGTAATATGTTAAAATTGATGACTGTCATTTCTATGTTTGTTCTTTTCCATTGTTTTTTTCCAGCTGATTGCTTATTTGGAATTATTTCAAATGCCTGAGCATGGATTGAAGGAAATGCTGCCAAACATAGGGGGCAAGAACTGCACACTGCAATTCTGTATGAAGAAAAAATCTGGTATTTGCGATTGCGCCCCCCAAAAGTGATTTCTTGAACCAGCTGACTATTGTCTACTGTTGTTCTTCTCTTTTTTCCATTGTGTGTGCAGTTGATTGCTATTGGGAAGTATTTCAAAACTTTTGAGCATGGATTGAATGAATGTTTGCCAAAATTTGGGGGATCGTGTGAGCAGTGAACAGTGAGTGTTGAATTGTTGCCAGTGACTGTGATATTTTTTGAGTACGGAGCAATTGTGTCATAGAGCTGCTCATTCCTTTCATATTATTGTCTTGACACGTTAACAAAAATCTGTGCGGTACAGTGTAAATAACATCAAAATTGTCCCCTTTTTGCTTTGTAATTCCACAGTTTTCAAGTTTGAGTTGACTGTTCCTTTAACTTTTGAACTCAATGGAGTCATGTCGGAGACGTCATTCCGACACTGTTCCAATCCTTTGGAGTCAAGTCGGAGGGAGTTTTCCGATCGATTTTGGCGGTTTTGCACCTTGTTTAACACAATCCTGACGTCAGCTGTGCCAGAGAAACCCTTCCCCTCCGACGGCACCCACAGCTGGCGCCTGTTCCCTGTAGACTGCAGATTTTTAGCACATTTCTGATTTTTTTTTTGGATAGCTAAACAAATGCTAACAATAAAGTTTTGGCATCAACAGAAAGAGCAAACACTGAACTGAACGGTTATGGTAGAAATAAATCATTACCTGGTACTGTCTGGTCGTGCTTATCTCTGAAAGTAACAAGGGTAACAGAGTTAAAAAAAAAAATAATGTTCCGTTTTTATAACACCAAACAAAAGGTAAAACGGGCAAAAAAATTTGATACTTATTTTTTTAGTCTATTTTTTTCTCTATCATTATTTATACCTTTTCACGTCATCCTATAACAGGAACGGATTATAGGGGGTTTCCTGGTCGCATGGAATCCCCCCCCCTCCATCCCCGCCCCACAATCTGTCTCTCTCTCTCGATCACACACACACGCACACGCGCGCGCGCACATACACACACACGCACGCACACACACACATACACATGTATACACACACAGACAACACTTACTATATCGTTCATCAATGACCAAATGTTCGTAATTGTAAAGTGCTTTGAAATCCGCTGGAAACCCCCATTATGTACAGCATGATCCGCCCCATCTGCGGTAGCAGGCCAACCCTCTTTGGTTTATGTACAAAGGATGCCCACTTCCTGTGTTTGGAATGTCTCTGGCACTCAACACCCTAGGGATCTGATAACGGTTCTCCAATTACAGCGTGCATTCCATCACGTCCCACCAACCGCCAGCATTCAAACTAAGAGCCAGTACAAAGTCAACATGACCCTACGTGTTACTGTGGTGTTAGTTTCTCCTAGAGCGATCATGGAAAACACAGATTTTTTTTATAGATGTGTCGGACAATAGTGCCGACCCGTCTACAACGACTTCAGGAATTCCCGACAGACAATAGTGCCGACCCGTCCTCTGGGAATAGCACAACCGTCGGCACTATTGTCCGACACGTCGTTTAAAGGTTAAGCCAGTAAAAGGGAAACAACTCGCTGTTCCTAATAATCCTGAGATCTTATTCTTGTAGTTGCTTCCCTTAGACCGTCTCCAAAGTCTCCTGTTTTCGTTTTTTACTTCTTTAAATTGAACTACTTATCTTCGAATTTGCTTCATTCAATATGGCAGCGACCACATAGCTCACTTTATTCAAAAATTAAATAAAGAAATGTTTATAGTTTATATTATGCTTTTTACAATCCTTTTTTATTTATATACTAATCCAAGTCTATCAAACCTTTTGTGATACTAGATCAAGATCATAACAAAGTGGTCAGCCCGTCGAGTAGGAAGTTTTTGTTTTTCTGACAAAGGGCATTTCATCAGATTATTTACGTTGTGAAATATACGCGGCTCACTCAATCAAAGTAAGAAGTCTTCAAAAATATATTGATTTATCTGTTGCTCGGTACATCTTGCATGTTTGAATAATGTGCGTTTGATTTTTTGCGATTGTTAGAAAATGACCTAAAATAAAGCGATCTGAGGGAGTTAAAGCAGGTCTTCCAATCTTTTATTTCTTCACTTTTTATTTTGCCTTCTTTTTATTCATATATTTAATTTAGTTCTATAATTTGTTCCTTTTTTTGTACCTTTTTTCTCATTTTCCTTCTTTTTTCCCTGTCCTTTTCATGTTCTTCAAAGATAGTGGCTGGCTGGGAAAGATAAGTACTGTGATGGTATGTTGGTGAAATAATGTTGAAGATGTGTGTGTGTGTCTGTGTGTGCTCATGCATGTGTATATGTTTGAATGAAATTGACATTGATCCTTCAAGCATCAAAAATGAAGAAATCCTTTATGGAACAACATCCTGTCAGATTGTATTATGATTAAATGTTTGCGAATGACCTTGTGTAGTAGGCGCCACCAACGCTTTTACAGAAGCTTTAATAGCTTTGCATAGAACATAAGGCTTATCAGCAATTTTGTTTTGTGATCCGTTCAGTAGTTAAGGAGTAGTTTTTTGTTTCAAGACAGAAACACACATTCTTATAAATGCACATATGTACACACAAGTACAACCACAACACACATACACACGTGGTGTCTAGAGTTCCATATCTTGACTGGTGTTTATTTTGTCTGTTTTAGATTTATCCTTCTTAGGTTCTTTTCTTGCAAATCTTGGTGTATGCTATAGTTTTCTGCTTGAATTCTGATTTGATTGGCATGTGATGAGATTATTACAAAATATATGGATTTTTAGAATTATGTGAACTATTACTATTCAATGAACCAACAAAGTTGTTTTCAGTGTGAAACGTTTGTTTGTTTGATGACAACAGCATGTTGACAGTATTCTAGTGGTGCTTTGGCATTCTGGTTTGAGGCCTGAATAAGAATTAGATTTGGAATGAACGCATGGCTTTTTTTTATGCAGTATGATCTGATATCTATTTTGAAACATTCCACTTTCAATTCTGTTTGTACAGTTATGTCGCGAGCATATTTGTTTACAGTCATGTCGCGAGCACGGCAATGAATAAAGAGCTTTTCTTGTATTCAGTATGCAGAGTCTATTCGTACGACTGGAAAGGATGTGTGTGTCTATTTTTTTTAAATGCGCTTATTTATGAGCGCTTGGTGAGTTTTCTTTTTGAGTGCCATGACAGTGTTTCATTGCATTGATGTTATTAATGATAGGATTGCATTATTGTACACTATTTGTTACACTATCTGCCATCTGTTTAACAATTAGCCAGGGGTGCATAAGGTTGCTGTGGGATACACATCAGCATTTATTTTGATATCTTTTTATTTTAACCGAGGATATTATCTTTTTGTAATCTAATGTAGGTAATTAGGCCAACATCTCCTAAGGATATGATCAATATGTTGTTTTTTCTGGGGGGGTGGGGGGGTGGGGGGGGGTGGGTGAGAGGAAACATGCAAGTGGAAAATAATAATAATAATAATTAGCATTTATAGCTCCTAATCTTAAAAAAGCCCTAAGCGCTTACAATAATAAATGAATAAACCAGCAAGCAATATAAATAAATAAACAACAAAAATATATTATACACACACACGCGCGCACGCACTAAACACAGACACACGCACGCACTAAATACAGACACACACATACACACAACACGCACAACACACACGCACAAACAACACGCATGCACACAAACACATGCGGATGGAAGAGGCACAGTACTTTGAAAAGAAATATAGCAGGCTATGATTTGAAAAGAGTAGTTTTGAGAGAAGACTTAAATGAAGAAAGGGAGTTGGCAGAACGCAAAGGTAAAGGGAGTCCATTCCAAGTGGAGGGGGCCTGGAAAGAGAAGGAGCGTTCGCCAAGGGTCCTGGTGCAGTAACGTGGGATCTGGAGGAGAGAAGTGTCAGAAGAGGAGCGTAACTGTCTAAGAGGTGTGTAAGGGTTCAGAAGATCAGCGAGATAAGAAGGATCCAGACCATTCAGGGATTTGTATCAGAGCAGAGAGAGCTTGTATTCCGACAGGAAGCCAGTGAAGAGATTCAAACATTGAGGTAGAGTGTGAGAATTTGGAACACCTCAGTACAGGGCGAAAAGTGAGTATAGTCATTTACTTTTGTTTTAAGTAGTACAAAAATCTAAATCAGGTGTTAGGATGGAGACATAGTACCACAATAAATGTCATCGTTCTGCGATCCGTCTTCTTTCTAAAGATTTTGAGCATTGTCAACATCTTTTTGGTGTAGAAAAAACAGACACAAATTGAAATCAATAGTTTTCAATAGACATGGAAGAGGTCATTATCTCCACAGTTACGCTCTCGTTAAATAAATATTGCTGTATGAAGTTCATTCTAGAATTTTCTTAGCTGTTTTAAAAACGTTATGGGTGTAATCACCATACATCAGTCAGACTATGTAGTTTAACCTTGCACCCCCTCTGTGATATAGGCCGCCAACGACAGACTTCCACAGCCCCCTGTCCTGTGCCCTTGCCTCCAACTGGTTCCAAGTAAAACCCATCCTTTTGGTGTCTGCCAGATCTCTTCGCCAGGTGTTTCTTGGCCGGCCTCTCGTTCTTTTGCCTTGGGGGTTCCATGTTGAGGCTTTCTGGTGGTGTTTGCTGCTGGCTTCCTTAGCGTGTGCCCGATCCATTCCCACCTTTCACCAATTTGGCTCTCCACTGTCAACTGATTTGTCCTTTGCCACAGATCGGTGTTGCTGATCTTGTCTGGCCAATGAATTTGGAGGATTCTTCTAAGCTGTTGATGAATGTCTGCATTTTGTGCAGTGTAGACTTTGTCATATGCATTGTTTTATTTCACTCTCCAGGACATAATGAGAAAGAGAGACAGACAAAAAGAGAAGGGCTGGGGTGGGGGTAGATTGAAGGAGAGGGAGGGGGCATGAAAGGAGGGTGGTTGGTGATTGTCTTGTTTTGTTTGGGATTACTTATATGCTATTTTTAGGTCCATGTTCGAACATTAAAATAAAACTGATGACGTGTAAAATATAATTGAAATTGTGCTCATGAAAGAATAGCTCCGTGTCTCTCTGTCTCTCTGTGTGTCTCTCTCTGGTGTGTGTGAATGTGCATACATAAACGCTTGTAATGAGTGTGTGTGTTTGTATGTAAACATACCGGTACAGTGCTTCTAAAAATGTCTTATGTTGTCCTCTCATGCTCTCTGAAATCATTCTTTGAACAGTTCTCATGCTCATTAAAAAAACACCATTTATTTATACATAATGGTACATTTACAAAACATTCTTTATTCAAAGACAGATTTATTCTGTCCCAAGAGTATGCAGTTATGACAGCCATAAACTATTTGGTTACAAAGTAGATAATCATTTTTTATGAACTTTACGTCATTAAATTAATACAACAGCAAAGGAAATGAAGTAAGACCACATGGAAAAGAACTGAATTTCAATTCCTTTATTTGGCTAGTTTACATGGCATTCCAGTCATTATTTTGGCTACAAAGTAGATAAAAGTTAATGTGAAAATTACGTCATTATTACAATAGTAACAGATATACAGTAAGAGCACACAAAAAAGTAATGCCAGTCCCTTTTTTGGCTAGTTTACATTGCATTCCGCTCAGGTACATTTCACAACACATGTTTGCGTTTGACCCTTCCTTGCTGGCTGAGATATAAATACTGAGATATAAATACTCTTGAGCAGACGCGGATTATGGGGGGTTTCGTGGTTACATGCCCCCCCCCCCCCCCCCTCACTTCTCTTTCTCTTCCTAACACACACACACACACACACACTGTATCATTCATCCATGACAATTTATTCATAATTTTAATAAACTGGCCTTGAATTTAAACTCTGCTGGAGACCACCCTTTGTCAACTTTATAAGCCGCCCCAATGAGGAGCTTAGTTGAAAGGTCATTTTGTGTACTTCAAGGTGATGCTGAAATGTGTACTGGTACATTGCTTGAGCTCTAAAGGAGAAACTGACTGGGATTAAAACAATAAGTAAATTCATGTAGATTAAAAGTTATCATTCAAAGGTTGTTAGTCATGGGTTATGAGAAAAACGAAATGACAACAACAAAAAACAGGACAAATAAAATTGAAATGTAACAATATTATTGTAATCATAATAAAATACCAGTTGTATATTACACAATCTTTCCCACTGATAACACACACACACACACACACACACACACACACACACACACACCTTCAAATGCGATGTGAAGGGATTTTTTTTTCTATGCGTAAATTCAGCAAAATCACTATGCAATATGAATTTTTCATGCAACCTAAAGAAAATAAATCTTTATGTAAATAGTTTCATAATGATTTTTCACAGCAAAAATTCAGAAACCTTTCAAAAAGATGATTGCTTTTCTTTGGCTATAACTGGATCAAAGCTGATACATAGTATGTTTGATATCACACATATTTACTCACTGTCTGTGTATGAAAGCTTTTAAAAATCTATAGATATCATTTCCTTGTAGCACCAAATTGTCATTTAAAGTACAAAATTTTACCTAATATTACAGTGCTTTTGACTTGATTTTTTCGTGTGGTAGTTTTAATAGTAAATAAGATTTACTCCATTTCTTCACAAAAGTAAAGAAAGGAATAATGATGATGCTAAAACATTTTTGTGTATCCGTTTGTGCGTAAAATATATAAAAATCGAATATTTAAACAGAATGAAAAATTAGGCAACATTAATTTGTGTAGATTATATATAGCGTACATCTCTCAGAAGTATTTGCAATACACATATAAATACAGAGCACACACACACAAATATATATTGAGGAGAAGCAGAAGCTTTGTAGCAATAACAATGTATTGAAGATACTAGGGGTAGTTTGGGTTCTTGAACATTTATTCTGGTTGCAGTTTACCAAGCTTCTCTACCTTTCTCTTTTCTTCAAGTCCCTAGGCACCCTCACTCCCTTCAAAAAATGAAATATTTGGTAATTTGAGCGCTGTTTGTTTTTCCTGGAAAGAAAAAAACTTGTGTTTTTGAAACTCACTCGCCATTTTCATCTTCAAATTAAACTAAACCCTAGAAGCCCATGGGAAAACTAAGAACTTTATGTGATTTCATCTTACACAGGGATTGTTTAGAATCATTGAGCAGATTTTTTATCTGAAGTGAAAATATACTTTTAAAAAATGCAATAAAAAGTAAGCATCTTGATTTGAAACTTGTGCTTTCAAATATGTATATCTGCTTACGAAAACAGTTCCTTTAAAAAAGAAAAAGCATCCGGATTAAAAACCAGCGCTTTCTAACAAAATGTTGCTTTAATTAATTCTCGTTTAATCACTGATTGTCAACTACATACAACCATACACCATTCCCACTAATCTACAGCTCGACAGAAGTGAAGCCTTCCAAGCTGACGGGGGACGGTAGCACTCTGGAGGAGAACTTGCGCTTCTGGCGTTCTTCCATCAGCTTCCTGCGTTTGACCACTTCCTCCTGGAGGCGTCGGTACTCGGGATGGTTCAGCTTGTAGGACAGCTTCCACAGGTGGGGCTCCGAGCGAGGCGTGTACCTCTGTCCGAACATGTCCGTCTTCTGGTCGGGAGGGGGAGGGGTGGGGGGCGGGGAAGGTACGGGGATGAAGCGGTGTGCGTAACGCTTGTAGTTATCAGGGGGAAGAATTTTTCCTGTTGAAAGAAGAGCAACATGTTGGAGTTATATTGGGGTTTAAATGAACAGTGGAAAGCATCAAACTAAAAAATGGCTACCACAAAAGAAATTGAATCATTCAAAATAATTATTTGATCGCAACTTAATCCTTCTTATGGCAAACACTTTTTTTTCCATCCAAATATCGGCTACCTCAAAATAAAATTGTAGTCCTTTCAAGTTTGACTAATCAGATTTACACTCTAATATCAAACTTTGTTTTAACAACAACATAATGTAATGACTGTGTGTGACTGAGTGTCAAATGTTTGCTTTCACGAGTAATACTTTATAATTTTATGCATAATATTTGTTTGAACAGTACCTAATTGGATTGTTGTTGGTGTGTATGTGTGCGTGTATGCGCGCGCTGCGTGCGTGCGTGCGTGTGTTTTAAAATTTTGATGTCTTATTTAAGTTGTTTTCCTAAACATTACTTGTGTCGTGTCTTATTATTTATAAAATGTGCATGCCAGGCAGCAAATTTCTTTGCTTTTTGTGAAGACAATAAAATGATTGAATTGAATTGAATTGAATAATGGTAAGAAATATTTGGTGTTGGTACATTCGTACAAGCATTCTATGTTTGTTGGTTTATTTTTCAATTATATGCATGTCTGTTACTGGCAAAGCACCCATCCAATGACACTAATTAATCTTTACTTCCCAACCCTCTATAATCACATGCATTGTTCACACACACACACACACACACATGCATGCATGCACACACACATGCACCTTATCCCCAACACCTACACAATCCAAAGGTGTCAGCCATACCAATTTTAAACCTACCATATTTTTCGGACTATAAGGCGATACTTTTTTCCTAGACTCAGACCCCTGCGCCTTATAATGTGACTGATAAAATAGTAAGAAAATACAGTGACAGAATCTGAAATTTGGGGGGTGCGCCTTAGAGGTGCGTCTTATAGTCCGAAAAATATGGTAAATGGTTTCAAAACTTCCAAAAAAATCCCCAGCAAATTCACACACCTGAATGATCAATAGGGGGGTTGCGAGACTCCGTCTTGTATTTGAGCCTTCGAAATTCGTCCGTATCTGAACGAGTCTGGGCAATGGCCATGACCTTGTGCTTTTCATCCTGAAACAACTTCGTCTCTTGAATGTATTTCTCAAAGGTGTTTCTACCCACATGCGATGCTGTAGGGATATTCAACGGATACATAGAGGCGATGACGTCCGGTATTTTTCTCCCGTCCACCGTCGTTTTGAAACCGTAATGGCGCCGGAAATTCCTCCAGACGTTGCTGTTGTAGTTGGGATCAGGTCGCGCGGGGAACGGCGGGTGGTGTTTTCCTGCCTCAAGCCATAACTGGTATTCCACTGTGGGGTGCTGGTGGGTGCAGCCTTCGGAGGACCCGCGGAGGAAGTGTCGACATTCGATGTCCACAGAGTTGTGAGGCCGCCGTCGCCTGGTCAGCTGTTCTATGGGTCGAGGGGTGAAGCCGGACATGTGAGGGGCGGGGTCCTTCCTCAGCTTTTCTCTTTCATCCAACGTGGGCATGGTGACAAGAGAAATTGATCTTTATCTTGATCTGTTTTATAAACAAAAAGAAATTGATATATGAATACAAAGAAAATGAAACAAATAAACAACAGGAAGATGTGTTTATGCTAGAAGGAAAATTCTCTTGTCTCACATAGGACACACACACACACACACACACACACACACACACACACACACACAAACAAAAGAGCAGTGCATGAAATAACTGTATTTGGATGCTTATTAACAGATGTTTAAGAAAATTTGGCTCAAAATGTTGTGATGACTCCAATAATGAGAAAGGCTTGAAACTTTTCTTCAGATTGGGATTCCCAATGCGTGTGTGTGTGTGTCAGACTGACTCAGTGTATCCAGTACGTTAGCAGAAAATACTAACTTACTAAGTTAAGCTATTATATTCTTCAATTTAACGTCTATTCACACATTATGTGAATGTCTCAATGTGATTACTAAGTTAATTACTAAGTTATTGACAATATAATTTAATTATTATACACCAACGTGTGTGTGTGTGTGCGTGTGCGTGGCCGGTTGGTTAGAGTCGCCGCTCGTAATCCAACAGGTTTGCGGGTGCGGTGGGTTCGAACCCAGCTGGTGACTGTGTTGTATCCTTGGGAAAGATACTTTACTCCTATTTCCCTTCAGATGAGACCTAAAACCGAGGTCCCGTGTGCGAACGCACGCACAAGATCTTGCGCGCACGTTATAGCCCATTCCACTATTCGGTACGAGTAGGCCGTGTGTGCCGGTGGGATGGATGACACGAATTCACATAGCACACATCCTGTGCGCTATTAATGGTCTGAATGAAGACCGGTGAGTGCGGGGCAGGATGATAAACATCCCCAACTGGAAGAAGAAGAAGCAGTGTGTGTGTGTGTGCGTGTTTTGCTTCTGTTTTTGGCCAAGAGTGGGATATTCTAAACTATTTCACACATTACAAATGCAATATTGGATATATATATTTGCCGTACCTGTGATAATAACAGTGACATATCCTGAAATTAAGAACACAGCCGAAATGGGCGTTCTTTCACATAAATGGTTCGGTCAACGCCGCCATCTTGGAAGCCGTCGCTACGCTACAAGAATATAAATCTCGCGTGTTTTCGCGCGCTTCTATGGACGCCACAAGGAGAAGTGTGCTTGCGGTGTAGAGACTTGTACTTTAATCAATGGATTTTTAAACGTGCGTGTTTGCAGTTTTTATGTCAACGACACGTTTTAGAATGTTTGCTGATCAAGATGGAGGATTAAGGCTGAAGAGGTTGGTGCAAAGGTTTTGTGCTTGTTCAAAGGAAAAAAATGCTTGTTTGTATTGGGCGAAGGGAGGCCATTCTTGCACAGTATGTATGTCACTATGTGTACAATAGTTGCTTCGTTGCTATTTTGTGCAAGCTTGGCTTGTTACTTCTATCGGGGTCATGGAACTTGTTACTTTTCCAGATAATTATGCTACGAGAAATTGTTCTACATACACATTGTTCAACTTTTATAAAGGAACAACGACAATCTTCTATTAATTTAAAGATGATTTATTGATTACCATATATTTATGTAGAGTAGGAAAATTATTGCAAACCACCAATAAAATATAAAACAAAAACAAGACGTAAGAAGAAGGGTCGGTAAGAATACCCAATCGGACCCAATCAGACCCAACGTTTTGCCAAATAAACTACTTTGTGCGTCAAAGTCAAAGTCAAAAATACTTTATTTTCACGTTAGGTGAAATTACAGTGTGGTCTTGTACAAGCACAATACAATCAAAGAAACCCATTTGCATGCATGAAAAATGGAAACAAAGCTAAGGAAAAGTAAATGACAAATCATGCTTCGCAAAAAACAAAAACAAAACAAAAATTGAACATAGGGTCGATACAAGCGACTATCAAAACATTAAGAACTGCCCTCTTTCCCACCATTTCTATTATCGCATTCATTTGTTCACCCCCACCCTGCCCCCAAACACCCACCCTCTCCAAGTCACCCTGAGCTTTCACATATTTTGGGTCCGTTCCCGTTCCCAACAGTTCATGCGCCTCCCTTTTCTCTCTCTCTCTCTCTCTCTCTCTCTCTCTCTCTCTCTCTCTCTCTCTCTCTCTCTCTCATGCACACACATACACACACAGACATAGAGACATACGGACAGACAGACAGACACGCACGCACGCACGTATGCACGCACACACGCTCACACACATGCACACACACACAGAGACACACACACTACTGTATAGACTGACCAGATATACCTCTAGGCCTAAGCTAATGTATATATTTCCTCTTTATTTGGTCTTAGCAGAGATCTTGTTCAGAAGTTCGACCTGACTTAGGAACAAAACTAGCTGAATTTCTAATTGTTCTACAACGAATAGTGCGGAACCGTCTGTGAGATGGCAATAGTTCATAGCAATGCGATAGAACGTGACTTTGATCATTAGCGGTCTCCCTGGCTTTTCGACCTACACGTTTTTCATACAACAAACACAAACTGTCTTGTTTTCTATCCACGATTTTGCTACCAACATTCACAATCTTATTCAGAACACCCTTGGCAGACCTGCCTACCCATAAGATTTTTCCATATTTTGTACACGATTTTGAGCCCCAGTACTGCAGTACGGTAAATGGAAAATTAATACTTAAGGTCTTCTAAGATCGGTCGAAATAGAGTGTTTTTCATCATTTCGCATGGCGGTTTAATGTTCTGTAATGACTAATGTTCCGTGCAAGATACGGAATTTTGAGAAAAAGTACGGAATTCTTTTTCATGGAGTACCTAAAAAAGAAATTGGGGGTAGGCAGGTCTGCCTTGCCCTTGGGTTCTACATTCAAGCCACCGTACCAACAAATGAACGAAAATGTTATATATTAATAGATTCAAGAAAACAACGATAAAAGCTTTGGAGAAGATCTGTGCTAACATTGAAAGATCTGAGCTTTCTCAGGCAGTACATCCTTGTCTGGCATTTCTTGGAAACATGATCAACATGAGAGCTAAAAGTAAACTTATTGTCTATGATTGTTCCCAGATACTTGTATTCATCTACCCTTACGACTGTCACACCTGTGACCTTTGATTGTGAGATCTAGCATTGGAACCGGGGATTTCCTAAAGTCGACTACATACCAATTCTTTTGTTTTTGTTACATTGAGGTCAAGATAATATAAGTTATTTGGATTTGGGCATGGTACATGACTTTTGTGATGTCAAGACCTTGTTCTTTAGCATACGAGAGCTTCAGCTCGAGTATGCTAAAGAACACGGTGTCGAGACATCGCAAAAGTCATGTACCATGCCCAAATCCAAATAACGTATTTATATATATACCGATCTTACCATTTATATAAAAACAGCAGAAAATCACAATGCATTGAACTTGAAGAGGCGAGATGCGCCTCCATGTAGATCTGAATCATAGCAACCGCTGCACCAACACAGCAAAATCCATTAATCCTCAAAGAATATAGTCCGCAGTTTACAAGGTTGAGAGCTATTTTAATGCAAATTGAGCAAATCTTCGTAATAGCAATTGTCATGTCCCGAATTATATTTAGTGTTTAAAACTCTTATTGCACAGATTAAGACCATACGAACCGGATCAGTTTCGGGGTGGAAAATAAAGTAAACTTACTGCATTGAAAATAGGGGAGAACGGAGCTGGTCCGCCTACTTTTTAGCTTTTCTCACCATAAAAGGTACGCCAACTGAAGTAGAAGCTCATTTTTAGACCACTTGTTGAGTAAATGTATGGACATGTCGACAACATACGTTTATAGAAAATTCAGTTGATCGAGATTCATTCGTTACAAATAATAGCAAAAATTAGACTTTTTTGCTCTCAACTTTTCTCAAATTAATGGACACTTTCCAATCTTACACAGGACACGGCAGGAGGACAGCAGGAGGCTTTCACAAGATCAAAATAATTCTACAGCAAAATACTTAGCAATAAAAATGAAATGAGGAACCTGTCGCGGGGTCTGACAAGCCCTGATATCCCCTACTTTTGTCACACAGAAAATTGTCATCACCCAATGACGCATTTTTTGTTTGATGACGTAAAAGTGGTGCTGACGTGTGAGTAAGCAAGACAAAATCTTTTGGCTTTCTTCATAACAAAAGCGCCACGAACGCTCCGGTGGAAATCTAGTCGACTTTTGTACATAAAAACTTCAGAAGCTAATGATTACCAACAAAAATAGATAACAGCTGTAAATATTGTGTTGGCGTTGACAAACGGTAAATACATTCTAATGATATTAATTATGTTTGAATGCACGGACCTAATGATATTCATTATGTATTCTTGCACAAAAACTCACGCGCATTTTACACTGAGTTAAATGCATTAATGAAATTTAAATGATAATAATGAGATCCAAAAACAAGGAGTTAATGCGATAATTAGATGTTACAATAAGTGTTTTGGTGGAACTTGGCTGGGCCTTCTTTCTCATGTTTGGAGATCGGTATATATACTATCTTCCAGGACACAAACTTTTCAACCTGCTCAAACTCACGAGTCAAAGTAAGTAGTCTGAGTTAGAAAAGGTCAACTAAAGCTGCATCATCAGAATATTTAATGACAGGTGTGTGTGCGTGTGTATGTGCGCCGCACACACACACACATACGCACACACACACACAGTGACACACACAGAGTTTTGTGTCACAATAGGGCCTGAAGTTTATTTTCTTGTATAAATACTGTAAGTTATGTTGTTATGCGTGCGCCACACACACACGCACACACACGCACACACACACACACACACACACACACACACACACACACACGAACCTTCAGTGCACTCTCTCTCTCTCTCTCTGTGCCCCCCCCCCCCCCCCCCCCTTACAAAAAAATGAGGAAGAATAGGGACCTAAGTGAAATCTGTAAAGTAAGCCAAAAAAAGACAGTGGCTAAAAAAAAGACTGGTTGAAATCAAATCATAAGTCATTTGATATTGAGGGGCCGATTAATAGGCAGCGAGGCTAGGCTGATGAAACCTGTCCCTACCTACCTATTTACCCTCTAGTATGAAAGTAGAAAATTTTCAGGTTATGTTCTCCTCACAGTCCCTCTGTCTCTCTCTTTGTTTTGTTGTTTCTATGTTTGTCTTTCTCTCTCTCTATGTGACACTGACAGTATGTCTCTGTCTGTCTCTCTCTCTGTATCTCTTTCTCTGCATGCTCCTGTCTCTCTCTCTCTCTCTCTCTCTCTCTCTCTCTCTCTCTCTCTCTCTCTCTCTCTCTCTCTCTGTTTAATCTCTGTCTCTTTCTCTCTGTGACTCTGTCTCTCCCTTGTCTCTCTCTCTCTATGTCTCCCACCTCTCTCTGTCTCATCTCTCTCTCTCTCTCTGATTTTGAGTCTCTCTGTCTTTTCTCTCATTGTCTCTCTCTTTGTTTTTCTCTATCTTTGTATGATCTTGTCTTTGTCTCTCTGTGTCTTTCGATCTCTCTGTGTGTGTGTCCATTTTTGACTCTTTCTTTCTGTGTGTGTCTCAGTCTGTCTCTCACTCTTCTCTCTCTTTGTGTCTGTCTGTCTCTCTCTGTCTTTCACCGTCTTTCTCTTACTGACAGACAGACAGAGAAAGAGACAGAGTAAGATATAGACACGGAGACACACATGCAGAGAAAGAAAGAGAGGGGGGGGGGGGGGGGGGCACAGGGGCACACAGTGAGAGAAAGACAAATAAATATTCCCTGAAGTCGGAATGTGGTTGCCCACGTGGCGGGGTAAAAAAAAAGGTCACGTAATGTTCTCATCCGTAGCTGGTGCACTTGTACCACAGTGTTCAAGTGCTTCCGCTGTTGGGATGATCCCTGGAGTCTTTTTTTTAGCCGGGGTTGGTCAACAACAACAACACAAAGAAAAACAAAGACAGACAGATACTGAGATAGAGAGACAATGAGAGCTAGAAAGAGACAGGGAAACAGACACAAAGGGAGACACGCACACAGCTCTAGAGAAAGATGAGGAGAGAGAGGGAGACATGGAGAGAGAAAGAGAGACAGACTGTGTCACAGACACAGAGAGAAACTGAAACAGAGCTGAACAGAGAGAGAGAGAGGGAGGAGCTCGACAGAAATAGCCTGTGTTTATTTCCAACAAGAGGGTAAATATAGCCACTGCCAAGCAAAAAATAAAATTATTATCACAAGTTACATAAAAAGGACTTATAAAGTATATTTGGATTGGATTACTCACACACACACATTCACACACTCACTCCGATTGGGTACGGTTGGGTGCGATTGGGTCCGGTTGGGTATGATTGAGTATTCTTGCTGACCGAAGAAGAATGATAGGGCATACAAGGGCTGCGAGACCCTCACCACTACTACTACTACTACTACTACCATGTTCTTAGTACTAATACTATACTAACTATTTTGGTCAGACCTCATCTACTGATCTAGAATATGGAAATTAGGTCTGGAGTCCGTTTTTAAAAAGGCAATCGCAGCATTAGAAAGGGTCCAAAAACAAGCAACAAAATTAGTTAAAGACGTTACGCCGTTAGTCACCTTGATTACGAACATAGACTAAGGAAATTGAAATTACCATCTCTAAATATATAAAAAAATTCGTGGGGATCTGATAAACATATACACATTTTTTCACAGTGATAACAATACTAATAAATCTTTGTTCCAGCTAACAACTGACTCAAGAATCCATAACTGATTTAAAAATACTAACCCAGTATAGCCGAACTAAAGTATTAGAATTTAAATTTTTTTTATAACAGATTAAACTCAAGAATCCGTAACTGATTTAAAAATACTAACCCAGTATAGCTGAACTAA
>CM065697.1:25606702-25661702 GCA_017654935.2 Phymorhynchus buccinoides | reverse complement strand
TGTTTTTGTAATATGAATCTGAAATAATAATTTGAATGGACACTATATTATGGTTTTTACCATTTACTCTGAAATTATGCTGTCAAACAATGATACAGTCATACATATACCATTAGTGATGTTGTTGGGGTGGTTTTTTGGTGTGTTTTTTAAAGGTAACACACCTTACCCACCCCATATTCAGTCATCCTCTTGTAAAACCGTTAAAAGGATGTTGTTATATACTTGGTTTTGGCTTCACAGACAATTTGACTCCTTGTATAATTTGCAAAACAGAACTCGCATTATTAAACTGATAGTCTTCAAATGATTACCTTCAAATAGAGCAGCAAAGCATGATCTTCAAATAAGCTAACACTACAAGTAAATAGCCTTAGCTCAGTGATGTCCTGAGGCCGCAGTCATATAGGACATTGACCCATTAGAATTGATAATGTCCTATTGTGTTCTCCCCTGTCAGGACAAATGTCTGATTACATTTTTAACACTGGAACACTTTGCCTTATTGATTTCTGCAAGAGCCAGTACATTGTCCTACTGATTTTCTTTCATCTTAGGACAGTTCCAAACTGTCCTATCACTTTTAGATCGTCGGTACATCACTGTTAGCTCAACAGAACCTTCGAACAAACCTTAACCCTAACCAAAAGTGTTCGCGCAACATATCCCTCTAATAATCTAACAGTCTTTAAATCCCCCTAATCAATTTATAAAGTGTTTTCTCTATGTGACCTTCTAATTAACAATCACAACCTTATCCATACATAACCTTCTAATAAACTAAAAAAATTCAGCCTGCTTACTTAATTATCCTCCAAATAAACTTAACGGTCTTTGCCCTTAATGTATTATAACCTTCGAATAAACTGTCACAGTTTAACGTATTACTAGTGGCTGCGGCTCCTATAAATCTATTGATAATCCATATGTAACGGTCATTGAGCGGTGGGGTGGTTTTCGCTCTATCAATCAAGCATAATGGGTAGATTAACCGGGTGAGGAGTAAGTAGTAGGGGTGGAGAGGGCCCGAGTAGTGAGGGAGCTTGTAACGTCTGGTCACCTTGTTCAGGAGAGTGGTTGGCTTTGGGTTCTGCCTCCCCGGCCCCCAGTGTTTGGGTTGATCAGTGTTGGAGAACTTTTTTTTACTGGCAGCTTACGTAGAAAAACAGGTTCAGCCAGTTTTCGTTTTGAGGTGTATGACATGGGTGGTAATTTATTGCTTTGGGTGTTCTATAACGGGTAGCCGTATTAACTTTCTTTTTCCTTTCTTTCTGTCTCATAGATCTGTCTGTCTCACTGTATGCCGATCTGTCTGTCACACTGTATGCCAATCTGTCTGTCACACTGTATGCCGATCTGTCTGTCACTGTATGCCGATCTGTCTGTCACACTGTATGCCGATCTGTCTGTCACACTGTATGCCGATCTGTCTGTCTCACTGTATGCCAATCTGTCTGTCACACTGTATGCCAATCTGTCTGTCACACTGTATGCCGATCTGTCTGTCACACTGTATGCCAATCTGTCTGTCACACTGTATGCCGATCTGTCTGTCACACTGTATGCCGATCTGTCTGTCACACTGTATGCCGATCTGTCTGTCACACTGTATGCCGATCTGTCTGTCACACTGTATGCCGATCTGTCTGTCACACTGTATGCCGATCTGTCTGTCTCACTGTATGCCAATCTGTCTGTCACACTGTATGCCGATCTGTCTGTCACACTGTATGCCGATCTGTCTGTCACACTGTATGCCGATCTGTCTGTCACACTGTATGCCGATCTGTCTGTCACACTGTATGCCGATCTGTCTGTCACACTGTATGCCGATCTGTCTGTCACACTGTATGCCGATCTGTCTGTCACACTGTATGCCGATCTGTCTGTCACAGTGTCAGTCAGTCTTTCTTTCAGCCTCTGTCTTCTCTTAAAGTCTTTTTCTCTCTTTCTATATGTGTGTAGACATGTGTGTGTGTGCGCATACATGTGTGCTTGTGTGTGTGTGTGCATGTGTGGGTACGTGTATTCTTAGTCTGTGTCTGTGTACAGGTTGATGAATATTACTTATTAGGCGCGCGTGTGTGTGTGAAAGAAAGAAAGAGAGATAGAAATAGAGATATGTGCCTATATCATGTCTGTGTCTGTGCACAGATTTGATAATACTACTGTACCTGCATTGTTTACATGATGTGTATTTGTGTATACTTTACACACATACTGTTTCTTCAAGATTATGAATGATATACAGTACACCAAATTCAAGTTGTCAAAACAAACTCTAGTGAAACGGTAGCTCCATTCCACTGAGCAAGGTTAATCGTGCGAGGATCACTTTAGCTGCATTCAATTTGGTAAAGGTTGTTTGGTAAAGGTGTGAGTTGAACCGTCAGTTCTTTTGTAGGCATTGAGTTGACAAGGCTGACCCAAATACTGGCTTGAATAGATAGGGCCTAAACTGTATTGATTTTCTGGAGTCATTGGTTTTGAATTTTAATGTTACCTTGGTGCCAGACATTTGTGACCTAGCACCACGAAAGGGACATTAAGTGTCAAACTGAGCATTCTGAGAAAATTATACATTTGAAAACGTCAGACAATTCTCTTTCTAATGATACAAGAACCATTCTTGTATCTTTTCCATTCCAGAGTTATGAACATTTAAAGTTAGTAGGGTGAGTGTCGGCCATTTAGATAAAACACAGTCTAAAGTCTAGCCTAGCTGAAGAAAATGCATTGACCTACTCATTTTAAAGCACTTATAAGTTCATTTAGAGACAATATTAAAGATTGTCCTTTATAAATATGAAAGACAAGATGTTAGAGAACATGAAAACACCCATAGCTCAACATTGACAAAAAATGAGATTTTTTACTTTCCAAGCCTGTTGTTAGAAGCTAGCCCAGTGACTTAATGTCCCTTTCGTGGTGCTGGATCACATTTTGTTTGTTACTCTTAAAAGTTAGCCTGAGTGAATGAAATATGTGCGGCTAGGTGCTTGTCACAGATCATATGTACACTGGGGACTTGGTGTGGATAAATAAGTTTTATTTATAAATACGGATGAAGGTGCATACTCTGGGGTATATATATGCATACGTGTGCATGCGTTTACACACACGCGCATACATGTGTGTACGCACACACGCACACACGCACACGCACACGCACACACACACACACACACACACACACACACACCCATCCCTCCTTCCCACATGCACACACCACTGCACTTTACTCTGTAGCAGTGGGAAAAACTGAAGTCACTAACAACTTGGGTTTCATCAATTTGCCATTCAACCCGAACATTCAGAGGAAATTGTGTCCGTGTCTGTGGGAGACAAAGAGAACAAACCCCCTGCCTTTGTTATTGCACCCCGGGCCAGCACTGTGGAAGAACAGGGGACCATTGCAGTGGGAACGAGGGCTTGTTTGCGTCTCTGTCTTGTTTGTATGTAATGCGTGCATGAAGCCTCATCATAGTCCACCCTCTTCAGACTGAACTACTGGACAAATCATAATAACATTGGCAGAACTGTCCCCAATGTCTTGATGTTGATGCTCGTTGTGTCAGTTTCAGTTCTATATATAGATATCCTATATTAAGCTTAAAGGGATATTATTGTTGCTACAAAACAGGACTTGGGGTGTGTGAACATGCAGTGAAAGGTCATGATTATGTTGCAGATACATGTGACTTGTTCACATTTGTGATGGTACGTGGGAAAAACAGACATGTCACTCAGAATGTTTTTGAGCAAAAACCAAAAATAGTCAACAACCCTCAAAATACCAATGTTCTGTTTAGGGCATATTTATGTCTGTTTTTATGTATTCTACATCATTCACAGCATGAAATATTTTTTTTAATGATTTTTGATTGTTTTTTAATCAAGTAAATCAAAACAAAGAGGCAAAATTCTGTCTTCTGTGTCCAATTTCTGCAATTGATCTGTCTCGAATGTCCAACTTCAAATGACTGTAAAGTCAAAACTAGACAAGACAACTCGATTCTGGCTGTTTTCTGTGTATTGACTAGGCATTACTCCATCTTGTAAAACAAAATCTCAATTTATGCCAACATTCCATTATGTCTGTTTTTCCCATGCACTGTCACGTTTGGTCTGTGTACTTGTGGCTCGATCGACCTGTGCCCTTAAGGGTACGTACTGTATTCATGCGGAGATTCCGTGCGGAAACTCGTGCGCAATCCGTAAATAAGTAAAAGAAAGAAGGGAAAAGATTTGCGCTCGTGTCCGGATTTCCCCTAATCCGTAATTTTTACCCTTCTTTCTTTTACTTATTTACGGATTGCGCATGGGATTTCCGCATGAACTGTGTACGAGGCCTTATGCACGTAAAAATCCATGGCAGTGAAAAGTCCCCCACGTACACACAAAGGATAGTGCTGTAATAGCAGCAGCACGCTCTCCAGCTGACTCTGATGAGAGCAGCCAGCAAATCCACAGAGATAAGTCTCTGTAGCTAGAACAATAATACCATGACCATTTTGATAGTGGATGATCTATGGAGTAACTGACAAGCCCTTCGTCCCCCTTTTCTCTTTACCAGTCTTTCTTTCTCTCAGTTTCATTAAGAATGGGAAGTACATTTACATGGCTTACCATCTTGTTATTCATTTGTGCTTTGTTGTTTTTGTGTGTGTCTATTTGGTGATACTGAGTGCATTATTGTTGGCAGGGTGTTGCCAATGGTGATTAATGGCTCAGACAGAGTAATATTTCTAAGAGTAGAGTAGAGAGGCAGATTTGCATAACTTCTTAAGTGTGTGTGTTTATGTGAAGATAGTGATGTGTCTGATTATGTGTCTTTATGGTTGTAATTGTAAATGTGCATTTTGTATGTGCTGTGTGCAAGTTTTTGTGTCTGTATTATGTACATAGGGCATGCGTGTGTGTGTGTGGGGTGGGGGGTGGGGGTGTGTTTTTTGGGGGGAGATAGAAAGAATCATGGTTTTTTTTTAATTTAGAGAGCAAGAAATTGAGGTGCTCAGGCTGATGTGTACACTTGCACAAATTAAAGCATGTGCACACACACACACAGAAACACAAAATGCGAATGTGGAAGTTTATTCAGAATTAAGTATTCATTCAGAATTTTTATTCGATGTCACACAGAGAGACATAGAGAGAGAGCACCCAGAACAAAAATGAAGATGAATTTTACCTTTTTGTGTGTGCAAAGCCTGTTTTTCTCCACATGTCATTGAGAGAGAAAGAGAGAGATATATATATATATAGAGAGAAACAGACAGGCAGACAGGCAAAGAGAAGAGACTGTGAGAAAGTAAAGCACTTGCCACTTTGATGGCGGGTGTCCTTCAGCGAAGAGAGACCAGCATGCATCATTGATGTTGGGCAATCTGCTCGCCTCGCTATCCAGAGGGCTGGGGGTGGAGATGTGGAATGGGTGGGAAAGGGGGAGCTAGCTATAGCAGTTATGTAGCGATGCGCTCCCGTTTCTATATGTGTCTGTGTGTCCCTGCCTCTATGTGTCCCTTTCTCCTTATCTCCATGTTATATTTATCTATCCGTCTGTATGTGACACAAAAACCTAACCCTAACCCTAATCCAAACCCGGAACTTACCATATTTTTCTGTCTATAAGGCGATTCTTTTTTCCCCCCAGACTGAGACCCCTGCGCCTTATAATGTGACTAATAATGAAGTAGCAAAATATAATAACAAAATCTGAATTTTGTGTAAAATTGGTGGGGTGCGCCATATCCAAGGCACGCTTTATAGTCCGAAAAATATGGTAATCTGCAATCCTATCCCCAACCCTAACGCGAAACCCAAGCCTTATCCCTAACCCTATCTCTGTCCCTAACCCCAGGGGACACATAGATACAGGGGCACAATGTGGGTGACACATAGAGACGGGGGCACAATGAGGGTGACACATAGAGACAGGAGCACAATGAGGGGAACTTATAGAGACGGGGACACAATGAGGGTGACACATAGAGACGGGGGCAGAATGAGGGTGACACATAGAGACAGGGGCACAATGAGGGCGACACATAGAGACAGGGGTACAATGAGGATGACACATAGAGACAGGGGCACAATGAGGGCAACACATATAGACAGTGGCACAATGAGGATGACACATAGAGACAGAGACACATCAATATGATCCCATCTCTAGCAACGGGTGTCTTGTGGCGCTAACGATCCATTCTCCTTGTTGACGGCATGGCACCCTTAACACTGATTAGGTAGATGACGACAGCCTTGTAAAATGTTGTGTCACATGTGTGTTTTTTCACTGTGTGTCACGGAGTTGGGATCCGACCAGGCGGGAATGAGTGATTGTGTTAGTAAGTTTGTGACTGAACTAGAGTCTTGGCCATGTTGATAATCAACGTTTTGATTTTTTAGGGTTCTTGGCTATATATATATATATATAAATTATAATTGAGTATTTTAAGGTTTGATTTTTTTGTTAGTTTTTTGTTTTTCTGGGGGGGTTTTAGGATCAGAGAAGAAATAGATGCTCTCATATTTGGTCATATCTCCATTTCAAGTCTTTCTTCGCGTCTCACCTGTAGTCTCTCACTCTATTTGTGTCTTATTCTCACTGTCTCTGCCCCCCCCCCCCCCTCCCACTCTTTCTCCCTCTCTTAGATCTTTAGTGCTTGGTCACAAGCTAGGAACCGTTAGAACGGATGTCACCCTCATTGTGCCCCCGTCTCTGTGTCACCTTCATTTCATTTTATTTTTTAATGAAGAAAGACCACTTGTTTAACGAAAGTGTGCAGTGCATCCCTTGTCTGATACAGCTGACCAAAATGTAGTAATTATAATAATGTACCTATAATAAGGTATGTGTGTGTAAGGGGGGGGGGGGGAGGGGAGCATGTGTATGTGTGTGTGTGTGTGTGAGAGAGAGAGAGAGAGAGAGAGAGAGAGAGAGAGAGAGAGATTGACTTGTAGAAAGTGTTTTCTTCAGGGAATTTGTTTTCCACACATTTTCCTCCAGATAGATAACCTGCTGTTTGGTTTGCTGTCTGGTTTCAGATGATGATTTCAAAGCAGATGAACACACAGAAACAGCTCTCCCCTTACTGGATCGAAAACCAACATTGAATTATAATAAAGTCACTGTGTAAAAGAACCAAAAGAAGACTAGATTTTTAAATTGTGAACTTAGCATCAGCCTGCAGCATGGCTGACCTGAAACTGACACTGACGGAGGGCTCGACAGCCCAGAGTGAAGGGGACGCGTGGGAAGGATTCTACGGCGAAGACAAACACAAGAAGAAAAAGGACGGGGAAGGGGACATCTGGGAAGACTTTTATAACGAAGAAGAACACCAACCACAGAAACCAGAACCCGAGAAGAAAAAGACGAAGACGCTGGCCGAGAGCCTGAGAGAAGACGGAGGAGGAAAGTACTCCCCCGATTTCCAATCTGAAAACAACGAGGATAGATCTGACAGCAACAACAACAATCGGGAACACAACGAAGCAGTAATCGCGACGGAAAACGGTGAAGCCCCGACTGAAACAACCGGAGAAAACACCACTGAAGAGAAACGCCCTAAGAAAAGAAAAGCCAAGAAATCCAAATCGCTCAAGCAACGCATGCGCACAGGCTCACCCGCTCGCTCCAAAGCGAGCAGAGAGAGTAATAGAGCTAGAGAGAGAAGTCCCGCAGCGGTGCGACAAAGCAGTTCCTACAATAACAACCAGGAAGCTAGCAGGCCCCGAGGACCGCTGTTTCAGCAACACAGCAACAATGAAGAGAGCAGCAGCAGCGCCAGCAGACAGCAAAGAAGGAAGCTTCACCTGCGCAGACAGATGCGAAACGAGCAGCTTTCTGAGCAGTTGGAGCAGGCGGGGCGGGAGCGGCTGGAGCAAAAGTTTGTGGAGCTGGAGGAGCTGATGACACGCCCTTTGGTGGACACTGGTGGTGGGAGTCGGGGTGGGGGTGGTGTGTCGCACCAACGCTTAGAGAGGATGGTGAACCTTCGGCACCAGCACGGGCAGAATGGCTATGGGGAGACTGAAGCAGGTCAGTGCAGTGAGATGTGGGGTGGCTGAGGTGCTGGGGGTGGGTAGGGCGCAGAGGGTGTGTGTGTGTGTAGATATTTGTATGTGGGTGGTTATGGTGCATGTTTTGTGTGTGTGTGTGCGTGTGTGTGCGTGCGTGTACACATTTGTGCTTGCGTGTATGTGTATGCATATAATAGCACATGTATATCTGTATACAGGTGGGGAGGAGCACCAGGCCTACTCCACCATCCGCACCCTGCAAACCACCGGCCGCAGCGTCAACCTCACCATCATCACCTCCCCCAGACCCAACAATACCCACTCTCCCCGCTCTCCCCGCTCTCCCCGCTCCACCACCCAACATATCCGCATCGGAAACCCCCTGGACTCCCCCGCCACCAGCAGCAACTCGGGGAGATCCGGTTCCAAGAAGAAAGCCCAGGAGAACGGCTACTCCTCCAGTGAGGGGGAGAGCAGCAGTGATGAGGACGACGGTCGTCAGAGGGCCTACAACCTCACGGACACCTTCCTCAGGCACACCGACAACCCCAAGCTCAGGGAGTGGGTCCAGCGCAAGGACATCGAGTACCGAAAGGCCCGGAAAGCCGAGCGCAGGAAGAAGCGCGAGGAGCGCAACAACAAGATGGTTGAGGACGAGCTGAGGATCGCGCGCAGGGAGAAGTCGTCGGAGCGCGTCAAAGCCTGGATGGATGTGAAACGCAAGGAGGCCGCCCTGCGCCACAAGGCCGAGCGAAGGAGGAGCAGGCTGGAGGCGGAGGAGGAGAGGAAGCGAGCCAGGAACCAACAGAGCGGTGGACTGCAAGGGACGCGCCTGGACAGGCCGCAAACAGCCCCCACCCAGAAGAGCAGCTACGTGCTGATCAAGCGTCCAAGCTCTGCGGCCAGGCTGGATGACGGCAGCGGCTCCAACTCCAAGCCCCCGGACACCAAGTTTGTCTACAAGCGACCCGTGTCAGGTAGAGTGCAGCTAATGAAGCTGCAGAATGAAAGAAACGCCCAGGCACGCAGTGCCGACGAAGAGAGGTGTGACGAGCTCTCCGCTGAAGAGAATCAACAGAAGGCAAAGACGTCGTACGATGCCTGGCTGCTGGCCAAGAAGAAAGAGGCCGTGGAGAAGAAGAAGGCTGATAAGAAGCGCAAAGAGGAAGCCATGCAGTCGGACCCCGAGATGGAGCGCATCATCCCGGAGATGGCTCGGCGCCGGATCGAGAGGGTGAAGACCGGGAAGAAGACTCTGGACACAGGGCTGCGGCGCAGTTCAGCCAGCAGTGGAGGGGAGGAGGCACAGGAGGGAGAAAGCCAGGAGATGGAGGAGAATGGCGGTGAACCGAGGCCTTCCTACCAGCTGGCTGTCAACGGTGTGGCAGCTGCCATGACCACAGCACCTAAGCAAAGGCCCGCCTCTGCCAGAGCCAGAGTTGGAGCCCCCAAAGTTGCTAAGTCCTCGTCTCCAGCAAGGCCCAAATCTGCCAGTGCTGCCAGGTCCTCCAAACAGAAGGGTAAAGCCGCCGCAGAATCGTCAGGAGCCTCTCGATCCAGCCAGTTCAAACTGCCTTTCCCTGACAAACTGGGAGTTCCATATCACGTCAAACGAATGCAGGAGAAGATCTTTTCCAATGAGGTGAACTCGCCGTCTAACGGTGACAGGGAGCGTCCAGAACCTCAGGGCTGTGCTACTGTTGAATCGGCTGCCTGTCCCAAAGGGAATGTCCAGAAGTCCAAGACAGAGGGCAAGCCCAAGGCCAGCCTTGTTCTGCTGCAGGAAATAGAGGCTGAGGTGCATCAGAGTGAGCAGGCCACGCAGGAGGCTGCACTCATGGCTGTGCAGGACGCCTTGCAGACCGCAGCCAGGACCAGGGAGGAGAGCTCGGCACCACCAGAGCATGAAGAGGCGCCAGAACCTGAACATTCCAGCGAAGAGCCCGGTGAAGAGCCCAACCAGCAACAGGACCAGGTGGAAGAACAACAAGGAGAGCAAGAAGAAGCGGCTGAAAAGGATGAAGCAGAACATGAAGAAGACGTCAGAGGAGATGGATACAATGACATTGAGCAGATGATGGATAAAAGAGGAGAGGGTGATGCTGAGGAAAACGAGGAAGGGATGAATGAAGAGGGAAACGATGGTAAGGATGATAATGAAATTCAGCAAGAAGGAGATGAAGGCGATAGTAACGGCCAGGCTCAGGAAGAGGAAAAACCAGAGGAAGGACAAGAGAACGAAGCACTAGCAGAGACTGAAGAAAAGGCTGAACAAGATGGAGAAAAAATCCCAGAAACAACCGAGGAAGAGAAAGAAGAAGAAGAGGCCACAGAAGAAGCTCCTGAAGATGACCAACAAACGGCAGATCCCAAGGAAGAAGAACAACAAGCACCCCAGGCAGAGCAAGACGAAGAACAAACTCCTGACCCTGATGAAGAAACGCAAGAACCCCCTCAACCAGAGCAGGAGGAAGAAGAACCCTCTCAACCAGAGCAGGATGAACAAGACCCCCCTCAACCAGAACAAGAAGAAGAGGTGGAACCAGATGAACAGTTTTTCGACACCCAGGCCGAACAGCGGAAGGTACAGGAAAGCGGAGACACCGCACAGGAAATTCAAGACGACGAGGATCTCAGGAAGTCTGAAAAACATGTCTCCTTTTCGGAAGAGCTGGCCACAGTTTACGGGCCGGGCTTTGAGGAAACGGGCTCTAGCTTTGAAGAGGAAGGTGGCCAAGCAGAGGATGGTAACGACTCTGTGGAATAGACAATAGATCTGTGGAAAGGATCAAGCATACCTGATAAATTGATGAATGAAACAGAGTAATAAAGACTATGTAAAAATAAATAATATAAAAACTCTGTAGAATAGACAATAGATCTGTGGAAAGGATAAAACACACCTGGTAGATTAATGAATACTTGAGGACTGCTGTACCTTCCTCCGGGTACCTTTTACCATTAGTTGCTTTTTTATATTTTACCTGATTCCTCCGAAGTCGGAGTGTGGCTGCCCACGTGGCGGGGTAATCAAAAACGGTCACACGCGTCATGGTCTTATCCCTAGTTGGTGCATTTGTACCATAGTGTTCAATTGCTTCGACTGCTGGGATGATCCCTGGAGTCTTTAAGCCAGGGAATGACAACAACAACATATTTTACCTGATAATACATAATGACTGATTTTACAGTTTAAACTTGAATTTTAGAGAAGTTAATGATTTATTGGGTATTGATTGTTACTTTAGTTTATAGACTAGTATAATAAACTGGTCAGTAACAAAAAATTTTATAACTTACAACAAAGTATTAATGTACTGGTTAATTTGATTCTTAATCTGGTAAAGTATATATAATTTATTTGAATCATAAACTTTACATTACACCATATTAGAAGCATTCTTGTTGATTTATGTGTGTCATCTATTTTGCTTGCTTTTTTTTAGATTCATAGTAACTCTTCCTCTTTTTAATTACATTTCAAAGGAGAAAGTCTAGACTTACTATATATACCAGTAAAACCCCATTAATATTGTATGCATTGTCTTGTTTATAAAATATATGTGATTTGACTGATTTAATTTAAAGTCTATTCACAACAATGGTGATATTAGACTTTAGAAAAAAAGAAAAGGAGCAAATGTGAATGTGACTGTGTGCGTGTGTGTGTGTGTGTGTGTGTGAAAGAGAGACAGTAAGAGAAATAGAATTACATTGATTGTTGCTCATGCTTTCTGCTTTATACGAGTTTCATTGACATTCTTGCAATTTGTATTGCTCTTCATTTTTGTGTGATTTAGTAACATGGTGAAACTGTGACAAGTCTTTGGCAAAAACAAAACCCCAACACTTCACTGTGATAAATCAATGCTTTCAATCAATTTCGTCTCATTTTTATGTACATAACCAGTTCTTTAGTTTCAATATGTTGTCAAATAATTAAGCATACTGCAGAAAGTATGAATGGAAATCAAATTGTTTTCCAGTGATGCAATTTATTGACTTGGAATGTAAATCAGTTGGTTTGCTCAACCCTGAGTATCAAGTACTAAGCACTAGCATTCAAAGATTGTACGGTACTTTTTTTTTATTACACAGATAATTATATTAGACACATATTTCGTATACTTAGTGCAACAACAATTATATTTCAATACATATAGTGGAGATTTTGTCTCATATTTGCTGAGTATCTAAAAAGTTCAGCAAATTTGATTTGGCATGCAAGCACACTGAGCTTGTGTTTTACTTTCACATGTGTCTGTTTTCAAAAGCCTTGAAGTAAATGTGTTACTGTTAGTGTTAGGCTATTTTGTGTCATGATCACAATCTTGTATTCACCAAATGTCTAGTACCGTCAAGTTGGTACTGATTGTCATACATTTTTCTGTTTTAAAATGGTTCCTACAGTATATGATCTTGTCCCTGTTTCAGAGAAACTTCTTCTCTTGCAATACATTCCTCTAATTATGCAATGAAAATAGATTTGTGTGATCAGTTAGAATATGCTATATAATTTATGTAACTATAATGTGTTAATTTAAAGAATAACTAAGTGACCCAAATGTTTCTTCTCAAATCATTAACAGCATTGTATATGAATTTATAATACAGCATCCTTTAAAAAAAAAAATCTAAAGGTGTGTATGTGTGTATAAAATGCATGTGAGAGACATTGGTTGAGAGAGTTAATAATGAGTTAATCTGAATTATATTGTAATGCATGCTATATGTTTTTAATTTAACTAATTACTAAGAGAGAGAATATGTACATTTGTTCTAATTTTATCACAACGCACAGTTTGAGTGTTGATAAATTAACCTCTTATTAGAGAGGGAGGGGTGGAGAGAGAGAATAAATTGATGTTAATCATAATTGTTGCTTCACTTATTACAAATACACATTTGGCATTAAATGGATCATGTTAACAAAAATAAAATAATCATAAAAAATGTGAGCAAAACAGCAACTGAAAATAGAAACAATATGATTAAACTCATTCAGATTTTATGTATTTGTTTGCTTGTTTTTTGTTTTAATTGTTACGTATTAATTCATGGAAATATAATTGGTTATAACGGGAGGGGGGGGGAGGTTTATAAAAAAATTGTTCTGTTTTCTTTGTGAAGATACTCACAACAGGCGTGACACATCCTCCTTAATCAAGTATGTTTTATGGGTAAAGGTAAAGATGTGCCACCCCCCCCCCCCCCCCCCCCCCCCCCCCCCCCTGCATTTCTCGGTTATTTGCAATTTTCCGTTTTTGCCTTTCTTACCAAACATAAAGCTGTATTTTATGAACCTTTTTAGCTAATGACCTTTTTGGAATACTAACCCTAGCCCTAACCCTACCCCTACCCCCCCCCCCCCCCCCCCCCCCCCCCCCCCCCCAAAGGGATAGGGTTGGTATTCCAAAAAGGTTATTAGCTAAAAAGGTTCATAAAATACAGCTTTATGTTTGGTAAGAAAGGCAAAAACGGAAAAATGGAATTAGCCGAGAAATGCAAGGGGGGGGTGTTAGCACATCTTTACCTTTACTGTTTTATGCTTTCTGCATTTAAAGTTGTGTGCGCATGTTTATTCAGGAAGTAAAACAACGTACAGTGGAACCTCCCTATTAAGACCTTGAAAAATAAGCCCCCCAAATGTCTTAATAGGGAGGGGTCTTAATAGGGAGGGACACTTAATAGTCATATGAATCAGTGAACATTTTTTGGGTCACATCTTAACTCGTTCACATCGCAACGATTTTGAATTATTAAAAAAACTCACAAATCACTCCAGCCATACACACAAACAAAACATACATAGACAAAAGGAGAATTGAAAGAAGATTACAGGTTTTTACTTCAAGTTTAGACATAGGGAAGTGGTAGATCAGACATATTTATATATAGACTTTTGATAGAAAACTCTCTACACCAATTGGTTTCCCCACAACAAACCACTACAAAAGTAAAGTCAGAGGCAAAAATGTGGTCTAAGGGAGCAAAGCGAGTTCAGAAGTGACCAAGGTATGGTGTGCACACAGAAGCAAATGCATCACATTGACAGCTATATCTATTAATTCCGGACATATGGCCGGAACGACTTGAACGAGTTAATAGGATGGTTCCGCTGTAATTGTTTTGTACTTAAAACTGCTGACCTATGGATCTCCACATTAACAACGTTGGGATCGTTGTCATTGATGATTTTAAGCACATGTATGCTTTAGCTCTGCTAGCACCACGGGCAAATACATTCGCCCAAGACATCACTTTACACTCCCACCAAATGCAAAGACGTTCACTACCAAGCACCTTGCCATGTGTTTGTCTATCTTTAGAGCTTATATCAGGGTTTATTCCGTTACAGCAACGCATGCGCACTCGGGAAAAAAAAAAAGTTACTCCCCACTTGTCGGTTGAGATGCAACGGGACAACCCAAAACATCACAAAATACATGGCGCTGGAAGAGTTCAATTGTGTTGGCTTGTGGGTTGTCATAGCCACTGTGCATGTTGCTAGCTAATGCTTTGTTATAACACTTTTAACCAATAGTGTCAGCACCAAAAAATAAGCTCATTGGCGATTAACACAGGTATATTATGTTTGAAGTACACACAGTTCTGTCGGAGCCACTTTCTATTTTTATGGCCATGTTTGTTTGGGTTTTTTGTAACGAAACAATTGCAAGAAGAGTTGTTGCTTGCATGTAAGTTGAATGTCCATGTTGCATATTTACTATTTTGTTTTCATCTGAAGGAAAGGCTTGTTGTAAATATGGCTATGTGAAATAATGTTCCTTGTTGAATATTTGATGGATTTTGATCTGAATCATGCAAAGATTAAAAAAGGTTTTGTTTCCGTCCACTAACCAGGTATTACTGTGATTTTTTTTAATGTTTTATTTTTTATATGCCTTGTACTTCCGTCCTTGACTGACTCTGCAACCATGCGCATTATAATTTACTTTGGTCGCATTGATGGTCTTTCGACGATTTATTAAAAACACTATGAATATTATACATAACATGGAATCAAACTATCATCTTTTTACTTGGGTTTGTGCGCAAGCTAAGCGTGAACTTGTCACTATGCACAACTTCTAACGATCTCTGTCTCTGTCTCTTCCCCATGGGTCAATGGTCAGAGTAAATGTAACCGCCTGAATCCTGTTACGCATCACTCTCACTTGTCACTATGCACACCTAACGATCTCTGTCTCTGTCTCTTCTCCATGGGTCAATGGTCAGAGTAAATGTAACCGCCTGAATCCTGTTACCCGCCCCCACCCTCTGTCTCACTCTCACTTGTCACTATGCACAACTTCTAACGATCTCTGTCTCTGTCTCTGTCTCTTCTCCTGTAGGCCAGAGTAAATGTAACCGCCTGAATCCTGTTACCCGCCCCCACCCTCTGTCTCACTCTCACTTGTCACTATGCACAACTTCTAACGATCTCTGTCTCTGTCTCTTCCCCATGGGTCAATGGTCAGAGTAAATGTAACCGCCTGAATCCTGTTACCCGCCCCCACCCTCTGTCTCACTCTCACTTGTCACATGCACAACTATCTCTGTCTCTGTCTCTGTCTCTTCTCCTGTAGGCCATAAATGTAACCGCCTACACCCGCCCCCACCCTCTGTCTCACTCTCACATGCACAACTTCTAACGAATCAATGGTCACTGATCACCCGCCCCCACCCTCTGTCTTCTACTTGTCACTATGCACAACTTCTAACGATCTCTGTCTCTGTCTCTTCCCCATGGGTCAATGGTCAGAGTAAATGTAACCGCCTGAATCCTGTTACCCGCCCCCACCCTCTGTCTCACTCTCACTTGTCACTATGCACAACTTCTAACGATCTCTGTCTCTGTCTCTTCTCCATGGGTCAATGGTCAGAGTAAATGTAACCGCCTGAATCCTGTTACCCGCCCCCACCCTCTGTCTCACTCTCACTTGTCACTATGCACACCTTCTAACGATCTCTGTCTCTGTCTCTTCCCCATGGGTCAATGGTCAGAGTAAATGTAACCGCCTGAATCCTGTTACCCGCCCCCACCCTCTGTCTCACTCTCACTTGTCACTATGCACAACTTCTAACGATCTCTGTCTCTGTCTCTTCTCCATGGGTCAATGGTCAGAGTAAATGTAACCGCCTGAATCCTGTTACCCGCCCCCACCCTCTGTCTCACTCTCACTTGTCACTATGCACAACTTCTAACGGTCATCTCTGTTACTCTGTCTCTCTCACTTGTCACTATGCACAACTTCTAACGATCTCTGTCTCTGTCTCTTCCCCATGGGTCAATGGTCAGAGTAAATGTAACCGCCTGAATCCTGTTACCCGCCCCCACCCTCTGTCTCACTCTCACTTGTCACTATGCACAACTTCTAACGATCTCTGTCTCTGTCTCTTCCCCATGGGTCAATGGTCAGAGTAAATGTAACCGCCTGAATCCTGTTACCCGCCCCCACCCTCTGTCTCACTCTCACTTGTCACTATGCACAACTTCTAACGATCTCTGTCTCTGTCTCTTCCCCATGGGTCAATGGTCAGAGTAAATGTAACCGCCTGAATCCTGTTACCCGCCCCCACCCTCTGTCTCACTCTCACTTGTCACTATGCACAACTTCTAACGATCTCTGTCTCTGTCTCTTCCCCATGGGTCAATGGTCAGAGTAAATGTAACCGCCTGAATCCTGTTACCCGCCCCCACCCTCTGTCTCACTCTCACTTGTCACTATGCACAACTTCTAACGATCTCTGTCTCTGTCTCTTCCCCATGGGTCAATGGTCAGAGTAAATGTAACCGCCTGAATCCTGTTACCCGCCCCCACCCTCTGTCTCACTCTCACTTGTCACTATGCACAACTTCTAACGATCTCTGTCTCTGTCTCTTCCCCATGGGTCAATGGTCAGAGTAAATGTAACCGCCTGAATCCTGTTACCCGCCCCCACCCTCTGTCTCACTCTCACTTGTCACTATGCACAACTTCTAACGATCTCTGTCTCTGTCTCTTCCCCATGGGTCAATGGTCAGAGTAAATGTAACCGCCTGAATCCTGTTACCCGCCCCCACCCTCTGTCTCACTCTCACTTGTCACTATGCACAACTTCCAACAATCTCTCACTTCTCCCCCTCTTCTTTCTCTCTCTTCTTTTCAATATATTGTCATTGTTTTTAAACTGCAATGCATCATATGGATGTATGCTCTGTTCACTTCCTTGAGAATTCTTCGTTTAGAAAATGGTCATATTATGCACGTCATGAAAGCTACACTCCTAATTGTTCTTTTCCAAAGTTGATCCTTTTCTGACTTTTGCTCATCAAGTTTCATTTTTAGGCTTTAATACTGTATAATCTTGATCATGTTATCTCGTTCATGTTGACTGTTGACTATATTATAATAGCGGTGTGTAGAATCCTTCAGGTGCTCATCATCATTGCTGCCTTAATCAATTGATTAATGAGTATGTCTCTGCTGAGACTGTGGAACTGTTTTGCCTGTTCACTTTCATTCTTGTATACTGTCATCGGAAACTGGTCTTGCTCACTGTGAATATGTGTAGGATGTGTTATTGATGTGTACCTGTTTGGTATCTGACGTGGTGACAGTCCTGAGAAGACATTTGCTGTTGACGGGACTATAAACAACATGAAAATAAAAGTAGATAATAACTGGTCTGGCTCATTTTGTTGACAGTTTGGATAGTGTCTGGACTGCAGCTTTTAGATTTCTTTTGGGTTTTTTTTTTTAATGGTGACGTAATGTCTTCTGATTATTGTTTAAGATTGAAGGATGACAATTGTTTATATTACAAGATTATGTGAGTTGTACAAGCTTTTGATATTTTTTTCCTTTATAGAAAAAAAATAGTATATATAGTTGGTTTTGATCCTTTAAAAAAAATGTTTAACAGGTATAAACAGATTTTACATGGAGCATACACATACCTGTGGAGATTCTGTGCGCAATCCGTAAATAAGTTAAAGAAGGGAAAAGATTTGCACACATGTCCATATTTCCCCTAATCCGTAAATGTTTACCCTTCTTTCTTTTACTTACTTATGAGTTTCTGTGCAGAACTTACGTGTCTAATGTGAACGCGCCCTTATCCTTCTTAAGAATGGCAATAATACCCAATTGTTTTTTTGGTTTAGTGGTTTTCTTCCCCGTCACAGAAATGACTGTACATGTATTACATGTATATTATGAAGAGGAAATCAATAACTAATTTTGTGAATATGACTGGTTTGGTTTTTATCCTTTTAAACATTTTTTAGCAGGTATTTAAACAGATTTTACATGGAGCATAATTATAAAGCTTATTTTCATGCAGGTTATTTTTGTGTGTCACCCACTATACTTGAAAACAAGAACGATAAGTGAGCTCTTTGTTCTTCAGGATAGAGTATTGGTGTCTTCACATCATTGACCTGGTTTGAAACATTGGGTGAAAATAGCACGACATTAATTGAGAGACCGTTCAAAATGTTTGAATTGATAGAATCTCTAGAGCTGGTGAAAGGTTTAAAAAAAAAATATATTTCCGTCCAAAACAATGAACACTGATTCTTTCAGATCATATCAAACGTGTATGTGTGAAACCTGTTTCTAAAATGAAGGATTGGATTGGTGATGCTTTCCATATTTTGATAATGTTATATGATGAAATGTGATATGATGAAAGTTTACATATGTTTATAATATATCATTGACTCAGTGTAACGTTTTATGTTGAAGTGTTTGTCATGGTACAATATCTTTTTGACAAGCTTATTGTGATTCAGTTTTGTTAGAAAAACATTATACATAGTGGTAGAATATAATCTTTCTTTTTGTACATTCTTCTAAAAATGTGGTTGGAATTTATTCTGTCTGTGTATATTGATGCAAATTATATGTTATCTGACATAATTAGATTCAAACTTTTTGTGACGCTTTGCTGACTTTTTTTGGTTGAGTTTTTTTTTATAACATTCCCACCACAACATAATGGCGTATGATAAAAATCTATGAATAATAAACAAAAAGCTTAATGTGGTAGTAAATTTGATCTCAATGTTCTTGGAAATAAACCTTTGCTTGTTTGTTATTGCCATGATATGTTCCACTTCTGAAGAAAAAAAATGTCATCCGTATTTAGTTGTCCATCGGGTGATGAAAAAAGATCACATCCATCTGTAATACATTAATTATTCTAAGAACGCAACTGTGATACTTGTTTTATGTTCCTTGTTCTATCTCACTTGACTGACTGAGAAAAGATACGGTTGTCCAATTCATTATTAGAATTGTTATCAAGGCAATAGAAGTCCATGGGCTTTGTAGAGCTTGTGTTTATGTCTAACATTTAATAATATGGTGTTTGTAGAGTACGCATACCGTTCTTAAGTTTCTAAGAAAATGTTTTAAAGAAAATAATCCATACAAAAAAAGCATAAACTAAAACAAATGGAAAATACAGTGTAATCTATATTTCTTTTTCCAATTGTCTATTAATCAGACTTTTGAAACTATGGCTGAAAGTCGAAGAGAAAGGATTTGTAGTTGTATGAACAGTTAAATACTAACATTGATTTAGTGATAATGATTTCATGTCAGAAACACAGTACTTAATTTGTAACAGCAAGAGGCTTGAAGGTGTTGTCTACAATTGGCGTAATAGAATATCTGCTGACGGATTGGTGTGTGTGCGTGCGTGCATGTTTTTTGCCAATTTCAATCAGTCCCATTGGTCTAGGATCCGTATCAAGACTCTTTCTCTGTGTTCTTCTGTAGGTTTTTGGCGGGAACCATGGTTACTTTGCTGATGGTTACGTCACTATCCGTGCATCTCCACGATCATATATCAAATTGATTGTTGTCAGGGATGTCCTTCCCTGCACATGATGCCACACAGCAATTCAGTCACACTTGTCTGCTTTTGTGATTGGATAATGAAAATTAAAGTTGAATTTCACTTAAGATCTGCGTTTCTTTTGCGGGCATTATAGAATTTCGTGATTGAGGAGTTTAAGAAAACGTTTCAGGGAAGAATATTGTGCTATGTCCATGCTGTCCACGCATAATATGTTTTGGGGGGATTAACTTTATTTAATCTTAAAATCCGCATTTGAAATACATAGCTCTTTTTTGACGGTGGCCTTTAACTTTTTGTGCCTAGTATATTTAAAGAGATCGTGCCTATAAAGGCCTACTGACCCGTCATTGTTTCATGAATTTATGAAAGGAAATATAACTCTATAGAAATTAAAGCTGCCAAATTTATCGTGCTACACATATACAAAAAAAGGATTTATTATCTTTAATCATATTCTATCGATTTACCTAAAGTGAATGAATATAACTAAAACGTTATTTTGCAGTCCAGGATATAAAGTTATTACATTGATTAGCATCAGCAAAATGAAAGTCTTCATAGTATCAATGTACACTTTGAGAGTTTTTAATATTTAAAAAAAAAATATTTTGAACAGGACATATTATAGTAACATAAACCCGATTCATGTTGATGCAGATAATTTAGTTGTACGTGTTAGCAAATTTAGGTTTGTTTCTTTCAATAAAAAAAAAATCATCTTTTTTCTTGTTTGTTTTTTCTTTCTTTTTTCCTTGTTTTCCTGTGGTTTTGCACGCACGCACACAAACACACAAACAGAGAGAGAGAGAGAGAGAGAGAGAGAGAGAGACCGAACGATTTTTTTTAATTGATGGTTAAGAATAAGCATAGCTTCTTTACATCTTGCCAAACAAACATGGCAGTTGTAAAGTTGAGCACCCTGTTCCTTCGCGCACACAACCGGAAATGCTCTTTCTTTCAGTGCAGCCCAGTGATGGTCCCTCCCATAAAACCTAAAAGTTAAGTAGCAGGATGCAACAATGGGCTAACACTGAAATTCACCAAGCGAAGCAAGCCAGCAGTAGTACAGCGTCTCCTCTAATGAGTTGCCTCCAGACGGTCTAACATCAGAATCGATGGTTTCACAATGCATGATATCCAGACAGTGGCCTGATTATAACCAGCATATGGATGGCTGTGTGCTACCGCATAACTTCAGACTGAGAATAAGAGAAATGCCGCAGATTGGCTGAGATGGTAGGTCAATTGCAACACTAACTTGAGAATACAACACAAACTGGAAGCTAGATGACGCGTTTTTACATACAAAAGAAAGGAGTTTTTAGAATGTGGGAGAGTGTTGAAAAAGAAAGAAGGGAAATGGAGAAGGGTGTGTGTATGAGGAGGAGTGAGAACTGAACATGTTTAATGTACATTGGCCCTAGGCCACAATGCATATGAGGGGGAGTGTTAGCATTTCCATAACAATACGCATTTTTTAAGAATAATAAAACAGTCAAAAAAAGAGAGAGAGATTCAACTAAAACTCAGCCTAAACACCTTTACTGAAAACCACACACACAGACACACGCGCGCACGCATGCGCACACACGCACACCTACACACACTGCATGCTTTGTCAGCTTACTCTTTAACCCTCAATAAAGAGCATTTTGACTTGACACACACATACGCAGAGGAGAGGTAATGCTGAAGAGGCAATAGAGAGGATATACCGTAAAACCCCTAGCAAACGCCCACCACCCCTCCGCAGAGATTTAGGGCAAAATGGGGGGGGGGGGGGGGGGGGGGGTTGCTAGGGATACACCCCTTTGCACGAGAAATTTTGTAATTTTTGTTACAAAATTTAAAAAAAAAGTGCGTTACACATCTGGATACTCGCGCGATAAGAAAAGGGGAGGTGGTCGTTTGCCAGGTGTATTAGGATTGATTAATTTGAACTTTACTTAATTAAGTGTATTGCATTTTTCGTCTCCAACCCCCCCTTTCTTTTTCATATTCTCTTTTTGCTCTTAGAGTTGTGTGTGCTGGCTTTATTGTTGTTGCTTTGTCATTCAGAAAGGTGCTTGAAAGTGCTATGCTGTATTCACCATTTGAACGGGATAGGAGAGAAATGGAAAGAATGAAAGGGCAGAAACAGAACAGGACAGGAGATGAAAAGAGAAAGAGACAGGCAAAAAAACAATGATGCATCTTCGTTTTCAAGGTACCTCAAATGCTTTCAGTTCGTGAGACACTGAGTAGGACTTGTGTGCTTTCGTATGGCTAAATATTGCATTGTTTGACATTCACTGGAAGACGTTACTGAAAGATATGACGTGATTTACCCCCCCCCCCCCCATCCCCCACACACACCTAGCCCCCACCCCCACCCCCCAAAAACGCAAACCAGGAGCACTACGCGCAAACGGTAGAGTGAGCATCATCTGTTTAAAAAAAAAGGGTGGTGGGCGTTTGCTAGGTAGAAACCCCACTGCACAACTTTTGGCCAAGCATGGGGCGGTGTGGGCGTTTGCTAGGTACTGGGCGTTTGCTAGGGATTTTACGGTAATTGGAACTAAATTATTTAGATTTTTGTTCAAGCGAGAAAGAAGAGTACCTAATTCATACTGCACATGTGTAATAAAGAAACATAGCCTACCTCGTTGAAATCCTGGCTGGAGGCAATCTGCAGACCCACTATCAAGTGGTCCCCCATCTTCACGTCTGCGAACCCTGTTCAATGCATGCACACAAATGGTGAGAGAGTAAAATAGAATAATGTACGCGTATGCGCTTGTAGTAAGAGAAGTGGAGAAAGATCTCAGTGCTTGTGTACGTGCGTGTGTGTGTGTGCCTGTGAAGGCCTGTGTGTGTGTGTGTGTGTGTGTAAGCCTCTCTCTCTCTCTCTCTCTCTCTCTCTGTGCGTGCGTGCGCGATTGTGTTTTTTTTATATATTAAATTTAGAAGAGGGGTTAACAACAACATTACTCTTAAATGTTTCTTTTTAAAATATTAGTAACTTTGACCTTGAAAAGGTAGATTTCATGTGGTGGCCATATATTTAATAACTTTGGAGTTAAAGTCTCTAAACTGTGTGGGACATACAATAGGGACGACTGGGTACCGATTACGTTGTTGGCCTTGATCTTTGAGCTAGGACATAACCTGAAGCTCGTGTGCTCATGTCTTGATGGTGTTGATGGGTCTTTTTTCAGAGATCTTTAAATTTATAGGCCTACGAGTGTTATTTGAAGGATTTACTTCGATCGAGAACAATCTGGAACTTGTGACCGAAATTGTCACATATTTTGAGGAAATTAACCTGGCAACTTATCAAGCGACAGCTTACCCATTAATTTGTAGACCAATGCCATCACAGGCAGAAACAATGAGCGCAGTCGTTCAAAGCGCGTCAGCCAAGCTAGGAACCGCACTGCGAAATAGGGTCTCATAGTTCTGGGGGGAAAACAGAAAAGACACAACATACTGACATTTAAAAAGAAAGAAAAACAGCTGTAGGCCTATTGGCATTCAACATGATAGTAGTGAAGAGTTTGGACGTGACCACACACAAAACAAGCTGAAAAAGTGCAAAATCGGCCTAAGGTGGAAAGAAAAATGGCGTCTTGTACATTTCGTCCTAACGTGGAATGCCCCCTTGGGCCTAACGTGGAAAACTCCACGTATCCATGCGCATACGTATGTGTGTGCGTGCGCGCATGTATGTTTGTGCGTGTGTGCGCGTGCCTCACAAGAGCACATCTACTTTCACCACGAACACGCACAAAACTACGTCCAGTAAGTTTCGCAGCTGAAATGGCTGACGATCAAAAAAACCCAGCTGTTTTTGTTTGGGCATATTGCAACTTTTTCATAAAAAGTAATCAGTTTCGGACAATGTAGTGATTATACAGGAATAAGGTGGAAAGTACAAATCGTCCTAACGTGGAAAAATAGACTATTACTGTTCAATTTGTTACTGACTGTTTGTTCATGGCAATCTTTAACAGTTTTGAACCAAACTAGATTCTTCATGTGTAGAGTTTTTAATCATGTACTTTTGAACCCTGCATGTACGAAATGTGCATCCCACGTTAGGACGGACGGGAGATTCCCCACGTTAGGCCCAACCGTACATTCAACGTTAGGACGGACGGGAGATTCCCCACGTTAGGCCCAACTGTACATTCCACGTTAGGACGGACGGGAGATAGACACACAGAGATAGATACATATAGAGAGACAGAAAGAGAGAGACAGGGAGAGAAAGAGAGAGAGAGAGAGAGAGACAGGGACAGAGAGAAAGAGACAGAGACACAGAGAGACACAGACACACACAGAGACAGAGAGAGTGACACACAGAGAGAGTGACAGAGTGAGAGAGTAACACGGAGAGAAAGAGAGAGAGAAACAGAGAGAGAGAGAGAGAGAGAGACAGACAGACAGAGAGAGAGACAGAGAGAGAGAGTGTGACAGAGAGAGAGAGTGACAGAGTGACAGAGAGAGAGATAAACAAAAAGAGAGAAAGAGACAGATAGAGAGAGAGGGTGAGTAAGTGAGTGAGTGAGAGAAGCTTGCACATAATACACAAAGACACCTGCAGATGAATACACAAATGGGCTGAGAGTTACGCGCTCTCCCGATTCTTGCTGTCAGGCTTGCTCAGCAAAGCCTGACAGCAAATGTGAAGCGATTCGGTTAAGAAACTGCGGAGTTATTCGTGAAAAGGTGAAGCGGCGTATAGCACGCGCGTTTCTGAACCGATTCGCTTCCGGTTTGGCACACCGATTGTCACTGTCCCCGGTCATCTACCTGCCAAATTTGAAGGCAATCGGTCCAGAAATTCCGGAGATACGGGTGCCGAGAGTCCGGCGGATACGCATTTGCCAAACCGCGCAAATGACACGGCCGCCTCGGTTGCCGTTGCCATCGCCCCGTCAGGGCTCACAGCAAATTTGAAGCGATTCGGTCGAAAAACGGCGGATATCTCGACTTTATAAACAAAAATGTCGACTTATCCGTCAGTCGGATTTCTCGACTTCACAGACACTTTCAGAAGATAATGTCGACTTATACTCTTTGTGTGTGTGTTCGTGCGTGCGTGCACGCGTAGGGAGTAGGTAGGTAGGTGTGTGTATATGTGTGAGTGTGTGTACATGTATACGTGTGTGTGCCTGTAAGAAAGAGAGAGATGTATACGTGTGCTGTAAGAAAGAGAGAGAGAGAGAGAGAGAGAGAGAGAGAGAGAGAGAGAAATTATACAGTAAAGACGTTTCTTAAAGGTGGATTAAATTTTGCAAGACGTATGAACAATGCTCACTCTTCCATGGCAAAACAGCGAGAATTCAAGTTATGATATGACTGGCCATCAGAGTTGAGCTGAGCCATGGTGAACTCAAAGTGTCTAAAAGAAAAGATCTCTTAACTACGTACCGTAAAATACCGAGTATTAGCCCATCTAGTAGTATGAGCCCACCCCCCATTTGGAGGCTAACACTATACAAAGGGTGAAATATCTTGTAAAAGGGTGAAATCCCTTGGGCTGCAGCTCTAGAAACGCGTAACTCTCAGAGCAGCGCCAACGGGAAACGGGGCCTTATAACTCTGCCGTTTCTTAACCGAATCGCTTCAAATTTGCTGTACTCAGCGTTACCAGTACTTGGCGTTACCGTTACTAGGCGTTACCGTTACTAGAGAGAGCGCATCACTCTCAGAGCAGCGCCAACAGGAAATGGGGCCTTATAACTCCGCCTTTTCTTAACTGAATCGCTTCAAATTTGCTGTACTCAGTAAGGTGCGGGGGGTAGTAGAACGGGATGAGTGAAGAAGATGGAAGGAGGGAGAGAGACAAAAGTAATAATAATATTTCACGGACCCGGCGAAACCAGTACTCAGCGTTACCAGTACGGTGCATTGCCAGTACTAGGCGTTGCGCTAGTAGTTATAAAATGCTTACAGTATAAAATTATCCTTTTCTTCTTTTTTTTTTCTTCTTCTAATTTTCTGCTTATGATACCTTTCATCAAAATATGTGGACTCCTGTGTATGTATCCTTAAATATTCCTGTTTCGCGACACACTAAACATAAGGATGTGAACGCACAACAATGTGAACATAATATTGTTAAGAGCATGCCTATATAGTGTATAACGATTAGTTTTCTCTACTACATGTATATGTGCATGTATATAGTTCTCTCTACTACATGTATATGTGCATGTATATAGTTCTCTCTACTACATGTATATGTGCATGTATATAGTTCTCTCTACTACATGTATATGTGCATGTATATAGTTCTCTCTACTACATGTATATGTGCATGTATATAGTTCTCTCTACTACATGTATATGTGCATGTATATAGTTCTCTCTACTACATGTATATGTGCATGTATATAGTTCTCTCTACTACATGTATATGTGCATGTATATAGTTCTCTCTACTACATGTATATGTGCATGTATATAGTTCTCTCTACTACATGTATATGTGCATGTATATAGTTCTCTCTACTACATGTATATGTGCATGTATATAGTTCTCTCTACTACATGTATATGTGCATGTATATAGTTCTCTCTACTACATGTATATGTGCATGTATATAGTTCTCTCTACTACATGTATATGTGCATGTATATAGTTCTCTCTACTACATGTATATGTGCATGTATATAGTTCTCTCTACTACATGTATATGTGCATGTATATAGTTCTCTCTACTACATGTATATGTGCATGTATATAGTTCTCTCTACTACATGTATATGTGCATGTATATAGTTCTCTCTACTACATGTATATGTGCATGTATATAGTTCTCTCTACTACATGTATATGTGCATGTATATAGTTCTCTCTACTACATGTATATGTGCATGTATATAGTTCTCTCTACTACATGTATATGTGCATGTATATAGTTCTCTCTACTACATGTATATGTGCATGTATATAGTTCTCTCTACTACATGTATATGTGCATGTATATAGTTCTCTCTACTACATGTATATGTGCACACAAACGAAATATCCACTGATTTTTGTTTCTTCCCATTCAAGATACATTTATGCTCATCTGCATAATATGGTTAGTACATGTGCACATACTGACATTTTGTTTGGGTGTCATCTTTTCTTCTTTTTTTGTTTGTTTTTGTTTAGTTGTTTTTTTGTTTTAATTAAGTTAGTTATTCTTTGATCAATATATATGCATTAATGAATCCACTCATTATTCAATTTATCTGTTATTATATGTTGTTTATGTATGTATATTGCTGTGTTGTTTTGTGTGTGTGTTGTTTTGTTTTGTTTTTTAAGTTTATGTATTGTTCATGTTAAAAAAGAAAAAAAAAGGTTAAAAAAACAAACCAAAAAAACAAACAAACAAACAAAAACCACTTTGAGATCACGTGATCGAATCGTATCGTACAGTCGTACGATTTTAGCGGACGTGTGGCTGACCCTTAAGACTAGAAATGTCGAGTTCCCACTTCCCCAAGTACCTTAATCTACCATGTTTTTTCACCCATTAAAACACCAAACATATTTTATCTTTCATATATTAACCCTTCAATCTTCAATCTTCAATTGTTTTGGTCACACCGTCTAATTTGACTATTAGTGACTCGGAGGCTGCGCAATGCGTATATACTACTTTTAGAGAAGAAAAAAGAAAGAAAGAAAGAACTGTCCTATCTTAGATTGTGTGTGTGTGTGTGTTTATGGACCATGGACCTTTTTTTCGCAGTATCCAGGCAAGACCAATCCGGCTACAGTAGCGGTCTCCGAGGGCAAACCCCGACCGGCACAGCTCCTGCCCTTTGACTGCCAGAAAATTTGAGAAAACAAGAGTATGAAAAACGGAACTGTTAGAGGCAATCTGCCAAAATGATCCGGAGCTTGACTGTTTTAAAGTTTAAAAAAAAAATGCACCCAGGTAATTTTTCTTCATCCGATACTTCATCCAAAACATGTAATACATGTACAGCTGATTTCAGTTTTATTAAGGAATATTTGGGTGGCATTTCTTGCCATCCTATATGTTCTCTTTTAGTTGAAAAAGTAATCAAACAGATATAAAGTGCATGTATGTTTATGTATAGAGCAAGAAGAGATTATGAGAGAGAGAGAGGCAGGCAGGCAGAGAGGGAGGCAGGTAGGCAGACAGTACAGCCATTACCCATACAAATAGATAGACAGAGGGAAAGAGATTAGTTAGACTGAATGACTTCAAGACCTCTCTACACGTTGAAACAGAAACAGATTACAAAAACAGAAAGACACAGACTGATTGACTGAGAATGCAAACAACAACAAAAATATCTTCATCACTTTTAATTTGACTCATATAAATTGATGACATTTGCTAAAATATTTGCTATGTAATTCATACACACATTCCTTTTATTTAGAGCAAAGCTCAACATATATACATACATGTCAGACGTCAGATACATACAATAATAATGCTAAACAGAACTGTCTCATTAACTCAATAAAACAGTTTAAACAGAAGTGACTTTCTTCAATATTACCTGTACATTGACATATCGATTCAGTAATTTCACTTTGAATGGGGGAAGATTAGGACTTAACGTCGTCTTAATAAGCACATTTTGAACACTTTTCAAATTTCCTCTAGAAATCGTTTCTCTCAGGTTTGGCTCAAAATAGGACCAATCCTATAAAGACAAAACTCTGTCATGTAGTTTTCAATGTTAACAATTCAGTTAGCTTACCTGGTTCTGGTTGAAGCACTTGAAAGAGCGCTTACAAAGCTATGAATTCAGTCTCACTGGGAGAGCACACTGACAGATAAAAATCATCTCAAATGAGGTCTTTTAAGGGAGGGGTCTTATAAGGGAGGTAATTTTAATACTTACAAAGAAGGGTAATGTCTCAGAGAAGTAGGTCTTTTGTGGGAGGGAGTCTTACAATGGGAGGTCTTGTAAGGGAGGTGCCACTGTATCTGTACTGTTAGGGTATACATGTATCCGACACTCTTGATGATAAAGAACACACACACACAAAGCAGTCACACGAATAGCAGCATACATAGCAACAATGTAATTTACATCAATGCTGATATCAATGGTTAACTCTTCTAGCGCCTTGTAGTTTGGGACGTTCTTGGTTGTCCATTGCATTTCAACAGACAAGAGGGAGGAAACTATTTTGTCCGAGTTGCTTTAATGAAAAAAATCACTGACATAAGCTCTAAAAATAGACAAACACATGGCAGGGATCTTGGCAGTGAATGACTTTGCATTTGGTGGGAGTGTAGTGATGTACTTGGCGAATATATTTGCCCACGGTGCTAGAAGAGTCAAACAGTAAAGTATCAAACAGTAAAGTAACTGATGTAAACAACACCGGGATATTTCATGAAAGCATACATACTAGTACACAAAACAACAATGTCAGTCATTTCAAACACACTCACATGCACAATCTAATTTCCTTAAAACCATGGATTAAACAGATGTAAATAACACCGGGATTTTTTTTCTTCATTAACTCTTCTAGCGCCATGTATTTTTAGACGTTCTTGGTTGTCTGTTGCATCTCAACCCACATGAGAGTGGGTGGGGTGGGGTGGGGGTAACTATTTTTTGAATGCGCATGTATTGCTTTAATGGGGAAAAATCGCTGACATAAGCTCTGAAAATAGACAAACACACGACAGGCCACTTGGCCGTGAATGTCTTTGCATTTGGTGGGAGTGAAGTGTGATGTATTCGCCTATGGTGCTAGAAGAGTTAAAAGATACATAGAATGTAACTGTAATGTTGATTCTTATCACATAAACACCAACATTTCATGTAAAAAATACACAGGAAAATAAACTATAAAGATAATATACCCGTGATCAAGTACACACATACTCAAGATAAAAAAAGCTCAAGCACACAACTTCAATGATTGTTCGCATGTTTAAGTATCACACACTGACCGTGAATAGACTCGAATCCCTATGCGATATATCGTTTGTCTTCATACTGAGGATAAGAACTCTGAGATCATCTATCTACACACTGACCGTGAATAGACTGGAATCCCTATGTGATATATCGTTTGTCTTCATACTGAGGATAAGAACTCTGAGATCATCTATCTACACACTGACCGTGAATAGACTGGAATCCATATGTGATATATCGTTTGTCTTCATACTGAGGATAAGAACTCTGAGATCATCTATCTACACACTGACCGTGAATAGACTGGAATCCATATGTGATATATCGTTTGTCTTCATACTGAGGATAAGAACTCTGAGATCATCTATCTACACACTGACCGTGAATAGACTGGAATCCATATGTGATATATCGTTTGTCTTCATACTGAGGATAAGAACTCTGAGATCATCTATCTACACACTGACCGTGAAGAGACTTGAATCCCTATGTGATATATCGTTTGTCTTCATACTGAGGGTAAGAACTCTGAGATCATCTATCTTCACACTGACCGTGAATAGACTTGAATCCCTATGTGATATATCCGGCTTGATTACAAATGATCTATCTTAGTGTGTAGATAGATGGTCTCAGAGTTCTTACCCTCAGTATGAAAACGAATGATATATCACATAGGGATTCAAGTCTATTCACACACTCTCCCGGTCTATAGGGCAACATGTGCAGCATGCAAATCAAAGATTGCATGATTGTGCAAAACCCCTTCAGCTTGGTGTTTTCTCCTATTTTCCCGACTTCATCCATGTGTCAATGGGCATAATATCTATTTTCAATCACAAGAGGTTCACACATGGAAGGAAAAGGACGGTCATTCACCCCTCCTACACTATATCAGGGGCGTAGCAAGCCTTCTAGAAGTGGTCAGGCTGAAATGGGGGGTATGGGAGACTTTTAACACTCTCCAGAAGGTGTTTTTGGGGGGTGGGGTGGCGAGTCTGGGGGGTTTGCCCCCAAGAAGCTGACGATGGTTTAAATGTAAAAGATGCAATGGAAGCTTCTCCTGGAAGAATAATAAGTGAATTTGCAATCCACATTGTTCTCTAGTCATCCCATGACTGTGACCATCGATTCCATCACCACTCCAACTGCACCCTCTCTTCATCACCCCACGCACCTACATGTATGCATGTATTCATGTATGTATGTCAGTTAGTCGTTTCTGACCATGACTGCTAATAGCAGTCAGGCAGATATTCCTGTGGGCTAAGATTATTTACCTGGGATAGAAGTTGTTTATAGTGGTGATGACTTGCCTAGAAAAATGCAGTTTGTGTTAATGCAAGTGTGTGTGTGTGTGCGCGTGCGCACATTTTTGTAAGTGAAAAAAATGGTCAGGCTCTAGCCTGAGTGCCTGACCTGTATAGAAAGGAGAAAGGTGGCAGAGTGCTTAAGACGTTCGCCTGCCAAATGTAATGCGTGACTGCAATGTGAGTGACCCAGGTTTGAATCCCGGCCTCGCCCTTTCTTTCTAGCTTGACAGGAAAATTTAACTGAACGCCCAGTCCAGTCCTTCAGATGGGGACTTAAAGCTAGTCTGACCCATGCGCTTTACGCACGTAAAAATCCCACGGCAGTTGAAAGTCTATAAGATCTAGGGAGAAATCCTGCTGCCTGGTATGGACAAATTGATAGCTAGGTTTTCCAAGTGTGCCCACACCCCCTCCTCTTGCTGCGACGTGCTCTCTGGGGGAGAGCAGCCTGAATTTCACAGAGACAAGTTTCTGTGACTAGAATATACCAAATATCACAGCCCCTAAACAGCTACAGTGCTTTTGGCCTCTACACTGTCATCGTTCATTCTACCATGAAAATCAGGGGGTTGGAATCAGAACATGAAATAGGTCCCCAGATTTTTAGGGGGTCACCTGGATATTTTAGGTCTATTATTTTTGTCACTTTTCAAAATTGTGTGTGAAGTGAAAATCTGGTACATTTAGTGACTTACTGGTCTGAAACCTAAAGCGTCAGATGGCAATTTTGAGTGTCGAAGATGCACGTTTCTGGGTCACTATTGAACACGAATGTTGTCGTTTTCCACGTGTTTCAGCAGCTTCATCACCTGCTCCATGACGATGGGGCTGTAGGCTTTGTGCGCTATGTGGCCCCCCCTCTCAAACTGCAGTGCACGGGCAAACACCTCTGTGGCCGGCTCTGAAACATGCACACACACACAATGGAGTCATACAAAAATGTTTTACCGATCAATATTTAAAGTTAGTCTGGAATTTGTAAAAGGCAATGATTAAGAATCGTTTTCAACTATTGCCTTTGACTAAATATAAGGTTATCGTATGCACTGCATAAAACCTGTCCTTTATTACGTCCTCTTAGCGGGCTAGAAACAACAAAAGGCTCAAGAAGCAACTGCTGTTGTGCACGGCCGGCTGGGCTGGATTTGGGTGATACAGTGGAACCTCCCTTATAAGACCTTCAAAAATCATCCAAAATGAGGTCTTAAGGGAGGTCATTTTAATACTTACAAAGAAGGGCAATGTCTCAGAGAAGTAGGTCTTATGTGGGAGGGAGTCTTATAATGGGAGGTCTTGTAAGGGAGGTTCCACTGTAGTGGAGATGTCTTGGTCAGTGTACACGCCCACTCTCTGGAGGACAGCTGGACAGTTCCCCAAAGGCCAAATAGCCCCCTGGGCTGCAGCAATAAGAGCCAGTGAGAAGGACTCACAGTTTGAAAGTCATAGATGTTCACTAAAGACTAAACCAGACATCATTTTTCTATATGGTAAAAATATCATTTGTTAGGCTCTTGCTGACCTACTGGCCCAACCCCAAGTTGATATCAAATAATTATGAAAAAACCCATTTGAGAACTTTACGGGAACAAACAGACTGACATTAAACGCACAGGTACATCAAAATGCATTATATGGTTAACTCACTCGTCAATGGCAGATTCCATTAAGTTCGAAATCACATGACCACAAATAAGTCATGTAAAGTTAGGGACCAACATTTTCAGAGAAGATTACCAACACCATACACTAAACGATCATAAAATATTAAATTCCATACTTTCGTCATTTGTCTCCTGTTGACGGAAACAGCTTACACATAGAAAGAAGGAAAACTCCACATTCCTATTTTTGACCGCTTTCCAGCCAAAAACCAAAAGTAAAGTCTGCAATGATTGCTTAATTTCAAGAGAAGAAAGGTCAAAGCAAACTAAAAATAGATTATGACGTGATTCTTCAAAGCTGCTTACATGCCAGAAATCAAAACCAAACTGTCATAAGCCTGATCAGGTTCATTCGTCCTGAGTGAATTAATGAGGCATGTGCACTAACACAGACATGTACAGCAGTGATGATTCTATCTTCAAATCAGGGGGTCAGAATCAGATACGAAAAATATCTCTTGATATTTAGGGGGTCACCTGCATATTTTAGGCCTCTCTATAAAAGTTGTGAACATTTAAAAAAAAAAAGCACTTTGCATCACATGAACATTTGCTACATTTGGCGATGCACTGGTCTAAAATCCAGTGCGTCAGATGGGGAGCTTTGAGCACCAGAGACTCACATATGTGACCCAGCACCACGAAAGGGACATTAAGTCGCTGGGCTAGTTTCTCACAACAGGCTTGGAAAATCAAAAATATAATTTTTTGTCAATTTTGAGTTATGGGTATTTTTGTGTTCTCTAACATTTTTTCTTTCATATTTATAAAGGACATATATTTAATATGGTCTCTAAATGGTCTTATAAGTGCTTTAAAATGGGTAGGTCAATGCTTTTTCTTCAGCTAAGCTAAACTTTGGATTGATTTTTCTCAAAATGACCAACGCTCACCCTATTAACTTTAATTTAAATGCTAATAACTTTGGAATGGATAAAGATACAACAATGGTTCTTGTATCAACAGAAAGAGAATCATCTGAAGTTTTAAAGGTATAATTTTCTCATAATGGTCATTTTGATACTTAAAGACCCACCACGTCACGTGTCAAAATCACGGTTTACATGTGTTTTCCCTCTTATCGCTGGTAAGAAATCTTAACCCTTTAATTCCTGACGCTCTGTGCGCTCAATCACCTCTGAAATCCTAGCCCAAGGGACGTCACTCCGCACAAAAGGGGGGGTAGCGTCAGAAAAATAATAAAATAAAATATACCCTAGCAGATTTTGTGTGTTTTTTTGTTTTGAATGTGTTGCCGAGATGTCTGTCTGAGTTGCAAAAGGAATTTCAAGATGTTATGGGGATGCATGGCTCCACAAAAAAAATCAAAATGCCAAAGTGTATTAGCAAACTGCATTCACTAGTCATTCACTGCCTACTTTTGCAGACTGGTGAAGCCTAAGACGACTGAAATGGAAATGTAGATCAAAACCATTCACTTACCCTTTCACTTCACGATCTTATAATTCCTATATTTCACAAAAAAGGGAATTTTCATCGCTGTCATCACTCAGTGGATGCAATAACGACTCATCATCCATGATGTAAAAGTCGGGAAAATGCCGATGTCAGTAGCACGACTTCAAAAATTCGCATCGATCGAACAAACACAAGCTCGCTGCCGAAATAGGTCAGAATACACTCCTTACTCATCACTTCGCGATCTCATAAGTCCCATCTTTCACAAAAATACGACTATTCATCGCTTTCCTCAGTCAATGGACGCCATAACTGTTCATCATCCATATTGGAAAAATCGCGAAAATGCCGAAGTCGGTCACTAATTTTCAAAAATTCATATCTTTCAAACCAATCGGCCTAGAAGCCATTGCAAGCAACAGGACGGAAGTGTAATCTGTAGCGAAAGCGAGGCTGAAGCGCTCACGTGACTGCCATGTGATAGAAACAAAATGGAAGCGCCCAAAGCGGCCACGTGGAATCCGTACGTTCCCAGCATTTACGATCCGGTTTTTTTCTGAACGTTCCCGAACGTTCACCGAACTAAAGGGTTAAGAAATCGTCCTAGCATAAGAGGGAATGTGACACGTGACGTGGGGGGTCTTTAATGTCCCTTTTGTGGTGCTGGGTCACATATGTGCATGAAAATGAAGACAGGATGGGCCAACCTTGGTCCACAGGGGTGCCACTCAGGGGGGCCTGCTGCTTATTAGCGTCCACTTTGGTCACCACACTAGGGGGAACCTTCAGATGCTGGAACAGCATCTCCTCATAGACGGACTGCTCCACAATCTTGTCGTTCAGTGTGTACACATACAGCAGTGGCAGCTGTTTCCTCTGGATCTGTTTTGCATGCTGTCTTGTCTGTAAATAAACAAATGAACAAAAAAATGAATGAATAAATAATAGAAATAAAGCACACTGTAAATAAACAAATAAAATAATAAATAATAGAAATAAAACAAACAACGAACGAGTTATCTCAATGTAGTTCCTCTGTAAGCTCCTGACAGATGTAATCTAAAGATGTATTTATTTATTCACTAAGACAATTTTGTATGTGCTACCGCTACCAGTCAGCCATCTCTCTAAAGTGTCAGGCAAGAACACTTTAGTATTCATAGCGTTACCAATATATCGATAGATATTTGATAGAAGGTGCCATCAGCCTTCTTTAGTCCTAATAATATACACATTAATATACATACATTAATATTCAATTGTCTGAAGTCCAATCCTCTGAAACCGTGGTACAAAGACCACCAAGGCCCCAGACTGTAGAGGGACAACACTGAAATCAGTTACCACCAGGACCAAAAAGGCTTTATGCAGTGAGAAATCCCTGTAAAATCCTATTTAACAGAAAAAGATGACATCGACTGAAAAGGCAAAACCCCTAACAAGAGAAGCCAATCCTCTGTCAGAAATTCTCAATCCTCTGAAATGTGCAGATCCTCTGACAATAGGTCTGATGCCTGATGTTTGCATTAAGACTGTGCAATGCTTACCTCCTCAAAGTCCTGACTGGAGAGAATTTGCAGACCTGTTATCAGGTGATCCCCTCCTTTCACACCTGAAAAACCTGTAGAAAACATGTTAAGTGATGAGGCAGGTAGGTAGGTGGGGGTGGGGAGGGCAATAAGGTGAACAGATGGAGGGGAGGGGGCAGGCTATCTTGTACTTTAGTCCCCCCCACCCCTTCTCAACATTTTGCATTGATTTTTTTTTAATACTGATAAGCAACATGTACTCTGCCATTCTTGGGAAAGGGCTTGGATAAGCCAAGGGTTATTTTCAAAAAAACTGAAAGAAGCAGACTTTGAGATTAAGGGTTGTAAACATGAGGGGGTGACTAAAGTGCAAGATTGACAGGAGACAGGAGGGGTGTGTGTGTGTGGACAAGTGAAAGGTTGGAAAAGAAAATGGGCATAAAGGAAATGCAAGGTTGGGGGATGAAGGGAATAAATGAAAATTGACGACAAAAGAGCTGAGGCTTCGGAAAAAAAAGTGTTGATACACAAATTGAAAGACTTGAAAGCCAGTTCCTCTGGCTACTTTTGCTTTTTATGGGACTCACTACATTCCCCCCCCGTTAACCCTTTTGCCGCCAGCCATTTTTCAGCAAAAACATTCCATTAAACTTACCTGGGTAGAGATGTCTGTAAAAAAATTCCTCTGTAATATTCGGAATTCCTCTGTGACATATCTTCCAAAATGAAGAGAACAGGGTCTTTGGATAACAGACCCTGATTTTATGCCTTTTTGTGACATGGGTGTTAAATCATTATATACCGATGTACAAGTAGTGCAAAGAGGCCTGCCAGCCGTGAGATATAAAACAATATCCAGAGATATCATTTGCATATATTAACCCATAGGCTCAGTGTAAATGCGCGTGAGAAAAGGTGTAAGAATACACCGTTGCTATTAGAAACTTGACGTCACAGTTATATATCTCACGGCTTGTACACTCGCGTGCGACTATCTGCAGTACTCAAACCATATTTTCTTTATTTGCATTAAGTGATGATTAGTAAAACAAAAAGCCCAAACATACTCTTAACCCTATGCCTTAACCCGACAAATGCAAAAGGTTGTTTATGATGAACATTTTACATTGGAAAAAAATAGTGAAGAGTAAGTTTTAGTGAAATTGCAAATGATAAAAATAGCGGATGACAACCACATACAGCGCCTTCTGAGCAGGACACCAAAAAACGTCATCTTAATGAACTTACGCAATCACTGAAATTACGTCATCATTGAAAGTTCGTCATTGGCGAAATGACAATAACTATGGCCTGTGATTGCAGTGTAAAATGAATATGTCATTGTAAAGGCTATTTTTGTATGCAGCAAATTCCAGTAGGTTCATGTTTCGATTAATAATCAGTTTCCTTTCATAATGTATCAATGTGCAAGATCAAAATAGCTCACAACTTTCTAACTTGGAGAACTATATTATTTGTGGATGAGTGGGATTTTCTTGCTACGGTGAAGTGGTTAGTATTATTTTAGATCTGCATGCATGGCCGTCTCGCTTCTTCGTTGCGTGTTTGATTATCATCTGAAAGAGGTAAAATATCGGTATATATCCGTTATTAGGATTTGCGAGTGAGATATTGCTTTCATCCTATCTCTTGTGGCTTGCTGTTTATCACACTCGGTCTCTGACCTCGTGTGATAAACAGCAAGCCACTTGAGATAGGATAAAAACAATATCACACTCGCAAATCCCAATAACTGATAGTGGTGCATAAATGTGACATTGGCGGTGAAAGGGTTAAGGAGAATCCCAAGGGAGTTAATTGCAGTCAGCTGAACACTAACAACATTTAAAAAAAATACATTTACCTAGGAATTTTATTTTCTTGGGGGGTATTTAACAAATTACAGCCATATAATAATAATAATAATAACAATAATAGTGAAGCATTTATATAGTGCACCCTTCCGCCAAATGTGGAGCTCTATGCACTTAACCCCCAAAAAATTATAAACAAGAAAATCAACAAAGACAAATAATTGCTCACACACATGCAAATAAGCACATACCCCGCCCCCCCCCCCCCCCCACACACACACACCATTACCATCACCACCACTCACCCTACCCCAAAGCACAATACATAATACAACTGTTGAATAAAGCATCAACATTCTCTCTCTCTCTCAACAAAGCTGACGTAAACAGTCAACTAACATGGGGGGGGATAGAATCAAGAAGTAACATGGCCTAAAGGTTGTGATGTACTTTGAATAGGTGGGATTTGAGAGCTGATTTGAAAGATGGTAAGGACCGGATACGGCGAATTTCGTGTGGCAAGGAATTCCAAACTGATGGGGCCGAAAAGGAAATGAAATATGGCCTGCGAACGCAGAAAAAGAAGAAGTAGTGATTGTATATTTACAAAGAAAGTTACCTAAGACACTGTAGATAAACACCAGCAAAGGCATCATTATGAAATGCAGTTGTTTGATGCGCAGCAGCCATGCCAGTGTGTGTACGGCAAACTGAGGTCTCAGGGTTCTGAACAGAAAACACAAAGAAAGAGAGAGAGAAGAAAGAGTGGAGACTGATCATGATGGTAGTATATAGATGCGGTAATGATAATGATGATGATGATGATAGTTGTAATGATGGTGATGATGACGACAATGATGATGGCGATGATGATGATCGTAGTTGTGATGGTGACGATGACAACAATGATGATGATGATGATGATAATGATAATGATGGTGATGATGACAATGATGATGGCGATGATGATGATCGTAGTTGTGATGGTGATGACGACGACAATGATGATGGCGATGATGATGATCGTAGTTGTGATGGTGACGATGACAACAATGATGATGATGATGATGATGATGATGATGATTGTAATGATGGTGATGATGACGATAATGATGATGTCGATGATGATGATGATGATCGTAGTTGTGATGGTGATGATGACAACAATGATGATGATGACAATGAAAATTAACCACTACCACCACTGGTCCAGGAAGTAGATCCATGCATCTGTCTTGATTCAGTTTATTAAAGAGTGTGTGAGAGAGATGTTAAGAAACATAAAAAGACAGCAAAGATTGAATTTTTATTCTCCTTCAGCTTACCACAATCATGAGTATACAATCGCTTGTTCACCCCCAGGCATTGTACGCATACAATATAACATGAAAAGAAACAGGAGAAAACTTTGTATTTTCTGCTGCCCACAGAACCTCCTCGCCAAACTGCAGAAAATTCAGAACAATGCTGCACGCCTTGTCTTCCAAATTCTTTCACTCTACCCCTATACTTGAATCTCTTCGCTGGCTTCCTGTCGGCAGACGCATTGAATATAAGCTCTCTCTACTCTGTTACAAATCTCTGAATGGTCTGGCTCCTTCTTATCTAGCTGATCTTCTGAAAGTTTAGACACCTCTTAGACAGTTACGCTCCTCTTCTGACACTTCTCTCCTCCGGATCCCTTGTTGCCGCACCAGAACCCTTGGCGAACGCTCTTTCTCTTTTCAGGCTCCTTCCACTTGGAATAAATTCCCTTTACCTCTCCGTTCTGCCAACTCCCTTTCTTCATTGAAGTCTTCTCTCAAAACTACTCTCTTCAAATCATAGTCTGCTTCTTTTCCTTTCAAAGTACTGTGCCCCTTCCATGCACATGTGTTTGTGTGTGTGTGTGTTTGTGGGTGTGCGTGTGTGTTTTGTGTGTGTGTGTGTGTGTGTGTGTGTGTGTGTGTGTGTGTGTGTGTGTGAGTGTATGTACGCGCGCATGTGTGTGTGTGTGCTTAACATATTTTTGACTTTCATTTGTTTCTATTGATGGTTTATTAATTTATTAATAACTTATTTATTATTGTAAGCGCTTAGGGCTTATTTAAGATTAAGCGCTAGAAATGCCTATTATTATTATTATTATTTTTGTTCATGGACCCACCGATGAGGTCTGCCTCCAACCGGGTTGAACAAGCAGAGGGACTTTATCTTGTCCGACTGCGCCGCAATGTTGTACCCAACCCACGCCCCAGCACTGTGGCACATCACTGCACCCACTCTGAAAGAACAGGAAGAAAAACATGGCAACGATCAGCATCAGTGGCCAACAATTCTTTTCCCCTGCTGTCAACATGGAAAACTTGTAATCATGAAATTAAGAAAACGGTAGGGCCATTTCTTAGGGACACAATAAAAAATGATTGTGACTTTACCCATTTCTTACTAAAAACTTTATTCATACTTTAAAAAGACTGTTTGCTGTTTCTTCTATTCTAAGTACACACATAAACGCCAATTATATAAACTTCTTTTGCAAAGATCTAAATGTTCTATTTTTTTATTTTTAGAATGCACACTTGAAATGTGCATGGTAGCTAGCAAATGGATCAATGATTGTGAAGTTAGAGCTAACCAATTGACTGACAATAACAGTGCAATTATATGAGTATGAAGAACATACATTATTATACAATACAATATGTTGTCAATACACAATAAACACAAATCAATAATCATGGGATACATTTTTTAAATAAAAATCACACTTTGGGATTTTTCTCTATGCGATTTGTTATCATAGCAAATAAATACTTCCATCTAAAACAATGAACAATAAAAATGCTTCAAGCGTCATGCCTTTCTATGCCAAGTTGATCCAGAACCTGAAACACAACAGAGGCCAGACTGGAGCAGGAGAAGCTCAGGTGATACAGCTTCCAGGACTCGATCACACCACTTTCAGAACCTGAAACAGCAACAAAGTTATTCATACTGTATTCAACAAACAATGAAGATTGGAGAGGAGAAGATAATGCAATAAACAAAGAAATTGTCATTTATATATATTATACATTTAAAACTAATAAAAGGCACATAGCTCCTATCAGAGCCATCTATGACACTCATTCCAATAGCTCTGTGCAGGTTAAAGACACAGAAAACAAGCAACAAACAAACAAAACTTTCTTTTTTAAATATATTGATTTTATTATTTATTTTTTACGATGGCTTGGAGTAAAAATGGATTATCTTTAGACAGTCCATTGACGTATTATTGGAATTTATTACAAAAACTAATAGCTTGTATCAAACAATGACTGCAGAAATATAAAAAAGGGGGTTTTGCTTTTTATATTTCTGCAGTCTTTTTTTTATACAAATTATTAGTTTTCGTAATAAGTTCAATAATATGTAAAAAAAAAGATAGTCTGTTTTGACTCCAAGCCATCATTTAAATGTTTTTTTAATGAATTCTGTTCACTTCAAAATCCCTAAAACCAAAATATATCAGATTCTACGACCTGACGGGCCGGGGTGTGGCTGTAAGTTCTAACTTGGAATGTGCGGCTTGGAAGCAAAGCCAATGTACAGCCCAGAAACTTGTGTGAAAACTTATAGTACAGAATTTTGCAAACAAATCAACATCACTAAAACTAATAAAAGTGCCTAGTGAAAGACACCATTAATAATAAAACAAAGTTCAAATAAACTGGAATCCATAGAAACCCACTTACCTGGCAATGTGGTGCCGATGAAACGCACATTGTTTTCTGACAGTCTCTGGATGCATGGCTCAAAGTCTGTCGGCAATCCAGGAATTCCATGCACGCCAAGCACTATGGGTTTGCCACAGTCCCCCGGATCAGTATCGATCACAGATACATTAAAGTCAATGATCCTGCCTTTGGTCTGGATGCTCTCTTGGCTTACCCGCACTTTATGCACGTGGTAAGGATGATCGGGAGCACTGTGTTGCATTGTCCGTGAAGTTTTCACTTGAAAAATGTTGGTCGATTTATGACTAAGATGTTTGCTGAAAATTTCTGTAGCTGTGCATTTGGATGTGAAAAGCCTTAATCTTACACAATGCGCTAGAAAGTTCATGTTGAAATATGGCTGAACTATAAATGATATATTTTACACTTATACTACAGGCTGCAATAAAATAATTGGATTATATTCACATTTGTGCTCATGAGGGAGATAATTACTGACAGAAATAAGCTGGACAGGTTACTTTTTCAGTTAATCGATTTTCTTATTCTCCAAACTCTTACGGGCGAAAATGTGGATTTTAATAATAATAATAATAATTAGCATTTATAGCGCCTAATCTTAAAAAAGCCGTAAGCGCTTACAATAATAAATGAATAAACCAGCAAGCAATATAAATAAAGAAACGACAAAAATATATTATACACACGCGCGCGCACGCACACGCACGCACTAAACACAGACACACGCATGCACTAAACACACACACACACAAACACACACACGAACGCACCACACGCGCGCACACAAATAAACAACACGCATGCACACAAACACGCGCGGATGGAAGGGGCACAGTACTTTGAAAAGAAATATAGCAGGCTATGATTTGAAAAGAGTAGTTTTGAGAGAAGACTTAAATGAAGAAAGGGAGTTGGCAGAACGGAGAGGTAAAGGGAGTTTATTCCAAGAGGGGGCCTGGAAAGAGAAGGAGCGTTCGCCAAGGTTCTTGGTGCGGTAACGAGGGATCTGGAGGAGAGAAGTGTCAGAAGAGGAGCGTAACTGTCTAAGAGGTGTGTAAAGGTTCAGAAGATCAGCGAGATAAGAAGGAGCCAGACCATTCAGGGATTTGCAACAGAGCAGAGAGAGCTTGTATTCGATACGCCTTCCGACAGAAAGCCAGTGAAGAGATTCAAGCATTGGGGTAGAGTGAGAGAATTTGGAACACCTCAGTACAAGGCGAGCAGCATTGTTCTGAATTTTCTGCAATTTAGCGAGAAGATTTTGTGGGCAACCAGCAAGAAGGGAATTGCAGTAGTCTAAACGAGAGAGAACAAAGGCAGAGATAAGAGTTTTGGTGGCGTCTTCAGAGAGAAGATGACGAACAGAAGCAATGCGACGGAGTTCCAGATAGCAAGCACGACAGACAGAGGAAATTTGAGTTTGAAAAGAAAGTGTTTGGTCCAGTGTGAAGCCAAGATTGCGAACGCTTGCAGAAGTCTGAATGAGAGAGTTCTCTAGTTGGATAGAAGTAGGGAGCGAGTTTGTAGACAAAAGTCTCTTGGGGACAATGAAAATAATTTCAGTCTTGTCGTTGTTAAGCTGGAGTTTGTTGTCAGTCATCCAAGCCTTGATGTCAGAAATGCATGACTGAGTTCGTTCAATGATAGAAGGAAGCTGAGAGATATCGTCAGACCTGTAAACCTGATTGTCATCAGAAAAGCACATAAAATACGTTTGTCACTTATGTGAATTATAAGTTTTCAGGGGACGAAGTGTGAGGACGTTGCATTGCGTAAGGCAGGCTTACTGTAGGTCACAATCAGTCACTCATGCAGCTATCCCTTCACTTGCTAGCACAGCTACCACTTTAATTTCTGCCTGCAACTTGGACAGATATATACAGGTACATCGAGGGTAAATTTCATTAGAAGTAGACGACTATTAATATTAATAACAAATGCTGCCTAGGAGCTGGATGCTTCAAAGGCATTTGATCGTTCACTGATAATTTTATTGACACACAATGTCTATCAATATCTTAATTTTTGTTTGTCCATTTCTTTTCAGTAAGATTCCTTGTATATTTCAAGTACCACGTTTCTCTCGTGTCATTCACTTGATTCACAGTATCATGAGCAGCTTGCATGTGATTATTTATCATTTTATGTCCTTAGGTTCCTCACAGATTCCTTTCCGCTGGAAGGCTAGCACAGTAGCAGCCTGTAGCGGGTCTTGGAAGAGTTCTGGATCTGGATCTGGATTTAGTACGTTGTAGGAGCCTATATATGTAATAACGGATTTGGAGAGCGCATTGAGAGTTAAAATTGATGCCTTGATGGTAATGACATAAAGGATTTGAAATTAATGTCTTGATGTTAATGACATTAATTTGATTAAGGCTATACAAATTTCTGTCTTGATGGTAATGATACAAGGGAATTAACATTTCTGTCTGGATGACACAGAAAGAATTACAGTTGCTGTCTTGATGGTAATGACAGCCTGTCTTAAGTTTTTATTGGCCATAGTCCTTTCTTTCATAGTATCCAGGCAAGACCAATCCGGCTATCGTAGCGGTCACCGGGGACAAACCCCGACCGGCACAGCTCCTGCCCTTCATTTATCAGTACTCTGGTCTATGGCCCCTAACCTATAATTTAGTTTTTAGTTGGTGCAGGCCCTGGTGGACTGCCCAGCGCTGATAATGCTGCGCTGGCGGGGCCTGCTTCGGTGGAGGCGTCAGTCATCTGATTCCATTCCACGACTGTCCTGACAAAATATGAGTTCTTATACTGTTCTGTATGGCTTGGTCTGACTTTGAAGCCTCGAGAATTGTTTAGTGCCTGCCTCTTCATGATGTTATCACTATCAAAGTCCTTGAAATGTGTTGGCTTGATCCTTCTGCGGTCAGAGGTAACTGGAGTCAAAAAGGCCTCGGGTGGCAATGCTGGAATCTGGCCCTCAGCAATCTTGTACAGCAGGTTTAGACGCTGCTGTCTGCGCCGTTCTTCTAGCGTTTGGAGGCCTAAGTCTGCTAGCATCTTTGTCACACAGCCTGAGGTCTTAGACTTGTACTGTTGTAGTCCTTTGACCCAAGGCTGTGTTCGTCCCCTTCATCTGTCAGGTCGCTCCACATTCCGGGAGCCTCTTGTTTGAGGGTGGATGGTGGCTCTAGCTTGTATTGGAAGTCTCTGTACTACTGACTACTGTAGTCTGCATCTGCATATATAGTTGATAGGGCCACATCGTGGCATATTCATCAACGTGTAGTGCCTGTCTAAAAATGGTGCACTTGCTATTTGGTTCCTATACCTTTTTCGAGTTTAATATTTGTTCATGACTAACATTTGTAGACTAATTTATGTTGTTGCACGCATAGTGGTAGGCTAAGTAGAAGTAGTAGTAGTAGTAGTAGTAGTAGTTAGTAGTACTTAGTAGTAGTAGTAGTAGTAGTAGTAGTAGTAGTAGTAGTAGTAGTAGTAGAGAGGGACAAAATAAGCCGTCAAGCTTTTTAGAGAGTCCCGTCTTTTTATAAATAATCAGAGTTACATACAAGTCTAATGGTCAAGGTTTATTGTGGTCAAATTTTCATAAAATTCACTTATCAATCTAATTTAGTTTAACTTTAATGTGCTAGGAATCTCGATGTTTTTGGTGATTCATTTCCTGCATTTCATCATCATGATAGATTCAATCTGAGATCTGCAGGTTCGAGGTTGGCCCTTTAGCTTACTTGGCTTGGGTTGAAACTGAAAGAACACATTGATGAATGAAAGCTGTAAAGATGAGGGAAGGTAAAGTTGCAGTTTAGGCTAAACTTTAGCTACTACTACTACTACTAGCTAAACTGCAACTTTACCTTAATCATTTGATGACAATAAATTTTGACTTAAACATTTCCACATAGCAATTCATTTCACCTGTTTTTGCTTGGTCTAGTTAGTCTTTGATTCAAGAGGACAAAGCGGTCGGTATATATAGAATTGGTTTCTGCCGACGTACCACGATGCAGATGCAGAAAGCAGACGACATGTATGAGAAACGATGATGGAGCTATCAAATATATCGTTTCGCAAATTAAAGAACAAAGGCAAACTAATAAACGAAAAATGGTCTTTACTTCAATCATTAGACAGTATTTTGGAATATCAAGTTGCCGTGTACAGATATGTGGTATATTCATTAATATTGACAAATAATGTGAAAATAAAGCAGTATCGTTGTAACAGAACCGGAAATGACCTTATTCAAAAACGAAAGTACAGTAGAACAAAAGACGATGGTATGTTTAATTCAAACAAAAATTGAAGGCTGTGTGTGTGTGTGTGTGTGTGTGTGTGTGTGTGTGTGTGCGTGCGCGTGCGCGTGTGTGCGTGTGTGCGCGTGCGTGTGCGTGCGTGTGTGCGTGTGTGCGTGCGCGCGCGTGCGCGCGTGCGTGCGTGTGTGTGTGTGCGTGCGTGTGCGTGTGCGTGTGTGAGTGTGCGTGCGTGCGTGCGTGTGTGCGTGTGCCAGTGTGTGTGTGTGCGTGTGCGTGTGTGTGCGTGTGTGCGTGCGTGCGTGCGTGCGTGTGTGTGTGTGTGTGTGTGTGTGTGTGTGTGTGTGTGTGTGTGTGTGTGCGTGCGCGTATGTGTGTGTGTGTGTGTGTGTGTGGATGCATTCAAAACAGCCCTCCATAAACACCTCCATCAGACCACCCCTCTCAGTCACCATCCCACCCTGTCTCAGTCCCCCCCCCCCCCCTCCCACTTGCCCCAACCTAGCTCACATCAAAACTAATTAAATTAGGGAACTAGGGGCCATAGATCAAAGTAGTGGTAAATGAAGGGCTGGATCGAGCTGTGCCGGTCGGGGTTCGACCCCGGGGGCCGCTACGCCCGGTAGCCGGATTGGTCCTGCCTAGATACTGCGAAAGGTCTGTGGTCCTTCTCTGCATGCAACATGTGTGGCCTTACTGTCACACATACCCCCCCTACTCCTTTGCATGCATCATATGTGGGGCCAGAGCTTCCCCGGCTGATCCGGGGGGACTTAACGGTCGTGCATGACACACTCTGCATGCATCATGCGGGGCCCGGGTGTCCCCAGCTAGACCGGGGCATTTAACCCTTTCACCGCCAGCCATATTTCAACCAAAATTTCCCATTAAATTTACCTGGGTAAAGAATAACATACATCTGCAGTATTGTGGATTCTTCTGTGACACATATAAAATAAGGTCTATCCTTACTCCCCAAAACTAAGACAATAGTGTCTTTGGATAATGGACCCCAATTTGATGCTTTTTAGTGACATTGGTGTTAAACCACTGTGGTGCTAAAATGCGACTTTGGCGGTGAAAGGGTTAACGGTCGTGTATGACTGTGACTCGTCTTTCCCTCACACGTCGTCCTCCCCCCCCCCCCCACCCCCAATATTTGACTGATTTCCTTAAAGTTATAAATCTATCTCATAAAATTATTATCCTTCTACATATAGCAAACGGAGTATCAAAAATACTTAAATTATTCCTGACTATCTTGGCTCTATCTTTTCCCCATTATATCTCATCAGTTCACTACCTATCTACACTATCTTTGCTGAACTTATTTTCTTTCTTTTTCGTACTACCCCCTAAAATGCAGCAGAATCTTCAACGTGATGAAGTTGGCTGCCTAAGGCGAAGAAGAAGAAGTAGTGTGTGTGTGTACTTTGTGTGTGTGTGTGTGTGTGTGTGTGTGTGTGTGTGTGTGTGTGTGTGTGTGTGTGTGTGTGTGTGTGTGTGTGTGTGTGTGTGTGTGTGTGTGTGTGTGTGTGTGTGTGTGTGTGTGTGTGTGTGTGTGTGTGTGTGTATGAGAACACATGTATTTCTTGTTCTTTCTGACGTGTACTCTTCAGTTGTGCTTTGTACGCATGCAGGCCCTATAACTTACATTGAAAATAAAAACGAGTTTAAAACCGGAATCTTGTGCAACTGTGCTTGTCGTGACATGTTCTTCATTGTTGGATAAATGAACATGCCTTCAGGTCAATTATTGTATATTTTCGAGAGTAAGTGTTCCACGCCTGACAGGCAGCATGGTCACGAGCTCTGATATTTTGTCACTGTAGTGTTGTACCTAGATCGTCTATTGTTGTGAAAAGTGTACAAGTGTAGCATGATGGAGTGGTGCGTGTATTGGTGCTTGTTTTGTGCAGTTCTTCCGCCTGATTTGCTAGTTATTTGGACTGCTTTTTTGTTTCAACTGTCCAACTCTCGTACCTCTCTGGTCGAACTCAGTCTGTCTCCATCAATGACTCATCTTCTGCAATGGTTGGCCTCACATGTGGCTCAGTCCAAGGCTCAGTACTTGGACCAGTCCTCTTCATCATGTATACTAAACCTCTGTCCGAGTTGATCACTTCTCATTCAGTTGATTCTCAATCTTTTGCTGATGATACACAACAACACAAGCCTGTATCCCCCCCCATCTACCATTCTTCCTTCTATATCTTCACTGGAATTCTGCATTCGCAACATCAAATCATGGATGCTACAAAACAAACTGAAGCTGAATGACGACAAAACGGAGGCCTTGTTCATCCACTCTCCATCTAGACAACTTTCGTACCCAAAGCCTGATTCCATATCTGTCTGTGACACTCAAATACCTTTTTTCCCTTCTGCTAGAAATCTTGGCTTCCACATCTCTCAAGATATGAGTGTTGACTCACAAGTGCAAACTATCTGTCGGTCAGCATACTGTGAGCTGCGTCGCATTGGTACGATTCGCCATCTCCTGTCTATAGATACTACTAAGATACTAGTCTGCGCTTTTGTTCTCTCTAAATTAGATTATTGTAATTCACTCTTGTATGGCTGCCCCCAACACCTCATTGACAAGCTTCAAAAAGTCCAGAACTCTGCTGCCAGACTTGTCCTCAAGGTCTCTAAGTATCATCATGTTCAACCACTCCTGATATCCCTCCATTGGCTTCCCATCAAAGCACGTATTGACTACAAAATTTCCACTCTATGTCATTCTTATTTATCTGGAAATGCCCCTAGCTACATCTCTGACATGCTTTCTGTCTATACTCCATCAAGGCAATTGCGGTCATCTTCAGATTCCAAAATTCTCTGTGTTCCTAGTATATATACACGAACACTGAAAAATGTTTGGTGAGCGCTCCTTTTCTTTTTCGGCCCCATCAGTTTGGAACTCCTTACCACGCGAAATTCGCCATATCCAGTCCTTGCAACGTTTCAAATCAGCTCTCAAGACCCACCTATTCAAGCTAGATTACAACCTTTAGGCCACATTACTTCTTGACTCTATTCTCCCCCCCCCTCTCCCCATATTAGTTTCACTGTGTGTTGACTGCAATGTCTACGTCAGCTTTTTTGAGAGAGAGAGAGAGAGAGAGAGAGAGAGAGAGAGAGAGAGAGAGAGAGAGAGAGAGAGAGAGAGAGAGAGAGAGAGAGAGAGAGAGAGAGAGAGAGAGAGAGAGTGTTGATGCTTTCTTCAACTGATTGTATTTTGTATTGTGTTCTTGGGTGCGGTGAGTGGTGGTGATGGTAACGGTGTGTGTGTGCGAGTGCGTGTGTGTGTGTGTGTATATGTGCGTACGTGCGTGTATGTGTGGGTGGGGGGTGGGGGTGTATACATGCCTATTTTGCATGTGTGTGAGCGATTACTTGTTTTTGTTTTTTATTTTTTTTATTTTAATTTTTGTTGTTGTTAAGCGCATAGAGCTCCACATTTGGTGGAGGAGTGCGCTATATAAATGATTCACTATTATTATTATTATTATTATTATTATTATATTTTCCACTCTGCCAACATTTGTTTTTTGGCGGCATAAGAATCCCATACAAGAAAAACAAGCACAAATTGTTAATCTCCCCCTTGATGTGAGCAAAGTTCATTAATTTTCTACAATTTGCCAGAGGAAGCTTTGGGTCTTGTTGGCTTTGCTGGTATTAACATCACACATCAGAAATATGTTGCACATGACTGAGCCATGTAAGATGGTGTGACCCATGTAGAAGTTTTGTCTTTTCTACCCGTTTATCTTCAGTACGTTGAAGGCGGACAGTATAACGCAAACAGAAGAAGAAAATGAAGAAGAAGAAGGTTTTGGTAAATTGGATTGATCATGTACATATCATTGCATGAGATTTTTCTATTTCCGAGTCGCTCTGGCATTGACTGGCACACACACGTCATCATCATCATCATCATCATCATCATCATCGCCCTCACTCACAATCAAAAATCAAATCAAATCAACTTTATTTCAAAAAACCCTGGGGGCACAAGAAAATGCATACACGTACCATTCACACCTGCGGCATCAAACATTACAAACAATAGCCCAAAAGACACCATAACAGTACACATCAACATAGTATTACATAGGCTCCAAACAAAAACAACAACAAAAACCAACAAAAACACTTTTTTTTATAAACAGTACTCATCACCATATAGACAGGCACATTATACCATCATGCACAGATACACCTTCATACACACACACACACACACACACACATATACATGCACAACACAGTTGCTGGAATTTCACATATGAATCCTTTTTATTAAACCGCTAATTAACTTATCTCCATTAACAAATATTGACATATGAAACAAGACAAGAAACAATTAGGACATAAACTCAGACATGGTGACCAAGATGTGTGAATAATAGAAGGGGAAAAATAAATTTTTTAAAAAAATGTGGAAAAGTGGAAAAGACAGAATAAGCTGCAACAGATTCCACTCACCGAACTCAACAATACATGTACTTTATTATATTAAAAGATAATTTCATTGTGACGACGTCTGTGATTAAACAATTAATAGAAGCACAGCAAACATGAGACAACATAATATTAAAAGCATGCTAAATACAGACAGTGCATACAATGCATGTCATCATTAAATTATAAACTGGACATAAGAAATGTAGTCTACATGTCAAATATTCAATAAGGAAAACAACATCAATACTCATCCATCATAATACACACGCGCGCGCGCAAGCAAGTGTATACCTTCACAAACCCCACAAACCCCACATCCACACGAACACCTACCCATCCAACACAACACAACATACACACACATGAACCGCACGTACGCACACACACATACACTGACACACACACACACACACGCACGCACGCACACGCACACACACACAACAACACACACACACATATCACAACACAACACACACACTGAGACACACACACACGCACGCACGCGCGCGCACACGCACACGCACACACACACACACACACATCAGAACATAACACAACGCACACAGACAGACAGACAGACACACACACACACACACACACACACACACACACATAAACACACCCACACACACACACGCACGCACGCACGCACGCACGCAAACATACCGCCCAAGTTCACCCGTGCAAAGAAACACGCACTGCTCGCACACAGTGTACAACAGGTGCAGTTAATTTTTGTTTGTGGCTCAAACCTATAACTCACTTTGTCGGTCGGTCGGTCTGTCGGTCTGTCGTTCCAAAATTGTCGCACTTCAAATCGAGGCTACGCTTCAAAATTAATTGAGGCCGCTCTTTAAAATGATGTATTTTAAAAGCGTACAAAATAATAAACATGAATGAATTTAGGTTTTACGTCCTCTCGACCTGGGAAGGCACATAAAAAAAAATTATGGGACATTTGTTAATTGTAAAATAATATAAAAGACGATACAAAACTAAAAAAGACATATACATAGACAGGGACAAGATATAGAAACATATAGGAGGAGGATTCTAAAAGCGCAAGATTTAATGTTTTGGGGAATATTCAGTTAAAATTTATAAAATGTAGTTGGTGGTGTTTATGGACACCTGATAAATAACTGTAAATGTATAAAATTATTTTGTTGTCTGACCCGAGTACAACCCTCCCTGTTGTATTAAAATTCTAGGGCTACAGTGTTAAAATTTTTATCTTTATATTTATTCATAAAAACCAAAGATGGCCTTATTTATTTTTTTAAAACGTATATTTACAAATATTTCATCTATATTTACAGTGTATATATATTTATCTTTGTATTTACATAAAGTAAAAGCTATATACAGAGAAAATGGAGTTTTACGTCCTCTTGGTCTGAATCAGACACATATGGGACATTTGTAAATACAAATATGGTGGGAACAATACTGGAGGCAATGCCCGGAGGCAGTGCAAAACCAGTAAAGTCCCGATTTTTTAAATATTAATATTAATAATAAAAGCTATATACATAAGTCAAAATAATAAACATACGTAATACAGACACGACGAGTATGCGGTGCTTCTTTTGATGAGTATAAGTAGGATACATAGTTTTAAATGTTTTGATGAATTTTGGTGTTTTACGTCCTCTCGACCCGGGTAGGCACATATGGGACATGTTTTAAATGTTTTCCAAAAGATATAAAAAGTTACGAAATGGTGCAGAGATAACATTCTGGTTTACAGATTAAAATTATTGAAAAGCCAGGGGAGGTAACTCATGATTGGAGTGGTAAAAATAGACCGCGTGCCACAAACTATTGCGATTTCGCGCTTGTTTTTTAATTGATTTCAAAGATCACTTTAACAAGTAGAAAGGCCTATGCATAACAAAATAAATATCATTCAGTTATTCCACTCGCTATTAGGGGAAACATATCTAGGCCCCGCCCAGCTTTTACAAATTCCACCACGGTGAAAGTTTCTTTCCTTCACACTGCTTACATGACCTTTCTGCGATTCCTCAACATGACCACAAGACAAGGAACAAGACAATTGTTGCTCATAAGTCAATTTGCCTCTTTTATTCCAGCCAAACCAGTGACAGAAACATTGTTCTTCTTTACACGGACCATCTGAGACCCATGTAGAAGGTTTGTCTTTTCTACCCGTTTATCTTCAGTATAGTATATTTTCTGGAAACCCTCTGCTATCCAGCTCTCTGTAGAGTTTCTTTGCACTCACCCTCGGCGGAAGGCTTCAGATTTAAACAACTCCTGACTGAGCAGATAGGTGTGCAGGTGCTGCACTGAGCAGGTGACTATAGTAGAAAGAGTGTTTTACGTCCTCGGGGCTTTTGCCCTTAGCATGGACACTACACATTGATATAGAATATAGAATATAGAATATAGAATCCGTGCCCTTAGATACAAGTTCTTCTGGTGCGGTACTTTTTCATAATAATTATGTGTATGTCGATCCTAGAAGTAGAATACTGCGATATCAGGTTGGCCCGTGGCGACTCTTCGTCGTCGCTAAAACATCAGATTGGATATCAAAGCCCTCCGTGGGGATACCGGGGAGGGGGGTGGGTGTCTTTCGTACAAATAGTTCCCCCACCTTCTGGAAGTTCTGTGCTTGTAACTTACTCTAATATGTCACTCTCTTTGACTCTGCCTTTTTCCTTTGCTTTCTGTCATCTTCTCTATCTTTCTGACTTATTGACCCATTCTCCTGCCTTTAAAAAAAAAAAAAATCTTCCAAATATTTTCTCCTTTGAGCTCCTCCGAAATCAGAATGTGTTGGCTGTACGCAGCGGGGAGACCAGTGAAAACTGAAAACCGGACACATATGTAGGCCTACCTTACTCATTATGGCCATATGGCCTGGGAACGCAGAAGAAGAAGAAGAAGAAGAAGACGACAAAGCCTCTCGTAAAGGGGACGTATCAGATATCAGAGCAGGTGACAGTAGCCACCCTATATTTACGTTCTGTTCAAAATCAAAATGATTTGGTGTCATGACGGTGCACTGTGAAGGAAGCTGGTTTGATAGGCCTAGTTAAGGCATTCGCCTGCCAATTCAATGTGTGAGTGACTGAAGTTCGAATCTCAGCATCACCTTTTCTTTCCGCTTCCGTCGATGGAGAAAAATCAAACTGAATGCCGAGTCCTTCGGATGGGGAGTTTAAAGCAAGTCTGCTTTACACACCAGCGAAAAGCCGATAAGAGCAGGGAGAGTCCCGCTCACGGTTTGGTATGAACCAAATTGACAGCTAGATTCCAACCCCCAACCCCAACCCCACCTCCTACCCCACCCTCCATAAAAGGTTGCATTTGCACTAGCGGCAACGCGCTCTCCATGTAAAATAAGCAGCGGCCCGAATTTCACATGTGTGACTAGAAAATAACATTTCAATACCACTAATTTTAAGCAGGTGACCCCCCCCCCCCCTATGTACTTTTCTGCTTCAAAGTCATAACTGTTAGGCTACTACTACTACTACTACTACACAACTACTACTACTGCTACTACTACTACTACTACTACTACTACTACTACTACTACTACTACTACTACTACTACTACTACTACTACTACTACTACTACTACTACTACTACTACTAGGTTAGACTGATTTTCTTTTTTTGCCTACTAAAATGATCTGTTATTTGACAGTATCCCCTTGCCATAAAGGTTTATGTATGCCAATGGCAATAAAAATCTATTTGAATTTGAATTTGAATTTCAATACTACTACTAGGTATCAATTCTCTGCACTAAGCAGGTGAAGGGTTCCAGGCGTCTGACCACTCTCATCTTGGTGCGGAAGGGAGGGGGGTGGGCGGGGTCCAGGGGCCGGAAGGTGAAGGTGGACACCAGGTGTGCCAGGAAGAGGAACAGCTCCACCTGGGCCGTCTGGTGGCCCAGACACAGCCGCTCACCTGCAACAGTTTAACGGGATTTTTTTAAATATATTTTTTTAAGAAAATAAAATTGTTTTAATGAATTCAGGCCTCTGTCCATTTTCATGGAGCACAGTTACAAAAATACAACACGAATAAATATCCAAAGCACATTTGACATGCATATTCCTTCCATGCAACAAAATAATCGCGGCACAGTGCAATAACTACAAAGATGGATTTGTCAGTTTCTGCTCTCTCAGTTTAAAAGAACCCAGCTAGTTTCCTTATAGTTGGGCCAACTTGACAAGACATCAAACTTATGGATTTATTGTTCTGGTTATATATTGGGACATTTCGCATAATATTTGGCCTTAAAGCATCATACGTATTACACTGAAAGCACATGTGAAGTTCGTTTTCTTCAAAGCCAGGACAGAAAGGACAATCATAATTTTATATTATTATCTGTACACATATATCTGTTTTTGTGAACTCTTAGTTCACTTATTCCAAAGCGCTTAACGGGATGATTGGTGTTAATTAAATGGTGATGTAGGCTCCATGTGTCTGTCTGTCTGTCTGTCTGTCTGTTTGTCTGTCTCTCTCTCTCTCTCTCTCTCTCTCTCTCTCTCTCTCTCTCTCTCTCTCTCTGAATCTCCAAGAACCTTGTCAAGCATTTTTCAGTCATCTCAACCCTCATTCGCACGCAGTAGTGAGTGAATTGTGTGCTGCACGTTTATGCCACTGTATGTATGCCAGTCAGTCGTTTCCGACCATGCCTGCCAGATAGCAGAGGGGGCAGATGCTATTCCGGCGGGCTGAACTAGAATTTGTTTATAGTGGAGATGCCGTGCCTAGGGTACATCCCCACTCTATCGGCCAAAGGGATTAGAGGACAGTTGGCATAGGGGAAGGTCCCCAAAGGCCTACACATCCCTTTGGCTGCAGAACTAGAGCCAGTGCCAAGGCTCCTCGTTTACACTTCCACAAAAAAATAAACTGTAACATGATTTTCCATTACTGTAGAAAATCGTCTATTGTACAGCGCTCACGTTGCTGTTTGCCGCTACTACCTCAGGCTAATGTCAACCAATAATAAAAAGCTATTTGAGCACAGGGCTAAGCTGCATATATG
>CM065697.1:25561702-25596702 GCA_017654935.2 Phymorhynchus buccinoides | reverse complement strand
GGCCTAATCATGACCCCCTTCCCCACACACATGTGCATACCTCATTACAAAAAATAAACTTACACTGAAAGAAACGTGTGTGTGTGTGTGTGTGTGTGTGTGTGTGTGTGTGTGTGTGTGTGTGTGTGTGTGTGTGTGTGTGTGTGCGCGTCAGTGTGCGTGCGTGCGTGCGTGTTATATTACGAACACAACTCGGTTTTTTTCCTCACAACATTGGGCCACAATGGTCGAAAAAAATATAAAAAGGAAACATATTCAACAAGCTAAACAATAACAAGTGCAACGCCGAGCAGCATCGCCGAGCTACTCCGAAATCGGAATATGTCGGCTGTACACATACATAAAAACGCATCAAAACAGCACGTAACTACATAAGAACGCATGAAAACAGCACCTAACTGAATACTATTTTTATATATAGCCTTGGCCCGGGGTTCGGACCCGTGATTTGAGCGCGCGCGATCATGCGCACACGCGCGCACAGAAAAATTCATGACAACTGTGTTATAGACCATTCATCAAGAAATATTGTGAACAAAAACTGCATTAAAATACATGCAGAACTTCGCGAGATATTAGCGATTATGTGTTTCGGGGTCTATCTACGGTGTAGCCACGACTTAACACACGACTTAACACACATTTGTCAAGGTCTAAACCGATTAAGTGAAATGCACACGCGAATCTGGACCCGTCATTTGGATACACAAAACGTCCATCCATGCATTTTTACACTGAAAGTTTTGCTTATTTTAAAACTTAAACGGTACGCGGCTACCTTCATCAACCTGTCAAAGCTTGAAAGTTCTCGTTAGTAAAGCAACACTCTTCCCGGCTTTCCGTTATTATTAGTGTTATATCGTCTTTGCTAATATGGAGATCTACAACTAAGTCATTAACTGAAAAGAAAATACGGCCATTGGCAGTTTTGAAGTTACAAATAGTTTCTTTTTAATAGCTAAATCATTCACGAAAGCGCTGATTAAAAAAAAAATCCAATAAAAGCGATTGTGGTCGTGGACTATTCATTTTGCGTTTTAACGGTGTTTCTATTGTATCCAAATTGTGACATATTACAAGTGTATTATACAACGCACACCATTATCACAACCGTAGGAGTGAATATTTTTTCTCTGACGAATATTGTAGAAAGAGTACTGGTTTAGTGGGCATATCATATTATGTTGACCATATTCCTCGGCTCCGAGGATCAGTGGGGGATTGGTCCCTGGCGGCATGCCCTTTGATGATATATCGGTACTGTTTCACACTCTTTGAGTAGGCCTCTAAGTATAAAGTCAAGGCACTTCGCCTAAAGCACAATACCCGAAAGCAATACTACATCAGAGGTAAAAACAACAACACAACTTTACGTTTGTGAACACAAAGTCAGCTTTTTAACGAAGACACCATTCCCTAATGCACTGATGCCTACCCCAGAACCGATTATTCCCTGCTGCGATAATTAAGCTTGTATTATAAAGGGAGAGATAAAGTAACCCCCCTACCTTTTGGGTTAGCATCTGCCAGTAACTCCCTCAGCCAAGCGTCTGGCATTCCAGTCACAGGTAAGTTAAGATTCCACGTGCTTTTCTTCTCGCTCGCGCCACCAGAACCGATATCAATAAACAAGGGTGTCGCTGAGCGGCAGACATGTTCTTTGCCCCGTTTTGCTACCCACAATTCTTCGCGAAATATGGTACACTGTTTCTCTCCTCCCCCCCCCCCCCCCCCCCCCCCCCCCCCCCGTTTTTTTGTTGCGTTTTTTTGATATAATGCTAATGGCCGCCAACTGTTTATGGCCCACGGTCACCACTTTGCTCTCACCAATCAAATGGTCAAAGTGAAAAAGCTTCAAAATGTCTTCAATAGTATTCCTTGGGTCATGCTTATCTGCAATATGTATAGATAGATATAGGGGTGTGCGACCAATGGTTTTGAGACTGTGGCCGTCACTCAAAGAAACAATACGGCAAAGGTCAAGGCCATCAAAATCGCCAATGTTTTGCATCACAAACGACCTTGACCTATCTATCAGCCTACCAAGCAGCAAACCTGCAAAAGATAAGACAACAATTTGACATCTCCATGGTCCAACGTAACGTAATCGCTACCCAGTATTCGGATTAATCATAAGCCAATATACCAACGTACCAAGCTTGGCCACGGTACCTCTAACAATGTGAAATAAATATACGTTTCCAAGGGTCAAACTTTAAGGTCAAAGTCATCTACGGTTCTACACCGGGTGAGACACCACTGCACAACATTTGAATTGATTCTGTCTAGCCGTTCACAAGAAATCCAAGAGAGAGACAGAAAAAAGAAAGAAAACCCCCCCACAAAAGGCTGAGACGAACTTGTAGTCCTTTGCTAACTATACTGGGGCAAAGGACAAGAAGCAGGGAGGCTTAGCTCTACCTATCAACGCCAGGGATGCAGACTGTTTATTCAGAGCAATTACAAGGAAGCCAAAGCAGTAGCAGCAAGCACTACAGGATCACATTCACAGGTAGATGGCACACAGCCAAACGGATGGGAATTGAAGAGAAACGAAGTATAGGCCTAGTAGCTACAGTGTAATCTGAATGTGGTAGAGCACGTGAGCGTGTGTTTCTCTTTATTCAGACTGTTCTATACCAGACTGGCAATAATAGACTACAAAGTGATGCTAACAACCTGCAAACTGTTATTGGTGAGACCATTGAGTACACTCTCTGTCTCTCTGTATGTCTCTCTGTCTTTTGTAACGAACCTCTAAATCTCAAAGTTTATTTAAAGGATAACATCATTGACCAAGTAAAAGAGCACCGCGTCCTGGGTGTGATCATAGATGAAGAACTGAAGTGGCAGACCCATATTGAGAAGGTAGCACACAAGCTTGCACGTAGCCTATTCCTACTAAAAAAACTTAAACCTTTCATAGATACAGAGGAACGCAAATTATTCTTTCATGCCCACTGTCTCTCTCACGTCAACTATGCATCTGTAGTTTGGGATTCTACCGCCAAATATCACCTATTAAAACTCAATTCTATCTACAAAAGAGCAGCTAAAATTATTCTTCCTGACGCAAACCTCACCACATCAGAAAAACAAGCAAAATTAAACATCCTTCCGTTAGATTCACAATTAAAGTACAACAAAGCAATCATCATGTACAAAGTGCATAATGACTTAGTCCCACAATACCTAAAATCATTAGTTACCCCGGCATCACATCGTTATGGTTCCAGCAACTACATTTTGCCAAACACTAGAATTGACAAATACAAATCAAGTTTTGCCTTCTCAGGTTCCTCAATTTGGAATTCCCTTCCCTCTGCCATTCAGTTATGCCCTTCCATCTCACGATACAAAAAGATGGTGCGGGCAAACATAATTTACAGCCCTGCTTAAATCCTGTGTCATTTTGAACGCACACTGTATAACTGTATTGCCTTGTGTACAACTACATGTTATATACATGGTATATGTCAATTGAATGTTTACATCTCAGTTTTATGCTTTGTTTATTTGTTTGCCTTTAAACTGCTTGTTAAATGTGTTTGGATTGATGTTGCTTTCACCTCCTACTTGTCATCAATTATTTGCTTCACTATGTGTATTTTTTAAAAACAACATTTTTTAAAATTTTATATGTATGTATAAACAATGTATGTGTGTATGAGAGAGAGTCAGAGAGAGAGAGAGAGAGAGAGAGAGAGAGAGAGAGAGAGAGAGAGAGAGAGAGAGAGAGAGAGAGAGAGAGAGAGAGAGAATGTTTGCAAACGTTTTTTGTTTCTTAAATTTGTTTTTCTTTTATCCAAGGACAGATTGTAAGAATAGGCATCGCCTAAAATCTTTATCCTTGTCAAATAAAGTTTTCCAGTGTCCAGTGTCCAGTGTCTGTACACCCCCCCCCCCCAATCTCTGTGTGACTGTCTGCCTGACTTTCTCTCTGGGTTTGCACGTTACGATATGCGTGTGCGTGCATTGCCCACATTCATATGTGTATGTATATGTTTTAATGTTTGGTGTGTGTGTGTGTGTGTGTGTGTGTGTGCGTGCGCGCGCGCGCGCAGTGCTGCTCGCGCGTGTGTGTGCGCATGCGCATGACTTTCTTTAAATTTCTTTCTTCACATCCTCACATTTTCCGTGATTCTTCAATTTCTGTGCATTTTACCACAACCACTCGCTTTCTTTCTCAAGATGCTAACGTTTTTATTCTGAACTTCAAGAAGGCCAAAGGTGTAAGCACAAATATGCAACCACATGATATACGTACTACCAATGGTCTTTTCTTACTCTCTTTAGTATTGGCCCTTTCAAAGACTAGTCTTTATTGAGTAGCTGGGAGTACAATCAACCCTCCCCTATTTTCATTTTGCTGCCAATGCCACAGACCCAACAGTTATCACCAGCAACGTAAACATCCACCCACCCACCTAGCTGTGTATTCGTGTGTGTGTGTGTGTGTGCATGTGCGTGCGCGCGCGCGCTCGTGTGCGTGTGCGCGAACGCATATGAGTATGTTTACTTTATTATTATTTTTTGGGATTCTACATAATTTAACTACTTCTTCCCTCAAAACGCAGATAAGATATCATGCAGACGCTTTGCAATCGCAAAGTCGATCTGAAACATTCTCCTAGACTGAGTAGCAAACCAAAAACATCCCCCCAAAAAGTGTGTGTGTGTGTGTGGGGGAGGGGGGGGGGGGGGATATCAAGGCCTGGGTTATCACACAGAAACGAGTGAGAGTAGGTTGGAGATTCAGAGATAAGGGCTAAGAATGTCTTATTATTATTACCTCTTTTTGGAGTTCTAGAAGTTTGTGCAGACATGAAAGCAGAAGACGCGCTGCTCGCTTGTATCAAATTTATCAGAGACACCGACAAAGCACAAGAGCCATCCAGAATCTAGTCAAGTCATAATTCAATTTCTCTATTTGACAATCTTAACAGATCCCTGCTTGGTCATAGAGCCATTTGTTGAATGTGTTTTTTTCTCCAGGATCTGCGCCGTTTACTTCACTTGAAATAATATTTTTTAGAGCTATAATAATTATAGGCGTGTGCCATGTTATGAAAAAGAAACACCCGAAGGGGCTGATGGGACCCAGAGATGCACCAGCCGCGCCTGCCCTATCAACACGAGAGCAGCCCTGCTCCAGCCCTGTATGTCCGACTGGGGAACAGGCACACACGGACATTCCATTATACAGTGACAATAAGTTTTGTGACAGAGACGGTCTCAAAACACACACACACACACACGCGCGCGCGCGCGCACGCGCACACACACACACACACACACACAGACAGAGAGAGAGAGAGAGAGAGAGAGAGAGAGAGAGAGAGAGAGAGAGAGAGAGAGAGAGAGAGACTTCAGATACTCTATTTTACAACTAATACAATGATAAGAATTTAGGGTGGGCCTAGTCTTCCATTCTGTCCTTGTGTTCTGCATGCGACATGCGATATGTAAATACTACTATAAATGCTGTAAATGAGCATTGAGACAAAGAAAAATCATCAACATAAACAACAACAGTTGCAGAAATATAACAACGACTGAGAGAGAGAGAGAGAGAGAGAGAGAGAGAGAGAGAGAGAGAGAGAGAGAGAGAGAGAGAGAGAGAGACACCTTAATGCTTGGAGAGCTCCAGCAATTAGGGCTTCATGCACGAGTAAAGCAACCAATGAATTATTATATTGATAGGAGATGATTTTAATCGTCATCAATAATTTACATACGATCATGCATTTGATTGCGGATTCACGACCATTCACTCACGGACAACAGACACATCGCAACCAGCACATTCATTTATATAACATTGAAACTGTCATCCTTGTATAGAAAACGTATCTGAAAAACTCAAAGATAATTATAGTAAAGTAATGTCAAACCACGTAGAAGAAAAAACTCAGCTTTATTGCACATAAATATTGTACAAAATATGCAAAATCTCCTTGCTACAAAAACAACTTCTTAAAACGTCTGAACCAAAACAGATTGTACACAATACGTTACTAGACTGCACAGATTCATAAAATGCCATCAGCGCGGCAGACGTTAAGTTAACTTGATTAGGAGCTGAAATACAATCATTTGTGTAAAACTCGATCCCATTGTTATTAATAAAAGGTTTAATTTGCTTGAATGGTTCGGTCATTATTGTAGGAAGCAAAATCTGTTTTTTCTCATGCAGTATACTAGCCTCAACTCCACTAGGACTACTTTATCGAGGTTGACTCAATGGCTGCAAGCTTCCTTGACAACATAGCTACAGGCCTAGACACATTGCATACGATTTGACCCCAATACGACACGATTGTGACGATGTCTGTGAGTCACGAGTCACGTGAAATACTTCAGTCTAAGAACAACTCTACTGTTTTCGTTCACTCTACTCATGTAGACCGCAATACCAATCAAATCAAATGTCCGATACAAAAATAGATTTTGTATAATCAGATTCGTGTAGGGGAGACAACAAATATAGTGAACATAACAATGCTTTCATCAGATTGATGTAGACAGTAGAATTTCACGTCAGCCATGCCTCACAAACGTCAAAATGGGATCGCAGTGAATCGAATCGTGTGCACTGTAGCGGGGCATTAAGTTAAGGGCCAGCCGCACAGTCCACTAAAATCGCACGAGGGCACAACTCAAACTCGACCCACCACGCACCAACGAGTCTGACTCCCCTACGTTTTCCACCAGTCCCTGCAGCAGAGGCTAAGAACTAACCGAACGATTGCCTGGAGACGGAACCTGGTCCTCCTTCGTCTGCGTTCCGCCATCAACCCCGGGAGACGTCTTGCGCCGTCGCCTGGGGCCATCGTGCGGCTCCCTCGTGACGGAGGAGGTCGGCCGGTCGCTGGGGTCTGCGGGCGCGCTTCGCGTCGGGCTGTCCAGGGTGGGAGAGTCCGAGGGAGAGGGCGTCCCGGGGAGGTCTGCCTTAGGCTGAGGTTTCTCCGCTGGTTTCTGAAGCGCCGGCGCTGCGCTGTTGTGAGAGTCGGCTGATGTTGAGGGGTGCCGGGGGAGGATGTTCTCTGGCGCTGGGGATTGGGGTTGAGGTTGAGGCTGAGGCTGAGGCTCAGGCGGTGGGGTCTGGGCTCGTCCAGGTCTGTCCAAGGGGGTCGTCGTTCCCTCGGGCACCTTGAAACAGGACAAATCATGAGCAAACACGTGAACACACGGTGAACACATCCAGGTGTGAATGTAATGAGCGCTTCTGGTGGCCATACGGGAGATAACTCTCTTGGTTTGTTTTATTTCCCTTGATCAAATGGAAGGCATCATCTTAGTTTTGCCCGCTTGAGAGAGAGAGAAAGACAGAGAGAAAGTTATGTTGCTTATAGCCCCGTCGACAACTAAGGCAATGTCAGGGCTGTCACCACGTTAAAATCTGATTACCCGTAATGACAGAGAGAAAGAGAGAGCGAGCTGACCAAATGCCTTCAAATGGAACGCCACCTGGCATCAAGGGCTCAGGGCCATAACTCCACACAAACAGCTCATTCAAAACGATGAGGCTTTGCTTGGGATTGACCACAAATCTTTATCCACCCATAACTATGACAACAAAAACACCAGTAATTGAAAGTAATCACTAGACATTTAAGGCAGAGAGAGAGAGAGAGAGAGAGAGAGAGAGAGAGAGAGAGAGAGAGAGAGAGAGAGAGAGAGAGAGAGAGAGAGAGAGAGAGAGAGAGAGAGAGCGCATGTAGAAGAGGCGCGATGATGATGTGAAACTCTCCCCTCATTTTCTCTCTTTTTCTCTCGCATGCACGCCGCATACATTCAATCAAATAAAATGACTGACAAAATACAAGCAGCAATCACACCTGACACATACAAAAACAATAATCTTCCCATCCACATCTTAAGATAAAACGACATTTCTACAATGTCCATGTTTATCTTATTACAGTACGAAAATTCCCATTTGTCTGTCCTTCTCCGCCTCCTCTTATTACTTTCTCTCTCTGTCTGCCTGTCTGTCTGTCTCTCTCACACACACACATGATCACACTAGACATCACAAAACCCATTTACCTTGGCCGGAACGCTGCTGGAGAGTGCTCCACCCACCTCTCCTACACCAGAACCCTTCTTGTTGCCCACGGGTGGCGCTGGATCCACGACAGACTCCATATGACCCAGCCTGCTTCCTCCACGTTGGTCATAGTCCAACGACCCGGATCTACTACTGTGGGAGGGTGATGTCTCAGTCTCCGTTGAAATTTCCTTGATCAGGCTGTGCTGATGAGGATGATGTTGCTTGCTCTGATGATGATGGTGTTCGTCCTGGTTGCCAGCGTGGTGTTTCTTGACTGGAATGTGTGCACTATGTTTGACGCTGTTCTGGGCGGAGTCACTCGGGTGGCTTCTCTCCTTGTGTTCTGCACCCGATTTCGTGACGTGTTTACCGTCATTGTCCAGATTGGTTTCCCTGCTACGCTTTCCAGACATTCTATGGCCTTGTCCGTGTTTATTTGATTTCTCAGTTGCCTTCTGAACAGCTGAGGCATCTGACTTCCCTGCCTCCGCCGGCTGAGGGGATTGTTCGGGTTGACCCGGTGGCGTCGGTACAACAATCTCTAGGTCCAAGTGTTCTTCCCAGTCCTGTAGCGAGGCCTCCATTGATTGTAATTGAGATTTCCAGTCTGGCTTTGTGCTAATGTCGGAATGTGGCTTATTAATGTTGGCCTCACTCGGTTCATGAAAGCACCCAGCGCCTTTCCTGCGAGAAAGAAGCAGTCATGGACCATCATTATTGTGTTCAATTGTAGCTTACCACAAGCATGTCTATGATGGCTTTAACCCTTTCGCCGCCAATGTCGCATTTTTGCACCACAATGGTTTAATATCCATATCACTAAAACGCATGAAACCTGGGTCTGTTATCCAAAGAGCCTATTTTCTTAATTTTGGGAGGTAGGGGTAGGCCTTACGTTATACATGTCACAGAGGAATTTCCAATATTGCATGATTTTTTTTCTCCACCCAAATAAGTATGATGGGATTTTTTGGGCTGAAAAATGGCTGGCGGCGAAAGAGTTAAATAAGAAATGCCAAAATTTTGTATTCAGATTGACGCATTCATAATCTGGCGTTGAACAAGGAAGACTGAATCTTATATTAAGATCAATGGGAAATAATTGAGTAGGCCTACGTGCCTAGGTGTCGAAGGTATAAGTAAGCTCATGCTTGTATATATATAAAAAAAGAAAAAGTCTACGGGTGTAGACGAAAATTTGGACAATATTTAAAATAAATAAACAAGACTAGTTTGGAGTTGTTTTCCGACTTTGCATTTTTAGTTAAAATAAGTTATATATATATATATATAGTTCTGTACCTTGAAAAAGAGGGGTTACCCCCTCGAAAGCTTGGATAAAAAATTAGAACTTACAAAGGATTTTTTTTTTTTCTTCTTCAGATGTATTATATATATATATATATATATATATATATATATATATATATATATATATATATATATATATATATATATATAATATATATATATATACAAAAATAAAGAAAACTACAACAAATCCGTGGTCGTTCCAATTTTAATTCAAGCTTTCGAGAGGGTGTCCTCTCTTCTTCAGGAATGACACACACTGGTTATATATATATTAAATCTGCATGTCTGTGGATGGGCATGCTTGAAGGTATGATTGGAGACCAGCTATGCATCGCTGAAAGACACGTGCTAATTGTCATGATGTGATTCCTTATTGTAATGGATCGCTTACACAGTTCGAGCAAACATGGGCTTTATATTTACCTGTCATTGAGAATGACCACACATAGATATGCACATTACTATACAAGGTCCCTTGTCTTGCTACCTATTATTACAGAAACGATATGGGTGAAGTAGAAACCAATAATGCACTACCCCCCCCCCCCCCTCTCTCTCTCTCTCACTCTCTCTCATCTTTCCTATAATTGTTTGTTTTTTGTGTCGCTAGGTTTGTTTGCTATGCTTATTTACTTAAACATGTGTGTACAAGATAGTACATGTTTGATTATAAATGAACGATGATACATTTTTTTTAAAGAAAAAGAAACGCATGTATGGAACACAGAGGGGCAGGAGTGTGTGTTACGGCCAGTCCGTGAACTTACCTATCAAATTTCACGAAAGGGGCCAGTTGGTTTTGACCAATTCATGAAACGGACAATGTAGTCCACTGTAAAAGCATCACGTTTTATTCACACAGGAATTGATTGCGGTTGATTCAACAGTAGCACAATTTATCTATACTGTACCTTCACTCTCCATCCTACCCCTAGCCCCAGCTGAATGTTGCCCTGGAGGATGCCCGAGCCACATATTTCAGTTGCTAAACATGGGAGTTGCGTCGAGTTCACATTGGCCTGCACAGGCTGAAGTGGCCGGTCTACTAATCATTGTCTAATTAGTGCGTTAATTGTCTTTGATCAAGTGTGTGGATGGTACCATTCGATTCGTCATGTTTTTCTCGACACCGTGGTGGCTTAAAAAAAGAAAGAATTCTGATGATGGATCGCCGATTTATGTTGGCATTTCTTGTCGGACTGGCTCTCCTCTCAGCGCCATTGCCGATCAACCAGTGTTGACAAGCGGTGAAAATGCACGTGCAATGCGCTATCAAAACCACTCTGCGTGTTCACTGAACAGTGACACTGCTACCTGTGCCTCGCGATGTCGCAGCAAAGACAATGTGTGCTACGGCAGAGATAAACTGCTTGAACTGAGAAAGTGTGTCCGGCTTAGCGATGGCGTCACTTCTACCTCCGATACACTTCACAGTGCAAGCACTTCATCCTTTATCTTTTGATCTGTCCCTCCTCTGTCTAAGGCCTAACTTTTCAGTTTCTTCTCAGGCTTTGAGCCGTTTCTTCCGGCATAAGTGGTAGAACCTCCCGGTTCCGTGGCAAAATAATCAAAGAGTTGATTGTGGCCACGCACAGCGAAGAAGAAGAAGAAGACTCTCTGGGTCGCCGCCTCTACGATCTCGACATCCACGGTCGTCACCTGCCCTGTCTCCCCAAGCGTCCAACGAAGAGACCCTACAGAGCTGGCAAGGGTGCTAGAGGTAGGCCCATACCTTTCATTGAGTCCAGCGGCCGATCAAAAGGTACTGTAGAGAGTCAACGCGGTGCCAACCTTTCCAACCTGGTTCGTGTCCCTCTGTCGTCTTCTTCTCACGGCCCTGTGTCGTCTCACTCCTCCCTTCGTGTCGCTGTCTTCAACGCTCAGTCCGTCGGTTCGGACATTAAACGGACAGAGATAGCGGACTACATTCGTGACAGTGAAGTGGACATTATGTTCCTGACGGAGACCTGGTTCAAACAGAAGGGAGATGAGGCGAAGTGTGTGGACTTGGCTCCTGCAGGCTACTCTCTCCACTCGTTCCCTCGCCCATCACGTGGCGGCGGAATCGCTGTGATCGTCAGGTCCTCCCTCAGTCACTATGTGTCTGTGTCCTCCTTCCCCTTCCCCCATCCGTCCTACGAAGCTGTTCATCTGACTTTGGCCCTTCCCCACAAGTGTCTTCATTTCATGTGCGACAAGTCAGATCCATATCACCATTCAAAACATGCAGCATCGTATCACTGACGTAAAAACGTGGATGTTAGACAGCAAACTCAAGCTCAATGACGACAAGACTGAAGCGCTCCTTACACATTCTAAGAGAACAACTCTTACTCCTTCACAGCCTTCTATGATACACGTCGGTGCAGTGGATATTCCTTTCTTTCAGTCTGTTAGAAATCTGTCTGTGAGTCCTGATATCAGACGATATGTCTTTCAATGCTCACGTGTCAAAACTGTCAATGAGCTTACATGGAAATTCGAAAGATCAGTTCTATTCGTCGCTATCTCTCTGTAAAAGCAACCAACACCTTAGTTTGTTCTCTGGTTCTGTCAAAACTCGACTACTGCAACGCTCTTCTTTCTGGTTGCCCTTCTAATCTTTTGTCTAAACTCCAATGTATCCAGAACTCTGCTGCTAGACTAGTGTTAAAGGCCAAAAGGCGTTACCATGCAGGTCCTCTTCTCTTTAAACTCCACTGGCTTCCCGTCAAGCTCGGATACACTACACACTTTCTTCCCTGTGCTTTGCATATTTCTCAGGCTGCTCTCCTTCTTAAATCACTGACTTTCTCTCTTGCTACACACCCTCTCGAACTCTTAGATCTTCTTCAGACAACAGGATTCTTCAAGTTCCCCAAGTGAAGACTAAGTCTTTTGGTCACCGATCTTTTTCTTTCTGTGCTCCAACCATCGGGAATTCTCTCCCCTTTGAAATACGGCATTCTAATTCTTCTGAATCTTTCAAACGAGCCCTTAAAACCCACCATTTCAAACTGTACAATTGATTAGCCCCTATCCCTTTACCTTTCCATTGACCTGAAATTGTGCTTTGCTGTCTGAGCTGTAGAATGTTATGGATTTGTGCGTGTGTGCACGCGGGCGTCTGTGTGTGGCTGAGTGGTGTGGGTGCGTGTGTGCTTGCTTGCATGCGTGCGCGCGCGTGTGTGCTGTGTGAAAGCAGGATTAAAAGGTGTTTGAATAGGTAATGTGATATATAATGATTTCCCAATGTATGTTAATGTACTATTGTGTTGATGCTTGTTTGTCTGCACGCCTTATGTATTGTGGTTGTTGTTTCTTGGTGGTGGTGGTGGTGGTGCGTGTGGGGGAGGGGTGTGTGCGCACACGCGTGCGTGCGTATTTCTGTGTGAAGAAAATATTGGGTTTCGATGTTTAATTATTTCTTCAATTCATATGAATGTACTAATGTGTTGATCCTTGTTTGTCTGCGTGTGAATATATATTGCTATATTTGATGTTTATATCATAATATGTGTTTATGCCTACGGATGTACTGTATTAATGCTAGTATTTATTGTAGCTTTTGTGTATTACTTTAGTGGTGCTTATTTATGTATCTTATTTTAATCATTTGTAAAGCGCAAAGAGCTCCAGTTTAACTGAGAGGTGTTGCGCTATATAAAAAAAATCATCATCATTATTATTATTATAAACGTTTAATCAAGTAAGTCTGAATAAACCAAGTTTACACTCATCTACATGTCACTTGATTTCTGTCCCCTGAAGTCGGAGTATGGCCGCCCATGTGGCGGGGCCCTTTAAAAGCAGCCATACACGTAATCTTCCCACCCAAGGCCATGCGAAATGTTCACACGGCACTGGGTGTGCCCCCCAGAGTGTTTAAGCTGGGGAACGACCAAAAACAACTACTTGATGTCTCATTAGCTTGAACCAAGTCTAGATCTCTGTGTAAATAAGGCCTATGCATTAGGCTACATCACCATTGACGGATTTACGACTCATGAATTGTATGTCAATGGAGGCATTGTCTTTTTTATTCCCAGACAAAAAACCCAACTTCTATGGGATTTTTCTTCTTCTTCTCGGTTCTTCTTCGATCGCTCGGACAGTCTCCTGTCAATTATGAGCACAGATGCGTCATGCTGCCGTTATGTGGCTAACTATAAAATAGTTAAGCCCAGCATGTCCGACTTCGGCTGGAGGAAATCTTTTTGAAAGTTTTTTTTAATAAAAAGGCAGGAGAATGGACCGGTAAGGCAGAAAGATAGTAGATGACAGTAAGCAAAAGGAAAAGGCAGAATCAAAGAGAGTGACAGATTAGAGGAATTTACAAGCACAGAAGGCGGGGGAACTATTTATACAAAAGCCCCCCCGGTATCCCCACGGGGGGCTTCTATGGGATGAGACCATACTTAATGAGACGTGAAGACTTACGCTTCCGAAATGATGGATAGTTTTTTGGCTTGTTGCATTTCATGGGTCATCTGGTTCAGATGGTTAAGCCTATCGCGGGACACGATACTGTCTGGAGTTATTGATCCCTCCTCAGATATCTGCCCACAAAGTCCAAAACAAAGTTTATAATGATCAACTTTTCAATCATGATGAGAGCAAACTTGATTAAACACAATAGTTTTTGTTTTGGAGGTGTTTACTTTTGGAGATTTGACACATAGATTATTTCAACTTTGACAGACTGTGTATTTCTGTAAAATCCGAGTTTAATCATTTCGTTGTCCGTAAGGGTACACACACAGTAGATCCGCAATCCATAAGTTCCGTGCAGAAACCGATACACTTATATAAGAAATAAGCTGACGGGATTGCGCATGAGTTTCCGTGTGTAATGTGCACACTCTTTCATATTTCTTACTCCCAGATTTTTTTATGGATTGCGCATGGGTTTCTGCGCGGAACTTCTGCGTATATGTGTCTGCAGCCTTATTCTCTCTCCCTCTCTCTCTCGAAGTCCCAACTTACGAACATAATAGTATCCAAAAGTAATAATTTGCGTATTTTGTTATCTTCTGATGATGAAGAGATCATGCGTGCATTTGCTAGATATGTTGCAGAAGCCTATAACATCAGAAAAAAGAAAATGCTTATGAATGATTAATATTGCTGATATCTATTTATTTAGGATTTGTTGTATGTTGTATGTGTCTTAGCTTGATAATCTCAAACATTGTTGTTTTCGTTATTTTCATTCTTGTGTAAACACACGTTGGCTGTGAGGGTGACAACAGGAATAGTGTACGTAAATGCATAGCACATGTTTAAAGTGTATTTAACATCCTTGTGTTACCATAACAAATGTTATTAATTAATGGTAATGTAATAATTATAATCGTAATACTAATGTATTTGAGCACATGTGCACAAGTCTAAATGTTCAAAATTCCTTCTTGTTACTAACCAAGTCTTCGTAACTTGATTGTGTGGAAAATGCGTGTGTTTGGGTGCGTGAGGTGTACGTGCGTGCGCACGTGTGTATGTACGTTATCTTACGTTTACATGATTTTCTTTGCTTGATGCAATAGCTTTCGTGTCTATGTATTCATTATTATTTAATATGTTTGCTTAATCGGCGCTGTTTCAAAGTACTGTGTACCTTCTTGACACGAAGGCTTAATTAGGCCATTGTCAAGCGTCTCTCTCTCTCTCTCTCTCTCTCTCTCTCTCTCTCTCTCTCTCTCTCTCTCTCTCTCTCTCTCTCTCTCTCTGATGTGTCTGTCTGTCGGTGTCTCTCACGTACCGTGGGCTCGCTTTCGAGAGTCTTTCGTGTTGAATTCAACAATTCTAGAACGGGGGCAGTTTGCTTGCTGACTGGCTGCTGCTGTTGTTCTTGGGACAAGGCGGAGGGGTCCAGGGGAGTCTGGGGAGCGGCGCTGGAGGGTTGGGACGTGCTGGGCTCCGCTCTCTCCTTGGGGATGGATGAGCATTCCTGTTTGTCGGGCGGGTCCTCTTTTAAGCTGAAGCTGGACTCGCTCTTCAGCTTCTGGGAGCGAAGGGAACCCGTTTTCTGCACAGCCTGTCCTCCTGAGGAGAGACAACCACCCGTTCAGACAACCACTCGTTTAGACAACTACCCGTTTAGACAACGACATTCGGACAAAACAACAACAACAAGTAACATGAAACTTATGGAAATGATACGGAAGCAAATGTGTTCGTTTTCATCACTTCAATCTTTACAATAGCTAAACCATCGGAACAAAAAGCTAAGACAGCAAAGATTTCAAATGCTCCGCGGCTATTGCGACTTTGATGAGGAGTAGAAATCAGCGATCATTACCAGAATGGACCAAGTTTCATTGGGCACATGTCTAGACTCGTCTACAATGACTTGGATGCTTTTTCTAGATTCCGAAAGTCCCCAAGCGCATAACAAGGAGATGGAAGGTCCTTTAGGAATATGTTTCTGTCCTGTTTCCTGGTTGAATTAAAGCACACATGTTTTTCAGTCTTACCCGGTTTCTGGGACAGGTCCGGCGAAGGAGCTGTGTAGAACTCTGAGGGGTGGACTTTGTTCGACTGCTGCAGGGGCCTAAACACGGCCTCACTCCTGTTGCTCTCATAACCAGCGAAAGAGGAATTCGGCTGAGACTGGTGCTGTCGATTGCCCGGGGACGTCGGATGCTGCCTGGTGTCCGATTTACTCTCGGGCTCTGGGGTGGGAGGTGGCGCCGCCATGCCTGAGACCGGATGAGCCGCGCCACTGCTGCCAGTGCTGCCGGAGGCGCTGGGCTTGATGACCAGCAAAGAAAATGGCACCAGGGGCTTCCCGGTCAAGCTGGTCAGGCTGGAGGAGTGCTGCAGCGGGGCGTCGTTGTTGGCGTCGCCCACTGCCTGGGATTGGCCATCCGGTTCACTGGCGGCCTTGGGCAGGCTGGAGTCGCTGGAGGAGTGGTGGAAGGGGAAGGACACTTCCTTGACGCCCCTGGAGATGGGGTCCTGGCGAGCGGACTTAAGGGAGAAGGTGGAGCTCACGTGCTCCTGTTTCGCCTGGCTGTTGGAGGAGGAGCAGGTGGACGCGACGGGGCCGACCACTGGAGTGGGTGCCATGGTCATGGACTCGCTTGCACCGTGACACAAACCACACTATTATGTAGGCAGGTTTAATTTGTAGGCGAGAGGGTGCGAGCGCGCGCGCACACGCACGCACGCCCAAACGCTAACACACACGCACGCACGCGCAAACGCTAACACACACACATATTAACAAACATGCACGCACGAACACACAGGCACAGGCACAAACACACACATTAACGATGCACCCACACGTGCGCGCGCACGCACGCGCGCACACACACACACATATGTGTATGCACTGTAAAGTGCGAAGCGACATTACGGGTACGTACGCATTCATGTGACTTTCTTTTCTTGATATGGCTTTTCTTTTCGCCTAAAATGTGAACTGTGTGTGTGTGTGTGTGTGCGTGTGCGTGTGCGTGTGCGTGTGTGTGCTTGTGTGTGTGTGTGTGTGTGTGTGTGTGTGTGTGTGTGTGTGTGCGTGCGTGCGTGCGTGCGCGTGCGTGTGTGCGTGTGTGTGTGCGTACGCGTGTGTGTGTTTCTGCATTTGGAATTTTGTGTGACTCTCTCTCTCTCTCTCCATTTCGGTGTCTCTGTCTATCTGTCATTTTGTCGCAGTCTTTTCCCCCCCAACTTTTTCTTCTCCTCTCCCTTTCCCCAATGATTACTTTTGTCAGTATTATGTACATGATTATCGTATTGTGCTTGCGGAACATATGTGTATTTTTTCCATATTTTTCATTGCAAATTGATTTTTGATTACAGTTTTTGTTTTTCATCGTGTTTGCTTCAGTTGTGTTTCTCATTTATATGACGACAGGATCATGCTTTGCTTAGCTTATTCCTTTATCGTCAATAAAGATAATTTTATATTTTGACTTGACTTTGACTTGACTTGACATACACACTTACTATGCATCCACATGCGCACGCGCACACACGCACCTCTGAAATGAAAGCTTCTATCACTAAATGACGCAAATGAAATTTACGTAGATATAATGTTGGTTCTAGTTTGAGTCTTTTGTTTGGAAAGAATAAGAACGCTTTTCTAAGCGAAAGTATGACAGTGCAGTGATTTAATGTCTTCATTTCTTAGTGCTTCTGGTTGATATCAACTAGTCGTTGATTTGCTTTAATTTTAAGCTTTCCAGGGGTTTGTGTCACTGTCCAGACTTTGGACCCCCTACATTACTCGAATTTAAAAAAAATTCTCAACGGATGGTTCCTGTTTTGGGCATAGTCTTAACTCTATACAAAAAACTCACCAAAACGTGATATTCATCTTTTGTTAAACATTTTTTGCCATTGCACAGACCATCCAACGTTTCTCAAAATGCCGACTCCTTCACAAAGGGAAGACATTCAGTACCAACAATCAACGCCGTAAATAAAGTTGCTCCCCTTGTTTGATGCTTCTTTCCAAATTTGGCTATGAACGATCTGTCATTCAATACAAACTAGTAAGAGCCAACACACACACACACACACACACAACACACAGAGCAGGGGCGGGTCTGAGGGGGGTTTCCAGGGCTTCCGGACCCCCCCTCCCCTAGTCCCAAGAATGTACCTTGTACAAGGTTAAAAAGTAAGACAATGGCTCAATTTTTGCTTTAATTAATAATCACTAATTTAATTGCAAATTTTCCGGGGGCTTTGCCCCCTGGGCCCCACACCTTAACCAAGGACATCATGATGCAGCTCCTTGAACTACCTGCAGACCCCCCCCCCCCCCCCCCCCCCCCCCCCCCTACACACACACCTTACGATTCATGTGGTCCACCCAAGGAGAGAGAGAGAGAGAGAGAGAGAGAGAGAGAGAGAGAGAGAGAGAGAGAGAGAGAGAGAGAGAGAGAGAGAGAGAGAGAGAGAGAGATTCAAACAATTTTAATGAATATGCCTTCTGCCCGTATCATAGGGAGGCTGGGGAAGGGGGTATAATGACACATAACACACAGAGAGAGAGAGAGAGAGAGAGAGAGAGAGAGAGAGAGAGAGAGAGAGAGAGAGAGAGAGAGAGAGAGAGAGAGAGAGAGAGAGAGAGAGAGAGAGAGAGGTTGAATTTGGTGTGTGTGCGCGTGTGTGTGTTCTTTGACTTTATAATTTTTAAAAGTGTGTTTATGTATGTGTGTGCATGCGTGCGCGCATACATGTATGTTTGTGTGTATGTGTATGTGTGTGCGTGCATGTGCGCGAGCGCGCGCGTGTGTGTGTGTGTGTGTGTGTGCGTGCGCATGTGTGTGTGTGTGCGTGCATGTGCGGGTGTGTGTGTGTGTATGTATGTGTGTGTGTGTGTGTGTGTGTGTGTGTGTGTGTGTGTGTGTGTGTGTAGTATGTGTGTGTGTGTGTGTGTGTGTGTGTGTGGTATGTGTGTGTGTGTGTGTGTGTGTGTGTGTGTGTGTGTGTGTGTGTGTGTGTGTGTGTGTGTGTGTGTGTGTGTGTGTAGTGTGTGAACTCACAAGGGAGTGACGGAGGCCCTGGTCTTGCGCTGCACCACCAACGATCTGTTGGCGGGGGCCAGCAAGCCAGAGGAAGGAAACATGGAACCCTGCACACATTTCCATGGATGCAACTACACAAAATGAACAAACCTGAAAGGCCGGGGTCCAGGGGTAATGTCCCCATGCAGCTAAAAAAAAGAGAAGATTTATGAAGGTATTTTAGTTTGCTTTTTCTACAATTGATACAAATGCTGCTTTTTTTAAAAATACAGTAGACAGACAAAGATCTTGCTTGGCAAAATTTAAAACAAAAAGAAAATTAATTTTCTTGTAAAGTTCAATAAACAGGAAATCCTAGTAAACCAGGAACAGTTGCACCCAATGCATTTCCATCTCTCACCATCGCCCTCGCCCGGTACCCCCCCCCCCTCCCCCCCCCCTTAGCCCCAAGCATGTACCTTGCACAAGGGTAAAAAGTAAGAAAATGGCTCCATTGTTTCTTTAATAATCACTAAATTGCACATTTTCCGGGGGCTTCGCCCCCTGGGCCCCACACAATTAAGAAGCAGACCTAAGAATTACGTTTTTTTTAATCAAACTTTTTATAATCAGTCACTGAATACATGTTGCAAACATTTGAGACTGATGTACATTATATATTCAATGTTGTTAGAGTAGTCTGTTTTCAAACGTGGACTGAGATAAGCATACAACAAAATAATAAATATATATAAATAAAGAAGCAAACCCAAGAACAACTGAATGAAAAGTAAATAGTGCAGACAAGAAATACAAAATAACAACTGAGTAATACAAAAAAAAGGATAAAACCCCCCAAATAAATAGAAATAAATACACAAATGCATAATGATATGCATATAGAACCAGAAGGCGTTGGAGACATTTTTTAAGTAGAATACACGTTCATATAAAAATAAGACATTTTGATGCATTTGTGACTAAAGGACCGAACTCTATGTTTCGCTTTTTGTGTGTGGGGGAGATCTTTGTTTTTAGCTTAAAGAAGTTGTTTTGACCTAGTTGTTTAACATAGATATCTCTAAATGAAAACTAACTAATGAGTGAGTAAACAATTAATAAATAGAAAAGTTCAGGCTATTCGACTACAAATAATGTCAAAAATATTCAAACGTTTTTTTCCAATCAGTACCTATTCATAATTATTAAACAAAGATTTAAATGGATCCCCAAACTGTTCTACTTTATCAACATTCATCTTAATTTTGGCGTATTTCAAAGTATGAGTGAAAGACAAAAATGCTGGCAATTCTTTCCTCATTTTGCATTTATAAATTTATGATTTGGCGAGCAAGATAATGAGCTCAATTACATCATCAGTTCGGACAATCTGTTCACATCCAAATATAATTAGATGTTCACTAAATTTGAAATTTCGTGCTATTGTGCATTTTTGAAGAAGAGCTCTCTGAAATCGACTTGGCCCTTCCCTCGTGGGGATAATAATAATAATAATAATAATAATAATAATAATAATTAGCATTTACAAAGCGCACATATGTAGAACATTCTATTCATGGCGCTTTACAATTAAATAAAACTACAAATATTCCCATTAAGACACACATACACACATGCCTTGCTCAGGGTACATCCCCACACTCTCTCGATCATAGGGACTCGAGGACAGATGGCGTTGGGGAAGGTACCCAAAGGCCAACCCATCCCTTAGGCTGCAGCACTAGAGCCAGAACAAACGCCGCCTAGTTTTAGGGTGAGAGTCCTAGTCTCCCAGAACAGAATGAGCGGCACCATCATGTTCCATTACTGTTGAAAATCATTTGTTGTACAGCTCTCACTGTACAATTGGCCCGTGGGTGGATGCCTCGTGCCTCTATACGGGGAGTGGAACGACCCCCCCCCCCTCCATGAGTCTCCCCCCGTGGGGATACTGGGGGGGGGGGCGTAAAAAAATAGACCCCCACCTTCTTGAAGTTATGTGCTTGTAACTTCCTCTAATCTGCCAATCTCTTTGACTGCCTGCCTTTTTTTTTAATCTTCCAAATAATTGTTTTCCTTCGAGCTCCTCCGAAATCGGAATGTGTCACCTTTATACGCAGTGGGGAGACCAGTGAAAACTGAAAACCGGACACATACGTACCTTACCCATTATGGCCATATGGACTGGGAACGCAGAAGAAGAAGACAGAAGAAGAAGAAGTGTAAGAGGCTACATACCCTTCTGAGGGAGTGTCCGATGCTGCCTCTCTTGTCGGCCATGCGTTTGAACACGCCAGTCGACAGGGCGTGGGTGGAACTTCCCGTCAACTTCACTGAAAGAGACAACGCCACGCCGCACAGTTCAAAGCATAACGTAGAAACGCTTCAAACAAAGAAAATGTCAGTCAAATTTGCACATGAGACGAATGCTAAACATTAACACTCGTCTCATGGGCAAAATGTGACTGAAATTTGCTTCAGTTCATGAGATAACTGGCATGGGCTTCTTACCCGCCCATGGGCTTTTTACCCCGTCTTCACCTACCAAGGCAATGCAGAATGCAGAATGCGAGGATGACAGTTTATTATGCATTAGCCTAGTGATGCACCGAGGATGACAGTTTATTATGCATTAGCCCAGTGATGCACCGAGGATGACAGTTTATTATGCATTAGCCTAGTGATGCACCGAGGATGACAGTTTATTATGCATTAGCCCAGTGATGCACCGAGGATGACAGTTTATTATGCATTAGCCTAGTGATGCACCGAGGATGACAGTTTATTATGCATTAGCCCAGTGATGCACCGAGGATGACAGTTTATTATGCATTAGCCTAGTGATGCACCGAGGATGACAGTTTATTATGCATTAGCCTAGTGATGCACCGAGGATGACAGTTTATTATGCATTAGCCTAGTGATGCACCGAGGATGACAGTTTATTATGCATTAGCCTAGTGATGCACCGAGGTTGACAGTTTATTATGCATTAGCCTAGTGATGCACCGAGGATGACAGTTTATTATGCATTAGCCTAGTGATGCACCGAGGATGACAGTTTATTATGCATTAGCCTAGTGATGCACCGAGGATGACAGTTTATTATGCATTAGCCTAGTGATGCACCGAGGATGACAGTTTATTATGCATTAGCCTAGTGATGCACCGAGGATGACAGTTTATTATGCATTAGCCTAGTGATGCACCGAGGATGACAGTTTATTATGCATTAGCCTAGTGATGCACCGAGGATGACAGTTTATTATGCATTAGCCCAGTGATGCACCGAGGATGAGAAAAGGACAGGACAGACTGCCCCTGAAATATTGAAAAACAAATCAATAGGACAAAATGTCCGGACTCATTACAGAAATCAACAGGGCAAAGTCGGCCCGTGTTAAATTTTAATAGGGTATTTGTCCTGACAGACAGCACATTTTCCATTTTAATAGGTCGATGTCCTGTGACCTAGGCCCCTGGGACTTCACTGTAATATAAAGAATCTTTTTTTAAAATTCCTAATTCATTCGTCAAGTGAAAGCTAGAAGGAATAAGGAATAGAGGAATAAAGATGGCTGATAATACGTTCTGGCTTTTACCCGAAGAAAACACACCCAACAACAAATCAAAACCAAACAAAATAGACCATAGCAGACTGAGAAAATGTTGGAAAAAACAAGCAAGGAAGCGAGGAAGTAAGCAAACAGACAAATTATAGCTCTACTTCCTCTAAAAAAAAAGATTTACGGAACCTTCAAAATGTTGCTGTTGCTTTCACAAACTTTGGATAAATGTTCCGATAGCATTCATGGTAAAGAAAGATCAACGCTGCCCAAAGACATAATCGAATTGGCAGTACAGGCTTTAATGTTTTTATAATTATAAAACAATCCAATAATAATAATAATAATGATTTTTTGAATATAGCGCAACACCTCTCAGTTAAACTGGAGCTCTTTGCGCTTTACAAATGATTAAAATAAGACGCTTATTTAAGCACCACTAAAGTAATACACAAAAGCTACAATAAATACTAGCATTAATACAGTACATCCGTAGGCATAAACACATATTATATAAACATCAAAAATAGCAATATATATTCAACCACACGCAGACAAACAAGGATCAACACATTAGTACATTCATATGAATTGAAGAAATAATTAAACATCAAAACCTAATAGTTCCTTCACGCAGAAATACGCACGCACGCGTGTGCCCCCCTCCCCCCTCCTCCACACGCACCACCACCATCACCAACAACCACAATAACCATTATTAATGAATAATCATGTTATTAATGAATTTTTTTAAAAATGAAATTTTAACATGGAACCAGTGTAACACCGATTACAGATCAAGCTGTGGAACCGGAGCCTACCAGAGGAAGGTGGAGGGCCTTTTGCCCCAGTAACACCGATTACAGATCAAGCTGTGGAACCGGAGCCTACCAGAGGAAGGTGGAGGGCCTTTTGCCCCAGTAACACCGATTACAGATCAAGCTGTGGAACCGGAGCCTACCAGAGGAAGGTGGAGGGCCTTTTGCCCCAGTAACACCGATTACAGATCAAGCTGTGGAACCGGAGCCTACCAGAGGAAGGTGGAGGGCCTTTTGCCCCAGTAACACCGATTACAGATCAAGCTGTGGAACCGGAGCCTACCAGAGGAAGGTGGAGGGCCTTTTGCCCCAGTAACACCGATTACAGATCAAGCTGTGGAACCGGAGCCTACCAGAGGAAGGTGGAGGGCCTTTTGCCCCAGTAACACCGATTACAGATCAAGCTGTGGAACCGGAGCCTACCAGAGGAAGGTGGAGGGCCTTTTGCCCCAGTAACACCGATTACAGATCAAGCTGTGGAACCGGAGTCTACCAGAGGAAGGTGGAGGGCCTTTTGCCCCAGTAACACCGATTACAGATCAAGCTGTGGAACCGGAGCCTACCAGAGGAAGGTGGAGGGCCTCCCCACAAGGAGACGGCGGCGGCTCTGGCCACGTCCTCAAAGGTGCTGGGGCCGGGGCCCGGGCTCATCTGAGATGTGGCATCGGGCTGCAGGGAGATGGAGGTGCGGCAGTGGGCCGGGGGATTATCCGTGGGCAGAATGAACAGGGCGGGGTTGGGGCACTGGTACGTCTGCAACACACCACGAGCCCGAATGATCATGTTAAAATCATCTGATAAGTCTGCAACACACCAGGAGCCCGAATGATCATGTTAAAATCATCTGATAAGTCTGCAACACACCACGAGCCCGAATGATCATGTTAAAATCATCTGATAAGTCTGCAACACACCACGAGCCCGAATGATCATGTTAAAATCATCTGATAAGTCTGCAACACACCACGAGCCCGAATGATCATGTTAAAATCATCTGATAAGTCTGCAACACACCATGCTCCCACATGATTATGTTAATCATCTGATAAGTCTGCAACACACCATGCTCCCACATGATTATGTTAATCATCTGATAAGTCGGCAACACACCATGCTCCCACATGATTATGTTAATCATCTGATAAGTCGGCAACACACCATGCTCCCACATGATTATGTTAATCATCTGATAAGTCGGCAACACACCATGCTCCCACATGATTATGTTAATCATCTGATAAGTCGGCAACACACCATGCTCCCACATGATTATGTTAATCATCTGATAAGTCTGCAACACACCATGCTCCCACATGATTATGTTAATCATCTGATAAGTCTGCAACACACCATGCTCCCACATGATTATGTTAATCATCTGATAAGTCGGCAACACACCATGCTCCCACATGATTATGTTAATCATCTGATAAGTCTGCAACACACCATGCTCCCACATGATTATGTTAATCATCTGATAAGTCTGCAACACACCATGCTCCCACATGATTATGTTAATCATCTGATAAGTCTGCAACACACCATGCTCCCACATGATTATGTTAATCATCTGATAAGTCTGCAACACACCATGCTCCCACATGATTATGTTAATCATCTGATAAGTCTGCAACACACCATGCTCCCACATGATTATGTTAATCATCTGATAAGTCTGCAACATACCATGCTCCCACATGATTATGTTAATCATCTGATAAGTCTGCAACACACCATGCTCCCACATGATTATGTTAATCATCTGATAAGTCGGCAACACACCATGCTCCCACATGATTATGTTAATCATCTGATAAGTCGGCAACATACCATGCTCCCACATGATTATGTTAATCATCTGATAAGTCTGCAACATACCATGCTCCCACATGATTATGTTAATCATCTGATAAGTCTGCAACATACCATGCTCCCACATGATTATGTTAATCATCTGAACAGTCTGCAACACACCATGCTCCCACATGATTATGTTAATCATCTGATAAGTCTGCAGCACACCAGGCCATGCTCCCACATGATTATGTTAATCATCTGATAAGTCTGCAACACACCATGCTCCCACATGATTATGTTAATCATCTGAACAGTCTGCAGCACACCAGGCTATGCTCCCACATGATTACAGTCGCACCTCGTCCAACGGACACCCGGGTATTGCAGACACCCCGGTAATCACGATAGTTTTATTCAGTCTTTTCTCTACTTATTTATTACTAAAGGAGTCTCCTGTATAACGACCACCCCGCATAACGGACAGTTTTGGCCAGTCTGTTGCGTGGTAGGAATACTAAGGTCCGACTGTACATTCATCAAATTTGACATGATTCTGTTGTTCTAGCTGTTAAAGAACGTTGATAACGCCGATATTTACGACGCTCTGAGGCACATTATTTCATCGATTTGTTAATAATAACGAAATGCTTAAGACAAATGTTGATGATCTTAGGCACCAGAATAATCAAATTGTTGATGGAGGATGCATAAGGAAAGAAGAAGAAGCCATTCTTCTGTCGTATGCCTGGTACACAATCACAGCAGCTCCGTTGATGTGTAGTGTTGTGTTCTCCAGCTCTTGCTTGGATCCATAGAGTTCAGATGACAGCGGTGTGCTGATGGACCACACTTCGTCTCTTGCCTCCTCGTGAAGGAGACATCTCTGCAAGACGGCGTGTGCTGTTGTCTGTTCTTTTCAATTATTATCATTATATTTTAGATGCTCTAACGTACACTAGTTACTTTTCGTGCGTAGTCATAGGTTTGAACAACTTTCTACGATGACCGATGTTGATGATGAAGATGAAAGCGACTGAAGTGATGATTACAATAATGATGATGACACGAGAGGAAAAAATGGTAACTTTACTAGTTACAATCGAAAGAATGAAAGGTTGTAATCATATGTGTCTCACAAAAACTCTAGTTTTCTTACAAGCAAAGATCTTTGCTCAGTTTTCATTAATCTTGTTTGAGCTAAACGCACTCTTCAGTTTACACAATATATACGTGTGGAGAAATAGACAGGTAAAGGCATTGTTAAACTACCCAATTCATTCCAGCAAAACAGAGAGTACATTTTACTCAATGGAAGTTCTCTTTAAAAAAACAACAACTGCACAGCTTAAGGTACGTCGGGTGAAATTCACCTGTTTTGTCCCAGTGAACTGGATAATCCGGGAGGGGGTGCATCTATAAACAGCTTCCTTATTGTAGAATTCATATTGTTTAACTAAGAATACACATCTGCATTGCTACACATTGGGGACTTTCCTGGAGTTGCACTGCCTCCGGGCATTGCCTCCAGAATCGTTCCCACCACCTTTATATCTACTAATGTCCCACATGTGTCGGTTCCAGACCGGAGGACGTTAAGCAGAATTTCATCGTATAATTCTTCAGGGTGTGATGAGATTGCATTTTTGATTCGACGTATAAATTGCATTGCATTTGATATTTTAATTGTGAGCAGATTACAAATGCTAATGGACTTCTTCAATGGCAGCTCTATTTCCCAATCGTGTGCCACTGGACATAACCTCACGCAAAGGGGGCATACTTGGAGTCGGAGAAGACGAGCACTCACTAACTGTCAGAAACTGTCATCACAGAGTGCCTATAGCAATACCCTCACTAGCTGTCAGAAACTGTCATCACAGAGTGACAATAGCAATACCCTCACTAACTGTCAGAAACTGTCATCACAGAGTGACTATAGCAATACCCTCACTAACTGTCATCACAGAGTGACTATAGCAATACCCTCACCAACTGTCAGAAACTGTCATCACAGAGTGACTATAGCAATACCCTCACTAACTGTCACAAACTGTCATCACAGAGTGACTATAGCAATACCCTCACTAACTGTCAGAAACTGTCATCACAGAGTGACTATAGCAATACCCTCACTAACTGTCACAAACTGTCATCACAGAGTGACTATAGCAATACCCTCACTAACTGTCACAAACTGTCATCACAGAGTGACTATAGCAATACCCTCACTAACTGTCAGAACTGTCATCACAGAGTGACTATAGCAATACCCTCACTAACTGTCAGAAACTGTCATCACAGAGTGACTATAGCAATACCCTCACTAACTGTCACAAACTGTCATCACAGAGTGACTATAGCAATACCCTCACTAACTGTCATGTCATCACAGAGTGACTATAGCAATACCCTCACCAACTGTCAGAAACTGTCATCACAGAGTGACTATAGCAATACCCTCACTAACTGTCATCACAGAGTGCCTATAGCAATACCCTCACCAACTGTCACAAACTGTCATCACAGAGTGACTATAGCAATACCCTCACTAACTGTCATCACAGAGTGCCTATAACAATACCCTCACTAACTGTCATCACAGAGTGCCTATAGCAATACAGAGTGACTATAGCAATACCCTCACTAACTGTCATCACAGAGTGACTATAGCAATACCCTCACTAACTGTCATCACAGAGTGACTATAGCAATACCCTCACCAACTGTCAGAAACTGTCATCACAGAGTGACAATAGCAATACCCTCACTAACTGTCACCAACTGTCATCACAGAGTGACTATAGCAATACCCTCACCAACTGTCACCAACTGTCACCACAGAGTGCCTATAGCAATACCCTCACCAACTGTCACCAACTGTCATCACAGAGTGACAATAGCAATACCTTCACCAACTGTCAGAAACTGTCATCACAGAGTGACAATAGCAATACCCTCACTAACTGTCACCAACTGTCATCACAGAGTGACAATAGCAATACCCTCACTAACTGTCACCAACTGTCATCACAGAGTGACTATAGCAATACCCTCACTAACTGTCACAAACTGTCATCACAGAGTGACTATAGCAATACCCTCACTAACTGTCAGAAACTGTCATCACAGAGTGACTATAGCAATACCCTCACTAACTGTCACCACAGAGTGACTATAGCAATACCCTCATTAACTGTCACCAACTGTCATCACAGAGTGACTATAGCAATACCCTCACTAACTGTCACCAACTGTCATCACAGAGTGACTATAGCAATACCCTCACCAACTGTCACCAACTGTCATCACAGAGTGACTATAGCAATACCCTCACTAACTGTCACCACAGAGTGACTATAGCAATACCCTCATAACTGTCACCAACTGTCATCACAGAGTGACTATAGCAATACCCTCACTAACTGTCACCAACTGTCATCACACAGTGACTCAATACCCTCACAACTGTCACCAACTGTCATCACAGAGTGACTATAGCAATACCCTCACTAACTGTCAGAAACTGTCATCACAGAGTGACTATAGCAATACCCTCACTAACTGTCACTGTCATCACAGAGTGACTATAGCAATACCCTCACTAACTGTCAGAAACTGTCATCACAGAGTGACTATAGCAATACCCTCACTAACTGTCACCAACTGTCATCACAGAGTGACTATAGCAATACCCTCACTAACTGTCACCAACTGTCATCACAGAGTGACTATAGCAATACCCTCACTAACTGTCAGAAACTGTCATCACAGAGTGACTATAGCAATACCCTCACTAACTGTCACCAACTGTCATCACAGAGTGACAATAGCAATACCCTCACTAACTGTCACCAACTGTCATCACAGAGTGACTATAGCAATACCCTCACCTGTCAAACTGTCATCACAGAGTGACTATAGCAATACCCTCACTAACTGTCACCAAACTGTCATCACAGAGTGACTATAGCAATACCCTCACTAACTGTCACAAACTGTCATCACAGAGTGACTATAGCAATACCCTCACTAACTGTCACAAACTGTCATCACAGAGTGACTATAGCAATACCCTCACTAACTGTCACCAACTGTCATCACAGAGTGACTATAGCAATACCCTCACTAACTGTCACCAACTGTCATCACAGAGTGACTATAGCAATACCCTCACTAACTGTCACCAACTGTCATCACAGAGTGACTATAGCAATACCCTCACTAACTGTCAGAAACTGTCATCACAGAGTGACTATAGCAATACCCTCACTAACTGTCACCAACTGTCATCACAGAGTGACTATAGCAATACCCTCACTAACTGTCAGAAACTGTCATCACAGAGTGACAATAGCAATACCCTCACTAACTGTCACCACAGAGTGACTATAGCAATACCCTCACCAACTGTCAGAACTGTCATCACAGAGTGACTATAGCAATACCCTCACTAACTGTCATCACAGAGTGACTATAGCAATACCCTCACTAACTGTCAGAACTGTCATCACAGAGTGACTATAGCAATACCCTCACTAACTGTCACTAACTGTCATTACAGAGTGACTATAGCAATACCCTCACTAACTGTCACCAACTGTCATCACAGAGTGACTATAGCAATACCCTCACCAACTGTCACCAACTGTCATCACAGAGTGACTATAGCAATACCCTCACCAACTGTCACCAACTGTCATCACAGAGTGACTATAGCAATACCCTCACCAACTGTCACCAACTGTCATCACAGAGTGACTATAGCAATACCCTCACTAACTGTCAGAAACTGTCATCACAGAGTGACTATAGCAATACCCTCACTAACTGTCAGAAACTGTCATCACAGAGTGACTATAGCAATACCCTCACTAACTGTCAGAACTGTCATCACAGAGTGACTATAGCAATACCCTCACTAACTGTCAGAACTGTCATCACAGAGTGCCTATAGCAATACCCTCACCAACTGTCAGAAACTGTCATCACAGAGTGACTATAGCAATACCCTCACTAACTGTCACCAACTGTCATCACAGAGTGACTATAGCAATACCCTCACTAACTGTCAGAAACTGTCATCACAGAGTGACTATAGCAATACCCTCACTAACTGTCACAAACTGTCATCACAGAGTGACTATAGCAATACCCTCACCAACTGTCAGAAACTGTCATCACAGAGTGACTATAGCAATACCCTCACCAACTGTCACCAACTGTCATCACAGAGTGACTATAGCAATACCCTCACTAACTGTCAGAACTGTCATCACAGAGTGACTATAGCAATACCCTCACCAACTGTCATCACAGAGTGCCTATAGCAATACCCTCACCAACTGTCAGAAACTGTCATCACAGAGTGACTATAGCAATACCCTCACCAACTGTCACAAACTGTCATCACAGAGTGACAATAGCAATACCCTCACTAACTGTCATCACAGAGTGCCTATAGCAATACCCTCACTAACTGTCATCACAGAGTGACTATAGCAATACCCTCACTAACTGTCATCACAGAGTGACTATAGCAATACCCTCACTAACTGTCATCACAGAGTGACTATAGCAATACCCTCACTAACTGTCATCACAGAGTGCCTATAGCAATACCCTCACTAACTGTCATCACAGAGTGACTATAGCAATACCCTCACTAACTGTCATCACAGAGTGCCTATAGCAATACCCTCACTAACTGTCATCACAGAGTGACTATAGCAATACCCTCACCAACTGTCATCACAGAGTGACTATAGCAATACCCTCACCAACTGTCAGAAACTGTCATCACAGAGTGACTATAGCAATACCCTCACCAACTGTCAGAAACTGTCATCACAGAGTGACTATAGCAATACCCTCACTAACTGTCATCACAGAGTGACTATAGCAATACCCTCACTAACTGTCACAAACACAGAGTGACTATAGCAATACCCTCACTGTCAACTGTCATCACAGAGTGACTATAGCAATACCCTCACTAACTGTCACAAACTGTCATCACAGAGTGACTATAGCAATACCCTCACTAACTGTCACCAACTGTCATCACAGAGTGACTATAGCAATACCCTCACTAACTGTCATCACAGAGTGACTATAGCAATACCCTCACTAACTGTCATCACAGAGTGACTATAGCAATACCCTCACTAACTGTCAGAACTGTCATCACAGAGTGACTATAGCAATACCCTCACTAACTGTCACCAACTGTCATCACAGAGTGACTATAGCAATACCCTCACTAACTGTCATCACAGAGTGACTATAGCAATACCCTCACCAACTGTCAGAACTGTCATCACAGAGTGACTATAGCAATACCCTCACTAACTGTCATCACAGAGTGACTATAGCAATACCCTCACTAACTGTCATCACAGAGTGACTATAGCAATACCCTCACCAACTGTCAGAAACTGTCATCACAGAGTGACTATAGCAATACCCTCACTAACTGTCATAAACTGTCATCACAGAGTGACTATAGCAATACCCTCACCAACTGTCAGAACTGTCATCACAGAGTGACTATAGCAATACCCTCACTAACTGTCAGAACTGTCATCACAGAGTGACTATAGCAATACCCTCACTAACTGTCAGAACTGTCATCACAGAGTGACTATAGCAATACCCTCACTAACTGTCATGTCACAGAGTGACAATAGCAATACCCTCACTAACTGTCAGAACTGTCATCACAGAGTGACTATAGCAATACCCTCACCAACTGTCAGAACTGTCATCACAGAGTGACAATAGCAATACCCTCACTAACTGTCAGAACTGTCATCACAGAGTGACTATAGCAATACCCTCACTAACTGTCATCACAGAGTGACAATAGCAATACCCTCACTAACTGTCAATACCCTCACTGTCAAAACTGTCATCACAGAGTGACTATAGCAATACCCTCACTAACTGTCATCACAGAGTGACTATAGCAATACCCTCACTAACTGTCATCACAGAGTGACTATAGCAATACCCTCACTAACTGTCATCACAGAGTGACTATAGCAATACCCTCACTAACTGTCATCACAGAGTGACAATAGCAATACCCTCACTAACTGTCATCACAGAGTGACTATAGCAATACCCTCACTAACTGTCATCACAGAGTGACTATAGCAATACCCTCACTAACTGTCATCACAGAGTGACAATAGCAATACCCTCACTAACTGTCATCACAGAGTGACTATAGCAATATCCTCACTTATGGCGTACATCGAAAATCAGCAGCTGCACGTGCTGTGGGATGTAGACCGGGCCTTTGTAGATCTTGTTCGAGTACGAGTCCCTTGCTTCACCTGGAAACATGTACCAGCCCAACCGTAAGATCAGTTGGTCAATCAATCAATCAATAAAATATATACAGCATCAAAATCAATGAACCAATCAATCAATCAAAAATATACAGCATCAAAATCAATTAACCAATCAAGATATCAATCCAAAATATACAGCATCAAAATCAATTAACCAGTCAATCAAAAATATATAGCATCAAAATCAACAAGAAAACGCGGCTGGACGGACGCACGCACGGGCGGATGAAAACCCCCCACTACTTACCGAAGCTTCGCTCGGGAACTAATAATTAACCAATTAACCAACCAGTCAGTCAAGAAAGCAGGCAAGCAAGCAGTCGAGCAGCCAACAACTGACCATTTGACCGACTGACCAAACAGCATGATTTTTTTTGTTTTCAGCTTCACACTCTCTTTACTATCAATCAAAAAAGACAACAATATTGATCATAATTTTTTTTAAAAGACCAGGGTCAGCTGGTGCACGTCACGTGTCCACGTGGCGCACAGCCTTGTTAAGCCACATTGTGTAAAGCTGTTCAATACGATATCTCCCCCCCCCCCTCTCTCTCACTCTCCCCTCTATTGTTTTCTCCCTCTCCTTCCCTTTTGAATGAAACACTACCACTTATAAATGCACACAAAATCATTCAATGCTGGAGTGTTTTTTTGTGTTGTTTTACGCTTAGTCAATGGCCCATCGTTTTTTAATGTCCAATTGAACTGGAAATAGTCAACCAATCTGGGAAAATAATGGTCAGGAGATCCTTGGGGTTTTATTTTTTATTTTTGTACCTGTTATATTGAATTGTTAAGATCAATCACCATTCGCTAACCCCAGACCCACTCCCTCACCTATCATTGTACCACCTCCCTGCCTATGGTGTGGATTAATGACTATGCATGTACAAAGACGAGTAAGCATCAACCAGGAGATGCACATAGGAAGAAAGAACAGATTGGGAGCCAACAGCATGATGATTCGAACAAAGGGTAGAGTACAGTAGGTAGGCACGCACCATGCAGGAGGACCAGCTCTCCGATGTGGAACACGATGGGGAAGGTGCTGGGGGTTTTCTCTATCTCCTCCACGTACCCGTTCTCCAGCCGTACCCGTAGCTTCTCCTTCGTCATGCCCTGAAGTGAGTCAAGACACCCAGCAGTGAAACAAATGAAGCACATGGGAAATATGTGACTGTGACTGTGATTGTGTGTGTGTTAGTGTGTGTGCGAGCGCGCGCTTGCGCGCGCGTGTGTGTGCGCGCGCATGAATGTACGTGTGTGCGCATGAGTGCGTGCTTGTGCATTTATGTTTGAGCGTGGGAGTGCCTATGTGTTTTACAAATATGTTATAATCTATCATACAATTGAACAACTTCTCAACTTATCAGCTGCAATTAAGCCATATTTATTGAGGTTTTAAACTGAAAAGCCATTACCCCCCCCCCCCTCTCTCTCTCCCCCACCGTTATGTGTGTATATGCGCACCCCCAAGGCCGGAGATCTAACATTAAACATTTTTGAGTTTGAGTCTTTCTCTTCAATTGTACATGTTCCAGTTTTGTTTTTGTTTATGCTTTTAACACATTTCTGTCAAATTTGAAGTCTGTGTTGGAAGAATTATATAAGATTGCAAAAATAACAAGTAAATGTTGTGGTTTTAACCAGGCCTGTTCTCTTCAAAAGTATTGCTATATCCCTTGAGTTGGAACCAAACGCTGAAAACTATCCTTGTATCCCCATTCTGAAAGAATATAACGTTCCATTTGTTTTCCTCAAAATGAGTATCTTGCATGAAATGGATACAATAAATAATGGAATATATATAATTATCTCCGTTTTTGCTTATTGTTCAGACCATGACAGTTCATTGAAATAAGATTCAGGACAGTTTGTAGTTGTGTAATACTTCAACAATAAGCCTATTTTATGTACACAGTTGTAAGCCACAATGCTCAACAAAGCTAACGTGACGGGATTTTAATGTCACAGAAAACATATCTCCACACTCTTCATAAATCTACACAGCATGGGCATAGCAAAACAAAGCAAGACATTGGTAATGCTATGAACGAGAACAGTCAAAATAAAAAAGAGGAACAATTACACACAAAAAACACAAATGCTTGACAACCGCAAGACGTGCAATAGGCGCATGGATACTGAAAGACAATGTCAACATTCAACACAATTAACAAAGCAAAGGTAAACAGGAAAACAGAGTGTAATACCATGCTAGAGTGAATACAGCAGCCGTCAAAAGAAAAACATCTATTCTGTTTCCCCAGAACTTTCCCCTCATTCCAACACCCCCCAACACGTGCCCCCTACCACAACCGTGGTCCCTCCCCTTATATACATACCATAAGCTGTAACCAGGACAGAAAGATGCAAAAAACAATTATTTTGGTTATGTGCTTTTTTTCTTGTCCTTTTTTTAATTTTTTTATACAGAGCAGAAGAGAAAGAGATAGACAGAATAACATGGGGGGGGGGGGGGGGGGTAATAGAGGAGAGACAGAGCAAAGGAAAAAGAGAAGCTGAGCAAGGAAAGAAAAACTGAGAGTGGAGAGAGAGAGAGAGAGAGAGAGAGAGAGCAGAGAGAAGAGAGAGAGAGAGAGAGAGAGAGAGAGAGAGAGAGAGAGAGAGAGAGAGAGAGAGAGAGA
>CM065697.1:25551702-25554202 GCA_017654935.2 Phymorhynchus buccinoides | reverse complement strand
TTGTTATTAATATTAGAGTGCAATGGTGTGTTTGATGTAAAGTGGACCACTATGAATGATTATTTTGTGTGTTGAACCGTGGGGAATGACAACTAATGGCGTGTCTGTTATTCTATAGAGACTAGCTATAACTAGTAAATTAACGCGGTGAATGAATAATTATCATGGCTGTTGTCCGTTAACAGGAGGTGAACAATTTATGATTGTTGGTGTGTTACTGCCGCGAAGAATCATGCATGACTGGTGTCTTAATCGTTGTGAACAACAATGGAGGGAAAAAAGATACAATGATCTGAGTTGTCTTCACAGAATTCAGTTTCCTTTATACTATGAATATTTGAACCATGAAAGGACAAGAAGATAAAAAAGGGAAAAAGAAAAGGGAATGAATGAATGAATAGAAGAAGAAAAGTGGTGTTTTACGTCCTCTCGGTCATAGACACATATGGGACATTTGTATATACAAAGATGGTGGGAACAATACTGGAGGCAGCGCAACACCAGTAAAGTCCCGATTTTTTTTTCACAATACAAATATGTGTAGCAGTAACCACGCCTCGGTTAAACCTCAGTGGCTATGGTACCGCCACAAGTTAAAGTGTATTCAAGTTATGAATGAATGAATGAAGGAAGAAAGGAAGGAAGGAGAAGGTCACCAAAGGGGAGTGGTGCAGAAGTACACTACCTTGACCAGTCCAGAGAGAATGATGGACACTCCAGTGGTGGGCTCTGCCTGTCTCATGATCACGTCGCCATACTCGTTGTTCACCAACTTAGCACGGGACTGAAGCAAGCAAAGATGTCATCAAATGAAGGGAAATAACTGTGGAATTACAGTTTTTTCTTTTTCAACAGGGTTATATCCCCTGGCCATTGTGCCAGATTGACTCGACAGAGCTAAAAGTTATCTTTTACACTGTACTGGACAGGTTTGTTTTTAAACGTATTTTTTCTTAATTTTACTCCCGGCAGTAACAGAAGTCTAGTTGTCATTTAACTGGGGTCATGTAACGGGAACAAACCCGAAGCTTTTTTATTTTTTTTACAGGAAATCTATTGCACCAAAACATCACAAAAAACACACCCAAAACAAACCTACCTAACACTAGTAAAAGGAAGAAACAATTTTTTAAAACTTTTTTAGTCATCCGCACCCACCCTTCATGTTCACGACCCTCAATCTCAAAGTCTGGTTCTTTCAGTTTGATGAAAATAATCTTAGGTTAGTCCTAACTCTACCTATCCCCCCCCCCCCCCCCCCCCCAAAAAAAAAAAAAGAAAAGAGGCCAGAATGTTGCTTCTCAGTGAAAAACACCAATGGGAAAATGTGTGTGTGTGTGTGTGTGTGTGTGTGTGTGTGTGTGTGTGTGTGCGTGCGTGTGCGTGTGTATGTGTATGTGGGGGTAGGGATGGGGGTAAATTACAAGATATCCGAGGCTGGTTTTACCTGGATGAACCTGACGAGGTCCTGGTCATCGGCTATCCAGGGCACGTTCTGCAGGATCTTCTCTATGGAGGGCAGGGGCACCCTGGGCGGAGCCGTCAGCAGCTGCTTCATTCGGCTCTCCACCATCTGGGAACACCACACACACACACACGCAGGGGGAAAATAAAGTTTCAGCACACAGTAGGGAGGGGGGTGGAGAAACACACGCACCGCACACAGACAGACACTCACACACATACACACAGGCTACACATACACGTTACATGGATCTGACGACATATTAACGCCCTTGATGGCAAGAGTTAAGCCCTTATTGATCAGCATCCAAAAGGGCATTCACTTTTGCAAAAGGCAGCCATTAGGTGGCCTCAAATAGGGTTATTGGCGAAGAGTTATTCCCTTGTTTGGTCAGTACTCAACCGTCTTCCCCCACCCACCAAGGGCATTTACTCTTGCAAAAGGTGTTCTTTGCAGTGGCCAATAGGCAGAGCTTCGTTATCTTACGGTGTTAAATTTCTGGAGATTAGGCTCCTCTGAACTCCACCAAATGAGACTCGGCAGTAGTGCAGTGTCTCTTATGGGTGGTTGCCTCTAGAAAACCTTAAATAGATTTAGGTTTTGAAATCTAATTCTGCGAAATGACAAAACGGGGGTGTGCCTTTGAGTGGGGACTCGGAGTAAGCGGCGTGAGAGCAACGCCATTGTTGAGCCCAGAAAATGCAACAGAAGAAAACACACGAATAAAAACAAATTGCTGCAGGATTTCAAAATAGCATTAGAATAAATTGAAAAATAAATTTGTTGCTTAAGAAATCCAATACAAAAACAATAACAAACGCTGAGGTTTCGAGCGTAGCTCTTAAGGGCCAGCCACACGTCCACTAAAATCGCACGACTGTACGATACGATTCTATCACGTGGTCTCCAAGAACAAATGTGATTGGCGCATCGAGATCACGTGATCGAATCGCATCGTACAGTCGCGCGATATTAGTGGACGTGTGGCTGGCCCTTAAGTCCCTGGCAAAAACACCAATGTGGTGTTTTTGCCAG
>CM065697.1:25519202-25546702 GCA_017654935.2 Phymorhynchus buccinoides | reverse complement strand
ATGATGATGACCGGCACCAGAGCCTGGGTAAATGTGGGATGGGTAATAGAGCCAATGATGATGACCGGCACCAGAGCCTGGGTCAATGTGGGATGGGTAATAGAGCCAATGATGATGACCGGCACCAGAGCCTGGGTCAATGTGGGATGGGTAATAGAGCCAATGATGATGACCGGCACCAGAGCCTGGGTCAATGTGGGATGGGCAATAGAGCCAATGATGATGACCGGCACCAGAGCCTGGGTCAATGTGGGATGGGTAATAGAGCCAATGATGATGACCGGCACCAGAGCCTGGGTCAATGTGGGATGGGCAATAGAGCCAATGATGATGACCGGCACCAGAGCCTGGGTAAATGTGGGATGGGCAATAGAGCCAATGATGATGACCGGCACCAGAGCCTGGGTCAATGTGGGATGGGCAATAGAGCCAATGATGATGACCGGCACCAGAGCCTGGGTCAATGTGGGATGGGCAATAGAGCAAAGGCCAGACAAACGTGCACAGGAAACAGGAGCAGAGTGATACAGATACAGACACAGAGGTAGACCTAGAGGCAGATAAGAGATTTACATATGCATACTCTTACTCACACTTACACATTCTACGCACGCATGCATGCACACACGCGCTCACAGATACTCGCACGCGCGTGGACACACACACACACACACACACGTGCGCGGGCAAGCACACACACACACACACATACAAACACACACACGCGCGCGCGCACGCACGCACGCACGTACGCACGCATACACACCAAAACATTCAGATGGCTAGCCACATCAACGTTATCCCCAAAACTGTATTACATATATCTTTAACAGTATAATGCATTGTCATCAAACCTCAAGTTCACTGGGAGTACATTCTGCGAGTTACATTGAAACTGTCCCTCCCTAATATTATGTTGCTAGTTTTCGTCACTAGGTTACCTTGGACACCGCCCCTTTCTATGCTTAAGTCACGTCCTACGGCGCCCCTTCTAATCCTGCGTTACGTTGGACGCTGCATCTTTTGAATGCTACATTAGGTAGGGACAACTGAACCTTTCTAAATCTAGGTTACGCTGGACACTCCCCCTTTCTAATGCTATATTACGTCAACACTTGCCTACATTTGTACCCAAACAATATCATTTCTTTACAAACTTGCACGCTCTGCAATAATCGTTTTGCTTATGTGTCTCATCCTGGAAGCTTCCACCCCAATATTGTCAAAAAACTGGAAACACTCTAAAAAAAGACCCGGAAGCCACGTTTTGGGACACTCTAAAAACCGGAAGCCACATTTTGGGCCACTCTAAAAACCGGAAACCACGTTTTGGGTCACTCTAAAAACAGGAAACCACATTTTGGGCCACTCTAAAAACCGAAAACCACGTTCTGGGCCACTATAAAAAACCGGAAACCACATTTTGGGCCACTCTAAAAATCGGAAACCACGTTTTGGGTCACTCTAAAAACCGGAATCCACATTTTGGGCCACTCTAAAAACCGGAAGCCACATTTTGGGCCACTAAAAAACCCACGAATATCTGCCGGGAAACCCCCAACATTAACAACCCATTCTTAGTTCAAGATATATATTATGCACGTAGAGAACTGACCTCCAAGGCGTGCAGCTGGCGGCACATGTTGATGCCCAGCATGGTGAAGTGGATGGACTTGCCCTGCGCTTCTGTGATGCTTCTACTGAACTCGTCGGGGCCGTGCAGGATGACGGCCAGCACCACGTTCACCAGGCCGCTCACCGCGATGATCAGGCTCAGCCAGAACCAGCACGTCGCCATGTACGCCTTCCCCAGCACCGCCAGCTGAGGCCCAAGGGGGGGCACACAAAAATGAGTAATAAAACACACACACACACATAGACACACGCGCGCGCGCTCTCTAGGTGGGAGCAACCTGAATTAACAGAGATAAGTCTCTGTGACTAGAATACATTAAAATGCCAAACACACACACGGTAACACACACACACGCACACACACACACGCCTGTGGAGGCGCTCGTTGGCTGGTGTGATGACAACCATCTCCTCCTGAATATGGCCAAGACCAAGGAGATGGTTGTCGACTTCCGCAGCAACCACCTAAGCCGGCTCCACTGGTCATCAAAGTGGAGGAGGTGGAGATGGTGGACCTGGGATCCATCATCGACAGCAAGCTGAACTGGTCCGCCAACTCCCAGGCCCTCCTCAAGAAAGTCAACCAGCGCCTCTTCTTCCTGAGGAAGCTGAACAAGTTTGGGGTGTGCCGGAGACTGTTGGGTCTGTTCTGCAGAGCCACAGTTGAGTCAGTCCTCACCTTCAACCTTCTCAGCCACTTCGGCAGCCTCAAGGAGCTCGACAAGGCCAGGCTGATGAAGGTCACCAAGACAGCTGGCAGGCTGATCGGTGCTCCTGTTGCTAGTCTTTAAGAGGTATTTGAGAAGAGGGCAGTTAGGCGTTTGAGGGCCATCCAGGGGGACTCCAGTCACCCACTGTGTGAGGTGTTGCAGGCGCAGACTTCTGGCAGGTCAGGCAGGCTGATCAGTTTCAGCGCACGTACTGACAGACTGAGGCGGTCTTACCTCCCGACAGCAGTATGCCATCTCAACAGCATTTGAACTGATCGGCCTGCAGCCCCATGCTCAGTCAGCATCCTCGCTTCCGCACATCATCTATGGCAGCAATGTGTGTGCTTGTGCGTGTGCGTGTGTGTGTGTGTGTGTGTGTGTGTGTGTGTGCAAGTTTTGGAAGGTGTGTGTGTGTATGGGTAGGCGAGTGTGTGTGTATGAGTGCATGTGCGTGTTGTGTGTGTGTGTGTGTCAAGTCAAGTCAAGTCAAAATGATCTTTATTGAGGATAAAGGAGTAAGCTTGATAGCTTTTTTTCATCCTGTCCTCAGAATGAAAAGTAATACGAAAGCAACTCGAAAAATAACTCAACATGCAAAACAAAACATTCCAAACTACTAAACATTAGCCTAATAATATAACGCATTGAAATAACTCTATTGAGAGAGAGAGAGAGAGAGAGAGAGAGAGAGAGAGAGAGAGAGAGAGAGAGAGAGAGAGAGAGAGAGAGAGAGAGAGAGAGAGAGAGAGAGAGAGAGAGAGAGAGAGAGAGAGAGAGAGAGAGAGAGAGAGAGAGAGAGAGAGAGAGAGAGAGAGAGAGAGAGAGAGAGAGAGAGAGAGAGAGAGAGAGAGAGAGAGAGAGAGAGAGAGAGAGAGAGAGAGAGATAAATGAATGGGATATTGAAGTGAATGTGGTTGTCCCTTCCCCATTTCATTTCCTCCCCATCACCCATATTAACAAATGTCCCGGACACAATGGAACAAAGCAAAGAACAATCAAAGTATAAACATTGTAAAGTATCAATTAAAAGGACATATCCCGACGGAATAGGTGCTCCATTTCTAAAGTTAGAGACTAATTCATAGGGTTTCTAACATATGAAATTTAAGTGCTTTCATAAATGTCTGTCTTGATGTACACGATTCTAAATTAAAAGATAAATTGTTCCACGCCGTACAGCCGGAGTACAATAAACTAGATTTATAAAGATTATTACGGGGTCTGGGAAAAGAAAGTTTGTGTGTATGTCTGCTTTCGTTGCTAACAAAATGTTGGGTGATTTTCTTAGGGGCTATTCCATTCACAACGCTGTACATGCATACACATTTGTTATATAATAGTCTTTCCTTAAATGGCAGGATGTTTAAAGATTTGTAATCACATTTAGTGAGTGAACTGGACTTCAACTGTATTAATTTTATGGCTCGTTTGTGTGTGTGTGTGTGTGTGTGTGTGTGTGTGTGTGTGTGTGTGTGTGTGTGTGTGTGTGTAACATTACATTGGTTTTATTGTTCTTCTATTTATTTAAAGATTGGGTAAAGGTAAAGATGTGCCACCCCCCCTGCATTTCTTGATTAATTGTATTTTTCCGTTTTTGCCTTTTGTGTGTGCGTGTGTGTGTGTGGAAGGAAATTCTTGTTATGAATTTTATGTGATATTTTATTGTTATATTGTCATCTGCGTGATGTTATGATTGCTGCAGGTGATATTATTTAATTTGGTATTTGTATTATTTATGTGTGTGTGCGCGCTTATGTGTGTTTGTGTATGTGAGAGAGAGGGAGTGGGGAGGGGGGTAGATAGACGGGGGAGGGGGGGCGACTCTGTGTTGACTTTCAACTATACAGTATTATATTATCATATGATCTAATTACTATCTTACATAATTTGATTGTGATATTTATTTTAGTTTGTGTTATGCATATTACCGTATTACTACTGTATACAAATTGGTTTAAGCTTTGTCTCTGTGTGTGTGTGAGTGTGTGTGAGTCTGTGTATGTGTGAGTATGTGTGTGTGTGTGTGAGAGAGAGAGAGAGAGAGAGAGAGAGAGAGAGAGAGAGAGAGAGAGAGAGAGAGAGAGAGAGAGAGAGAGAGAGAGAGAGAGAGAGAGAGAGAGAGAGAGAGAGAGAGAGAGAGAGAGAGAGAGAGAGAGAGAGAGAGAGAGAGAGAGAGAGAGAGAATACGAATACGAATGAATACGAATGTTTATTGAGGGTTAATAGAGAGAGAGAGAGAGAGAGAGAGAGAGAGAGAGAGAGAGAGAGAGAGAGAGAGAGAGAGAGAGAGAGAGAGAGAGAGAGAGAGAGAGAGAGAGAGAGAGAGAGAGAGAGAGAGAGAGAGAGAGAGCTTGGGTGAATGCGTGCTGATTTTAGTATACATTAATATTATTAGTATTGTTCTAGCACAATTGTTTTTTTGGGTTTTTTATAGACTAACCTTTGTTTTTATGTACTTCTATTATACATTTGCTTGTGATATTATTCATATTATTTGTTTTATGCATATTGTCATATACAAACTGTTGGTTTTACTTTTAGCTGTGTGTGTGTGTGTGTGTGTGTGTGTGTGTGTGTGTGTGTGTGTGTGTGTGTGTGTGTGTGTGTGTGTGTGATTTAACGTCTATCCACCTTACAGTGATCTTAGAACATTTATTATTTATGTCAGTGCGTGTGTGTGCGTGTGCGTGCGCGCGCGCGCGCGTGTGTGTCTGTGTGTGCGCGCGCGTACTTCCTAGTGTTTATGCTGCATTGTAATTTAATACTATATTTATTTACATATTCATTGATATAAGGACAAATGTGCGGAAAGTTTGATTTTGGATGAGAGTTTGTAAATGATATGTTTCTTATTATGCTTATGTTTTATGTGCATGGCAGACAAACATTTTCTTTATCTTTTTAAAGACAATAAATAGATTTGATTGATAAATTATCGCCGTCGTGACCTTGATCTTGGCGCATGACCTTGAAAACCGAAACTCTTTAAGGGGCCATAACTTCCACACCGTTGGTCTTAGAGTCTTCAAACGTGGCATGTAGGTACTTTGGCTTATGGCCGTTCTGACGATGGCATACTGATCATGGTCAAGATCAAGGTCAGGGAGATCTGTAGAGCTTGTTTTTTTGGTAGGGAGAAGCTTACCCTGACAGCGGCGTAGAGCATCATCAAGGCCCAGACCCCGATGCTGACGAAGGCCAAGGTGTCGGAGAGGGGCTCCAGGCTGTCCTGCGTGAAGAAGATGGCGTGCAGGACGCTGATGGTGGTGTCCACCAGGAAGTACAGCCCCACCGCCATCGCCACCACAAACCACCGGCTGGTCAGCAGCCCCTTCATGGAGTGGGGCGGCTTCTGCAAGGAGGAGAGACAGCGGTCCACTTAGCTAGCTGGTTTCACCGCCACCGTCACCACAAACCACCGGCTGGTCAGTAGCCCCTTCACAGAGTGGGGCAGCTTCTGCAAGGAGGAGAGACAACGGTCCACTTAGCTGGCTGGTTTCACCGCCTGGAGGCGAAAAACTCAAATGGGGCTAATCCTAGTAATATCCTTTTGGTTGGGGATAGAAAGAGAGAGGGAGGGATATCTCTCTCTCTCTCTCTCTCTCTCTCTCTCTCTCTCTCTTTGTTGTCCAGCTTATAAAGACCTACGAGATAATTTGTTACCAAGAAAATATTCTAGAAACCCTTGCTTGTTTAATGTTACATCATTATTAGCGAATCAGAATGAAATGTTCCTTAAGAAAAATTGTTTATACATTTATAAAGCATTCAAGCTACGTAGTATATTACTTAGCTAAATTCGCTTTGTTTACTCCTTATCATTAGTGTAATGTTATTGAATACTGCGTTACTTGTGTATTTATTGTTTATTGTCATTTGTATTCATGATGTTTTGCAACTCCATCAGAAGGGTCTGTGGCCTATCTGATTAAACTTCCGCTTCCGCGTCTCTCTCTCCCTGAAAGAAGAACGAATGAAAGTTTATGTTTAACGTCCTCCCAGTCACGCAGGACACATATGTGACATTACTATCAGTGCCGTTGATGTGTAACGTCCTCCCAGTCACACAGGACACATCTGGGACAGTACTATCAGTGCCGTTGATGTGTAACGTCCTCCCAGTCACACAGGACACATATGGGACATTACTATCAGTACAGTTGATGTTTAACGTCCTCCCAGTCACACAGGACACATCTGGGACAGTACTATCAGTACAGTTGATGTTTAACGTCCTCCCAGTCACTCAGGACACATATGGGACAGTACTATCAGTGCAGTTGATGTTTAACGTCCTCCCAGTCACACAGGACACATATGGGACAGTACTATCAGTGCAGTTGATGTTTAACGTCCTCCCAGTCACACAGGACACATCTGGGACAGTACTATCAGTGCAGTTGATGTTTAACGTCCTCCCAGTCACACAGGACACATCTGGGACAGTACTATCAGTGCAGTTGATGTTTAACGTCCTCCCAGTCACACAGGACACATCTGGGACAGTACTATCAGTGCAGTTGATGTTTAACGTCCTCCCAGTCACACAGGACACATATGGGACATTACTATCAGTACAGTTGATGTTTAACGTCCTCCCAGTCACACAGGACACATATGGGACAGTACTATCAGTGCAGTTGATGCTTAACGTCCTCCCGGTCACACAGGACACATATGGGACAGTACTATCAGTGCAGTTGATGTTTAACGTCCTCCCAGTCACACAGGACACATATGGGACAGTACTATCAGTGCAGTTGATGTTTAACGTCCTCCCAGTCACACAGGACACATATGGGACAGTACTATCAGTGCAGTTGATGTTTAACGTCCTCCCAGTCACACAGGACACATATGGGACAGTACTATCAGTGCAGTTGATGTTTAACGTCCTCCCAGTCACACAGGACACATATGGGACAGTACTATCAGTGCAGTTGATGTGTAACGTCCTCCCAGTCACACAGGACACATATGGGACAGTACTATCAGTGCAGTTGATGTTTAACGTCCTCCCGGTCACACAGGACACATATGGGACAGTACTATCAGTGCAGTTGATGTTTAACGTCCTCCCAGTCACACAGGACACATATGGGACAGTACTATCAGTGCAGTTGATGTTTAACGTCCTCCCGGTCACTCAGGACACATATGGGACAGTACTATCAGTGCAGTTGATGTGTAACGTCCTCCCAGTCACACAGGACACATCTAGGACAGTACTATCAGTGCAGTTGATGTGTAACGTCCTCCCGGTCACTCAGGACACATATGGGACAGTACTATCAGTACAGTTGATGTTTAACGTCCTCCCAGTCACACAGGACACATATGGGACAGTACTATCAGTGCAGTTGATGTTTAACGTCCTCCCAGTCACACAGGACACATATGGGACAGTACTATCAGTACAGTTGATGTTTAACGTCCTCCCAGTCACACAGGACACATATGGGACATTACTATCAGTGCAGTTGATGTTTAACGTCCTCCCAGTCACACAGGACACATATGGGACAGTACTATCAGTGCAGTTGATGTTTAACGTCCTCCCAGTCACACAGGACACATATGGGACAGTACTATCAGTGCAGTTGATGTGTAACGTCCTCCCAGTCACACAGGACACATATGGGACAGTACTATCAGTGCAGTTGATGTTTAACGTCCTCCCAGTCACACAGGACACATCTAGGACAGTACTATCAGTGCAGTTGATGTTTAACGTCCTCCCAGTCACACAGGACACATCTAGGACAGTACTATCAGTGCAGTTGATGTTTAACGTCCTCCCAGTCACACAGGACACATATGGGACAGTACTATCAGTGCAGTTGATGTTTAACGTCCTCCCAGTCACACAGGACACATATGGGACAGTACTATCAGTGCAGTTGATGTTTAACGTCCTCCCAGTCACACAGGACACATATGGGACAGTACTATCAGTGCAGTTGATGTTTAACGTCCTCCCAGTCACACAGGACACATATGGGACATTACTATCAGTGCAGTTGATGTGTAACGTCCTCCCAGTCACACAGGACACATATGGGACAGTACTATCAGTGCAGTTGATGTTTAACGTCCTCCCAGTCACGCAGGACACATCTGGGACAGTACTATCAGTGCAGTTGATGTTTAACGTCCTCCCAGTCACTCAGGACACATCTAGGACAGTACTATCAGTGCAGTATTTTTAGAAAGAGAGAAAAGTGATTTTCTTATTACTGGGGTTCTGATATGATTTATTTGTTTATGCAGATGTTGGAGTATCTCTCTCCCTCTACGGCCAAATAATGTAATATATGGGGATCTGGGGAGGTATCCATTATATTTAAATTCATATGTTCAATGTATTAGGCATTGGCTGAAATTGGTACAAATGGACGAACACAGGCTGCCTGCACCAAGCATACAGAATGTTATATAAACTCCATTTAAAGGGTAAGAAAAACTGGGTATGATAGATCCGTCATTGTCTTTGTAGTCATGGTTTTTCATTTGTGTGGGACAACCAGGGAGTTGGCAGTAATACAAGTTTCTTAGCACGTTTTAAGCAAAGAATAATTGATTGTTTTTTGGCATAACTGGCATAGTCATATTGAAGAGAGTAATCGATTTTTGTTGTACAGATTGTTTAAATCTGATCATTTGAAAGAATCTTATTTATCTACAGATATGTCGAGTTCTGTCAGACACGCTTTTGTGAAGTTCAGATTTGGAGTGTCTGACATTGCTGTCCACTCACAGAGATATAATACTGATAGATCTAGAACTAAATTATTGTCATTTGCCGATCTACGATCGCAAAGGACTCTAAATTCGTCGCGTTTCCCCCCTTCCTTCCCCGGTCTGTCCCAAGGATATCTCCCGAACCGCTTGACAGAATCCCTTCAAATTCTGTGTGGTGGTGTGTCACCTTGAGAGGAAGGCATCGGCGTATACATTATCGCAATCGTGACCTTGAACTTGTCGTATGATCTTCACATCCGAAAATCTTTAAGGGGACATAACTTCCACACCTTATGACTTAACAGTCTTCAAAATTGACATGTAGGTGCATTGGCTTATGGCGATTCTGATGGCATATCGACCAAGGTCATGGTCAAGGAGATTGGTAGGCCTTCAAAGTGGTAGGGGTCTAAAATTTGGGTTTTAAGCCATATTTTCCACATTTTTACTTGTCAGAAGCGCTTCAGATTGTGTGTGGTTGTGTATCCCCTAGAGTAGAAGACATCCGAGCATAAATTATTAACATACTGACCTTGACCTTGAAGTGTGACTTTGAAAACCGAAATTTCCTTCCTTGCGCTATATATTTATCTGAGCTGTATCTCGTGAACTATAAGATAGAGTCCCTTCAAATTTGGTGTGAGGGTGTAATACTTAGAGTACAATACATTGGTACATAAATGATGCCCTGGGAACAAAATGTCGCCGAGCGGCAGACATGCTTCCGTTTTTCTTCACCCTCTTATATTTCGTGAAATACTGCATGGAATCACTCCAAAGTTTGTGTGTGGGTGTGACACTAAGAGTAGAAGACAAGCAGCACAAATTATTTCACATGGTGTTTAAATGTCGCCGAGCGGCAGACATGTCCCCGTGTTAAGGGTGTTGACCCCACTGATGAAGGGTGTGCACCCCGGTAAAGGAGGGGGTGCTATACTAAGAGGAGAAGACATTGCAGCACAAAATGTGCTACATCGCGTTTAAATGTCGCCGAGTGGCAGACATGTCTCTCTGTGTTAAGGGTGGGCACCCCACTGATTAAGGGTGTGCACCCCGGTAAAGGACTGGGTGTAATACTAAGAGTAGAAGACATTGCAGCACAAAATGTGCCACGTGGGGTTTAAATGCTGCCGAACGGCAGACATGTCCACGTGTTAAGGGTGTGCACCCACTGCTTAAGGGTGTACACCCCTTGTAAAGGATGTGCACTAAAGTAAAGGGTGTGTAGACCTGTGCATCACTCAAAGGACCAAAGGAGGACATGGGGCTATCCACGTGGGCTACATGTCTCAGTGTTAAGGGTGTGCACCCCAGCGATTAAGGGTGTGCACCCCAGTAAAGGATGTGCACTCCAGTCAAGGGTATTTAGGTATCATCCAAATATTGCAAGGAGATTTTGTTCAGTTACAGGCGGGGCTAAGATGTGAGGGGCAAAGGAGAGGTACAGGGCGGGGCAGGTACAGGGCGTAACGGGCAAAGGACATATCTGCCGCTCGGCTATGCCCTTGTTTCATGTGCTTTTGCATTCTCACCCCATCTAATGGGGCTGTGGCCTTTCTGAAGTAAAACATATAACAAGTTGACAAATTTATTCATTTGTCTTTGGTTCCAAAGAAAACATTGACCGGGATGCACATCAAACATCAAACAATCAAATGTTTCTTAGAGGATATTTATAAGCAAACATTAATGATGATAATTCAATAATATCACAGTAAATAAGAGTGCTACATCCCTGCAATATTACTAACAACAATACTACATAACAGGCATGGTATTATTCATTAAAAAAAACCCAACTAACATCTTCAAACAATAAGTACACACTTCCATCACCTCTCTCTCTCTCTCTCTCTCTCTCTCTCTCTCTCTCTCTCTCTCACACACACACACACACACACACACACACACACACACACACACACACACACACACACACACACACACAGACAGACATTTATGAAAACACTTACATTTCATGTTAGAAACCCTATGAATTAGTCTCTAACGTTAGAAATTTAGCACCTATTCCGTCGGAACATGTCCTTTTAATTGATGCTTTACAATTTTTATACTTTGATTGTTCTTTGCTTTGTTCCATTGTGTCCGGGACATTTGTTAATATGGGTGATGGGGGAGAAAATGAAATGGGGAAGGGACAACCACTTTCACTTCAATCTCCCATTCATTTATACTCTCTCTCTCTCTCTCTCTCTCTCTCTCTCTCTCTCTCTCTCTCTCTCTCTCTCTCTCTCTCTCTCTCTCTCTCAAGTTATTTCAATGCGTTATATTATTAGGCTAATGTTTAGTAGTTTGGAATGTTTTGTTTTGCATGTTGAGTTATTTTCGAGTTGCTTTCGTATTACTTTTCATTCTGAGGACAGGATGAAAAAAAGCTGTCAAGCTTACTCCTTTATCCTCAATAAAGATCATTTTGACTTGACTTGATTTGACTTGACACACACACACACACACACACACACACACACACACACACACACACACACACACACAGGATGTAAAAAAGCTTTATCAAGCTTACTCTTTTATCGTCAATAAAGATCATTTTGACTTGACTTGACTTGACACACACACACACACACACACACACACAATCTGAAACAGCAATTTTCATAAGAAGTAAAGAAAGGGAAATACATGATGCAAATTATAAAAATTAAATAATATCACAAGCAAATATCGTATCGAATGAAACAAGATATTCAGGTGGTATTTGGTCCTTTGAAAACGTATACGAAACGTCTGTCTGCTAAGCCTCAATAAAAGGACCACATACCACCCGAATGTCGAATGTCCCATATGGTCTTTTTAAGAGCGGGAGGACGTAAAGCTTTAACTTTCTCGAATGTCTTGTGTTTCATGTGTCTGTTATTGGCGGCAGTGGGTGGGTGATGTCTCATGCCTCCATACGGGAAGCTGGACGACCCCTGCCTTCCACGAGTCCCCCCCCCCTGTGGGGATACCGGGGTTGGGACAGGGGTGGGTGGTGGAGTGTCTTTCAGTACAAATAGTTCCCCCACCTTCTGGAAGTTCTGTGCAAGCAACTTCCACTAATCTAACACCACTCTCTTTGAACTGCCTTTTCCCCTTCCTACTGGCGTCTAATATTTTCAGACTTCCATTCTCCTACCTTGAAAACAAAACAAACAAAACAATTCAAAATAATGTTCTTCTTTGAGCTCCTCCGAAATTGGAATGTGGCAGCTGAATGCTGCAGGGACACCAGTGAACATTGAAAACAGGACGCATACGTACCTCACCCAGTATGGCCATAATTATAGTCTGGGAAGGCAGAAGATCCCGAAGAAGAAGAACAAAAACAACAAGAACACTGTGTTGCCACGGGGAAGTAGAGGTATTTCTTTTGTGTGAATAATGTTAACGTGTACACAGACAGACCTTAACTAACACTTTGGCATGGACTCGATCATTTGAGACACATGAAACAGATCGGTTTGGTATGGACCCCCCCCCCCCCCCCCCCCCCCACACACACACACAAAACACACTCCAATATTTTCAAGTTAAGGAGGGTGGGGGGATGGGGATTCAGGAACCCTTGTAAACCCCCCCCCCCCCCCCCCTGATCCGGACGTGACTCACGAAATGTTTGCAGAGTGACATGGTTGTTGTCCTTTTGGTCACGGAATGCCTGAAGAGCATGGGCAGGACGAAGGAGTGCCTGTGACGGGCAGGGCTTCGCACCAGATCCTGCTTCCGAACCCACTCTATCTGCCAGCCCGGTTGCAGCACGCGCCAGCGACGCACGTGCGCACGCACGCACAGACATACACACACACACACACACACACACAAGCAAGCACGCACAAACACACAAAAACGACAGGATGGAAAAAAGCTTGTAGCTTACTCCTTTATCGTCAATAAAGATCACTTTGCCTTGACTTGACTTGACAAACACACACGCAAGCACGCACGCCAACAAGCATGCACGCGTGCGCACGCACACATAATTATGTTTATGAATATAAAGACCTTATTTCTTTGGCGTTGGCATGCATGCTCCTTTAACCGTACGAAGATATCGGAAACAGACACAGGCGCAGACACACACACACACACACACACACACACACACACACACACACACACACACACACACTCACGCACGCACAGACACAGAGATACACGCAGAAAGACAGACCTACAGACAGAAACACACACACACACGAGTGGTCGCTCCCGCACATCACAATGTTACATTGGTAAAGACATCTAGTCAAATCTTCCTAAGCATCATTATATTATACTCCTAAGAATGTGTGTGTGTGTGTGTGCGTGCGTGTGCGTGTGCGTGCGTGCGCGTGCATGTGCGTGCGTGTGCGTGCGTACGTGCGTGCGTGCGCGCGCGCGCGCGCGCGCGCGCGCGCGCGCGTGTGTGTGTGTGTGTGTGTGTGTGTGTGTGTGTGTGTGTGTGTGTGTGTGTGTGTGTGTGTGTGTGTGTGTGTGTGAATCAGAATCAGAATCAGATTCAATGTTTATTGCCCTTTAAAACAAAAAACAATAACGGTAATAATAACAGTTTATAAAGTTCAATTACGGAACATTGCTAGTTAAATACTTGTTTTTTCTTCTTTCTGTGTACTGGTTGCGCTACTGCTTCAAGCAATTGAGGCGACTGATTGAGACAACTGTGTATATATTTTGCAAGCTCACTTACAAGGGCGTCATTTGTAATTAATTTGTTTACTAGGTGTAACATTATGTATATTGTATTTTTCTTCAACGAGTTTTATAAATTGTATTCTTATTTCCGTATGTTCTGTACAATTGTCTAAAAAATGAGTTTCATCTTCTACTTCATTACATTGTAAATATAGCCTTTTCTCTCCAGGCATATTAGAATGTCTACTTTTTTCTATTTTAAGCTCATGACATGAAGTTCTTAGTTTGCATAACATCTGCTTTTGGTTAACCCTTTCACCGCCAGCCATCTTTGAACCTAAAATGTCCACTTAACTTACTTGGCTACAGAAAATATTTTGTCTGCTAAATTGTGGGATTTCTGTGTGACACATTTAGAATAGGTCAATCCTTACTGCCCAAATTTAGGAACTCAATATCATTAAATAACAGACCCTGATTTGATTTGAAGTGTTTGAATGACATGGGTGTTAAGTCATTGTGGTGCAAAAATGCGACATTGGCGGTGAAAGGGCTAAAGTGTATTAAAGGATTTGTCAAATATGGTTCAGTTCTGTATTGACTTGTAATCTTGTTATAAAAGTTTAGCTTTGATTGTGTCTCAGATTTTCTTTTTCTCCAAAATGAAATATATTCTTCTTTTAGTTTATTTTGAATTACATGACATAATTTATTTATGTTAAATGTGTATTGGTTGTTCCAGACATGTGTCAATCCAAGGGCGCTTAAAATAGATTTGACGAATTTAACCCATGGTGACTGACTAGTTTCATTGTTTAACATTTCATTGTAAATTACATTAATGTAAGAGTCTTGTTTGGATTCTAAGATATGATGCCAGAATTTTATAATTTGACAAATTGATGTTAAATTAACAGGAAAACTACCTAGCTCTCCAATAATCGCTAAATTTATAGCTTTTGTATGAACCCCTAAAACTTGTTTGAAAACATTATGCTGGATATGTTCATGCGGTAATTTATTTGAAATGCATTGGTGTGTGTGTGAGAGCATGCATGCGTGTGCATGAATGTCTTTGTATGTAACATTGTAACATGGTGTTTTGTTTATAGTAAAGAGAGATAGTTATGTGAACATGGTGTTTTGTTTATAGTAAAGAGAGATAGTTACGTCAACATGGTGTTTTGTTTACAGTAAAGAGAGATAGTTATGTGAACATGGTGTTTTGTTTATAGCAAAGAGAGATAGTTATGTGAACATGGTGTTTTGTTTATAGTAAAGAGAGATAGTTATGTGAACATGGTGTTTTGTTTATAGCAAAGAGAGATAGTTATGTGAACATGGTGTTTTGTTTATAGTAAAGAGAGATAGTTATGTGAACATGGTGTTTTGTTTATAGTAAAGAGAGATAGTTATGTGAACATGGTGTTTTGTTTATAGCAAAGAGAGATAGTTATGTGAACATGGTGTTTTGTTTATAGTAAAGAGAGATAGTTATGTGAACATGGTGTTTTGTTTATAGTAAAGAGAGATAGTTATATGAACATGGTGTTTTTGTTTATAGTAAAGAGAGATAGTTATGTGAACATGGTGTTTTGTTTATAGTAAAGAGAGATAGTTATGTGAACATGGTGTTTTTGTTTATAGTAAAGAGAGATAGTTATGTGAACATGGTGTTTTGTTTATAGTAAAGAGAGATAGTTATGTGAACATGGTGTTTTGTTTATAGTAAAGAGAGATAGTTACGTCAACATGGTGTTTTGCTTATAGTAAAGATAGATAGTTGTGTAAAAAAAACAACAACCCAACATTGCAACAAATCCATAGATTTCTCACCACTTTTGTCAAAGTAGTCGTCTTCCAGGCTTTCTTGATAATTTCCACGTCAAGATACCTGTTGAGCACAGACAGACAGACAGAGCACATCACTATAAAACATGGACCTCATTTCATTGAAAAGAAACACGCGAAAGCACTGATGGGACCCTGTCTGTTTTTAGCACTCATCGCCAGCATGACCGAATCCAAAGTTTGTATCCCTTATTTTGCTGTAGTATTGCACTTGACAACGCAAGGTCTTTCCCTAACCATAACCAAAACCATTCAGACAAGTTCTTCCGTGTGTGAACAGAAAGAAGTTAAACCAAGCGCTTGGTTTCAGCTATGAATAGCTCTGTGAGAAAAAGACATACAATCCTAGGTATACCCACCAGCTAAACTTGGGCGTTTTGGTGTGTTTTCTTCAAAAAAGAAATAAATGCAGCTAAAACGTGGGGAATCGTGTGCTGTGCACGTTTTTCATGACTGCAGAGGCCACCGGCAGTACTTAGAAACCAGCACGCATTCCACAGCCCCACTCTGGGGCAGGTGGGACCAGTATGTCTCCATACACAGGCAAGGTTTCGCCGTACGGACTTAAATGCTTGGAAGAGAGTCCCAGAATTCCCTAGAGTTAAGCAGGGTTGTTCTATATTTAGACTATTTGCCCCATTTCTTCGTCATTTTTTTAATATTTATTTATTGAAGAGACTCTTTATATTTATCGAATGGTTGACCCATTTCACGATGTAAGTAATTGATAAACAACGCTCATCTTCTTGTCAGAAAATATCCAAACATAACGATTGGAAATGATTTACCCACACTGGCTACCTTGACAGTCTAATAAAAAAACCCAAGTCAACAACATGCAGAAAAGTCAAGGAGACGTCACAGACACGTAGAAACATCAAGCAATGCAGAAAAGCAAACGATTAATATAAAACTCATTAAAAGCCAAGGACATGTTGAAAAATCAAGCACACTTACAAAAGTCAAGGACATGTCCAAATAAATGAAGGACATGTACTAAAGTCGAGGTCATGCAGAAGAGACAAAGACAGGTCGAAAAGTCAAGAACATGTAAACCAAGGCAAGGGTATGCATACATGCTAAAGGGAAAACAACCGATCCCAGGGATCGGATCTTGCTCGTCAGAAAAGCTCTGCCTCGCGGTGGCTCGCACAACAGGGAACAAAGAAGGGCGAACCGTCTCTCTCGCCAGCTGTAATTCAAATGTGGCGCGCGCTCGGTAGGTAGTAGAAGGTTTTACGTCCTCATAGCAGTTTCTCTTAGGGACAAGTAATTCTGGTGCTGTAGTCTTCGATGTAGCAGGTACACCTGGTATTAGGTTCAACAACGTTGGTCTTGGGAAAGGGTCGCGCTCAGCGCCTCCCCTCTGTTTGAGTCCGGTCGCGGGTTTAAGGACATGTAAATGTGACAAAGACATGCAGAAAAGGACGGGTAACTGTAACAAGGCGGCGCAGTATTAGTGAAGAACATAGCGAAGAGCCGATGACATGTAAAACAACATTCAAAGACTTGCTGTACAAAAGGCAAAGGACGTATCGAAAGGTAAGGCCATAAGGAAACAAATAAGGGCATATATAAAAGTCAAGGACATCAAGAAAACCCAAGAGCATGCAGAAAAGCCAAGGAAATGTAAACAAAAAGCCAAGGACATGTACAAAGCTCCAGGTCAACTAGAACAGTAAAGGACTATTAATTAAGTTCATGTAGAAAAGTCGTGAAAGAATAATAGGGAGACTCACTTTCCCTTGACGTCGGCGGCAGTTTCGCACAATTCCTGGAGCGTGCGCACCGCCACCACCGACAGCATGCCGTGCTCAAACTGACGCCAGTAGCTCAGCTGCAGCACACAGAGAACGCGCACGCATGCGCGGAGAAACACACACATGCGCGCGCACACATGTACGCATAGACATAGACGCATAAACACGCACATAAAAGGTATATGCGCATACGCACGGAGACACATACAAACCAAAAGACAAACAGAATGGTAGACAGAGATAGACAGACAGACACACACACACACACACACACACACACACACACACACACACACACGCACACACACACACACACACACACACTGGACTTATTTTTAACAGCTGTTATTGACAGTTATTTATTATGCATCGACGTCTCAGTCACAGAACATAGATGTATCGAAACTGTGTTCAGTGTTCACTCCTGTCAGTTCAAATGACCGACCGAAACTTAATAATTGTACTGGAAGACTGAACCAGGACATTATGATCTGTCGATGTTCCTGGTTTGGGACACTTTGCCCTAAGACTTTTTCTGTGTATGCATGGCGCAACACTGACTATGTATTACTTTATGTGCCTTGAGGAGGCGGAGGACGGCCTCCACCCTCATGTCCTGCAAATAAATTCTTGACCAGCTGTTCAGAATAGCAGTTGTATGAACTGTCCTATTACCTTCTGTGCCTTGAGGAGGCGGAGGACGGCCTCCACCCTCAGGTCCTGCATCTCCCTGGTGGTGGGCTGGTAGGGCACGTCCTCCTCGCAGTTGGGGCACGTGGCCCACACCCTCAGCTTCTTCTCCTCGTCCTCGTCTTGCTGCACGCAGGAAGAAACAAAAATTAATCATAAATGTTTGTCATGATTGGTTCAGTGGTTTTGGTTGTGGAGAACGCGGAGCGTGTTTCTGTTTTCATACATACCTAGGCCTCCTGCAGATGGGCATGTCCGCAGACACAGACGTACATCCTTATACACACAGACGCACATCCTTATACACACAGACATACATCCTTATACACACAGACGCACATCCTTATACACACAGACGCACATCCTTATACACACAGACGCACATCCTTATGCACACAGACGCACATCCTTATACACACAGACGCACATCCATATACACACAGACATACATCCTTATACACACAGACGCACATCCTTATACACACAGACGCACATCCTTATGCACACAGACGTACATCCTTATACACACAGACGTACATCCTTATACACACAGACGTACATCCTTATGCACACAGACGTACATCCTTATACACACAGACATACATCCTTATACACACAGACGTACATCCTTATACACACAGACGTACATCCTTATACACACAGACATACATCCTTATACACACAGACGTACATCCTTATACACACAGACGTACATCCTTATACACACAGACGTACATCCTTATGCACACAGACGTACATTCTTATACACACAGACGTACAATCCTTATACACACAGACGCACATCCTTATACACACAGACGCACATCCTTACACACACAGACGTACATCCTTATACACACATACGTACATCCTTATGCACACAGACGTACATTCTTATACACACAGACGTACAATCCTTATACACACAGATGCACATCCTTATACACACAGACGCACATCCTTATACACACAGACGTACATCCTTATACACACTGACGTACATCCTTATACACACAGACCGTAATTAGGCCCAGAAAGATAAAAGGAAAGGAACATCTAGGGCCTATACGCAGACGCAGGAGTTCAAACAAACACGCACACAATCCACCACCACCCCATCTCTCTCTCTCTCTCTCTCTCTCTCTCTCTCTCTCTCTCTCTCTCTCTCTCTCTCTCTCTCTCTCTGCCTCCCCCGCCACACAATATACAGACAAAGAAACCATGAAACGGTCGAAATAAACGTTGCAATTTTTCATTCTTTCCCCACGACAACATAGACACACGCTAGTGATGATCATGGCGACACACTCATACGTTAGTGATGACATTACTAAGGCACATTACTTCGTTGCCATGGGTAAAGGGTGAACAATAACAACGTGTATTTCAACCATATAATAGATTATTAGCGCACAACGTAAATGTACAATACATACGTCGCTTACCGTTAAGTCCCATGGTTCTTGCAATGAACACAATCTGTCAACAAAACTCCAGTCCACGTCTGACAAAAACCTGAGAACACACACGCGTGCACGCACGCACACACACACACGCACACACACACACACACACACACACGCACGCACGCACGCACGCACACGCACACGCACACACACACACTTTTCTATAATATTGTCATTTGCCCGACTGCAGACGGCAAAGGAGTACACGTGTCATTTTGTTTGTCTCTATTTGTCCGTTTGTTTGTCTGTCTGTCCTGGCTATATCTCGTGAACTGGTGGTTAGAATCGCTTCACATTTTGTGTGGTGTGTATCATGGTAAGATTACATAAATGGTCCCATACAAACATTATGATAGTGTTGACCGTGACCTTGAAAACAATAACCCCCAAAACAACCCCACATATCTTCTTATAGGGCCATACCCTTCACATCGCTGGAACTCGGTGCATGTATGTGGATGCAGTGTTTCGTGGTAATTCTGAATGTTGTGCACTGATGAAGGTCAAGGTCAAAGTCAAGGACGTAGACCACGGATATGTCAAATTGGTGTTTTAGCCCTATCTTTCACAGTTTTGCAGTCACCCTCACAAGTATGAAATTTGGCAGATTGGTAGACTGGGTCAAGGTCATGTGTGGTGCACAGAGATGGACCGACCAACAACCACCAAGACAGTCAAAAGGCAAAAAGTCAAAAGGCAAATATCTATTATTATCTATATACTTTGAACAATTTCTTTATGCGTAAAGAGTTTGCTAGGTTAAGACTAGGTATGTCTGCGATAAACTGTAGCTATTTACAATAGTAATACAAGCCACAATTAGATAAAGATAAAAACTATTGTCCTTTCTGTCCCACATTATTTGAGACTGGACTGCATTTTCTTCTAGTGTGCCCTAAGTACATTACTTTAAGAGGCAAATGTTAAGAATAGCCCCCTCCTCTGCCCCTTGCATTCACTTCAGATGGTTTCAGTTAGGGTTAGGGTTAGGAATAGGGTTTGGGATAGGGTTAGGGATATGCTTAGGGTCAGTTAAGTGTCAATCTCATAACATAACATAATTTTGTGTGTGTGGATTAGACAGTTTCAGGTTAGGGTTAGGGTTATGAATAGGGTTTGGGATAGGCGTAGTGTAGTGTGTAGTGTAGTGTAGTGTCAAATACACACAAAAATAAAAGTTGATGACTAATCTCAACAACAACAAAAGTTGATGACTAATGTAAAAATAATAAAAGTTGATGACTAATCTTACCCTAAACCTATCCCTAACCCTAACCTGAAACCGTCTGAAATGAATGGAAGGGGCAGAGGAGGGGGCTATTCCTAACATTTGCCATTTAAGAACAGAATTTATCCCATCTAAATATTATAAATATCCGTCACTGTTCAAATTGGCTCTGATCCTAACTAATGAAAATCCAAACACAATTATCAAGTTGTCTATGTTTATTTATTTTGTTTTGCGCAAAGAAAGTATAAGTTGTTCATAGGTGGGCTTGATAATTTCACACGCGTCTTTTAATCTGGTTTGCATGTTCTGAGGTGAGTTCAATTAATTGTGGTGCGTGTTTATAATTTAATGTCACTACTTAACGCAGGTTAATGTGTCGATGCATGCGAAGTGACTTACTTAATGTGGTGTAGGTCTACATAACATTTGAGGAGAATAGTTTTATTGTGCCTTCGTCTTTGTATATTTAATGTGTTCCTTTTTTTGTAATGTGAACTCTAGGGGAAGACGGGGTAAAAAGCGCATGGGCGGGTAAGAAGCCCACCCCAATTATCTCATGAAATGAAGCAAATTTCAGTCTCATTTTGCCCATGAGACGAGCATTAATGTCTAGCATTCGTCTCATGGGCAAATTTGACTGAAATTTTCTTTATTTCATGAGATAATTGGGGTGGGCTTCTTACCTGCCCATGCGCTTTTTACCCCGTCTTCCCCTATTGTTATGGGCCTGAGGCCTAACAATTAAACCATTTTTGACCACCAAGACAGTTAGATGGAGAGAAAGAGAGAGACAGACATCCAGTCAGAACACACAGAGACGAGGAAGACGGACAAAACAGGCATACAAAGAGGCAGAGGAGACAGTGACCTATCTGTCATCCAGACGCTCATAGTTTTATGTTTGATTTCAGCCAGCACGGACAGTGAGGTGGCCATAGCTGCCCGGCGGGCGTTGGATATATCACTCATGCCTGTCATCATCATCATCGTCATTGTCATTATCATCAACATCTCATCATCACCGTCAGCATAATTATCATCATCATTGTCGTTGTCGTGGTCACCATCATCATCATCGATGTTGATGTCATCATCTTCATTATCATCATCATCATTATCTTCTGTGTGGAGGAGTTATGTCGGATATACTTGACTAAAAAAAGAAACACACACACACACACACACACGCGCGCATCACGCACACATACACACATAGACGCGTGCGCACACACTCAAGCTGGTTTGATACAGACACAGTCAAACATTTCCATTATAATTAGGCAATGTAGATAATCATTGCTATACACGTTTTCTTGTTGTTTTGAACTGCGTTTCATCGCCAAACAACAACACCACACAACAGTCCAAACTATCCGTCCACACACATTTGCACATTATACGCAAAATGCACACACACTCACAGTTACAACATACTAAGGCCGCGAACACATTAGACGCGGAAGGTACTCACGGAAACCCATAAATAAGTAAAAGAAAGAATGATAAAAAAAATACGGATTAGGGTACGCACAGATACATGCGGAGATTCCGTGCGGAAACCAGTACGCAATCCGTATATAAGTAAAAGTGAGAAGGGAAAAGATTTGCGCACGTGTCCGTATTTCCCCTAATCCGTAAAATGTTTACGCTTCTTTCTTTTACTTATTTACAGATTGCGCACGGATTTCCGCACGGAATCTCCGCATGTATCTGCACATACCCTAATCCGGTTTGTTTTTTAAATACGCATGGGATTTCCGCATGAACTGTGTATGAGGCCTAAGGGGAAATACGGACACGTGCGCTTATATTTTCCCTTCAACTTACTTACGGATTGAGCATGGGAGTTCCGCATCAACTGTGTACGCGGCCTAACACTAAGCGTGCATTGTTCTCGTACATATCTGCGCGCATACACACAAACCAATAGACAGTAAGGCCGTGTACACACATAAGCGGATGTTCTATGCATGCGGAAACCCGTGCGCAATCCATAAATAAGTGAAACAAAGAAGGGAAAAGATTTGCGCACGTGTCCGAATTTTCCCATTAGGCCGGGTTCACATTAGACGCGTAAGTTCCGTACGGAAAACCCCAAATAAGTGGAAGAAAGAACGACAAAAGTTTACGCATATTGGGGAAATTCGGACACGTGCGCAAATCTGTTCCCTTCTTTGTTTTACTTATTTATGGATTGCGCACGGGTTTCCGCATGGAATACCCGCTTATGTGTGTACACGGCCTTACTGTCTATTGGTTTGTGTGTATGCGCGCAGATATGTACGATAACAATGCACGCTTAGTGTTAGACCGCGTACACAGTTGATGCGGAATACCCGCTTGTGTGTGTACACGGCCTTATGCGCAAACTTTTATCCTTCTTTCTTCCACTTATTTAGGGTTTTCCGTACGGAACTTACGTGTCTAATATGAACCTGGCCTTATGCAAAAAAACAGGCACTATATAAAATGCCCAGCACCAAGGGGCATTTCTCCCGACTCAAAACCTACCCAGCAAGGCCAGAATCTTGGAAATGGTGGTGGCGTTGATGACTAAGGTGAGGAACACGATCCCACACAGGTGGAGAAACACCTGAAACTCAGATCAGAGCGATACAGTAGGCAGGCAACCATTGCGCTGCATCAGCAGTACAGTATTGCACCTTTACAGCTGTCGGATTATCTACTCATGAGATACAAGCTCTCTATTGTTAAGCTGGTACCTTCAAACAGTTTAATCCCTGGGTGGTACGAAAAGGGTAACTGTCCCCTACCTTCTGACATTCAATCGTTGAATTACTGCATTTACCCCCATCTTCAGATGATCTACTCATGAAATAAGTCTCTATCCTTAAGTGGTACAAAAAGGGCATCTATCCCCTTGATTTACTTCATTTCCCCCTACCATCTTACCTGATAGCTAACTGCCTCTCTGGGGATCTTCGTACTGTCTACTCATGAGATAGAGCTCTCTATCATTAAGTGGTACAAAAATGGTAACTGTCCCCTACCTTCAGACATGTCAATCCTAGAGTCGTACGAAAAGAGCAACTGTCCCCTACTTTCAGACATTTCAATCCTAGAGTCGTACGGAAAGAGCATCTGTCCCCTACTTTCAGACATTTCAATCCTAGAGTCGTACGGAAAGAGCAACTGTCTCCTACCTTCAGACATGTCAATCCTAGAGTCGTACGAAAAGAGCAACTGTCCCCTACTTTCAGACATTTCAATCCTAGAGTCGTACGGAAAGAGCAACTGTCCCCTACCTTCAGACATGTCAATCCTAGAGTCGTACGAAAAGAGCAACTGTCCCCTACTTTCAGAAATTTCAATCCTAGAGTCGTACGGAAAGAGTAACTGTCCCCTACTTTCAGACATTTCAATCCTAGAGTCGTACGAAAAGAGCAACTGTCCCCTACTTTCAGACATTTCAATCCTAGAGTCGTACGGAAAGAGTAACTGTCCCCTACTTTCAGACATTTCAATCCTAGAGTCGTACGAAAAGAGCAACTGTCCCCTACTTTCAGACATTTCAATCCTAGAGTCGTACGGAAAGAGCAACTGTCCCCTACCTTCAGACATGTCAATCCTAGAGTCGTACGAAAAGAGCAACTGTCCCCTACTTTCAGACATTTCAATCCTAGAGTCGTACGGAAAGAGCAACTGTCCCCTACCTTCAGACATGTCAATCCTAGAGTCGTACGAAAAGAGCAACTGTCGCCTACCTTCAGACATTTCAATCCTAGAGTCGTACGAAAAGAGCAACTGTCCCCTACTTTCAGACATTTCAATCCTAGAGTCGTACGAAAAGAGCAACTGTCCCCTACTTTCAGACATTTCAATCCTAGAGTCGTACGGAAAGAGTAACTGTCCCCTACTTTCAGACATTTCAATCCTAGAGTCGTACGAAAAGAGCAACTGTACCCTACCTTCAGACATTTCAATCCTAGAGTCGTACGAAAAGAGCAACTGTCCCCTACTGTCAGACATTTTAATCCTAGAGTCGTACGAAAAGAGCAACTGTCCCCTACCTTTAGACATTTCAATCCTAGAGTCGTACGAAAAGAGCAACTGTCGCCTACCTTTAGACATTTCAATCCTAGAGTCGTACGAAAAGAGCAACTGTCGCCTACCTTTAGACATTTCAATCCTAGAGTCGTACGAAAAGAGCAACTGTCCCCTACCTTTAGACATTTCAATCCTAGAGTCGTACGAAAAGAGTAACTCTTCCCTACCTTCATACATTTAACTCTTTGAGTGGTACGAAAAGGATACTTTCACTACTTTTAAACATTTAATCGTTGTAGAGGACAAAAATAATGAAGATGTAGATCTGACCTGATGGAGTTGACATTGGGAAGCTTTCGAACTTTTGTTCTTCTTCAGCGAGTGACAGGCAGGTGAGTGAAGACCTGAGACTAAAAGGGATAAGGCCAAGGATGGGGAGGGAGAGGGGGTGTTGTGGTAAATGGGAAAGGTAAAAGACAGAGAGAGAAATAGAGAGCTGGATGGGGCTGTGAGTGAAGAAGCAGAAAAAAGAAAAGTGAGTGTGAAATCAAGTAGCTGCACTCTGTGTGTGTGTGTGTGTGTGTGTGTGTGTGTGTGTGTGTGTGTGCGTGCGTGCGTGCGTGCGTGTGTGTGTGTGCGCGTGTGCGTGTGTGTGCGTGTGCGTGTGTGTGCGTGCGTGCGTGTGTGTGCGTGCGTGCGTGCGTGTGTGTGTGTGTGTGTGTGTGTGTGTGTGTGTGTGTGTGCGGGGCTCCCAATGGTCCCGCAAAACAAGGGGTCACAGGGACTCCTTCACTTACAGCATAGAGGGTCATAGAGGCGGGATATAGAGTCCTAGTGGCATTGCAAATGCTACAAATAATTGTTTTCTAGTGCATCCCTGGGACCCCCTGCACATTCTTTTAGAGGGTCCTTTAGAATTTGAGTGCTTCATAGACCCCCAAATGGGAGGTCCCTGGGAGCCCTGGTGTGTGTGTGTGTGTGGGCGCGCGCTCTCTCTCTCTCTCTCTCTCTGTCTCCCTCTCTCTCTTTCTCTCTCTCTCTGCTTCTCTTTCTCTCCTTCTCTTCCCCCCTCCCCCCCCTCTCTCTCTCTCACACACACTCTCTCTCTCTCTCCTCCCCCCCCTCTCTCTCTCTCTCTCTCTCTCTCTCTCATTCTCCCCCCCCCCCGCTCATGCCTCCTCTGTTAGTGTCTTAATTGTAGTTTTACAGTGTTTGTTGCATGTTTTTTGTATCATGTGCAGTGAACAAGCCGGTTGGCGAAAGCTCCAAGTAAAATAGATTGGGTGTCAGAATGTCAAGAGCTATGAATGTGTTTTCGTCTATGACTGTTATTGCTCTCGTCTTCGGTGGTGCGGTGCTCTGCCTTCTAGAGTTGGGGGTGAATCATTTGTACTCTCTCTCTCTCTCTCTATATATATATATATGTGTATGTGTGTGTGTGTGTGTGTGTGTGTGTGTGTGTGTGTGTGTGTGTGTGTGTGTGTGTGTGTGTGTGTGTTGGGGAAAAAATCGTGAATCGTTGAATGACTCCATTCCCCTCAACCATCTCACCCGATAGCTGACCGCCATTCGGGGGATCTTGCTGTCCGGGGTCTCGTAGACCATGAGGGCCAGGGCCAGGCCCACGGCCCCCCGCAGGCCGCTCCAGGAGGCCACGATGGTGCTCTGCCACGGCAGGTGGTAGCCGATGTGCTTGAGTATGGGGCTGAAGGCGATCATCACCACCGCCCTGCGATACAGTGACGCATAGAGACGGGGTACTGAGTCACAACATCGAAAGTGGTCACGAGTCACCAATACGATGAATACTCGAGTTAAAATGCTTCAACATCCCTATTATTGTCTGAGATACTGTCCAACATATGCCATAACCCTTCATTGGATGTAAAAAGCATCGTTGTAGAGCTTAAAATGCCTTGATTATTGTAATGCTCTCTTGTCTGGCTCCCCCTCTCATCTCATCAACAAACTTCAAAAAGTTCAAAATCATACTGCCCGTCTCATCTTCCGCTCTTCTAAATATGACCATGTAACTCCATTGCTCTGTTCTCTCCACTGGCTCCCTGTTCAGCAAAGAATATCCTACAAGATTGACTCTCTCTGCTACAAATCTATCGAGTCTTCCTGTCCTGAATACCTCACTGATCTGCTACATCTCTACACACCGTCTCGAGCTCTGCGTTCCTCATCTGACACCCGTCTCTATTGTATCCCCACTGTCCGCACTAAAACCTATGGTCAACGCTCTTTCTCCTATCAAGCTCCTGTAACTTGGAATCAGTTGCCTCACTCTCTCAGATACTCATCTGACACCCGTCTCTATTGTATCCCCACTGTCCGCACTAAAACCTATGGTCAACGCTCTTTCTCCTATCAAGCTCCTGTTACTTGGAATCAGTTGCCTCACTCTCTCAGATACTTATCCTCTCTGCTCACATTCAAACGCCATCTCAAAACTCATCTGTTTCCTAAATAAGTACTAACCCCTTTCTTCATGACTTGGTGTGTGCATGTCTGAGAGTGAACGTCTGCGCTTGGTGAGCGCATATAATTATTGGTGTGGGTGTGCGTACGCGTGTGTGGGTGTGGGTGTGTGGTGTGCGCGCGCTTACGCCCGCGCGTGTATGTGTGTAATTCTATGTCTGTTTGTTTGTCTGACCGTCTATGGGTGTTTGTGTAATTTTGATTTCCCATTCTTTAAATTATGCTATATGCTAAATATTATCATATGTGGTGTTATATGTGTATATTATATTTTTAT
>CM065697.1:25511702-25514202 GCA_017654935.2 Phymorhynchus buccinoides | reverse complement strand
CCCTATAGTTTGAAAGTCATAGTTTTCCCACAAATAGTATGCTGTGCCATGAGTCGCCAATACTGGGAAAATAATAATTTAAGCCGTGTACACATATACGCGGATGTTCCGCGCGGAACCCCATGCGCAATCCGTAAATAAGTAAAAGACAGAAGTGGGGGGAAAATATACGCACGTGTCCGAATTTACCACTAATTCGTATATTTGTGTCCTTCTTTCTTTTACTTATTTAGTTATTGATTATTTTCCGCGCGGAAAATCCGAATGTACTGTGTGTACCAGGCCTTATGGTACAACTCTCACTTTACTATTGACCACCATTGCAGTTCAGTGTCAACCAATGATAAAGGCCATTTGAGTACAGCAGGGTCCGACATGATTTCGTCATAATCTCATAGTGATAAACCTATCTGACTGACCGAACAGTCGCAGTGATTTAATCCAAAGTTGATCTCGGAACTAAACGCGCAGCTACAGGCAGCGCCGCGATCTTAGGAAGTTTGTGGACTTCTAAGTTGGGGACTGGTTTCAAAGTCTGCTGCTGCCAACTGCGTCGGAAACAAAGGAAGTTATCTGAATTCGTAACTAGCATAATGTGGCAGTTGTAGAGAGCTGAGGTGTCGCCAGCTGTTACATGGGTCGAGTTTCACTAGAGGTCGCTATCCCCGCGAATTACGGTTACGCCAGAAGGGGTCTAAGAAACACCAATAACGTTAGTTAAGGTCAGATAACTCACTTTATAAAGTTTACTCTTCACTTTCGGGAGAAAGAAAAGAGTTGCTATCAAAAGGGAGATAAATCATATTTCTCTGACAGTTTGTACAAATATTTCGATTTCATTTGCGTCTATAGAATGCAGACAATTAAGTTTGCGCTACATCATGTCATCTCACATGACGAAAAATGAAGAAAGAGAACTAAAAAACCAACCTTGTGTTTGTTTGCTAAACTAAACCCATTATATTTTCGCTATAGAGTGAAGCATACTTGTCTGTGTCAACTTTCTTGACTTTGGCTTCCATTTTGAAAACAAAAAGTTAAAGGGGCACCCTGACGGATGAGTTTTTGCAAGAAACAAGTCCAGATCAGCGGGAAAACACCCTTTACAGAGATCGCAACACTCACTTTGCTCTGGTTTCCCAGAAATCAAGCCGTCAAAAAGGCGATTCCTCCTTGGCGGAGGTGCTGGAAGTAAAATTATTTCACCCAAAGAGAAGGCGTTTGCCGTCTCTTTTTGAATTGCCGCCTGTGCTTAGACCAAATCGTTTGCACGAACTTTTCGAAATACAAGCCTTTTTATTCTTTTTTTAATAAATTTTATAGTTTATCTAAAGGAGTTTCGCTCACAACAAAGGAAATAGCTCCTTTTTTTATACTGCACTACAGAAAAAGAAAACGCTTCAACCACAATGAGTGACCTCCACCCATCCCATCCAAAATGGCTACTCTCTTCGGCATCTCCGCCAAGGAAAAACCGCCGTTTTGACGGTTTAATTTCTAAGAAACCAGAGCAAAGTGAGTGTTCTGATCCTTGAAAAGGCTGTCTTCCAGGTGATCTCGACGTGTTTCTGGCAAAAACTCATCCGTTCGAGTCCACCTTTAAGTTATCGCGAGAACAAAAAAAAAGGAAAACAGCCGGAAGTTAAAAAAAAGTTGTATATTTCCCATGACTCAACTAATAGTTTTCGACGTGCTACCACACGAGCATGAGCGCTAACGTTCGCGAACTATCGGCAAACGAAGGTGTTTCTTAGGACCGTTTTTGCCGAATTGCGCTAACAGCTTCGATCATTCCCTCTTGTGAAATGGCCCCCTGTACTGTGTCTTCTGTATCACTTGATAGTCAAGATGAGTAAAAGTCAAGATTTCCATGGTTTTTCCACGTGTTTTCCCTCTTATAGCTAGTAAGAAATCTTAAGAAATCTTCCAAGAATAAGAGGGAATGTGACACGTGACGTGTGGGGTCTTTAAAGACCCACCAGATCACGTGTCAAAATCACGGGTTTCACGGGTTTTCCCTCTTATAGCTGGAAATAAATCTTGTTTTGACCAGCTCTCACTACCATACAAATGCCCCCAAACTCAAAGCGATACATCATTTTAAAGAGCAGCCTCAATTTGAACATGGGAGCATTTCTATATGGGTCACAGCTACCCAGAAAAAAACCAAGGGACTTAATCGTGGCGCGTCTGTGTCAGGTCAGGTCAGGTCAGGTCTGTGTATCTTTAAGCACATTTTTGTTTGTGGCTCAAAGCCACAAACCTATAACTCACTTTGTCGGTCGGTTGGTCTGTCGGTCGGTCCAAAATTGTCGCACTTCAAATCGAGGCTACAAAATTGTCGCACTTCAAATTGAGGCTGCTCTTTAAAATGATGTATTTTAAAGCGTACAAAATAATAAACATACGTAATACAGACACTGCAACAGACACGACGAGTATGCGGTGCTTCTTTCAATGAGTATAAGTAGGATAAATAGTTTTAGATGTTTTCCAAAAG
>CM065697.1:25504202-25506702 GCA_017654935.2 Phymorhynchus buccinoides | reverse complement strand
AATGGAATTGTTAGGGAAAGAAGGAAAGAAAGAAAGAGGTAAAGAAGAAGGTCAAAGGGGTTACCTGACAGCACTGTCTTTTTAATGATGACGTTATAGAGGACAGTGAAGGCCACCATGGCCGTTCCATCGTTCATGAGGGACTCTCCCTCGATCAATAAACTCAGGTAGGGCGAGGCCCCTGGAAACACAGCGAATAGCAGCCATCTGGATTAACCGTGGTCCAGCCCTCCGAAGACCGCGGTGAAAGGGTCACCAAAGCTATACAGTGTGGAGGGGCAGCATTAAAATAATTTCCAAACAAGACCAACAAGAAATTACCTTCAAAAATTATCCGACAGTAAAGACTGCCTTAAAAGAGAAATAGTAAAACCTCTGGCGCCACAGTCGAATCCTTTGCCATTAATTTTCAATCCTCTCAAAATGTGCAAATCCTCTGACAATTCTGAAGCCTGGAATAGAGAATACGGCAACAAGCACGGCATGAAAATAGAGTACGGCAACAAGTATGGCACCACTAGCGACTAAGGCATGAATAGAGGGCATGGCGTGCATAGAGGGCATGGCGTGTATATAGGGCATGGCGTGCATAGAGGGCATGGCGTGTATAGAGGGTACGGCATGCATAGAGGGTACGGCATGCATAGAGGGTACGGCATGCATAGAGGGTACGGCGTGCATAGAGGGCATGGCGTGCATAGAGGGCATGGCGTGCATAGAGGGCATGGCGTGCATAGAGGGTACGGCGTGCATAGAGGGCATGGCGTGTATAGAGGGCATGGCGTGTATACATGGTACGGCGTGCATAGAGGGTACGGCATGCATAGAGGGTACGGGATGTATAGAGGGTACGGCGTGCATAGAGGGTACGGCATGCATAGAGGGTACGGAATGCATAGAGGGTACGGCATGCATAGAGGGTACGGCATGCATAGAGGGTACGGCGTGTATAGAGGGTACGGCATGCATAGAGGGTACGGCATGCATAGAGGGCATGGCGTGCATAGAGGGTACGGCATGCATAGAGGGTACGGCGTGCATAGAGGGTACGGCGTGTATAGAGGGTACGGCATGCATAGAGGGTACGGCATGCAGAGAGGGCATGGCGTGTATAGAGGGTGCGGCATGCATAAATAATAATAATAATTAATAATGCTTATATAGCGCATAATCTTGCAAAGCAACTCAATGCGCTTTTCACTCACCATTCGTACAAACATTTCTAACAAACTGGCCCACGCATCCTCACCATACATCTCTATGAAAATGAATACATATTAGAGAATGCATTGCATATAATCATAACACAACACACCAACACCCACGTCCCTTCAACACCACCACCCCAACCATCCCCCCACTCCCCCCCCCCCCACCCATCCCCACCCCTGCCCCCCTACTCCCCACCCTCACCCCATACACACACACGCGCACGCGTTAACCTCATACTCAACGTCTTCAATGAGCTGGAAAACAAGAGTGGGGAAAGGATCATAGACTTTGCAGAGAGAAAGCTTTCCTGAAGAAGTGGGTCTTTAGTTGGGACTTGAAGGAAGGAAGAGTGGACTGGTTACGGGTATGGTCAGGGAGAGAATTCCAAACGTTTGGTGCAACAAAACTAAACGCCCTCTCACCCGAAGATTTCAAGGACCGCTTAGGAACTTTAAGAAGTTTCTGGGAAGAAGAACGAAGAGTACGAGAGCTTTGGTAGGTGCAGAGAGAAGAAGAGAGGTAGTGAGGAAGAGTTTTGTCAAAGTGACGAAAAGCGAGAGTAGCCATCTTGAACTGCCAGCGGAATTTGACAGGAAGCCAGTGGAGCTCAGCCAAAAGAGGTGTGATGTGATCACGCTTTCTTTTGCCAAGCACAAGCCGAGCAGCACTGTAAGCGTGAAATCTGTTCTGCTGGAAGCCCAGCATACATCGAATTACAGTAGTCCAATCTGGACAACACGAAGGCAGAAATCAGTCTAACAGCAGCATCTCTGGACAGGAAGGGTCTGATGGAGGCGATACGCCTTAGCTCTAAGAAAGATGCACGACAAACACTAGATATTTGCTCCTGCATCGACATGGTTTGATCGAGGGAGACACCGAGGTACTTAACAGTCTTCCGAAATGGCAATTCGGATCCAACAATATTGATGGAATCTGTTTTAACTTTCTTCAGGGAAGAGGAGGTGCCAACAGGCATCACCTGGGTCTTTTCACTGTTCAGTTTCAGCTTGTTACTGGTCATCCACCCCTGAACACTGCTGACACACTCAGAAACCTCTGATTTAACCGACTGAAACTCATCAGGAGTGCCACTCCTGGACAGCTCTGTATCATCTGCATATTTGTGAAAGTTACATTTGTGTTCAGATATAACATCAGATAAGGGCTGAGAATAAAGTGTAAAAAGAACTGGCCCCAGCACAGACCCCTGGGGTACACCATACAGCAGAGGAGAGAGAGAGGATTTAACACCGCCAACCATAACGGATTGGTTTCTTTCCTTAAT
>CM065697.1:25474202-25501702 GCA_017654935.2 Phymorhynchus buccinoides | reverse complement strand
CGCATGTGGCGGGGTAATAAAACAACAACCGGTCACGCGCGTGAAAATGTCCTCATCCCTAGCTGGATCATGTTGTACCCCGGTGTTCAAGCGCTTCAGCCGTTGGGATTATCCCTGGAGTCTGGAAGCCAGGGTACGACAACCAACGACAAAAGAAACAGTCTCACCCAGTCCTGGCCCAGCCAAGAAGAGGGCCTGCCAGAAGACCTTGCGCAGCACGAACACGTCCATGGCGAAGGCGCCCTCGAAGATGAGGATGGGCATGAAGATGTTGAGCATCAGGTGCGGCCCCATCTCGATGTTGGCGATGTCCGACTTGCCCGGAATGCCGAAGAGCATGCCCAACACGAAGACCACCACCGTGTAGGGCAGGCCAATCTTCACCCGGCTGGTCGCGAACTGGATGATGGCTGAAAAACACACACCTAGAGTACTAACAGGTCTGCGCGTTGGTTGGGTACGCGCGTACCCCCATCCCTCCCCCCCCCCCCTGAAATCGTAGAGATTGTAGAGAAATCACGTCATGCTTGCGTCATTTTGAGGGGTACGCAACCCCCCTTGGTACTCTAGAGCGTCAGGACGCTATATCACCAGCCATGCGGCACATTTTATGTTCCAGTGACCTTGGCCTTTGACCAATGGCCTTCATCTTAGAACTTTGGCCTACATGTCCTAACCAACTATCCGCATGCAATAGTGTAGTCTCCTATCTCCTAGGTCCCTCCGTTGAAACGTTATCGCCAGAGCTATTGTTTCCACTTTCGCTACCACCCCCACCCCTCTTTTATTTCTCACTAAAATTGGCTCATTGAAAATGTTCACTACGAAGCAACATTTTGCCTTGATCGGGAAAGGGGTAGACCCCTAGTCTACAGTAACTTATACGTCTATTAGGGCAAGGGGGAACTAACTAGACTATGGCTGAGCTAAGGTTAGTTTCATGATAAGGGAACGAAAAGAACAACTTGAGGCATTTTCTTCCGGCAAGAGTGGTTGAACCTCCCCGGTTCCGTGGCAAAATAATCAACGCGAAGATTGTGGCCACGCACAACGAAGCAGAAGAAGAAGAAGAAGAAGAAGAAGAAGACGACGATGGCGACGACTCTACGTCGAGATTGAAAGCTGTTGAACATGAGGCGGTTAGCTTAACCCTTTCACCGCCAACGTCGCATTTTTGCACCACAATGATTTAACACCCATGTCACTAAAAGGCATCAAATTAGGGTCTCTTATCTAAAGACCCTATCTCTTAATTTTGGGAGGTAAGGATAGGCCTTACTTTAAATATGTCACAGAGGAATTCCCAATATTAGACATAATTTTTCATCTACCCAGGTAAGTTTAATGGAAATATTTTGCTAAAAAAAATGGCTGGCGGTGAAAGGGTTAAACGGCGCCTTTGCCCAATAATTGTTATAAACAACCTATAAACAAATTCATTTTAATCACAATATTGGTTTAATAGAACACCTACTATACCTCCGGATAAGAAAATAGCAAAGAGAAGAGCTAGGCTCTGAACGACGGGGTCATGGCAAACGTCCGGGTTAATAAAGTTTGTGCTGTTGGTAGACATTTCATAAAGTCTTTACTGGGCAAGTCACTTCACTCGATAGTAGTACCCTACATTGTTCCAGCGCTTTCCCTCTCCATGTTTGTGTGTGGTTAAACAACAAACCAGAAGTGGACACAGGTGCAGATTGCAAATTGCTGGCGTAAGCTTACTCGAAGGGAATGTTTCCGAGTTAATAGAATGACGTCATTGCGTGATGACGTCATTCTATTAACTCGGAAACATTCCCTTCGAGTCTCAAAATAGCGTCACGAATGTCGTCATTGCTATTTTGAGACTTCTGAAAATCAGGTTTGTTATGGCGAATCAAAATTCTTCTTCTATTCTTATAAGGGTGTTTTTTTTATAGTATAGGGGTACAACTTCGTCCACTCCAGACAGTGCTAAGACCATGCTTGTTCCTAGCCCATATTAACGACCTGCCAGACCGACTGACATCAACGGCAAGACTGTTTGCAGACTGTGGTAAGGGTCAAAGGGGGGTAATTTGTAGGATAGGGGGCAGGGCGAGAATGGGTGCGCGTGCATGTATGAATGACGCGAGAGAGAATGAGAGGCGGGAAGGATGCTTGTGGGACGCTGAGAGACGCGAGAGAAGACCGGACCGGGCGGCAAGATGGAGACTAACTAGAAGGCAGAAGAGGTGGCCACGACGAGGAGGCGAGGTGAGGATGTAGGGCGAGGAAGATAGAAGCGGGGGTTGGGATGGGAGGGTAGGGGGAGGTTAAAGGCCCATACGCTTCTCGTAAATAACGTGCAGAATGATGCAAAATCGATCTGGATTGTAAACTCTGACATTATTCAAAGTCACAGACAAGCATAAAACTGAACGCAATCATACTGTTAACTCAAAGTTAACAAAAATGCGCTGACCTTTTTTCTTCTGTGTACTCTGCTATCTTGAAATCTCGTCTAGGGGCAATTAGCTCAAATGACGCAGCTAAGGGTAGTCAGTCGGCCTAGTTTAGTAGTAGTCCAGGCGAAATTAAGCTTGACCTTGTTTTGTGATATATATTATGTTTTTAAGTCGATCTAACATGATTTGAGGGTGCTGAATCTAAATCCGTTGGAGGCCAAGTTGTAAAAGTTGGGCATTTTGAGCTATGACGAAATATTCAAAATGGCCACTATGGGACTCTAAAGAACTGTTAAAACATGCACTTACTGTAATTATGGTGTATCTAATGCTTTTATTTGTAAGAAAAATAGTATAGTTTGCTGAAATGATTCAAACTATGTTAAATATATTTCCTATTTTTCTACTTATTAGCCCCCAGCCACTCTGTGGAGAGGGCTATCACGATTTTGTGTCCTTTCATTTGCCTGGCAATTATCTTAAGAACAATGTCACAGGATCACTTCAAATTTGTGTGCTACTATTTTAATGAAGCTGATGTGCCCCTCAGTATACCTTATTGACCTTGACATTTGACCTTGAGTATGTGATTTTAATGTATCAACTATACTTTTTCAACTTTTGCACTGCTGTGGTAAAATAAGCTATGTGGTGTTTTTTCCCTAAGCTAAAGTGTATAGAGACTATTGAATTCCTGATACCCATTTTATTAAACCTTTCATCTTAAATGCTTGACCTTGAATTTGCATTGAATATTTTAACTTTTTGTTTTTATTTGTTTTAAATCTTTGCAGTAATGGTCTCATAATTGGTGCATTAACCAATTTATAGGTGGGTAAAAGTGCCGACGTGCAATGAAATGTTGGTAATTTACCCACCTATAAAATAAAATATAATATCGACACTGATCGCAGTGTTGTTCTGCTTGGCGCTTAACAACAAAGGCCAAGCGTTACGATGAAGGCTAGAGATGTCATCGGTACTTAGGTTAGCATCTATATAACCATAAGCTCATGTACCAATTATGAGACAGTTACTGCAATGATTTAAAATATATTAAAGCAAAAAGTTGAAATATTCAATGCTAATTCAAGGTCAAGCATTTAAGATGAAAGGTTTAGGCATAAAACAGGCATCCTCCACAAACCTTAGCTTAGAAACATTTTACGACAGCAGTGCAAAAGTTGAAAAAGTATAGTTGATACAATAAAATCACATTCTCAAGGCCAAAGGCCAAGGTCAACAAGTCATACTTAGGGGCACATCAGCTTCATTAAAATAGTAGCACACACATTCGAAGTGATCCTGTGACATGGCTCTTAAGATAATTACCAGGCAAATGAAAGGACACGAAATATCGTGATAGCCCTTTCCGCAGTGGCTGGGGGCTAATAAGTACTAAAATAGGATATAGTTCACATAGTTTGAATCATTTCAGCAAATTATTCTATTTTTCTTACCCAAAAAAAGCATTAGATACAAAATAATTACGTTAAAGTTCTCTAGAGTCCCATGGCGGCCATTTTGAATATTACGTCATAACTCAAAATGCCCAACACTTACAACTTAGCCTCGGACGGATTTTGATTAAGCACCCTCAAATCATGTTAGATCAACATAGAAACCTAATATATCACAAAACAAGGTAAACTTTATAATTTCGCCTGGACTAGAACAAGAAGAGAGGAACTTGAAGGTGTACAACTTAGCGTCATAATAATAATACGTATCCTCTGACAGCGTTACGTCATAAGCTAGGTCTGAAAGTGTCCCAACAAATTCTATTATTAAAAACGGGCCACAAACAGGTAAAATAATTTGTCTTCAAATAGTTCAACATCAGTCACAGGTGCCGTATTGATTTCCCCTAATCTACGTCACGCCAAATGGATTATCGCACAAATCCCATTTTTGGTGAGATTCAATGGCAGCTGGCAAATCTGCCACAGGAGACCGATTTTTGCGAAATAAAAGTGTGTGCGTTCACTTTATCTTGAAGAATGTAACATAAAAGGTAGGTTACATAGATACAGTTTGTATACTGTGTCTATGTGTAGTAGGAAATAATGCTGAAACGTTTTCCAGAACGTTTTTAGGTCTGAATGGAGATGGTATGGTCCTTTAAGAGTAGGGATTCACTAAAATGGCGTCGCCGACAAAATAATATCGTATGCGGGGGTAGTTGAGTAGGGTGGCTCTAGAAAAATTAACGTCTGCTGCATCAAGCAGCTTCAAGTTCAACATAATTATTTTCGATCGTAATTGAAAGTTGTTTTGAGTAAGAGGTTGCTAAAATATTGAAAACGTACTTTGTTTAGAATAATTTATGGAGAAGATTTGGGTAAATGGGAAGTTTGTAGAATTTATTAAATTTTAATTAGTCTAGATCTAAATATTTTGGGCAGATGGTCGTTTAGGATTTTCGCGCGTTAGTGTAGCGATTTTGGCACTACAAGAGCGACCTCGTTTTCGATTGGAATAAAACAAAATTACTAACTTTTTTGGCATTGAGTTCTTTTAATTTTGTAGGCTAAATAGTAAAGGGGGAGGGAATACTTTAATATAGTACGAGTTTATTTTGGATTTTAATGGAAGAAAGAAGTTTGCAGGTAGTTGAAGATCTATGAAAAGAGTACAGGGAAAGAAGAGGTGTTGGTGAGACAACAGTGGAGAACTGGCAGGGAGAAAATGGGTTGACCCATTCGTTTTTGGTTTTTCGATTTTGTTCAATTTCGTTATTTTTGCTGCATTGTTTTGTGAACTGTGATTTGTTTCCAAACTTAAATAGATTAATTTAAAATAAATAAATAATAATTTATTACCATGGTGGAATTATAAAAACAATTCTTAGACATGCTCTTGAACCTGTGTAGGATCATGTGGAGTTATTAGCATCAGTGGACTATGATTAAGGGTGACATAGATATAACTGGGGTCTATGTCACCTGGTCACCTGCATCTCGTGTTGAACTTTGTTTTTTCTTTTGGGAATGAAAATAAAATAGATTTGTTTTCTTATCTTTTGGGAATGGGCAGTCTCAGAGCCATTGATTCGAGGCAGTACCCTTTGACTCGGCTTGGTTTGCCGGGTTTGAGGGGGGCCTTGAAATCGCGGGCTTTTTTTGGGGGGAAAAAGATGGTGGTTAGGGTGGCAAGAAAGGTTGGGAAAAAGGAGTGGGGAATGGAAGGGTGGTTTGGGAATAGGCTGTCTTGGAGCTATTGATTCGAGGCAGTACCCTTGACTCGGCATGGTTTGCCAGGTTTAAGGGGGGCCTTGAAATCGCAGGCTCTGGGAAATAAAAGGGGACCAAGGCGAAGGGAAAGGGGGGAGGAGGCTTGGGGTGTGGCTAGTAATTTTGTTAGTTTGGGTTCTCTTCCTGTGGACTGTAGGGTAGGAAAAGATAACTTTTCAGATTTATTTTCTTTTATTGGGGTTGTGCCCTTTTCTGGATGGTATTATTTTAACCTTTGAAGGATTAACCATACTATGGTTTGTGGAAGGATTAAGCTTGGAGTACTGGAACTTTTCACTAGTATGAGTGGAAGTTTTAAAATATAAGATTTTTGGTGTTAAATTTGTTTGAGGGTAAGGGGAGAGAGGCGGTATTGCTTCCATTTTTACCTAATCCATTTTCTGACCGCAGTTCCGGGTTACATCATTACTTGAATTTTTACTCCTCTGTAACTCGTCAGCTCTTTACGAGTGGGATAAAGATAAGAATTGGCCGTTCAAGTTTTTATCTAAGCGAGCATTTTTAATTTATATTGGGTAGTGCAGACCTGGTATAATTAACTAATTTTATCCAACTCCAAGTTGATCATAAACAAACTATGTATGTTAGTTGTCCTCTAAAAACAATTTAAATGTTTTCCACTCATGATCCTACACATGAAAATAATAAGCTAAAGAGCAAATAAAATTTAGTAAACATTATTTGACAGCACATTCCACTATGTTTTAGCAATCAAAAAGGATGGAGTCTCCTTTATTGAGTGCACTTCAGCTAATCAAGGCTACTTTCTATAATATTTATTACCCTGGGCTTGTATCTCAAGTTTTTTTGGGATATATCTCATGCTTCGACATGAGTCCTAGTTAGCAACAGGGTATAAGATAGATGGTGTGGGTAGCAATTATATTATGTTTTTTCTATTTTTTTATTCTCTAAAATGATTATTGACATGCCTGATAGTTGTTCGTATTGGGGCAAGTGTGAGTAGGGCTCACGAGCATGGAAAGGGATCCATGGCGGGAGACTATTTACCGGCTTTTGGGGGAGGAGAAGGAGGAGGATTAGGGTTAGGAGGAACACTTAGAGGATTTAGAGGAGGGGAGGCATATAATTAAACTAAGCTATCCACAAAAAGTTAAGGATCACTTGCAAACTAATTCATAACTTTCCAAATAAGAAAGCCAATGCGTTGAATTTTGGCCAACATTTAATTCAATGCTTTAGTGATAACGATACACAATTGCCTTCAATTTCGAGCAATCGTTTGGTCTGTACATTTGATCAAAGTGGGTACGTATCGAAATTTGATTTCCCAAAGTCATTGAAATCACAAGACAGGGCATTCTGATGCTCCCAAAAGTTCAGTAATGCGTGTATCCGCCATGGCTGTTCTGGCACTCGACGCAGCGAGTCCTCATGGAGTTGACCAGGGTGGTGAAGATCCTCTGTGGAAGCGCCTGCCACTCAGCCTGCAGCATCTGGTAGAGGTGCTGGGCATCCCTGGGAGGGGGGTGGTTGCTCCTCACTTTGCGATCCAGCTCATCCCAGAGGTTCTCAATCGGGTTGAGATCGGGACTGCATGCTGGCCACTCCATTCTGTTGACTCCAGACTGCTGCAGGAAGTCGTTGACCACCCTTGCCCTGTGGGGGCGAGCGTTGTCATCCTGGTAGACAGCCGGCGGTCCCATCTGCTGCAGTGTAGGCACAGCCAGCGGTCGAAGGATCTCATCCCGGTATCGGAGGCCAGTCAGGTTACCCTGTACATGATACAAGGGTGTTCTGTGGTGAAGGCTGAAGGCCCCCCAGACCATTACAGAACCTCCACCAAAGGCCACCTTTTCTTGGACAGTGGCGTCAATAAAGCGTTCCCCTGGGCGCCTCCAGACCCTCAGTCGGCCGTCGTTGTGGTTCAGGGTGAAGCGTGATTCATCACTGAACAGGACCTGGGACCATTGCTGACGTGTCCACCTCACGTGACGTCTGCAGAAGGCGCGGCGTGCTGCCCTATGGGCTGGAGTTAAGCGTGGCCGTACAGCTGGGCGACGAGAACGGAGGTTAAACCCATGAAGGCGGTTCCGTATGGTCTGCTGGCTGATGTTGATGTTAGTAGCCACCCTCAGCTGCCTTCGAATGATGCTGGAAGAGGCTGTTCTTGTCTGCAGGGCTTGTCGTTCAATGAGACGATCTTCACGTGGAGTTGTCTTCTTCGGTCGACCAGATCTGCGTCTTTCATGGACCCTCCCAGTGGCTGTGAAGCGTTGAATCAGTCTGACAATGACCGAGATGGACACCTGAAGTCGCCTGGCCACTTCTCGCTTGGGAACACCATCTTGGAACCATGCAACAGCTCGTCCCCTATCCAACTCGCTCAATTTTCGTCGTGGAGGCATTGTCAAATCAGGCCTAATACTGGTGGTATGTCTTCTTATAAAGCCAAGCAAGAGACAGCATCTCACACATAAACAGCAGTGCTTGCACGTGCATAATGGTTTTTCCATCTGGCTTGTGCAATGTGTTCATGCAGAACGATCCAAAACAAGGTCCTTTTTCGCAAGTTTCCGCTTTTTCTTTTGCTGCCAAGCTCAGTAATAGAGAATCACGTGCAATGTTTCCACTAACACAACATCGCCCACTTACAGCTGAACAAGAATTCATAACAATTTGGCTTGACTGAGAAATAAATAACAGGAGCGAACGGAGTTTATTGCGCACCTGTTTTCTCATAGTGATCCTTAACTTTTTGTGAGTAGTGTGTTCAATCTTTTTCGAACTTATCAGATAACGGGGCCACTTGATTTAATTGGGAATCAGGGAGAGTTTTCGGCTGGTTATGATCGATAAAGGTTGTTGCCCCAATTAAAGGTAAGATGTTACGCATGGAAGAGGCATGGAACGCAAGGGGTGAATGTTAGCAAAATCGAGATCTTACTAAGATAATGCCATGATTAGAGCAGGAGGAGGGGATGAGAGGAAAAGTCGGCACAGGTAGAAGGACGGATGAAAGAGACTCCATGGGGAAAGTGGAGAGGGGGAGGAGAAGAAGGCGAGATGGGAAGACTGTCATGTTTAATGATGGCGTGTCAGCTGGGGAAGCTACAGAATGAAAAGGCACAAGTGGGAAAAAGGAGGGAGGGATGTTGGATCCAACACAATTGGGGGAGGGGAGGTTTAACAGGAATTGTGCACTTTTTGGCTCTCTGCTCCGGTGCATACCAAAGTTTGCATTATTTATGTCTATAGAGGAGGGGAGAGGTCATAAGTGTTGGATAGTGGATAGTAGTACTGTTTCATGGGCATTTGAAGAACGATCTGAAGTTAGTAAGAATACTGTGACCATGAGTTTTAACTTACACGAGAACAACATTAAGCAACTCAATATCATTCTAAATTTTAGTAGAAGCAGAAGGGTCTTGGCTGGGGATATTTTCAAGTGTTTTCCACCGGAGTGATAACACGTGGGTGTAACCCTGACTAAGATTACCTGTTCAGTTAGCTGTTCGTCTGGCAAGTGTGGGTAGTGTCGCTCTCACAGCCGGGGTCTGTGAGTCCACACAGAAGAGGTCTGTGTGGTGGCCACTCAGCCGGGGCCTGTTTGGTCAGATACTTCTTCGCCAGCTAAAGGAGGTTTAACAGCTCAATCTTCATTGTCCTTAACTTGGTGCGGACCTTGTTACTCGATGGAGGGATAATCGGGGAGGTTTGACATTTGGATTTGGTAGATGAAGGTTATTGTCAGAATTAAAATATAAGGAGGTATTCACGGAAGAGTCAGTAGGAATTCTGTGCCCGTGAGGACTTCCCTTATATGAGAACGGTTAATGTAAATTAATGGAAATTTAAAACAAGATAGGAAAAATTGTAATGTTTGGAAATGAAGCCATGTTTTTGTTTTATTGTAATTTCTGTTCATGTTGAGTTTTAAAAAAAAAATACATGTAGGGGTACAATTACTTGAAAGCAAAGTGAATCTATAATAATATTTTAACCTGATTGTTATTTGCAAATCTAATTTAAAATTCATAATTTTGGTCTTGAATGTATATTACACCCTTCATTAAATTTTATTTTTCATATTTTCAATTTGAGTTGTTGCAAAAAATTCAGTTAATAAATTTATATACAATAATAACGACACTAAAGGTCTACTAATTCTAACTGCAAGAGGATTTCCCGTTAATTTTTCATTATTCCTTCGCCCCTCTGTTACCTGTGGTTTGTTTTTTCCGATTTGATTTCTATTTTGGTTTATTTTAAGCATGTTTAATTCTTTTGATATTTTTTATTTTCAAACCATATGCAAACCCCGGGTATATAAAAAATAAAAATAAAATAAAAAAATGGGGGGGGGAGGTATTTGGGAGGGATGACATTGGGGGGGAGTGGAGGCTTGCATGGAGTGAAGAGGAGGAAAAGAGAGGATGGGAGGTTCGGATGGAGTGAGAATGGAGAGGAGAGGGGGGAAAAGAGGATGAGAGGTTTGCATGGAGTGGAGAGGAGGAAAAGAGAGGATTGGACTGGGAGGATTGGAGGTTTGCATGGAGTGGAGAGGAGGAAAAGAGAGGATGGGAGGTTTGGATGGAGTGAGGGAGGAAAAGAGGATTGGAGGTTTGCATGGAGTGGAGAGGAGGAAAAGAGAGGAGGGGAGGTTTGGATGGAGTGAGGATGGAGAGGAGGAAAAGAGGATTGGAGGTTTGGATGGAGTGAGGATTGAAGAGGAGGGGTGGATTGGGGGATCGGCGGCTTTGTGCTGGGCCTGTGGTGACACGGGGGGTCCCTGACACCTGTTGTTGGTGTAGTGTGTCCAGTGTGTGCTGGGCTTCTGTCATGTGGGTGTCCAGTTGTTGTGTCTAGGTGTAATTTGAAGTTTTCTAGGTTCTTGTTAAAACGTTTGTTCGAAGATATTTCTTTTGTATTTTAATAAGTAATATTGACTGGGAGTGCGAGTTTCATAAAGGGATAATTGGGTTTTAGTGTGGATCCCTTTGTAGAGGGGTCCACAACTTGTAGATGGGGAATGGAGGGAATCCTTTGTAGAGGGTTTCCTCGGGTTAGTTTATGTGCGGGAACTAGTATTATTTAGAAGAAAGGGTAGGGTAAATGATTTTGAGTAGGAAACTGTTAAGTTATGAGGTGTTATTAAGGTGGATCCCTTTGTAGAGGGGTCCACAACGTGTAGATGGGGGGTTGAGGGAATCCTTTGTAGAGGGTTTCCTCCGGTGAATTTTACTTTTACGGGTAGCTATAATTTGGAAGGGACATTATGGGGTTAATGTTATGTAGGGGACTGATACAGGGTGTTATACTATTAGAATGGAGTCTTTGTGTTACATCATTACATACATGATGCTTTGAAATTTATGTTGTTGTTTACTGTTAATTTTTTATATTGATGTTATTTACATTTGATAACATTTCAAAGAGCACCCAGAATGAGTGTGAGCCTGGGAGAGAGGAAGAGGGGGAGAAGAACCAAAAAATATGGAAGGGGAGGAATAGGGTGAGAAGGGAGGAAAGTTGGTGTGGAGTTTTTGTGTGAAGTGTTTGGTTTGGAATTGGTGGCTGAAAAAATATTTGAAGGAACAAGATGGTGCTTTGAATTTTTATGTTTTATTTAAATTCTGAGTTGGCGTTTTCATTTTATAATTGAACCTGTTTGAGTTTTTTAGTTGCGAGTTTAGTGGATGTTGATTATTTAGCCAGTTAAAGAAATTGAGTGCAGTTCAGAAATGTAATGTTTTTGTGGTAAAAATGTAGAGTGCAACAGGAAGTCCATTATTTGGACAGGAGGGGGGCGGGGGCTTAAAAAGTAAAGGGGGGAGAGTGTGGTAAGGGTCAAAGGGGGGTAATTTGTAGGATAGGGGGCAGGGCGAGAATGGGTGCGCGTGCATGTATGAATGACGCGAGAGAGAATGAGAGGCGGGAAGGATGCTTGTGGGACGCCGAGAGACGCGAGAGAAGACCGGACCGGGCGGCAAGATGGAGACTAACTAGAAGGCAGAAGAGGTGGCCACGACGAGGAGGCGAGGTGAGGATGTAGGGCGAGGAAGATAGAAGCGGGGGTTGGGATGGGAGGGTAGGGGGAGGTTAAGAGTAGGGATTCACTAAAATAGACTGTTTGCAGACGACACTGCGGCATATAGGTTGATCTCCGGCATCAAAGACCAAGACCAGCTACAACTTGACCTCCACCGCCTGGCGGACTGGGACATGAAATTTCATCCTGCAAAGTGCCAAGCGATGCAAGTTACCAGGAGTAGGAGTCCCCTACAGTATTCACACGTCCTGCACGAGCACACCTTTGAGAACGTAAGAGACACTAAATATCTCACAGTTGAAGCAACCAAGACTCTAGTATCAGCATTGTACTGTCTCTCACTGTCTCTCATCGATTATTGCAATTCCTTACTTGTAGGCTGTCCGCAAACCCTCCTCAACAAACTTCAAAAATTTCAAAACAATGCAGCTCGGTTAATCCTTAAAGTCCCTCATACAGATCACATCAAACCCCACCTCAGTACCTTACACTGGCTTCCAGTCGAGGCAAGAATAATGTATAAAATTGCTTGCTTCTGTTGCAATGCTGTCCATTCATCTAGTCCTGCCTACCTCTCTGATCACGTTCACCTCCAGGTCTCTCCGTTCCTCTTCTGAAAAACTTATCCTTTCTATTCCACGTACAAATACCAAGACGTATGGTGAACGTTCATTTTCTTTCAGTGCCCCTTCTATCTGGAACTCCCTACCATATGAACTTCGTTCTGCTAAATCTTTCCAATCTTTCAAATCCGCTCTTAAGCCTCACCTCTTCCAACAATACCTCTAATTTTTCCTTGTCCTGTTTTCTGCCTTAAAACTATGTTCCCCACTTTGTGTGTGAGTGTGTGAGTGCGCGCGCGCGCGCGCGTGCGTATGTGTACGCGCGCGCGTGCGTATGTGTGCGCGCGCGCGTGCGTTTGTGTGCGCGCGCGCGTGCGTATGTGTGCGCGCGCGTTGTGACTGTGTGCATGTTTATGATAGTTAATATTTCAGTAGTTTATTTATATATTTATGATCTATTTATTTATTTATTTATTTATTTATTTATAATTTGTGAAGCGCCGTGAGCTCAAGAGAGAAAGGGCGCTCTAGAAATGTTTGTTATTATTATTATAATTATTATTATAATTATTATTATTATTATTATTATTATTACTACTACTACTACTACTACTTTTTTTCTTCTTTTTTTTTGACCCTCCACTGTCCCCGCCTTTCTTTCTTTTTTTTTAAATCTTTTTTTTTCTCCCCTCGCTACTCTCATTCATTTGTCTGTGTGATGAACCATTATGGACATTTTTTTGGGGGAAGTACTTAGTGTTCTTGTCTGATACATAAGTGTCTGGGTTTCTGTGTGACTTAGTGTTTGGTGTACTGATACACTCATACCATTTGTGTGTGTGTGTGTGCGTGGGCGCGCGCGGGCGCGCACGTGTGTGTGTGCTTGCGTGCCTGTGTGTGCTCGCGTGTGTGTGCGTGTGCGCATGCGTGTGCGCGCATGTGCGTGTGTGTCTGTGTGCGTGTGTGTCTGTGTGTGTGTGTGTGTGCATATAATATCAAAAGCATTAATTCTTAATGAATCAAATAGTTATCAACTCTATCATTGCTACTGTCATGACATAGGCTTATTTTGAGTGTAACATTCTGCTCTGTATCTGCTGTTCAAAAATTAAGAATATTTGTACATTTGCATTTGTTTTCTTTTGAATACTTATACACATTTTCCCAACTAATATTATATGGTTAGCTGTATTTTTAATATCATTTTCTATGTTAATTCTGCTTACTCCAAATAACACATCAAATACGGTGAGATCCAACCTGAATTCAATTTGAGCATGAATGTAATCTTCAAGTTGCTTCCAAAATGCTCTAACTGGTGGGCAGTTGAAGAAAAAATGTTCTAAATAATCGATTTCATTTCTGCAAATAGAGCATTTATTGTCTTCTACCAGTTTCATTTTGCTTAGCAGTATATTTGTTGGGTAAATATTATGCAGCATCTTCCATTGAAGCTCTTTTAACCGGGTTTCATTGGTAGCATGTTTTGCCATTAACCAAGTCTTTTTGTTTATTTCGAAGTTAAGATTTCTTAGCCAAAAACCATGAGCACATGGTTTTATATCATTAGTACTATTTTCTCTCGGTGTTTTCCTGATTAATTTCGGTTTCTACTACTACTACTACTATTACTACTACTACTACTACTACTACTACTACTACAATGGCTGACTGTGTAAGGTAAGACCCGCGTACCCTTGTTCCGAATAACACTCTTCTTTGATCACTTAATACTGCTGTTGCTGAAAATAGGCATAACCTTTACGACTGTGTGTGTGTGTGTGTGTGTGTGCGTGTGCGTGCGCGTGCGTGTGCGTGTGCGTGTGCGTGTGTGTGTGCGTGTGTGTGTGTGTGTGCGTGCGTGTGTGTGTGTGCGTGTGCGTGCGCGCTCTTTTTTATGGTGATGACGAACACAGCACAGAGCACAAACACACCCATCGCTAAAAAGGATTACTCTGTAACTTCAGATTGACCTTTCTCATTTTCTTTCCTTCCTTTTTTAAAAATTTGTTCGAATCGACTTAACTATCATTTTGTCGAAGGTGGTCACAAATACGCAACAAATTCTGGGCAAACATGCACATCAACACCCCCTCCTCCATTTCTCGGTTCTTTCCGGGTTTTTTTTCTCAATCTGGCATTTCTTACTGCAGATTGAGCACTATCGTTTTCTATATTTAACGTTTTTAAAAAAATCCATTTGACACAATTTAACCCTTTCGCCGCGAATGTCGCATTTTTGCACCACAATTATTGAACACCCATTTCAGTAAAAACCTTGAATTCAGGGTCTGTTATCCAATGATATTTGTGTTCTTGATTTGGGGAGTTAAGGATAGGCCTTTTTTTTTAGGTATGTAGTAAAGGAACCCCCAATATTTCAGACAAAATATTTTCTGTACCCAATGTAAGTTTATTGGATAATTCTGGCTAAAAAATGGTTGGCGGCGAAAGGGTTAAAATACGCATTCAATCACAGTAGAAGATAAAGGGCGAGACAGGAAGAACGCAGTGAACCCAGACTGTGACAGGGGGTGCTGATCTGCATCTTTACCCTATACAAGCAAATAAACAACAACAACAAAACACGGAACTAGACTGTCAGCTGATTGCTGACGCCTACGATACCACACTCTTACCCCCCACCCCCCACCACCCACCCCCACCACCCTCCCCTCCCCAGTTCCCCACAAAACTGACCTTTCGAAATAAATAAGATTTTATAACGTCACTTTATCCATTGAAGGTCACCAGCAATTAATGACACAATTTGCGTTTCTTGTATAATTATGGCTTGCTTATGTGAGCGTTGGCGTTTTGGTTGTAAAAACGGGTGCGTACATGTGTAGCGATTTTGTAACTGATAATAAACAGATGAAGCTTAACCCTTTCACCGCCAAAGTCGCATTTTCGCACCACAGTGATTTAACACCTATGTCACTAAAAGGCATCAAATTGGGGTCTATTATCCAAAGACCCTGTTGTCTTAGTTTTGGGAAGTAAGGATAGACCTTATTTTAGATATGTCACAGAAGAATCCCCAATACTGCAGATGGATTTTATTCTCTACCCAGGAAAATGTAATGGATTTTTTTTTGCTGAAATATAGCTGGCGTTGAAAGGGTTAAAATTAAGCTTGAAGGAAATATGAGATGGAAAATAAGGGGCAGAAGAGAGAGAGAGAGAGAGACATGTTATTTATTCAGGGTAATGAAATAACCTAAATAGATACAGCTTTTTTCACTCAGCCGTGATAGAGAGAGAGAGAGAGGGGGGGGAGAAAGAGAGAGAGAGAGAGAGAGAGAGAGAGAGAGAGAGAGAGAGAGAGAGAGAGAGAGAGAGAGAGAGAGAGGCAGAGACGAGGGGAGAGAGAGATAGAGAGGGAGAGAGAGGGAGAGAAGGGGAGACACAGAGAGAGAGAGAGAGAGACAGAGACAGAGACAGAGATGCTGGTGATGTATGCGTGGGAGGAAGAGAGCATTGCATTACATCACTACCTTACCTACCAAGGACACGGCTTCGGGAGAAGGGGTGGGGTGTTGTAGGGGATGAGGGTGGGTGGGAGAGGGAGGCGATATTTACCGACGAGGAATGTAAAAGAACTAGAAAGCAAGGTTAACTGACGGCTGCCTTTTAATTAAATAAACAACATTGATAAGGAAATAGGCAAAGGTCACCCAAAACAACAAACAACATTAGGTGTGGGAGGACAGAAACTGAAGGTAGATATACAAATTAAAAATAATAAAACAAACTGGAGTAAGAGGTGGGGTGGAGGGAGAGAGGGGTGATGGTTTTCATTCAGTCGGAAGATAAAGGGGGAAAACAACGTGAAGAAGACATGGTGGGGCAGCACAAGCTGTGACGCGCTCTTCAGGTGGGGAGCTGTCCGAATTCCACAGAGACGAGTCCCTGTAACCAGAAAGGTAGTACAATGCAATACAATACAATGCAATGCAATACAGAATAATACAATATAATACAATACAATACAATATAATATAATATAATACAATACAATACAATACAATACAATACAATACAATACAATGCAATGCAATACAATACAATACAATGCAATGCAATGCAATGCAATACAATACAATACAATGCAATACAGTACAATACAATACAATACAATACAATACAATACAATACAATACAATACAATACAATACAATATAATACAATACAATGCAATGCAATACAATATAATACAATACAACACAATACAATACAATACAATGCAATACAGAACAATACAATATAATACAATACAATGCAATACAATACAATGCAATACAGAACAATACAATATAATACAATACAATACAATACAATGCAATACAGAACAATACAATAAAATACAATACAATACAATGCAATACAGTACAATACAATACAATGCAATACAGAACAATACAATATAATACAATACAATACAATGCAATACAATACAATGCAATACAATACAATACAATACAATACAATACAATACAATACAATACAATACAATGCAATACACAATACAATATAATACGATACAATACAGAACAACACAATACAATACAGAACAATACAAATCGAGACAATACAATACAATAGAGAACAATACAATACAAATCGAGACAATACAATACAATACAGAACAATACAATACATATCGAGACAATACAATGCAAATCGGGACAATACAATACAATACGAGACAATATGATACAGAACAATACAATACAATACAATACGAGACAATACAATACGAGACAATACAATACAGAACAATACAATACAATACGAGACAATACAATACAATATGAGACAATACAATACAATGTAATGCAATACGATACAATAAGATACAACGCAATACAATACAATACGACACCATACAATGCAATACGACCCAAAACAATACAATATCATACAATGCAATACTATATGACGCCACGACAAAACACGATGCAATGCAATACAATAAAATACAGTGCAATATGACACAATACAATACGACACTTAACAATACAATATGATACAATACAATACGACACTTAACAATACAATATGACACAATACAATACGACACTTAACAATACAATATGATACAATACAATGCGACACTAAACAATACAATACGACACTAAACAATACGACACAAAACAATACAATATGACACAATACAATACGACACTAAACAATACAATATGATACAATACAATACGACACTAAACAATACAATACGACACTAAACAATAAAATATGATACAATACAATACGACACTAAACAATGCGACACAAAACAATACAAAATGACACAATACAATACGACACTAAACAATACAATATGATACAATACAATACGACACTAAACAATACAATACAATACGACACAATACAATACGACACAATACAATACGACACTAAACAATACAATACGACACTAAACAATACAATATGGTACAATACAATACGACACTAAACAATGCAATATGATACAATACAATACGACACTAAACAATGCAATACAATACGACACAATACAATACAATATGACACTAAACAATACAATACGACACAATACAATATGACACTAAACAATACAATATGATACAATGCAATGCGACACGAAACAATACAATACGACACTAAACAATGCAATACAATACGACACTAAACAATACAATATGATACAATGCAATACGACACTAAGCAATACAATACGATACAATACAATACGACACAATACAATATGACACTAAACAATACAATATCATACAATACAATACGACACAATACAATACAATACAATACGACACAATACAATACGACGCAATACAATACGACACAATACAATACAATACAATACGACACAATACAATACGACGCAATACAATACGACACAATACAATACGACACTAAACAATACAATACGACACGATACAATACAATATGACACTAAACAATACAATACAATACGACACAATACAATACGACACTAAACAATACAATACGACACGATACAATATAATATGACACTAAGCAATACAATACAATACAATACGACACAATACAATGCGACACTAAACAATACAATACGACACTAAACAATACAATACGACACTAAGCAATACAATACGACACTAAACAATACAATGCAATACGACATAATACAATACGACACTAAACAATACAATACGACACTAAACAATACAATACGACACTAAACAATACAATACGACACTAAACAATACAATATGATACAATGCAATACGACATGACACAATACAATATGATACAATACAATACGACACGACACAATATAATATGACACAATACAATACGACACAATACAATACGACACGACACAATAAAATATGATACAATACAATACGACACAATACAATACGACATGACACAATACAATACGACACGACACAATACAATATGACACAATACAATACGACACTAACCAATACAATATGATACAATACATATACAATACGACACAATACAGTGATACAAGAGGCCAGGACGGTAATGTCTTAAATGCATCTCTCTCTCTCTCTCTCTCTCTCTCTCTCTCTCTCTCTCTCTCTCTCTCTCTCTCTCTCTCTCTCTCTCTCTCTCTCTCTCTCTCTCTCTCTCTCTCTCTCTCTCTCTCTCTCTCTCTCACACACACACACACACACACATACACACACATTACTCCATAATCCTGTCTGCGTCCCTGACCCTAATGTCCATACGACAGCCCAATTCTATTGTCATTTTGTTACAGCTTCCTCTTCAATGTCTTAGTGGGGATTTGTCCCCTTCTATCTTTTCATTCATGAATTTAACTTGACATAAGTTTCCCACACCCACGCACGATACGCACACCAAGCATACTGAACTTACTAATCTTATCAAGGTTTCAAGGTTTATTTCCAAAAGCCCCTTGGGGGTACATGGAATAAAAACGAAAACTTGGAAGAAAATGAATGGAAAAGAAACAAAATTCAAAAGAAAAAGATTATAAAAAAAGACAGAAAAAAAAAGACAAACACAAAGCACACAGAAAGGGCCCGGCATAAGCAGCTGTACAGTTACAGTTACAGTTAGTCTTATTATTGAAACGCCAACGCACGGAGCCAAGACGGAGCCAAGACGGAAATAGAATGTTTTCATTCATGTTTTGATTGAGTGTGGATGCCGGAAGATTTCGGATTTCGGGGGGGGGGGGGAGGAGGGGGGAATTATATCTATGAAACACACACACATGCACGCGCGAGCGAGGGCGCGTGCACGCAGAGACGCGCGCATGTACACACAAGGTCGCATATATGCACGCGCACACTGACACACACACACACACACACACACACACACACAGAAAAGATGATTCCAAATGTCTATTCCAAGATGCCGTATCTCTTTTGAATTTTGTACAAACTTTAATGTTAAGTCCATTTGGCTCGTTTCTATGATTGCTGTTGGGTTTTTGTTGATAGAATGTTTGCATTTTTATTTTCTAATGGTTCAATTCTGGAGTTTTTATTTTATTTTCTTATCATTATTATTATTATGTTTTTTGTGTTTTAATTTTTTTTTTAAACTGTTTTAACTAAGCATACATCCCCTAATGTTACTTATAAATATGCACTTTAAGCACACACAGATACACATGCACATTCCCACGCGCACACACTCACACACACACTTTCATGTCTAATATCACTTCTAAGTGAAAAGACGTTAAATTAAAGAACAACAACAACAACAACAACACACACACACACACACACACACACACACACACACACACACACACACACACACACACACACACACACACACACACACACACACACACACACACACACACACACACACACACACACACACACACACACACACACACTAACACTAACACTAACACTAACACACACACTTACAAACACAGACGAGTAAACAAACACACACAGAGACACTCACAAACAGGCTACACGCACATGTAGGCCTACAAACAAACAGAGCAAAGAGAGACATAGAGAGACACATAGAGAGACACAGAGAGAGACACAGAGACATAGACAGAGAAACGGAGACAGAAAGCAGCTGTTATTATTAGAATAAACTCTTACTTAGGTCAGTGAAGAGATAGAAGAAAAGACGTGGGTGTCTGGAAGAGCCTGATACATGAGTTTGTTGCCAATGAAGCTTACGTAGGCTACTTAGATTTCCCCTTCCCTCTTCTCTTGTTTAGCCCTTTAAAGGTCAGACAGAAATCAGCGTATACACGCTTTTTGTGTGTGTGTGTGTGTTGTGTGTGTGTGTGTGTGTGTGTGTGTGTGTGTGTGTGTGTGTGTGTGTGTGTGTGTGTGTGTGTGTGTGTGTGTGTGTGTGTGTGTGTGTGTGTGTGTGTGTGTGTGTGTGTGTGTGTGTGTGTGTGTGTGTGTGTGTGTGTGTGTGTGTGTGTGTGTGTGTGTGTGTGTGTGTGTGTGTGTGTGTGTGTGTGTGTGTGTGTGTGTGTGTGTGTGTGTGTGTGTGTGTGTGTGTGTGTGTGTGTGTGTGTGTGTGTGTGTGTGTGTGTGTGTGTGTGTGTGTGTGTGTGTGTGTGTGTGTGTGTGTGTGTGTGTGTGTGTGTGTGTGTGTGTGTGTGTGTGTGTGTGTGTGTGTGTGTGTGTGTGTGTGTGTGTGTGTGTGTGTGTGTGTGTGTGTGTGTGTGTGTGTGTGTGTGTGTGTGTGTGTGTGTGTGTGTGTGTGTGTGTGTGTGTGTGTGTGTGTGTGTGTGTGTGTGTGTGTGTGTGTGTGTGTGTGTGTGTGTGTGTGTGTGTGTGTGTGTGTGTGTGTGTGTGTGTGTGTGTGTGTGTGTGTGTGTGTGTGTGTGTGTGTGTGTGTGTGTGTGTGTGTGTGTGTGTGTGTGTGTGTGTGTGTGTGTGTGTGTGTGTGTGTGTGTGTGTGTGTGTGTGTGTGTGTGTGTGTGTGTGTGTGTGTGTGTGTGTGTGTGTGTGTGTGTGTGTGTGTGTGTGTGTGTGTGTGTGTGTGTGTGTGTGTGTGTGTGTGTGTGTGTGTGTGTGTGTGTGTGTGTGTGTGTGTGTGTGTGTGTGTGTGTGTGTGTGTGTGTGTGTGTGTGTGTGTGTGTGTGTGTGTGTGTGTGTGTGTGTGTGTGTGTGTGTGTGTGTGTGTGTGTGTGTGTGTGTGTGTGTGTGTGTGTGTGTGTGTGTGTGTGTGTGTGTGTAACCGAGAGAGGATATTTTCATCAAAAGATTAGCAAGACCTTGGAAAGAGAGAGAGAGAGAGAGAGAGAGAGAGAGAGAGAGAGAGAGAGAGAGAGAGAGAGAGAGAGAGAGAGAGAGAGAGAGAGAGAGAGAGAGAGAGAGAGAGAGAGAGAGTCAACAATCTGTATTTAAACCATTAAGATTTTAGGCCAAGTCTATTCTAAAGCGAGAGAGAGAGAGAGAGAGAGAGAGAGAGAGAGAGAGAGAGAGAGAGAGAGAGAGAGAGTTAAGAGTTTATGCCAAGTCTATTCTAAAACGAGAGAGAGAGAGAGAGAGAGAGAGAGAGAGAGAGAGAGAGAGAGAGAGAGAGAGAGAGAGGAGAGAGAGAGAGAGAGAGAGAGAGAGAGAGAGAGAGAGAGAGAGAGAGAGAGAGAGAGAGAGAGAGAGAGAGAGAGACAGACAGACAGACAAACAAACAGACAGAGTACACTCCAACAAGGATTTTGAAGTATTATATCACTAGCTGCAAAATAGCACAATAGGACTATAAAATAAAAAAAACTAACCGAAGAAATGAGGTTGGCAATCAAATTAAAAACGAACAAAAATACAACCACAAATTGTTGTGAAGCTCGCGGCATCGAGTTACACCTGCCACTCATTCTGATGCTTTACTTGCGTCTGAGCATTCCTGGGGGGGTTTTCACCATAAAATATTGATTAAAAAGAAAATAAATAAATCAATAAAATAAGCTCGACGATACGGACGGAGACTGGGTGTCAAAAGAGAAAGAAAGAAACCCAAACCTCCACACATGGGAGAGAACTCGAGGGAGGAGAAAAGAGAACGGTGTGGATTGTCACAATGGTGGGGCCACTATAATTTTCGCGACGCGCAGGGGCGATAGTTTTGCGACTGAATCGACCGCGCCACCCAGTGACGAGTCAGGGGCAGAGAATTTTCAGTGGCTGTATTATACTGTTTCTTCGCAACACGCAGCAAGAGCGATGATTTTATGTAATGTAGGTGGCGCGCGCGTTTCAGTGCATGAGACACAGGGGCAGAGAATGCGTTGTGGAGTATGTATGTGAGTTGGTCAGTGTATGTGTATAAAGTCTGCCGTATGATAATTATTCACTGCACGCCCTTTCCTCAAATGGTCCGTTATCACTGGTTGACATCGGCCTGTAGTAGGGGCCCACAGTAACATGAGAGCTGTACAACAAATGGTCTGTTATCACTGGTTGACATCGGCCTGTAGTAGGTAGGGGCCCACAGTAACATGAGAGCTGTACAACAAATGGTCTGTTATCACTGGTTGACATCGGCCTGTAGTAGGTAGGGGCCCACAGTAACATGAGAGCTGTACAACAAATGGTCTGTTATCACTGGTTGACATCGGCCTGTAGTAGGGGCCCACAGTAACATGAGAGCTGTACAACAAATGGTCTGTTATCACTGGTTGACATCGGCCTGTAGTAGGGGCCCACAGTAACATGAGAGCTGTACAACAAATGGTCCGTTATCACTGGTTGACATCGGCCTGTAGTAGGGGCCCACAGTAACATGAGAGCTGTACAACAAATGGTCTGTTATCACTGGTTGACATCGGCCTATAGATGGGGCCCACAGTAACATGAGAGCTGTACAACAAATGGTCTGTTATCACTGGTTGATATCGGCCTGTAGTAGGTAGGGGCCCACAGTAACATGAGAGCTGTACAACAAATGGTCTGTTATCACTGGTTGACATCGGCCTGTAGTAGGGGCCCACAGTAACATGAGAGCTGTACAACAAATGGTCTGTTATCACTGGTTGACATCGGCCTGTAGTAGGTAGGGGCCCACAGTAACATGAGAGCTGTACAACAAATGGTCTGTTATCACTGGTTGACATCGGCCTGTAGTAGGGGCCCACAGTAACATGAGAGCTGTACAACAAATGGTCCGTTATCACTGGTTGACATCGGCCTGTAGTAGGGGCCCACAGTAACATGAGAGCTGTACAACAAATGGTCTGTTATCACTGGTTGACATCGGCCTGTAGTAGGGGGGCCCACAGTAACATGAGAGCTGTACAACAAATGGTCTGTTATCACTGGTTGACATCGGCCTGTAGTAGGGGCCCACAGTAACATGAGAGCTGTACAATTGATGATTTTCTTCAGTTTTAGAAAGTCGTGGTACGGCTTAGTCTTTGGTGGAAGAATATGACTCTCGAACTTGGGGGTATATGCACTGGCTCTGGTGCTGCAGCCAAAGGGATTGGTTAGCCTTTGGGGACCTTCCACCAACGGGGACCTGTTCTCCAAATCCCTTTTGGCCGAGAGAGTGGAGATGTACCCCGGGCAAGGCTTTTCCAATGTTATAAACACATTTTAGCCCAGCCCGTTGGAATAGCGGCTGCTTCCTCTGCTATCTGGCAGTCGTAGCCAGAAAGGACAGACTGACAAACTGTATTCATGTACCTCGTACACACACACACACACACACACACACACACACACACACACACACACACACACACACACACACACACACACACACACACACACACACACACACACACACACACACATACACACACCTGCGTTACAATACTTATTCAATGTGTGTGAGGTTCGGTTGTAAAAAGATTTTAAGAGGTTCTTTTTGTAGGACGTTTTGGCCACGGACGTTTCGGCCTAGGACGTTTCGGTCTAGGACATTTCGGCCTAGGACGTTTTGGCCAGGCCTTTTTCCAGGGGCGGACGTTTCGGAAATATATTGAAATCAGAAATCAGAAATATATTGCATGAACAACAAATAAAGTATGCAATTCTGCAGTGAAACCAGGAAATACACGTAAAGACTAAAACGTTTAGGAAATACGTGTAATGCCTGTGACCACTAGCTTTTACACGTATTGCCTAAAAATATCAGGAATTACATGAATTTCCTAAAATGACCACCTAGGCAATACAGCTATTAATATAATAAGTTGATAAGCCTAAGCCATAAGCCATAAGCCTAGCTTGTTGTGCTTCAGGAGTCATCTTTTGTATGTAGATTATGTGAAAAACGACAAAAGATGTTTAAACCGGAATAAATTGATCTCTCTCTCTCTCTCTCTCTCTCTCTCTCTCTCTATCTCTCTCTCTCTCTCTCTCTCTCTCTCTCTCTCTCTCTCTCTCTCTCTCTCTCTCTCTCTCTCTCTCTCTCTCTCTCTCTCTCTCTCTCTCTCTCTCTCTCTCTCTCTCTCTCTCTCTCTCTCTCTCTCTCTCTCTCTCTCTCTCTCTCTCTCTCTCTCTCTCTCTCTCTCAATATAGCAAGTCGGAATCAGACATTTTGTTTATTTCTAGTTAATACAGCACTGGATTTGCCGAAACGTCCGCCCCTGAAAAAAGGCCTGGCCAAAACGTCCTAGGCTGAAATGTCCATGTCCGTCTGCCGTTCTTTTGACATCAAATGTGATCATGAATGATAGATAAATAAAACGATGCCTTCTTATTTGACCAAGGAAATATAGAACAAGCCAGGAGAATGATATCTTCTTGTTATTGTTGTTGATGTTTCTGTTCAGATTGAATTTGTTGGAACCTCGAGAATTACACAGTCCTTGTCGAGTATTTTTGTCTAGGAAACCGTAATAATGTCTCCACCCATTTGGCTTGCTAGCTAATTATTTTGTCTTTGCTTTGTATGTTCAACTCTCTGTCTCTGTGTATGCATAATTGTCTCTGTCTGTCTGTCTGTGTGTCTTTCTGCGAGCGTGCGTGCGCCGGCGCAAGAGTGCGCATGTGGTATATGGTATATAATGGTATAATGGTATATGGTAGGCTTACCAACGGTGTGGGAATATTGGTATGTGGTAACAAAAATATGCTTCCGTGTGCGTGCGAGCGTGTGTGTGCGCACGCGTGTGCATGTATGTGCATGCGCGCGCATTTTACTGTATGTGTATTCTATATGGTATGTGTGTGCGCGCGCGCATGTATATGTATGTATGAGCATGTGTGCGCACGCGCGTGTATGCGAGTGTAACTGTGTGCTTGATGGACACTTGCAAAAGGCCAGACTGGTTGTTTTTAGATACGATGTAGACTAAACATTAGATTACGAAAGACAACATGCGGAGGTGGATGCTATTCTTGTCGCCTGATCCTTTTGTGTACATAATCTCTCCGTCTCTCTCTCTCTCTCTCTCTCTCTCTCTCTCTCTCTCTCTCTCTCTCTCTCTCTCTCTCTCTCTCTCTCTCTCTCTCTCTCTCTCTCTCTCTCTCTCTCTCTCTCTCTCTCTGTCTCTCTCTCTCTCTCTCTCTCTCTCTCTCTCTCTCTCTCTCTCTCTCTCTCTCTCTCTCTCTGTCTCTCTCTCTCTCTCTGTCTCTCTCTCTGTCTCTCTCTCTCTCTCTCTCTCTCTCTCTCTCTCTCTCTCTCTCTCTCTCTCTCTCTCTCTCTCTCTCTCTCTCTCTCTCTCTCTCTCTCTCTCTCTCTCCTCCGAACAGCACAATGGGTTTGAATGGGTTTAAGACAACTAGAACAAAAAGTTACACTACCGTAGAAGTGGAAAGAGACATTAATTGATTGAAATACTGCTAATAATATTATAGGGTATAAATATGACGTCTCTATATTAAATATATGATACAGGATAACACAGAAGCAAATCATATTTTGGCGGGAAAAAAGTGTTTAGATCAATAAAAGTATGCACAAACGCACAGAAAAACAAGGTTACAGACATACACACAGGCACCACCACTCCCCCCCCCCCCCCTCTCTCTCTCTCTCTCTCTCTCTCTCTCTCTCTCTCTCTCTCTCTCTCTCTCTCTCTCTCTCTCTCTCTCTCTCTCTCTCTCTCTCTCTCTCTCTCTCTCTCTCTCTCTCTCTCTCTCTCTCTCTGTGTGTGTGTCTGTCTCTCACACATATACATACACACGCACACACTCGCACACGCGCACTTCTTGTCAAAATAATGCAACTCCAACTCCATTAATTTGACCTGTCTTGTCTTGCTCCCACTTACTTTCTGTTGATTTCTTCATTTTATAGCAACCCCTTCGCTTCTCGTCGCCCCCCCCCCCCTCCCTCTCCTGCACTCTACATACCTTGTTATTATTTGTTTGCATTATAAAGTTTCAACCATATATATTGTTGCGTTGACCCTGGCCTCCATTCCCTGTTGGATGAACGAAGTGTGTGTGTGTGGGGGCCTAATTCCACTGTCTAGGGAAAGAAAGAACAGGACAAACACACACGCTGACTCCAATGACAATAAAGCTCCTATATCAACCCTTTCTTTCAAACGCCCACCTCTCTCTCTCTCTCTCTCTCTCTCTCTCTCTCTCTCTCTCTCTCTCTCTCTCTCTCTCTCTCTCTCTCTCTCTCTCTCTCTCTCTCTCTCTCTCTCTCTCTCTCTCTCTCTCTTCTCTCTCTCTCGGTCTCGCGATTCCCTATTACAATTAACGCCTGTGTTAGATGCATAAAATATTGGTTAAGATTGATGCACATGGATCAGCATAGACTTCCACGAAATGCTTATAGTACATTAGTAACGCTTGATGATAAAGGTGAAAGAAACTGGGTAACAAATGTAAGAAGTATTCTGTGCACAAATGGTTTGCATATGTGTGGACAAATCAAGGTGTCGGTTGTGTTCAGTCTTTTGTAAAAGAGTTTAGACAGAGGCTTGTTGATATTAGATGGCAAAATTGGGATGATCACATTAACACGAGTGAAAGATTTTGTTTTTATCAAGAATTTAAGATTTCAAATTCAATTGAACTATATACATCGTTTAACATAAGTAGGAAATTGAAGGCGATGTTCACTAAGTTCAAATTTGGTGTCAGATTTAGCAGTACACAGCTCGAGATATTCATTAAATGAGGTAAACCTGATATGTTCACTTTGCAAAACAGAAGCTGAAACTGAAATACATTTTTGTGTGTGTTGTTCTTGCTTAAATGATTTAAGACATAAATTCATACCAGGTATATATCATAACAAACAGTATGTTTTGGTTAGTATCGTTGGGGTCCTCGAAAAATGAAAGAATTGTGAG
>CM065697.1:25451702-25459202 GCA_017654935.2 Phymorhynchus buccinoides | reverse complement strand
TCTGAATACAGTTGACTAGAATTTGAAGAAAGTCATTTGTCGTGGAAATCTGCGAACGACACAAAAACTGAAAGGCAGTAGGCCTAAATGTTGCAGTTAATTTGATAAGATTTTTGCGGGGTTAAAAAAACAACACCTTTTTTTCAGATATTGTAGTTTTTCAGTGTGTCCTGTTACAAAATAATCCATTCAAGTTTAGGGGGGACTTATCTATGTGTCCCCGTCTCTACATACCCCCACTGGGGTTAGGGTTAAGATTAGGAGACGCATAGAGACAGATAGATACGAAACGGGGACACACAGACACAGGGACATATAACTCTCTCTGTCTCTGTTTTAAACGTGCACATTTCTATATTGATGTAATGAATTTTAATGACAATTATTTGGTTGGTATAATTTTGTTTCACACGTTTGATTAATGTTCCTTCAGTTATGTTGTATCTCTGTCATGTTGTTGCACCTAACCTGCATTTATCTTTTGGAGATATTAAAGTATACTTGAACTTGAACTTCCTTGAAGGAGGGTTGTTGGTTTGTTTGCTGTTAGACATCCCACATTAAAGTGTGACATTGTTTTAGGACTGGTTCAAAGTCCTGTTTTTGTCCCCTTACCATTAATGGATTTGTTTCACGTTTCATTGCTACTATCTTCATCGTTAATTCGATTGTTTTGACATGAATATTATGTTAGCTATTGCCTTTCATCACATCATTTGTTTTATTGTCATACACACACACACACACACACACACACACACACACACACACACAGAGAGAGACACACACAGACAAACACACATACAGACACACACACACAGACACACACACACAGACACACACACACACACACACACACAACACACACACACACACACACACACAGACACACACACACACACACACACACACACACACACACACACACACACACACACACACAACACACAGAGAATATAGCAAACGCGATATATAAAAAAACACACCTTTTTTTCAGATGTTCTATATTGTAGTTTTTCAGTGTGTCCTGTTACAAAATAATCCATTCAAGTTTAGGGGGGACTTATCTATGTGTCCCCGTCTCTACATACCCCCACTGGGGTTAGGGTTAAGATTAGGAGACGCATAGAGACAGAGAGATACGAAACGGGGACACACAGACACAGGGACATATAACTCTCTCTGTCTCTGTTTTAAACGTGCACATTTCTAAGTTGATGTAATGAATTTTAATGAAAATTATTTGGTTGGTATAATTTTGTTTCACACGTTTGATTAATGTTCTTTCAGTTATGTTGTATCTCTGTCATGTTGTTGCACCTAACCTGAATTTCTCTTTTGGATATATTAAAGTATACTTGAACTTGAACTTCCTTGAAGGAGGCTTGTTGGTTGGTTTGCTGTTAGACATCCCACATTAAAGTGTGACATTGTTTTAGGACTGGTTCAAAGTCCTGTTTTTGTCCCCTTACCATTAATGGATTTGTTTCACGTTTCATTGCTACTATCTTCATCGTTAATTCGATTGTTTTGACATGAATATTATGTTAGCTATTGCCTTTCATCACATCATTTGTTTTATTGTCATACACACACACCACACACACACACACACACACACACACACACAGACAGAGAGACACACACACAACAGACTCACACACAGACACACACACACAGACACACACACACCAGACACACACACACACAGACACACACACACACACACACACACACACACACACACACAGACACACACACACACACACACACACACACACACACACACACACACACACACACACACACACACACAGAGAGAGATAGCAAACGCGATATATATCTATCTAACTCGCAAGCAAGCTGTCTGTCCGTAAAGGGCCAGCCACACGTCAGCTAAAAATCGCACGACTGTACGATACGATTCGATCACATGATCTCGAAGCGCGAATCACATTTGTTCTTGGAGAACCACGTGATCGAATCGTATCGTACAGTCGTACGATTTTATTGGACGTGTGGCTGGCCCTTTTGTGCGACTAGCTGGTTGGCATGAGACAGGCATATTGTCCCACTTTTAAAAAAAATGTACATAGGGGAAGACGGGGTAAAAAGCCCATCTGCGGGTAAGACGCCTATGCCAATTATCTCATGAAAAAAATAAAATTTCAGTCATATTTACCCATGAGACGAATGCTAAACACTAACACTCGTCTCATGGGCAAAATGTGACTGAAATTTGCTTCATTTCATGAGATCATTGGCATGGGCTTCTTACCCGCCCATGGGCTTTTTACCCCGTCTTCACCTACCTACTTAGCATGTTTTAGAAGATTCAGTAGGCCTACGACACATTGAAGTGGAAAGTGATAACAGTACCTACTTTGTAGTGAATAGTTAGGCTAAGTTGTAGTGTAGACAACCGCTTCAGGTTTACGACTCTCAATCTCAAAATCTGCCTCTTTCACTCTGATGACAATAACCGTAGTATGATTCTAAGCCTATCCCTTTCCCGACAACGGCAGAATGTTGCCTTTCAGTGAACATTATCAATGCGAAGATTGGAGAGGGAATGATTATCCATTATCGTCTCCAAGATTCTATGCTTCAAAATCAAAATCAAAATCAATACCACTTTATCATCTCTCACGGAGAAATGACGTGCTTCGGCTGTTGGGATTAGATTACCTTTATTGAGAAAGTAATTAAGATACTCTAGTTGGGATGATCCCTGGAGTCTTTAAGCCAGGGTACGACGACAACAACATCATAATTATGTAAAACACGTATTTCGGATGAGACGATAAACCGATGTCCTGTGTGCCCATGCACTAGGCACACGTTAAACCCAGTGGCAACGAAATAATTGTCATTTGGTCAAAATTTAACACAACCCTTCCTTCCTCATCAATCACACAAAAATCGCATGCAAAAAAAGGGTGGCGTGCCTCTTGCTGCGAGGCGCTCTCCAGGTGGGAGCAACCCGAATTTCACAGAGACGCCTCTGTGACAATAAAGTACCCTAATACTTAATAAAGTACATATTTTAGTGTTACACTTTGTCTCCTTGTGGATGAACAAGTTTACTAACTGAAACAAATGTTGAGAACACATTTAGTTAGTTGTCGAAATTTATTTTTTGTAGAGGGTTAAAGTATCATCTAAAGATCAACCACTTTATCTGATATTATTCTATTCAGAGGATTTCTAAATGTGCATTTTAATTTGCTCTGATGTCTTGTAATTTAGCAGAATAGCCAGAAAGATACCTATAAACGGCTGTTAGATGACATTGTATGGATTACAAGGTATCTCGTGCTAAGCAATCTGGATTTTTGCTTCTGTTTTTTTTTCTTATCCAAAATGTTTGGATTCCAATTGATCAAACCCTCCATTTTTGGCTATCTTGTACTTTATTCACCCCCTCACATGTTCGCATTGAAACTTTTCACATTGACCGAGAAGCAGCAGGGAGTAGACTTAAACCTCACCCCCACCCCCATCTCCGCCATTTAAAAAACAAATTCAATGTTGCCTTTCTTAGCGAACAAGCAGTATTTTTTTTTTAGCAACATTTTGAGTTATTTATATTTTGTCACTAATAATTAATCAAATTATTGATTATTTAGTCATAAAGTCGGAACAGCCAGATTACGGAGTTTCCCGCTTGTGACGTCACTGTCATGTGATTATCAGTGCTCTTTGTCCCTCCTATAGTTATGCGCTGAATGGAAATTTCCGTTTGCTGTTCCATTAATCCCCCACCCCCGTGTATTGTGCTATTATCGAATGCATTTTTAAAAAAATTATTGTTTAAATGGATTAAATTTAACGTTAAATATAGAAAACGATAGAAGTTTAACTGCTCAATCTACAATAAGAAAGAAAGGCAACACTAAAAAAAACTACCCCGGAAAGAACCGAGAAATGGAGAAGGGGTGTGTGCTATCTACATGATTGCCCAACATTCTGCCATTCTCGGGAAGGGGATAAGGAATGGGTTGGGATCAGCCTAGGATTATTTTCATAGACCGGAAAGAAGCAGACTTTGAGATTGAGAGTCGTAAATATGAGGGGCCGGGGGGTGTCTAACCTACAACGTTGTCCCTCCCTGCCATCACCCTCCCCGATCACCCTCTACCAGTCACCAAGCTCTATCTGCGTCAACCTTATTTAAGACACTGCATTAGGGAACTGAGAGCTGCTGAGATAAAAAAAAATGTGCATGTACTTGTGGCGGTACCATAGCCGATGAGGTTTAACCGAGGCGTGGTTACCGCTACACCTATCTGTATTGCTAAAAAAATCGGGACTTTACTGGTGTTGCACTGCCTCCGGGCATTGCCTCCAGTATTGTTCCCACCATCTTTGTATCTACAAATGTCCCATATGTGTCTGTTCCAGACCGAGAGGACGTAAAACACAATTTTTCATTCAACTGAGAGCTGCTGCTGCTGATGATGATGGTGGTGGAGGTGGTGATGGTGGTGGTGGAGGTGGTGGTGGTGTGTGTTTAAAAAGCATACAAACGCACACAGTACATTTATTGATCTTTGATAGCTCGCGGTCTAGCTGAATGAACGTAGACGGACCAGACTAATATAGCAAACATCTGCCGCCTCTTCGTAGGTATTGGGTGTTTTTCCTCGGCCTTCGCTATAATTCACAAAACGGTGAAAATAGCCCGAGAAACAGCATCGAAACACAGAAGCAGCGTCTCCACTTTCAGCAAGCCGCAAGCGAGCGTGTATAGCTTCCCTGACGTCATACATTGATATCAGTAGGTTTGACTTCTCCTGGGGGATCGTATATCTGTTCTCCGCTTCTCTTTTTTTTTTTACTCCATTGACGTCCATTGCACAGCCAGTGATAGCGTATGACAAAACTGGACATTGAAATGTGAATACGAGCAAGCGCTGATTAAGAACAAAAGAGTTTGCTTCCACGAAGGCCACCATTCTACTTACTACACACGCTGCATGAAATCGCTCTTTTGCCATGCCAACCTACTAGTCGATATTCTGTAGCCGCATCCCGACTATTGGCAGACTAGAAACTATTGACTAGTATTGCAAGGATAGACGACAGTAGCATTGTGTGAGATCACAAAAATTATGGAACATTTTCATAAACAAATGCTTCTTTTAAAGGGGCACCCTGACGGATGCGTTTTTGGAAGAAACACGTCGAGATCACTAGGAAAACACCCTTTACAGAGATCACATTAACACTCACTTTGCTCTGATTTCCTAGACATCAAACTGTCAAATCGGTGATTCCTCCTTGGCGGTTGTGCTGAAAGTCAAATTCTTTCAGTGAAAGAGAAATCACTCTGGTTTATGTTTGTCTTTCTTACACACTGTCAAGGTTGGGTTTTTTTCATGATGCACTTTGTGTGTGTCTCGACGAGTCTAGCGATCTGTGAACTATCCCCACCCCCCATACCCCACCCAACCCAACCCCACCCCCCCCACCGCGCCAGTCTTGATTTGTCCCCGTTATTATGGGGAGGAGATATATGTAGACTAAGAGAGAGAGAGAGAGAGAGAGAGAGAGAGAGAGAGAGAGTCAATTTTAAATAGAGGAGGTCTAATTTTATGGGGTCACTCTTTACTTTATATATTACTAGCGCAACGCCTAGTACCGGAAATACCGAGCACCGGTAATGCCTAGTACCGGTAATGCCAAGTACCGGTAATGCTGAGCAGCAGTTTTTTTGGGGTCCACGAAATATTATATTATTACTTTTGTGTCTCTCCTTCTTTCCATCTTCTTCTCTCATCCTGCTCTACCCACCACCCCACCCCCTCCCCCACCATCCCCCGCCCTCCTACCCCCCCACCCTCCCACCCCCACACCTATGCCCCACCCCCACCCATCCGCTATTACTTTTGTGTCTCTCCTTCCTTCGATCTTCTTCTCTCATAGCGCTGTACTCCCCACCGCACCCTCCCCCCAATCCCCCACCCCACCCATCCCCAACCCGGCCCAGACATGAAAGAAGCCGGCAATCGTCAAACCAGCGGAACGGGCAGTCCGTTCCAAAATCGGCAATTCTCTTTGAATATCAGGGCGGATCTAGGGAGGGGGGTTTCCTGGTTTCCGGACCCCCTTTATCTCCACGCAAATGGAAATTGGCTCATATCGCGCGCGTTTATGAATGGATGGTGTAGAAATTTTCCACCAAGATAGTCACTGTCCGTGGGCATGCACGTTCCAAATTATGAGTCAATGTCCAGTCTGGTTACGCCGCGGTTTGTGAAAAGGTGAAGCGGCACTTATCGCGCGCGTTTATGAATCGATTCGCTTCCAATTTGGTACACGGATAGTCACCGTCCCCGGTCATCTACCTACCAAATTCAAAGGCAATCGGCCTAGAAATACCGGAGATACTGGCGCCGAGAGGCCGGCGGATGCGCGTTTCGCGCATTTGCCAAACTGCGCAAATGACACGGCCACCTCGGTTGCCGTTGCCATCGCCCCGTTAGGGCTCACAGCAAATTTGAAGCGATTCGGTCGAAAAACGGCGGAGTTATAAGGCCCGTTTTGTGTTTCACACACACACACACACACACACACAACCTTGCCTTTTTATGATGTTTGATGGCGTCAGCGCATCCATCCTCGGCTTTTTTTTTGATTGAGAGAGGAGAGAGAGAGAGAAGACAGAGAGACAGAGAGAGAGAGAGACACAGAGACCAGAGAGAGCAGACACAGAGAGAGAGAGAGAGAGAGAGAGAGAGAGAGAGGAGAGAGAGAGAGAGATCCTCGAGAGAGAGAGAGTGAGATATAGCAGAGAATGTTCAGGTCGTCTAGTTTCTGAACACCCGTTGACCCCTGATTACCTGCTACACTAAATACACAGACAGAACATGTGTGCTATAGGGTGGGGCGCCATCTCCAGAGTTATTGTTCTTTGCGTTTCCCTGGGGACGCAAAGGGGTGTAATTATAGGCGTGTGATGGCATATCCTCTGATCCATACTGTCTGGTTGTATTTCTTTCCCCCCCCCCCCCCCCCCCCCCCCCCCCCCCCCCCCCCCAGATATATCCATATACCTTCAGAACCGCAGAGGAGGAGCAATGAGGCTTTATACTGAACATTATCAGCCCTTGTCTCATGCACTGAGATGCGTGCGCCATCTACATAAGATTATCATCCTAATTGCCTGTCATAAAGTAGTAGTTTATAGCCACAGAAAATTATCTGCTCCCGACTCGTCACTAGGTGGCATAGGCAGTTCAGGCCTAAAAGTATCGTCCTTTCGTGTCAGCGAGAAGTAGCATGAAGCCCCATTGATGTTCTGGAAAATCTGTGCCGGGAAATGTGCTTTGCAAGTGGAGACACCTTGCTTGGATTCATCCCCACTTTCGCTTGTGAGGGCTTCTTTGCAGCAGATGGGAAGTAAAGAAGGGGGTGGGGGCTGGAAGCAAAGGCTGGTACATACAGAACGTAAAATTCACACGCGCGTACACGTTTGCACTGACACGACCCCCCCCC
>CM065697.1:25429202-25446702 GCA_017654935.2 Phymorhynchus buccinoides | reverse complement strand
CCGATTTCGGAGTAGCTCGGTGATGCTGCGAGGGGGACTTTGCAGCCGCGCTCGGCGTTGCACTTGTTTTTTATTTCTCTGTCTCTCTCTCTCTCTCTCTCTCTCTCTCTCTCTCTCTCTCTCCTCCTCTCTCTCTCTCTCTCTCTCTCCTCCACCCTCTGTCTGTCTGTCTGTCTGTCTGTCTCTCTCTCTCTCTCTCTCTCTCTCTCTCTCTCTCTCTCTCTCTCTCTCTCTCTCTCTCTCTCATCTGCATTCATTACACTACATCAAGCCCTTCAAGTGAACCACAAAGGAGGGTAGGAGGCCAGTGGTGTGTTCGTGATCTTCCCGCTTTTTTTCCTCAATAAAAGAAAGAAGACAAAGCCCATTGTAATATAGATCCTGTTATGTAACGTCGCCAGTTGACCGCTCTCCCCTGCACATAACGTCTTTCTGTGGCTTCCCACACACAATTGAATGGTCTGTTTAGGTGGAGTTATCTTCATTAGCCCTTGAAACCAGGTGGCATTCCAGTTAAAGGCGTTTTTAAACAGCGCCAAACTTTCCCTCACTCGTTCTCTCTGTGTTGCTACTTTTGCTGCTCCCGATCAAACTTTGCCTCTTAATTTGACATTTGGAAGAAATATAACCCGGGAGAGGGATCTCCAGTCTGTCGGCCTGAAGCGCTCAGTGATTTATCTCACAGAGCTCTGCGGGGGAAAACCGGTCACGGGTCGATTCGAGCGCAAACCATTTCGAGCGCTAATTTCACTCTTTCTTTATTTGAACCATTTACCTAACCCTAACCCTAACCCTATCCCTAACCCTAGAAAAAGTGAAATTTGTGCTCGAAACGACCAGTGCACGAAATGGTTTGCGCTCGAAACGACGAGACCCCGGAAAACCTTACTGGTTGTAAAAAAAATTTTTTTTACAGAAGATAAAATAAAATCAGAAAAAACCGAATGTATATAAAACATGTAATCAAACTCTCGGCAAGAACGTTTCCACATTAATTCCAACAATGAAGGGCTCACTGACATAATTTTTACTTTATTATTAATTATATTCCTTTCTTCTCTCCCCCCCCCCTCTTCTCTTCTTTCCCTTTCCCTCCCCCAACCCCACCCAAAAAACAAAAACAAAAACAACAACAAAAACCAAACAAAGAAACCGGGATCAGAAATAATGTAAGCTTGAAACAAAACGAAACAAAACATGTGTGTCGCCGAGCGGCAGCAAAGTCCCCTCGCGGTTTAGATCCCGGGTGATACCGTTCCTTAGGTGATACCATTAATAGGGGTGGCAGCATGTGACGCCGGAGGCACGCACGTGCACAACGCACGCCGTACGGCCAAAGACGAAAACAATAGACCCCCAGCTTGGCTCGGGGACTAACAAAAAGCAACGAGGACCAGCAATCACAAACGAGGCTGAATCCGGGTGGGTGCAAAGTTCCCTCGTGTGTTTATTTAGATTTGGCGTCTGGACGGACGGACGGACGGACGCACGGATGGACCTATTGAAAACAATAGCTCCAGACCCAAAAAAAATCCCAACAACAACAGAAGAAGAAACCATTACAAAAAAAGGTAAGGCACACAACTAAATGTAATAAACCCGGCAGCGCACGGTCATTGTCGCGCTTCATTTCCATTGGGCCTACTTCATGTCACATTAGTTAGCTACAGTCATCACATGGGATCACAGAAACTAAAACAAACCAAAGTATATGCCGTCCTCTCCGCCATTGTTGATGTGTACTGTGTGGGTGAAGGGTCATAAAGGCGAACTTGGCACATTCTGTTTTGAGGATGATACTTTGTTTGTCTCCCTTTGGCTCTGATCCACTCATTGCTAGATGATTGGTATCGTAATCAACTTTGGTGGAGGGGAGTTTATTAGAAAGAGAGTTCTCCCCCTTTGTTCAATTTGGTTAAAACAAACCAATGGAAAGAAATGAAGCCCCCAATCATTCAGAAAAAAAGGGTGGGGGGTTTGATATCTACTCCGATGCAAGAAACTCGCCTGTTTGTTTGTATTATTATCTTCTTGTTGTGTCTCTTGTTGAATATGTTATTTGTTGTTGTTGTTGTATGTGCGTGAGACTTTTTACCTTGCAGTAAACACTTCAACTTAAAAGAAAATACAGTGTACATCGGACAAGACCATCAATGCAACTTGTTTCTCTATCTGTCTGTCTGTCTGTCTGTCTGTCGGTCGGTCGGTCTTTCTTTCTCAATCCTCAACGGACATTCGTAATCATTCTCTTTGACCCCCCCCCCCCCCTCAACTGCCTCTTCTCTCTCTCTCTCTCTCTCCCTCTCTCTCTGTGTCTCTCTTTCTCTCTCTCTCTCTCCCTCTCTCTCTCAGGCGCGCACACACACGCACACCCGTAACTTCCCGTCTCTCTCTCTCTCTCTCTCTCTCTCTCTCTCTCTCTCTCTCTCTCTCTCTCTCTCTCTCTCTCTCTCTCTCTCTCTCTCTCTCTCTCTCTCTCTCTCTCTCTCTCAGGCGCGCACACATACGCACACCCGTAACTTCCCATCTCCCCCCCCCCCTCTCTCTCTCTCTCTCTCTCTCTCTCTCTCTCTCTCTCTCTCTCTCTCTCTCTCTCTCTCTCTCTCTCTCTCTCTCTCTCTCTCTCTCTCTCATTCTAACACACCAGAACGTGTTACATTCAATTATCACGGCACATAAATGAAACAAATACTAACTACACCCGGAAACGCATGGCACCAACTTAGGCCTACACAAGGACACCCGTTTTGCGTCTGTGGATGTCTGAGAACGTCACAAATACATTATCTTCGACCTCCACCTTCCATAGATATTATCCCCACTCCCTTCCCCCACCACGCACCACACACACACACATGTCTTCTTCCTCGTGCAGTTCTGTAATTTAGACAGACATAATAGTCTGAAGAGAGCTATGAATATCGTGCACGAAGCAAAATCCACCCAACCAACCAACCAACCAAACAGATGTTTGAATGAACAGTTGTTCCAGTCGTGTTGTTCTCAAAAAGAAACAGCCCGTTATCGGAGCAAGAAATATCACATTTCAACAGGACTCTTTTGTTGTGTTGAATTTAGCACCTCATTTTCATAGATGTATGTATGCCCCAACCATTTTCTTAGGACTACGTACCACACATCCACACCCCTGATTGTTGGATCGGAGCCCTTGTACCAGCTCTTGTCTATGCTGCTTGATAAGTTAACTTTATGCGAGTGTCTGACTATGCGTGTCTGTTCGCAATGCGAACGCCGCACCACCAGGGCTGGAGCAGGGCTGCTCTCGTGTTGATAGGGCATGCGTGGCTGGTGCATCTCTGGGTCCCATCATCAGCACCTTCGGGTGTTTCTTTTTCATTATTGTTTTCCCCTCTTGGGATGACCAGGGAAAGACCTAAGAAATAAGATCACAATACATTCTGGGACTCTCTTCTGACCGTGGCGTAGGCTTTGTTTGGAGATGCACTGGCCTCGCCTGTTCTTGGTGGGGGTTGTTGGGTGCATGCTGGTTTCTGAGAGTGGTGTCTTTTGCCGGTGGCCTCTGCAGTCATGAAAAACGGGCTGGTACGTACACCCTTGGAGACATTTCGCAAGCACCCCTCTGCATCGTATCTGATGGTCACCAAGCTGGGATTAGCTATATGCCTCTGTATACTGAATAGGATATTCAGCGTCGGCCTGTTCTCCAGTAACACAGCACGGACTTCCAGGGCTGGAGCAGGGCTGCTCTCGTGTTGATAGGACAGGCGCGACTGGTGCATCTCTGGGTCCCATCAGCACCTTCGGGTGTTTCTGTTTCACGTCCTGCACATGTGAAATAATACACGTTCATCACCTGTGGATTTATTGTACACCACGTCATTACTGTTCACCTGTGAGGTTATGTACACCACGTCATTACTGTTCACCTGTGAAGTTATATATATACACCACGTCATTACTGTTCACCTGTGAAGTTATATATATACACCACGTCATTACTGTTCACCTGTGAAGTTATATACACCACGTCATTACTGTTCACCTGTGAAGTGTTATATATATACACCACGTCATTACTGTTCACCTGTGAAGTTATATATATACACCACGTCATTACTGTTCACCTGTGAAGTTATATACACCATGTCATTACTGTTCACCTGTGAAGTTATATATATACACCACGTCATTACTGTTCACCTGTGAAGTGTTATATATATACACCACGTCATTACTGTTCACCTGTGAAGTTATATACACCACGTCATTACTCTTCACCTGTGAAGTTATATACACCACGTCATTACTCTTCACATGTGAAGTTATATATATACACCACGTCATTACTGTTCACCTGTGAAGTTATATACACCACGTCATTACTCTTCACCTGTGAAGTTATATATATATACACCACGTCATTACTGTTCACCTGTGAAGTTATATATATACACCACGTCATTACTCTTCACCTGTGAAGTTATATACACCACGTCATTACTCTTCACCTGTGAAGTTATATATATACACCACGTCATTACTGTTCACCTGTGAAGTTATATATATACACCACGTCATTACTCTTCACCTGTGAAGTTATACACACCACGTCATTACTCTTCACCTGTGAAGTTATATACACCACGTCATTACTCTTCACCTGTGAAGTTATATACACCACGTCATTACTCTTCACCTGTGAAGTTATATATATATATACACCACGTCATTACTGTTCACCTGTGAAGTTATATACACCACGTCATTACTGTTCACCTGTGAAGTTATATACACCACGTCATTACTCTTCACCTGTGACGTTATATATATACACCACGTCATTACTCTTCACCTGTGAAGTTATATACACCACGCCACTAGTCTTCACATGTGAAGTTATATATATACACCACGTCATTACTCTTCACCTGTGAAGTTATATATAACATTATTATTTTTGTTATTTTACACAAGATTTTTACCATTTCTTTTGAATTAAGTGCTGGTTTGCTTTTATTGTGGACTTTCAATCTGGTGCAAAGAGGACAACCTTTCTCTTGTAGAAAGTCTTCTAGCTCAGTTTGAATGTTCACTGTGGACATTCTTTGCAGGCCGATATGCAGACTGAAGAGTCTTTCTCAAAGACGAAACAGCTGTCTTTGCATAGGCATTGTCTATCTCCCCCATTGGGAGAAAAAGTAAATCAGCACATTATTTTATTTTATTCTTTTCAGAACACAGAATAAATTGTAAAGTTAAAATTAAAGTTATTCAGTTTCTTTCTTAGGTTCACAAACTTAAATATTGGACACAAAAAAAGTTTTATTCAAGCAAACTATATATGTAAGAGGAAAGTTTAATGGTGTAGTTGTTTTTTCTTCTTCAATTCTTGTACGTTTATATATATATACATATATATGTATGTATTTTATACACACACACACACACACACACACACACACACACATATATATATATATATATATATATATATATATATATATATATATATATATATATATATATATATATATATATATATATATATATATATATATATATATATATATATATATATATATATATATATATACACCACGTCATTACTCTTCACCTGTGAAGTTATATACACCACGTCATTACTGTTCACCTGTGAAGTTATATATATATACACCACGTCATTACTGTTCACCTGTGAAGTTATATACACCACGTCATTACTCTTCATCTGTGAAGTTATATACACCACGTCATTACTCTTCACCTGTGACGTTATATATATACACCACGTCATTACTGTTCACCTGTGAAGTTATATACACCACGTCATTACTCTTCACATGTGAAGTTATATACACCACGTCATTACTCTTCACCTGTAAAGTTTTTCTATGTGAACGAGGGATTCCTTTCCTCCTGCATTCATAGACGCACACAATTCTGTTGTTCTCTGTTCTGTCTTCCCAAGACACATCTTGGATGATCTGACGTACGAAGTGTTTTTCTTTAGAGCAACGGATAGAGGAAGACACCAAATATAGCCGAGCTGTGGGAAAACACACTACAAAACTAGAAACAAAATTGGGAATAAAAAGAAAACCGTGCATGTATGCATGTATGTATGTATGTATGTATGTATGTATGTATGTATGTATGTATGTATGTATGCATGTATGTATGTATGTATGTATGTATGTATGTATGTATGTATGTATGTATGTATGTATGTATGTATGTATGTATGTATGCATGTATGTGTGTATGTATGTATGTATGTATGTATGTATGTATGTATGTATGTATGTATGTATGTATGTATGTATTTATGCATGCATGTATGCATGTATGTATGTTTGCATGCATGTATGTATGTACCTACTCAAATTGTTGATTTGCATTAAAGTAATCTTATAACTGTCTGTCTGGGTTTTTTTGGGGGGTTTAACACAAAGAGAATCCACGTTGACGTATTTGTTCATTTGTGACCCACCCCAGCCACCCCTCCTCCTAATCACGCCTCACCTCCTCTCTTAAGCTCACTGTATCCAACCACCTCCCCCACCCTGCAACAAAGCCTTGTTCCGTCCCTCAGTGTTCTCCCACCCCACCCCCACCCTTCCCATCCTCTCTTCCTACGCAATACTAATGATTTCAACTTGACGCACGCAACTCTTTATTTATCAAGTTATATAATCTGATGGGTACATACAAGGATAGGGGTGGGGGTGGGGTGGGAAATGGGGGTGGGTGGGGGCTGTGGTGGGAGTTGATTGAGGGGGAGGGGGGGGGGCGGATAGGTGGCGACAGGTTTGGGGGTAACACCAAAGAGCTCGCACTCCGCAGCTCACTGAAGCCGGTGGGTTTTTTTTACCCCCACCCTTTCAGCTACACTACATCTAGGGAAGCATTGTGAACTCACTCACTCACGGCCTACACGGCCTAACACTTCCCACCTTCTACCTTTTCACCCTCCAGGTGGGAAGTGAGAAAGTTGGCTTCGTTCTTTACGAGGTTTGTAGGCTGCGACGTTGTCACTCTTTGTAACATTTAGGTTTGTTGGTGACCCCACTGCTGATTGTTGTCACGAACGGCTGGCCGGGTTACATGTTTTTGTGTCTCCCGTGCTCCACACTAAGTCACCTTCCTCGCTTTTGAATCACGGATCTGTACGCGCTTTTGACACAATTCCGCTTTAGAAATCCGCGCTTAGTTGGGCGTAGTGAGAGAGAGAGGGAGATGGAGATGAGCCCCTCCTTCTCTCTCTCTCTCTCTCTCTCTCTCTCTCTCTCTCTCTCTCTCTCTCTCTCTCTCTCTCTCTCTCTCTCTCTCTCTCTCTCTCTCTCTCGCCAAAGCATTCGACACAATCGACCATAATCTCCTTATAAGAAAACTGGCATTGTATGGCTTATCGCAGGAGTCTATGGATCTCATTTCATCTTTTCTAACTAACAGGCAGCAATCAGTTTATCAGGACTGTAAAACATCTTCTTTTAAGGTAATAAAATACGGTGTTCCCCAAGGTTCAGTCCTGGGGCCAATCCTGTTCTCCATATATATAAATGACCTTCCTTTACATGTCTCATCAGATTGCGAACTGTTTGCTGATGACAGCACATTACATAATAAAAATAAGAATACTGACCTCGTGCTCACTGATATACAAAATGATCTCAACAAACTAGAAACATGGAGTGATCTTAATCATATGACTCTTCATCCTCAAAAATCTAAGTTAATGATTATTACTACAAGACAGAAAAGCCAGAATATCAAACCTGACCTGATCAAAATGAAAGTGCATGATAATGTTTTAGACGAGGTTGATTCACATAAACTGCTTGGTCTTGTAATTGACAACAATCTTTCATGGTCTCCCCATATTACTATCCTCATTCGTAAACTATCAAGAAAGTTATTTCAATTCAATAGAATAAAACATTTCCTCGACCAACATACCAGACAACTATTTTTTCACGCCTATTTACAACCTGATTTCGATTATGCTTCCACAACTTGGGATCTGGCAAGTAAAAACTGCCTTAAACCTTTAGAAAGTATTTACAGGCGTTCTGTTAAACTTATACTTCTACAATCATCTTCTTTACAAGTTCTTGATTACAAAACACTTAATATTCTTCCTTTTTCTTTGAGATGTCAATTTAATAAAGCCGTTTTCGTTTACAAGATTGTTAATGGACTCGCTCCTCTATATCTGTGTGAAAAGATATGTGAGACTAACATAAGAAACAAAAGTAGAATACAGCTCCCCCGTCCAAGAACTGATTTATACATGACATATCAACATATTCAGGCGGCAAACTCTGGAACGAAATTCCCGATCACATAAAAACAAAAAGTACCTTGGCATCATTTAAAAGCGGCTATCATGATTACTGACTTCATCTGTTGTAATTATTTGTTCCCCTTTTGTTCCATACTTGTGAGGGTAATGCCTCTTTCGTGTTCGCTATTGCAATGCTAACTTAGCCAAATTCCATACCATAATAAACTCACCCCCCCTCCCTCTCTCTCTCTCTCTCTCTCTCTCTCTCTCTCTCTCTCTCTCTCTCTCTCTCTCTCCCTCGCTCTCTCTCTAATAGACTAACCTATGAGAGTGTGTTTCTGAATGTATTTGCTGGTGCTTATGTGCCTATTCAGTTTTAATGTGATATGATTTTCATGATGATGTCTAGATGTTGTTGCACATTTGCTTTGTATTTACATTATGTGTTTGAATGCTCTTTATAATTACATTTTTCCTTTTTCTTTTCTCATTTTTCTTTCTGTTTGATTAATATTTTTTTCTTTTTCTTCAGTTTCCCTTTTTTGTGAGGGCATAGTGAAAAGAAACTTTGTAGCTGATCTATTTTCCCTCAATAAAAAATCGTGAATCAATCTCTCTCTCTCTCTCTCTCTCTCTCTCTCTCTCTCTCTCTCTCTCTCTCTCTCTCTCTCTCTCTCTCTCTCTCTCTCTCTCTCTCTCTCTCTCTCTCTCTCACTACGCCCAACTAAGAATATCACGCGCTAAGACCCTACCGGTTTGACTGCCCCCTGGCGGTCAAATTATCGTCCTAAGTTGCCCATTCCATTCCATTCACCCCACGAGCGGGTCAGTGTGTCTGTCTGCCAGCAGAAATGAAGGTCGATGCCCCCCCCCCCCCCTCTCTCTCTCTCTTTTAAAGGTCTTCTTCTTCTTCTTCTTCTTCTTTAATTAAACTCGACCTTGGCCTAGTGGACTTCGCTTTGAATTAATCCGTGGCATTTGAAAGGTTTTGGGTGGGAGTGATGGCGTGTGAGTGAGAAGGGGAGAGAGAGAGAGAGAGAGAGAGAGAGAGAGAGAGAGAGAGAGAGAGAGAGAGAGAGAGAGAGAGAGAGAGAGAGAGAGAGAGAGAGAAGAGAGAGAGAGAGAAAGAGAGAGAGAGAGAGAGAGAGAGAGAGAGAGAGAGAGACAGAGACAGAGAGACAGAGACAGAGACAGATATGATTCAACAAGGCCGTTGCCCCATCTGAAGGAGTATAATTCCCAACACAGTCTATGTAACGCGAAGAAAACATAATACAAACAAGGGCGTCGCCGAGCGGCAGACATGTCCGTCACCAGCAATGCCACGCACTTGCGACACCCCGTAGAGTGTCACATCCTGACACAAAATTGGAAGGGATTCTGTCTTCTAGTTCACGAGATACAGCTTGAAGAAGAAACATATAGCGCAAAGAAGGAAATTTCGGTTTTCAAGGTCACACTTCAAGGTCAAGGTCAGCATGGTGATAATTTATGCTCGGGTGTTTTCTTCTCTAGGGTATACAGTACCACACACAATCTGAAGCGCTTCTGTCAAGTACCAATGTGGACAATATGGCTTAAAACCCAATGTGTAGACCCCTACCACTTTCAAGGCCTACTGATCGCCCGGTCCGTGACCTTGACCTTGATCGGTATGCCACCATCAGAACGGGCATAAGCCAAAGTACCTTCATGCCAAATTTGAAGACTCTAACACTAACGGTGTGGGAGTTATGGCCCCTGAAAGATTTTCGGTTTTCAAGGTCGTACGCCAAGGTCAAGGTCACGACGGCAATATGGTTTGCGCGGATGCCTTCCTCTCATGGTGACACACCAGCACACAAAATTTGACGTGATTCTGTCAACCCGTTCGAAAGATATCCTTGGGACAGACAGAAGGAGAAAAAAATGACCCTCCGATTTTCAGGCTCCAGCGATCTTTTTGACCTTGACGTTGACCTTGATCGGTATGCCCTCATCAGAACGGGCATAAGCCAAACCACCTTCATACCAAGTTTCAATATCCTATGTTGATCGGTGCCCGAGATATGGCTAAAAATAGATTTTCGGTTTTCAAGGTCGTACGTCAAGGTCAAGGTCACGACGGCAAAATGGTTTGCGTCGATCTCTTCCTATTAAGGAGGCACACCTTCACACAAAATTTGACGCGATTCGGTCCAGCGGTTCGGGAGATATCCTTGGGACAGACAGAAAAGAAAAAAAAAACACAAAAAAAAACCAGACAAACCAGACGATCGCAATAGTCCGTCTTGGTGACGGACTAATGAACAGTAGACGCACACTGTTTTCAGTACTACACCAATGATTAAGCAACAGAAAAGAAATCGCTTAGAAAACAAATCGTGACTTTTGTGTGTACTTTGGTTGGTGTGTGTGTGTGTGTGTGTGTGTGTGTGTGTGTGTGTGTGTGTGTGTGTGTGTGTGTGTGTGTGTGTGTGTGTGTGTGTGTGTGTGTGAGAAGCGTGTGTCATCTGAAAGTGCTAATGACACTTTCACAAAGACAAAGGTATTATGGCTAGACAGAGGTGTCTCCTATTTACCTTTTGTGTGTGAGTGTGAGTGTGAGTGTGAGTGTGTGTGTGTGTGTGTGTGTGTGTGTGTGTGTCGCGTGCGCACAAGCGAGTGTCTGTGTATGCACGAACCTCATTATCAGAATCGAAACTGACCATTTCATGACATCTCTCCATGAACAACAATTGTTGTAAAAGGTTCTGCTCTTTTAAGTGCAAATCTAACGGCATGAAGAACAGCTTTTACCCCTCTGCTGTCAGAGCCATCAATACTCAGTAGGCTCACTCCCCTAGGGGTATCCTGTTTTGCTCAGACTTGTGTCAATCGGTGTGCCTGCATGCTCGCGGTCTTGTGTGTGAGTGCGCGCGTGTGTGTGTGTGTGTGTGTGTGTGTGTGTGTGTAAGTGTGTGTGTGTGTGTGTGTGTGCGTGTGTGCGTGTGTGAGGAGGTGGGACATGTGTTGGTATGAATGTGTATGCACGTGTATGTGTGTGTGTGTTGGTGTATGTGTATGTGTGCGTCTGAGAGAAAGAGATAATCTGAGGGAGAGACTGATACACGATGATGTAATCTGATTTTGTTACCTTTTTTTTTTTCTCTCTCTTAAATTGGTTGTCCATTCGATGCGAATGCTTTCATTGTTGTTGGATTGTGTCTTGTGCAAAGCCAAAACGATTTTCCTTTGTATTACGATGCATTGGCTGATTAAAGAATCTTAATCTTGATATTGATCTTGGTCACCCACCCACTTGGTCAGTTCTTCCCGTCCACTTCCTCCAGGTGTTATCGTCACGATCTGACCCCCCCCCCCCCCCCCCCCCCCCCCACCACCCCCGACCCTGAAAAGTCCATCACCATCCTTGCTTTCCCCATTATCTGTCCTGGGTCTCGTTTCTTTAGATAACGGTCGCCGCGCGAATAACTGTCACGCCAAAAGGGGTCTAAGAAACACCTAAACGTTTGCTAAGGTCAGATAACTCTTTAAGATTACTCTTCACTTTTGGGAGAGAGAAAAGGGTTGCTATCATAAGGGAGATAAATCATACCTCTGTCAGTTTGTACAAAGTTTTCGATTTAATTCACGTCTATTTGTGTGCAGAAAATTAAATTTGCACTATATTATGCCATCTAACACGATGAAAAATTAAGAAAGAGCACTCAAAAACACTTGTGTTCGTTTAATTTGCTAAAATCATCCCGTACTGTTTTTATAACGAGATAATAAAGAATATTTGCTGTGACAAGTTTGTTGTTTTAGCCTTCCATTTTTAAAGTTAAAGTCACGTTTACGCGAGATATTAAAAAAGCCGGAAGTATGAATATTTCCCATGATCCTTCAAATAGTTTGTTAGCAGCTACAAAACGTTTGCGGAAAACGTCGGCAAAAGAGGCGTTTCTTAGTACCGTTTTTGCCGATTTGAGCTCACGCTACGTAACGTTAGCCCTTGTGAAATGGCTCCCCAGGTATAACTCACTCCTGGAGAGGCACATCTGCCTATGGCTCACAGAAACCTCCCATTTTCCTGCCATCGGTGCTCGCTCGGTGTACCTAACCATCATATAATGCAAGAAAATTCAGTTGATAAATATCAACTAAAAGGAGGCCAAACAGTGTTGACATTATGTAGAAGAGTGTATTGCACTTCAAATGTGTATGAACATGTATGTCTTTTCAAAATATCTTCAAGGTGATGCAGTTGGCTATTTTAGAGAAGAAGAAGAAAAAAAAAGTTATATAAAATATGAACGTGTCATGAAATACGTTCGTCATCGACCGCTCAGACAAGAACAAAAAAGAAGTTCAACACAGTAAAGTGCTGAACATGACGGTTTAGTTCCGTAAGCAGATGAGATTCGTCTTCCAAAGTATTTGTGATCCTAATGTTGTCATGAAACTGAAAGAAACCAGACTTCGACTTTTGAGATAGAGAGTCATAAACACAAAGAGAGTAGGGTAGGCTCAGCCTACGGTTGTGTGAATAAAACTGAAAAGAACCAACTTGGCTCATATTCATCTTTCACTGTCAACTGATTGTGTCCGTCTGCTAACCTTTGTACTAGGCCTAGGCCTACAGGGACTGACCCTGCTTCCATAGCTCAACACCACAGCACAAAGAGAGTCGCATCACTAAGCCTACCTAACTGTTTTGGTCAGTTGCTAGGCTAACGCATATTAATGAGTCTCTCAATGGTAGTGTGTGTATCAATGAAAAAGAAAGGGGGGGAGGGGTCAAGGCATAGTCAACTGATAAATGAACGTGAGGATAGAAGAATGTAAAATCCATCCGTAAGTATTTCTTCAAAATAAAGGGTTTGGTGAATATACAATTGGCATGCGATTATTGTCACTGATGAGGGAGGAGGGGGGGGGGGGGAATTTTGACAAAATTACAACTTTTTCGTCGCCATTGGATTTAACATATGCTAAGTGCATGGGCACACGGGACCTCGGTTTAGTGCAGAATGAGAGGAAAAAATCCCTTGTACCCAGGTTCGAACTTGGGTTTACTTGACACGAAGTGAACGCAATACCACTGTGCCACTCTACACCACCTCAGTCATTGTGGTTGAAGCGTTTTCTTTTTTTTTTGTAGTGCAGTACAAAAAAAAAAAATGAGCTGGTTCTTTTGTTGTGAGTAAAACTCCTCAGCGTGTTTCTTACAATAACTCATCCGTCAGGGTGCCCCTTTAACGGTGTGCCATTTGAGACCCTGTACAGGTTTTTCCCGCCTAAAAGGCGAGGACGAAAAATGTTATGTGTGCAGTCCTTTTATTTTTTGTTGTCATTTTTATGATGAATGCAGTATTTATTTTTTTAACGATGCAATTGCTGTTGTTTTGCAAAAGTTTAGCAATGCACTTCTGTGATTTTGCAAAGGTTTAGTAATGGTGGTTGTACACTTTAAAAAAAAAAAAGCCAAAATAACGATGAAGCCCTGTCAAGTGTTTTATCATCATACAATTCACGCCTGTTTTTTTCTTAGTATAAGACAACACAAAATTTGTTTTCTTCACAATACTCTTTGCAGAAGCGTAATACACAACTTTAATGTAAAATACAACTTTAATGTAAAATCGTTTGGCTTTCAAAATTCTCCAAATCTTCTGCATGCTATTCGTATGCTAAACATCATAAAACATTTTTTTAGCAGTGCACACCCAGGATGGGGGGGGGGGGGGGGGGGGGGGGGGGGGAGAAAGAAATAGTTTTGTTTCTGTGCAATGAAACAAAAGAACCTGAGAGACAGATGGAGCTGATAGAGAGAGAGAGAGAGACTGAAAGCAGAGACTGAGACAGAAAGCGACAGAAAGAAAGAAACAGATAAAAAGAGATAGTATGTGAGAGAGAAGGACAATGAAAGTCTGAGTAAAGCACAGAGAGAGAGAGAGAGAGAGAGAGGAGAGAGAGAGAGAGAGAGAGAGAGAGAGAGAGAGTAATGAGGCTTAGCAGACGACACCAACTCCAGTGGAGAAAGTGTGGTAGAACCAATAGGCCTACTGCTAGGCACACACACACAGTAGGCCTGTCGGGTGCAAATCTGTCGCTCGTGCAAATCTGCAACTCGCTACTATGAGAGTCTGTATTTGCGACAACCACAAATGTCACTTTTTCTGTACTTGAACTATTTACCTAACCCTCTAGCCTACACCAGACTGAGGCATTGTAAAACCATGAATCAAGTCTGCTGACACATGCACACACCAAGGGGGAAGGGCGGGGGGAGAGTTCTGTTTCTGTGTAATGAAATAAATAAAAAGAAGCTGAGAGAGAGACAGGTGGAGACATTGTTAAGAGAGAGAGAGAGAGAGAGAGAGAGAGAGAAAGAGAGAGAGAGAGAGAGAGAGAGAGAGACACAATCAGACAGACAGAGACAGACAGACAGAGACAAAGAGCAGGGAGGAGAGAAGCAGGAAAAGACAGGGCGAAAGACAGAGACAAAAAGAGATAGTATGTGGAAACAAAATTGGAAGCCGTGCAAGACAGAGAAAGAGAGAGAGAGAGAGAGAGAGAGAGAGAGAGAGAGAGAGAGAGAGAGAGAGAGAGAGAGAGAGAGAGAGAGAGAGAGAGAGAGACGCAGTCACAGCCTAACTCTGTAGGCTAACATGTGAGGTCACCAGTCTGTTAGGCTGATGCATATTCATGAGGTTCTCGATGATCGCACCAGAGTCGCACGCTCAATTAAAAAGGGCAGACAACTTCAATGACAAAGGGAAGACAACTCTGATGCACCCAGCAGGTCACGTGCTCCTCCACATACTATAGAACTGGCCAAAAATCACGTGACCATCCACAGTAAAAAGTCATGTGATGCCCTGCCCGACGATAAAGGGGAGGCTGCCTCTTGGCAGCCTCCAAAAAAGGCAAGTGTGTGTGTGTCTGTCTGTGTTTCTGAAATAATAATAATAAAATAATAAAGAAAACTTATATAGCGCACATTCCAGGCTAGCTGCTCATGGCGCTTTACAAAAAATACATTTAACCAAATCACATCAATATCCATGCTCGCACGCACACAAGCACACACACTGACGAACATAGCATATCATTTACATGCGCATGCACACATACATACAGTACATACATACATACATACGTTCGTACGTTCGTACATACATACATACACACAGACACAAACACACACACACATCCCCACACACATGCATAAGCACATGCCAGCGCGCGCATGCACACACACACTTTTTGTCTCCCACCTTTCCCATGCCATTCCTCATCCGCACACGCTTTCATTCTCACAATCCGATCATGGTGGACAGTAGTGTTCAGAGAATAGATGGGTTTTCAGGTTGGTTTTGAAAACTGACAGGGAGTTGGAATGTCTGAGAGACAGAGGGAGTTTGCTCCAAGTAGCTGGGACCTGAAAAGAAAAGGATCTCTCGCCATAAGTTTTCGTTTTAATTGAGGGAGGCTGTAGAAGACGAGAATCAGAAGAAGAACGAAGCTGACACGATGGAATGTAGGTATGAAGTAGATCAGACAGGTAAGTAGGAGCAGAGCCAGACATGACAGCAAAGGTTAGAGCAGAAAGCTTGTAGTTGAAACTGCTGGAGATTGGCAACCAGTGCAGAGAGTGCAGAAGGGGATAAACATGTTCAAACTTGGAGAACTTAAGGATTAGTCGTGCAGCATTATTTTGGATTCTTTGGAGTTTGTTGAGAAGGTATTTTGGAAGGCCAGCAAGAAGAGAGTTGCAATAATCTATTCTCAAGAGGACAAATGCACAGACCAAGGTTTTTGTGGCATCAGTGGAGAGATAGTGATGAACAGAACTGATCTTACGAAGCTCAAAATAGGCAGATCTGCAGATATTAGACACATGCTGCTGAAGGGAGAGACTTTGATCCAAAGTGACACCAAGACTGCGGACAGAAGAGGAGAAGGAGATAGTGGTGTTGTTGATTGTGACAGAGCCTGGAAGGGTAGAAAGATTGAGCATTTTTTTTGGGCATGCTAACATAATTTCAGTTTTTTCTTCATTAAGTTGCAGCTTGTTGTGGGTCATCCAGATTTTAAGGTCAAGTATGCACTCCTGTGTCCGCGATACCAGCCCATCGACTTCAGCAAGAGTGGCCGACTGATATACTTCTGTATCATCCGCAAAACTCTCATGAGACAAGGCATGTTGACTGATAACATCGGACACAGGAGCAGCATAGAGCACAAAAAGAATGGGTCCCAGAACAGAACCCTGTGGGACACCATACAAAAGGGGGGATGGCTCAGAGTATCTGCCACTAACACAAACTGTCTGCTTACGATTAGCCAAGTAGCTATCAAACCAGGAAAGAGCAAGATCATGAATGCCAAAAGAATGTTTGAGTCGGCGAATAAGAATGGAATGATCAATAGTGTTGAAAGCGGCACTGAGGTCAAGCAAAGCTAAGAGAGAAACTTTGTTGTCATCAAAACCTAAAAGAAGGTCGTTAACAATTTTAAGAAGGGCTGTCTCTGTGCTGTGGCATTTCCGATAAGCGGATTGGTGGGGGTTCAGAAGGTGATTTTGTTCTAGGTGTGCAAGTAGTTGACAAAGTACAACCCTTTCAGTGATTTTTGAAAGAAAGGAGAGATTGGAAACCGGTCTGTAGCTTTTCAGATTGTCATGGTCAAGGGAGGGTTTCTTTAACAATGGGCGGACAATAGCAGATTTAAAGACAGAAGGAAAGGAGCCAGTCAAAAGAGAATCGTTTACAATATGAGTGACATAGGGCAGCAGTGCATCGATACATTCACAAAACAGGGATGATGGGATGGGGTCCAGTTCACATGATTTGGGACTAGCGCCTAAACACAGTTCTTTCACAAACTTTTCTGTGACAGGCTCAAACCTCTGCACAACTGGGCCACAGTACATTCTGTCAGTGACTGGTGATGGGGGGACATCAGTAAAATCAAGTTTTTCACGGATGGAACTTATTTTCGTTTGGAAAAAGTCCGAAACTTTCTGAGGGAGATCTTGCACTTTAAAAACAGAAGGGAGTGGGGAATGACTTACTTTACCCAAAATGCTGCCTGAGACACTGAACAACTGCTTCACTGTGGTGCATGCAAGTATCTTGGTTGAGAAAAAGGCAGTTTTGGCACAGTCGACGATGTAGGTCACGTGGTTCCTGGCAGCCTGGAACACCTGCCGATGAACCGTCGGGTGGCACGCCACTGCTCCTCAGCTCTCCTCCTCTCCTGCTT
>CM065697.1:25389202-25409202 GCA_017654935.2 Phymorhynchus buccinoides | reverse complement strand
CTCTCTCTCTCTCTCTCTCTCTCTCTCTCTCTCTCTCTCTTTCAATTATGACTTATTTAAGCCTCAAACTTCATGGCGATCAACTACTACCCTATTTGGCCTCCAACAACTTGTCTCTACGGCTACCAGAGTTACTCCCACTTCAGCAACACTACTTGACCACGTATGCACCAACAACACTTCCCTAGTCACTGATATCAATGTTCTAGATACCATATGTATTAGTGACCACTACCCTGTTACATGCACATGGATGTACAAACCTCCTAAGACTCAACCCAAAGGACACACTACTATTCACTACAGATCATTTAAACACTTTGATAAACCTGCATTCTTCTATGACTTAAGCATGGCACACTTTGCTAATGTATTTCAATTTTCATGTCCTGTTCAAGCTCTAGATGTATTTTATTCTACATTGTTGTCCGTAGTTGAGAAGCACGCACCTCTTAGAAGCAAACGAGTGAAAAGTTCTACTCTTCCTGGTTGGCTAACTCCCCAAATAGCTGAAGCAATGAAAACACGAGGTCAACTCGAATACAAATACAAATTGCTGAAGAAAGAAAACATTGATTCACTACCTGATGACGTCAAAGCAGAAAAGTGACTGGAGCGTGAAAACGCTGAATCAGAATTTAAAAAACTAGGAAACAAAGCCAGTGACCTTATTCGTGACTCCAGGAAACAACACTTCAACAAAATGGTATCTATAAACAATGACACATCTACTTTATGGCGAGCCATAAACACTATCACACACAAGTCCAATCGCCAGCAGACGTATAACTATAACTGGTCACCAGACTCATTCAATAAACACTTTATAAACTTAGCAGAGTCTCTAAGTCCAACAGATACATCACAACCTGCTAAAGGATATAACCCACCACCTTATCTTCAAACCTTTTGTAATACTAATGGCAATTCATTTAAAGTACCTTCTTTGGCTATTCACGAAGTTGGCTCCCTTATCTCAAGTCTAAAAAATACGAAATCAATGGGACCTGATAAAATAAATAGCTCTCTCTTGGTGACTCTCACTTCCCTACATAGTAGAACCACCTACTTTCATATACAACGCGTGTCTAGACCAGAACATAGTTCCACCTCATCTCAAATCAGCAAAAGTTATACCATTGCCAAAAAGTAAAGATTTTTCTGATTTGAAAAATTTTAGGCCCATTTCTCTTCTTTCAGTTCTATCTCAACCGCTAGAAAAACACATTCATAAACATTTAATGCACTATCTTGAAGTTAATAATCTCTTTTACCCCTTACAATCTGGCTTTCGACATCACCATTCTTGTCAAACTGCCCTAGTCCATCTCTGTGACACATGGCTTTCAGCAATCAATGAAGGCAAAATGACAGGTTCTGTATTCCTAGACTTTAAGAAAGTGTTTGATCTTGTGAATCATGAAATACTACTTAAAAAAACTGACACTATATCTACGTGACGATACTGTCTCTTTCTTTGCATCCTACCTTACTAATAGAACACAGTTTGTCCTTAGTAATGGCATAAAATCGTGCACTGAGGTCATAAAGACAGGTGTGCCCCAAGGATCTGTCTTAGGGCCTCTTCTATTCTGCCTATTCATTAATGATCTGCCTTTATCAATATCAACTGACTCTGTCTCATGTGATCTCTTTGCTGATGACACTCTCCATTCTTGTGCAACTAACCTACCCTCGATTCAAATCTCTCTTCATTCAGCTTTACATGATGTCTCTGGTTGGTGTAGCCAAAACCGTATGGTCCTCCATCCAAACAAAACCAAAAGCATAGTAGTTACTTCAAGACAAAAGCATCAGAAAGAACCTCTAGTTTTAAATGTTTATATTAATGACAATGCCATAGACCAAGTACGCGAGCACCGAGTCCTAGGAGTGATAATAGACAACGAACTAAAATGGCAATCACATATTGAAAAAATGACACATAAACTTGCACGCAGCCTATTCCTACTAAAAAGAAATTACACCCTTCATAGATATAGATGCACGCAAAATGTTTTTTCATGCCCACTGTCTCTCGCACATTAATTACGCATCTGTAGTTTGGAAATCTGCAGCTAATTGTCACCTATTGAAACTCAATTCTATGTACAAAAGGGCAGCCAAAATAATTCTTCCTGATCCTGAACTCAGTACATTTGAAAAACAAGCCCAGTTAAACATACTTCCACTGCAATCACAGCTTAGCTACAATAAAGCCATTCTCATGTACAAAGTACACTACTTCTTAGCTCCACACTATCTGAAAAATCTAGTTACACAAGCCTCACAACGTTATGGTTCAAGTAATTATATTTTACCACAAACAAGAATTGATAAATTTAAGTCGAGCTTTACTTTCTCGGGTTCTTTCATATGGAACTCCCTTCCGTGTGACATTAAACTATGCTCATCTATCTCAGCCTTCAAAACGAGTCTTCGAAAGACACTTACATTCGACCCTCCTTAAGCTCATTTACCCCCCAGGGTCATATCTCCTGATATGCTAGATGCTTATGCCGATGTTAGTATGTATTAATTTCATTTTATTAATGTCATTCTATTAGTTAACTATTCGCCTACAATGTGCCTAATTATGTTATAAATATTGTCCTCAATTTAATGCAAATTGTTACCTGTTCCATACCCTAGATGATGAATGTATATATATTGCCCTGTTATATAATGTGTGTTTCCTTTATATACATGCGCGCAAGTGTGTAAGTATGGTTGCATGCTTATATGCACGCGCGAGTATTAAAAATTATGCAACTGTTATAATCCCATATTTCAGCCTATCTATGTTTCATAATATCAACTGCTTTGCTACCTTTGTATTCAGCTCTGTATGCGTAATAGTATGCCTTGCCATGTTTGTCTTTTGTGTTAAGTATATAATGTGTCACAGTGAGAATTGGAATTCAGGGGGATTCGGAATCCCACTAGTGGAGATTGGAATTCCGATTTCGCAACTGGAAAAATTCCAGTGAACATCGGAATTCTGATTTGCCCTAGTGGAAATTAGAATCAACAAGCTAGTGGAAATTGTCATGAATTTTTCTGCGCGCGCGTGTGCGCATGATAGCGCGCGCTCAAATCACGGGTCCGACCCTCAAGGCTATATATAAAAAACTATTCAGTTACGTGCTGTTTTGATGCCTTTTTATGTAGTTACGTGCTGTTTTGATGCCTTTTTATGCATGTATACAGCCGACACATTCCGATTTCAGAGTACCTCGGCGATGCTGCCGCCCGGCGTTGCACTTGTTGTTGTTGTTGCTGTGCTGGTGCTTTGTTAGAAATAAACAACAAGACTGCATTTAAGCAAACATGCTGCACTTTCGCGTAGGCCTATTGAATATAATGGAAGTCAGTGTCAATACGGTTTGTCAAGGTTTGTGTCCAGTGTGATGTTTCCTCGGTGATGGCGCTAGGAAGTTTCATTTCATGTGAAAATGATAGTTCAGCTGTAAAGTCGAAGACAAAAATCAATGTTGAAATATAACGTGACTGCCAGAGGCGATAAACATCAGTGGGTGTGTTATTCGAAATCACAAAACACCTTTACACAGTCGACAGATTGTTGGGCTACTGTTTGCTACCAGGCATTCAAGGCAATGCTTTCTCATACTCTGGAACAGTCTCCTGAAGATTTTCTTGAGGATTAATGTTTTTTTCCCGGCGTCCCTAGATCCTCTTACGACCGTTACAATGGTGCAAGCTGAAATGGAAAAAAACGCCAGCGTTGGGCGTATTTTAACCTCCAAATTGACAATTCGCGTCTCCACTGAGCACATTCTGTGCAAGATCACCATCACATCCACGAAACCCAGACCATCTCATGGTGTACAAGGTCCCCTGACCATTTTCAATCGAATGCCCCGCTATGCCTTGCAGGAAACAGTGGTCCAACACATTTCAACTGTTTTATGACTATTGTGTGACTTTTGGACATTGCACCCATTGATGTCCGTCTTCTCTGGCAATCACGTGACGTTTCAAAATTAATTATAGTCTTCGATTTTATGTTCAAGGAATAACATACTTTTGTTTTCAAATTGAATAGAACTTATAATTTCGTCATTGAACCCATGGTGATCTTACAAAACACAATATCCCCAACTTTTTGTGACCAGTATGCGCGCTTGTTTATGCACATGTATAATATATCAAAATATATTTGTCCACATGCATGTCTATCCTTGTAATTGATTTGAACAGACACATTCTTCTCTTTTCTTTCAAACACCTGCATCGGAAAGGGGACATCTGCGCATGCACACCTGCTTTCGCCAATGTTTTGCAGGGCTCTCGACTATTTCTCTAGGCAATATATACTGTGCCGATAAATACTCATTCGCGAAAGAAATGCGAAAGCTTCAGGCGCAGTTTTTACTTCCATTTCCATTTGTTGGATCAAGTATTATCGCATGTATCCTAACGATGGAGCTTTCGTGCAACGCAGAAACGTCATGGTCATCGATGAAAACACAATGCTAGGAGTCCTAGTAGGACTCCCTTTTCAAACAGAACGTGAAATGTTCGAATAAGATTTATTGATACATTTGTTTTATTTACACGATACATCTATAATCTGATTACAGGAAATTATGCGATGCTTGCGATGGGCTGGTTTGTATTTTTTTTCTCTGTCCCAAGGATATCTCCCGAACCGCTTGACCGAATCGCGTCAAATTTTGTTGGCTGGTGTGTTACCATGAGAGGAAGGCATCCGCACAAAAGTTTCGCCGTCGTGACCTTGACCTTGGCGTACGACCTTGAAAACCGAAAATCTAAGGGGCCATAACTCCCACACCGTTGGTGTTAGAGTCTTCAAATTTGGCATGTGGGTACTTTGGCTTATGCCCGTTCTGTTGGTGGTATACCGATCAAGGTCATGGTCACGGTCCGGGAGATCGGTAGGCCTTGTTCTCCTTCTGTCTCTCCCAAGAATATATTTCGAATGGGTTGGCAGAATCACTTCAAAGTTTGTGTGAAGGTGTGCCACCTTAATAGAAAGAGATCCGCGCAAACCATTTTGTCGTCGTGACCTTGACCTTGACGTATGACCTTGAAAACCGAACATCTATTTTTTAGCCATCGACATAGGATGTTGAAACTTGGTATGAAGGTGGTTTGGCTTATGCCTGTTCTGATGATGGCATACTGATCAAGGTCAAGGTCAAGGTAAAAAAGATCGCTGGAGCCTGAAAATTGGAGGGTCATTTTTTCTCCTTCTGTCTGTCCCAAGGTTATCTTTCGAACGGGTTGGTAGAATCGCTTCAAATTTTGTGTGAAGGTGTGCCACCTTAATAGGAAGAGATTCGCGCAAACCATTTCGCCGTCGTGACCTTGACCTTGACGTATGACCTTGAAAACCGATAACCTTTCTTTAGCCATATCTCGGGCACCGATCGACATAGGATGTTGACACTTGGCATGAAGGTGGTTTGGCTTATGCCCGTTCTGATGATGGCATACCAATCAAGGTCAAGGTCAAGGTCAAAAAGATCGCTGGAGCCTGAAAATCGGAGGGTCATTTTTTCTCCTTCTGTCTGTCCCAAGGATATCTTTCGAATGGGTTGACAGAATCGGCGTCAAATTTTGTGTGCTGGTATGTCACCATGAGAGGAAGGCATCCGCGCAAACCATTTTGCTGTCGTGATCTTGACCTTGGTGTATGGCCTTGAAAACCAAAAATCTTTATGGGGCCATAACTCCCATACCGTTGGCCTTAGAGTCTTCAAATTTGGCATGGAGGTACTTTGGCTTATGCCCGTTCTGATGATGGCATACCGATCAAGGTCAAGGTCACGGTCCGGGAGATCGGTAGGCCTTGACAGAATCGCTTAAAATGTTGTGTGGAGATAAAGAGAGAGAGAGAGAGAGAGAGAGAGAGAGAGAGAGAGAGAGAGAGAGAGAGAGAGAGAGAGAGAGAGAGAGAGAGAGAGAGAGAGTTGCGTTGCGTTGGCCTACACACACAAAAATTATGCTACGGGGTGTCGCAAGTGCGTGGCATTGCTGGTGACGGACATGTCTGCCGCTCGGCGACGCCCTTGTTGTTGTTGTTGTTGTTTTAAAAAAAAGGTTGTTTCTTGTCGTGCTCCTTACTAAGAAAACCCCAAGCTTGAAAAGAAGTTTGAACATTATTTTCAGGCTTACTGGGATTTCAGTTCATCCACGGATTCGCAATAAGTCATCAAAGTGAGACAAAGCTGCCTTATTGGGTGGTCACACAATTGTCGACAAAAGTATATGCAACTGTACAGATTTTGGAAGAGTCTCACCATGTGACCAGTTTTAAATCGAATGCTCTTTTCCCGTGATTCCACTTATAGTGTTCACATAATTGGCAATCTTGTACTTTAGTCACCCCACCCCCTTCCTCATATTTACAACAGTCACTCTCAAAGTCCACCTCTTTTATATTTATAAAATCAATCTTAGGCTGATCCTAACCCTAACAATTTCCCCAGAATGGCACAGTGCCTCTTCTCAAAGAAAAATGTTCAACGCGAAGATTTGAGGGGGCAGGAGGGGGGTGTGGGTGTGTGTATAACTATTTTGCTAAACTACGCAGACTGCCTGCCTGCCTGCCTGAACGAACGTGTATCGTATTCGCGTATCCTTTGGAATCGAGTGCGGAATAGACACGCGTGCGTTCACGTGCACAGTAAGTGGGTCACTGGAGCAACGCTGCAACAAGGTACAACTTGTACTTTATTTGTCACCTCACTCATCCTTCACTCCTTTCATGCCTTACTTCCCCTTGTCCTCTTCTTCTGACTCTAAAACCTTGACAATATCCGTGTCAGCACAACTGTTCCCCGAGACGCCAAGACGTCGATTTATGATCTTCACAGACAGAGACTAAACGACTGTCTTGTACTTGATTTAAACAAGTTTTTATTCATTTCAATTCATCTGAGTCTTGTTCGTAAGACAACCCCCTCATGTTTACCACCATTAATCTCAAAGTCTGCTTCTTGCAGTTCTACCCCCACACCCCACCCTACCCGTCATTGTTTTGCATTGACGCATTGCACTGAGAAGCACATTGTGCCATTCTCGGGATATGAATAGGGTTAGTTCTAGCCTAGGATTATTTTCATAAAACTGAAAGAAGCAGACTTTGAGATTGAGTGTCGTAAGCCTGAGGAGGGTGTCTAAAGTACAAGATGATCGACTAAATTTATCGAGGGTTATCCCATTGTACCAGTGAAACTAACAGCTCACTTCAAAGCAAACCCTCAAAGGAAAAGAGAGAGACAGAGTCAGACAGACAGCAGACTGGCAGACAGATAGACAGACGCACAGAGAGACAGACAGTGTCAGACACGGAGAAGATGTGAAGACCAAACATTGAACAAGATGACTCACGCCCTCATGCACTGCTTTGATTTTAATAAAAAGAAAGAAAAAAAACCCAAACGCAACAAGCAACGCTAGGTAAGCGAACAAGCCCAACGATCGCCCGTAAAAAGAAAAGTCAGCCACACGAATCTCGTCAATACATGTAGAAGAGAGAACCATCATCACCCAACGAAATGCAAAGGGCACCCATAAGATCACAGGACACTGCCGTAAGCATTTTGTCCGGCCTCGGATCAGAATATATGAAGTGCAGTCTCATTTGGCTGATTTTAAACTGGCATTTACATTTCTTAAATCCTTGTATTGGTGCATTGAATAATACACACGCGCGCGCGCGCACGCTCACACGCACGCACACGCACGCACGCACGCACACGCGCACACGCACGCGCGCACACGCACGCACGCACGCACACGCACGCACGCACACACGCACACGCACGCACGCACGCACGCACGCACGCACGCACACACACACACACACACACACACACACACACACACACACACACACACAGTCACACACACACACACACACACACACACACACACACACGCACACACGCACGCGCGCGCGCGCGCGCAAACCGTTATCCAAAATGACATCAGACGTCGTAAAAGGAAACTGTGTAAGCCTTGACATGTGTCCAAGCTTTCTCGTGAACGCATTGGTTCTGACATAGTCCTTCCCTGTCCCTGTCCTCACTCCACACCTAAAGCAGCATGACCCCAAACCTTCTCTTCTACTGTTCAGTAGGAAGGCAGGTGGTACAGTAAAGGTAACTGGTACGATATCGGCTACTCTCCCCTGCCCTATTGGGTTATGTCCCCTAATGCCCAACAGGTTTTTATGCAATATGATGCTATATGTTGCAGTACCTGATGGTGTATTTGCCCCTTTAAACCACCATATAATTATGTTTTGCATGACAGTGTCTGATCGAGTATTGGTCCCTTTAGACGGCAATATAATATTACAAATAATGTTACATGTAGCAGTGTCTGATCGTGCATTTGTCCCTTTAGACGGCAATATATGTTACATGTAGCAGTGTCTGATCGTGCATTTGTCCCTTTAGACAGCAATCTATGTTACATGTGGCAGTGTCTGATCGTGCATTTGTCCCTTTAGACAGCAATATAATTACAAGTAGCAGTGTCTGATCGTGCATTTGTCCCTTTAGACGGCAATATATATTAATGTAGCAGTGTCTGGTCGTGCATTTGTCCCTTTAGACGGCAATATATGCTACACGTGGCAGTGTCTGATCGTGAATTTGTCCCTTTAAACCGCAATGCATTGTGTATGTTATGCGTGGTAATGTCTGATCGTGTGCTGTCCCTTTAAAACCCTTTCAACGCTAGCCAAACCTCAGCCAAAATTTACCATTAAACTTACCCGGGTATAGAAAAGATTTTGTCTGCAATATTGGGGATTCGTCTGTGACATGCATAACATAGGGCCTATCATTACCTCCCAAAATTAGGAACATAAGGTCACCCTCGATTGATGCCTTTCAGTGACATGGGTGTTAAATCGTTGTGATGCCAAGAGGCGACAGTGGCGATGAAAGGGTTTTAAACCGCAATCTAATGTATGTTATCAGTGACAGTGTCTGATCGGGTATTTGTCCCTTTAAACCGCAATAATGTATGTATTATATTGTGCAGTGTCTGATTGTGTGTTTGCCCCTTTAGATCGCAATATATGTTATGTGTAGTAGTGTCTGGTCGTGTATTTTCCCCTTTAGATCGCAATATAATGTTATATGTGGCAGTGTCTGATCATTAATTTGCCGCTTTAAATCGCAATATATGTTAGGTGTAGTAGTGTTTGGTCGTCTATTTGCCCCTTTAGATCGCAATAATCGAAGAGCTAACATATATCCTGGGTCAGTGTGTCAGACAGAGCCAAACAGACTGCTGGAACTGCTACGCTATGCTTTGTATTGGCGATCAAAACATCACCTTTACATCAACATTACCTTTACACGAGACAAATCCGCGTGTCAACTGGTCACGTGACGCTGCTCGAGGCGGTTCGCGTGCCGCTCACGTGCAGGACATAAAACGTGCAAGACGTTCGATGAAGATGGTAGAACCCTGTTTCTTTCATAAGTTGAACATAAATACTAGCATTAACGACAAATAATACGCGAACCATAGCCGGTGAGGTTTAACCGAGGCGTGGTTACTGCTACACACACCTATCTGTATTGTTAAAAACTCGGGACTTTACTGGTGTTGCACTGCCTCCGGGCATTGCCTCCAGCATTGTTCATGCATTCGCTTTGTATTTAGTATCTCCAGACTTGTTTAGTCTAGTATGTTGGCAAATGCCCAGTCTGACCAAACCGTTCAAATCTTAGCAACGCTCGTATTCTAGTATCTAGATTTAATCTAGTATTATGAAAAGTCTTTCTTTCTTTCTTTCTCGCTTTCTTTCTTTCTTCCTTCATTCCTTTCTAAGTCTAAGCCTCCCACCTTTAATGCTGTGAACAAGACTACACGAGGCCTCAATCACGTCTATAATTCAACTTCAACTCCATTTCAACTTCTTTTCTTTATTGTTTCTCATTTTTGTCTGTCTTTATTTTCTCTATTTTTCTTTGTTATTGCATTGTTTGTTTTCTCTCGTTGCTGTTATCATGGACAGAAATATTGTTAGCTGCTGCACAGATTCACTTCGATTCCGAGTGTAAAGTTTCAAATCAAACAAGTGCAACGCCGAGCGGTAGCAAAGTCCCCTCGCAGCATCGCCGAGCTACTCGGAAATCGGAATGTGTCGGCTGTACACATACATAAAAACGCATAAAAACAGCACGTAACTACATAAAAACGCATCAAAACAGCACGTAACTGAATAGTTTTGTTATATAGGCCTATAGCCTTGGGGTTCGGACCCGTGATTTGAGCGCGCGCGATCATGCACACACGCGCGCACAGAAAAATTCATGACAATTGCGTTATAGACCATTCATCAAGAAATGTTGTGAAAAAAACTGCATTAAAATACATGCAAAACTTCGCGAGATATTAGCGATTATGTGATTCGGGGTTTGAACCCCGTAACTGGCGCGACCTAGACCTTAATGTAAAACTAAATACATCAGTGGATAGCTTGCATCTTGGCAAACTAGTATACCAAATTTGATGATGATAGACTGAATAGTTTTTGAGGAAAACGGACGAATAGCCGGACGGACGGAGGCACGGACGGACACCGGACGGACACCGGACGGACGGACGGACCAGACAAAAACAATAGTTCCGCTCGAACCTTCGGCTCGGGGACTAACAAACGACAAGCTCTTGAGTCGGCAAGACAGCTAAACGAGGGGCCAGGCGCTGGCCACAACAGACAGATCTGGGTCATACACGTGCACGCGTACAGACAATCATTTTGTTTGTGTGTTTGCCTGTTTGTTTGTCTGTCTGCTTTGTCTGTTAACGGGGAGTTTGTAATCGTTTACAATTGCGCCCTGTTGCCATCCACGGCTGAGAAATAGTAGTGAAAACGTATTTAGAGAAAGTTATTTATCGTTAAGTTTACCTGATCAATTAAAACTTATCCAGTCTCTCTCTCTGTGTCTGTCTGTCTTGTCTGTCCCTCTGACTGTGTGTTTTTCTCTCCGTCTCTCAATACTAGTCTGTCCACCTGTGTACAAGGAGTTGTGTCATCAAATAGCAGTGGGAATGCTGGGAATTGTTATTTTAATTTTACGTCCAGTTTGTTCAATCGTATCGTGGGAGTGAATCTCTCTCTCTCTCTCTCTCTCTCTCTCTCTCTCTCTCTCTCTCTCTCTCTCTCTCTCTCTCTCTCTCTCTCTCTCTCTCTCTCTCTCTCTCTCTCTCTCTCTCTCTCTCTCTCTCTCTCTCTCTCTCTCTCTCCTATATGTCCAGAATTTAAACTGTAAAAGAACTAGTTTACCGTTACTGTTAAAGTTAAATACATTTGTTTCCTTTTCGAGGTACCGCACCCAAAATAGCACCCCCGACCTGGCCAGTTTTCCCTAAGTCTTTAACTAACGTTATTTTATAGTACATGCTATTTATTCTAATGCACGTGCTCACGCGATAGATAAGTTTGTTTTGATACTGTAATTTAAGCACGATAGCCTAAGAATTAAGATTAATTCAGAAAATTCTGTGAACTGAATCCCCCCCCCCCCCCCCCCCCACCCCAGGAGGAATAGGCTAATCAGGACTTAGGAGATGGTGTTACTGTATATGGTTAGATACACGCAGATTAACGATGAATCAGCCAGGAAGGGCCGTGCCCTGACTGTGACTCAGGTTACACAGACACATCTTATTTCAGTGAAGTCACACAGTTGCTGCGAAATTAGGCCTGGCACGTGACTCGCGAATCTGTCTCTGTTCTATGTCTTTTGAGCAGAAAACTGTAAATGGTAAATCCTACATAGAAATACTATTGTCATTTTTTTCTCTCGCTGAAACATTCATAAAAGAAAATAAACTCAACTGTTCTTGTTTATGAGCAATTTTGTTTTTATAAAATAACATGAAAGCCTCAAACTCTTCTGATATATTTCTTTAAAGGTGCACCCTGACGGATGTGGTTTGGCAAGAAACACGTCGAGATCACCAGGAAAACACCCTTTTACAGAGATCGCAACACTCACTTTGCTCTGGTTTCATATAAATCAAACCGTCAAATCGGCGATTCCTCCTTGGCGGAGGTGCTGGAAGTCAAATTCTTTCAGTGAAAGAATGGCCGCCTGAGTTTAGACCACATCGTTTGCACGAAATTTCCACAATACAAGCCGTTTTATCTTTTATTTATATAATTTTATACAGTTTACCAAAAGGAGTTTCGCTCACAACAAAGGAAATAGCTCCAATTTTGTTACTCCACTACAAAGAAGAAAAAGCTCCAACCACAATGAGTGGTCTTCACCCACCTCGTCCAAAATGGCTTCTCTCTCCGGCATCTCCGTCAAGGAGGAATCGCCGTTTTGACGGTTTGCTTTCTAGGAAACCAGAGCAAAGTGAGTGTTCCGATCCTTGAAAAGGCTGTCTTTCTCAATCAATCAATCAATCAATCAATCAATCATTTATTGTCCCAATCTCATTAAAACAAGGAAATCTGTCTTGCAATCGATCAATACAAAAAAGCAAAAACACAATAAAAAGCAATAAATGCGAACACCCTAATATGGGTGTCTGTAGACATGAGCACCCCCCCACGGCAACGGAGTTGATCTCGACGTGTTTCTGGCAAAAACTCATCCGTCAGGGTCCACCTTTGAGCAGCAATTTTGATTTAGTAAATTGTTAAACCCTTTAATGATACAGCATGCAGTGAAAGCAACATGCAATAACATTATCAATAAGTTGCCCAATGTCATTTTTGTTGTTAAACTTATCGTCGTCAACTTTTCTAATGATTACAATGTAACTAAGGATTATTTTATCACAAAAAGCGTACAAACTTTGTTTCAAAGAGACTTTTACCTGTTCTTAAATAAACATCTAATAACTAAGTACTTTTAAAAGTAACGTCTATAACACGACTGTAGGTTACATTAATAAATAATTTCTGGTAACTTAATTCTGTTAGAATTATTGTGTAATAGGGAAAAGGGTATGTCTCACTCTCATTGACCTTTGGACGTACAGTATGTGAAATAAATGATGTTTTACACTAATTAAAACCGACCCAGTATATTTATAAACTTAGACAATATTGGTGCAAAATAGGTAATAATGCAATAATGAAATTAATATCAATGTTATATATATATTTGTCACAGTAGAAATGGGAATCCAGTAGGATTCCGAATCCTATTTGTACAGATCGGAATTCTAATTTCTACTGGACATTTTTTCTAGTAGAAATTGGAATTCTGATTTGTTACTGACAGCCAGTAGAAAATGGAAGTCAGTACAAACTGGAATCAACATGTTGTTTCAGTTGTAAGAGAAGAAAGACAAAAGGAGGGTGGAGTTGACAGTTTGAGAGCTCTGATCATTGAATTATATGAACAACATAGTTGTTAGCTCAGTTAGCTCAGCCTGAATATTTTAAAGCGTGCGAACAGTGGTCAACTAACTCACTGGGAAGCACAGCATAGTTATGTTAACATTATTCAAAATTGTCATCTTTACATAGTAATCTAACTATCATGTTTACGATTTTCGGAGAAAAAAACCTAGGGGAGAGCACTTCGTGAAAATTAGAGTTGCTTACCTCCATTACTCGGTCAAATACAATAGCAACAATGCAACAATGGCGTCGAAGCTTGAAACCGCAGGATGCGAGTCAGCGACTTGCAAACAGTATCCACAAACTGATGGAACTTGCAAAATGTGACGTAAAAATATAAATGACATCAATTTTAAAATGACGCACAGTGTTCTTAGTGTTGTAAGTCTAATCAAACACGCGAGCCGAGAGCTGGGGACCTACCTGAAGGTGGAGTAACTCCCCCTGTTTTACCGATTGAATGAGGCAAGATCACTCCCACACACCATGAAATTACTCCCCTTAATTATTACTCCCCTTAATTATGGACCCAAAGGAGGTAAACATGGGGAAGTTCCTGCAGAGAAAAAGTCAGGGTATGTTTTATTTTTACATTTTTATTGGTCTACTCTCTAAATTTAAAGCAATCATTATTGCTTTTGTTTTATAAGGAAACAAAACACATACACACATGCATGCATCTGGGAACCTATTCTCTCTCTGTCTCTGTCTCTCTCTCTCTCACCCCCCCCTCTCTCTCTCTCTCTCTCTCTCTCTCTCTCTCTCTCTCTCATTCTCTCTCTCACTCTCTCTCTCTCTCTCTCTCTCTCTCTCTCTCTCTCTCTCTCTCTCTCTCTCTCTCTCTCTCTCTCTCTCTCTCTCTCTCTCTCTCTCTCTCTCTCTCTCTGTGTCTTTGTGGGTGGGGATGCGTGCATATGTAGGTGCGTGCTTGCACGCGTGTGTGTGGAATGAGACTCAGGAACAACAGACAGGCAGACATACTTAGATTTCTGACAGATTCTGAGAGAAAAAGATATTGAGATACCATTTAAACAGCGTGACGTTTGTATTAACAATCACAAAAATAGAAATTGTGACTTAGGCCCCTACATAATTTTGTTGTGCTATGTGTGATCTGTGATGTGTGTACCCCATCTGGCAGATTGTGTTGTGCTATGTGTGATCTGTGATGTGTGTACCCCATCTGGCAGATTGTGTTGTGCTATGTGTGATCTGTGATGTGTGTACCCCATCTGGCAGATTGTGTTGTGCTATGTGTGATCTGTGATGTGTGTACCCCATCTGGCTGGCAGTGTGATCTGTGATTGTGTTGTGCTATGTGTGATCTGTGATGTGTGTACCCCATCTGGCAGATTGTGTTCTGCTATGTGTGATCTGTGATGTTTGTACCCCATCTGGCAGATTTTGCTGTTTTCGCACAGCCTTTTCTAAAATTCTAAGTCTTATTCAAGAGTAGAAAACAAAATTGCAATTTGTACTGGCTGTCAGTACAAATCCGATATCTACTGAAGAAAATCCAGTAGCAAGTAGACATCTGATTTCTACTAGTACAATTCCGTCGCGACTATTGCCATTATTGGCACCTGCGACGTATTGATCCTGATCCTGAAATCAGAATTCTAATTTGTACTAGTAGGATTCCGAATCCTACTGGATTCCAGTTTCTACTGTGACCTATATTTTAATTATAGTAGAAGTATTTTCTGTTTGGTGGTTTTGTAGGAATGCTGTCTTTCCATATTGTCTCGTGTTTCAAAGCGTTAATTATTGTAACTATTTATTTTGTTTTGTCATTTGTTTGTTTGTTTTTGTTTATAGCAAATATGAACGATGTTGTTAACTTTTTAATTAAATGAGATCGTAAACCCATCTCATCCGATTACCGTTTCCATCGAAGCTAGATAACAAGACAGTAAAGCTAATCCCACGATGGGTTTAATTTGGACAAGACAAGGTCTACCGATTGCTCACAATGCCAGTTAATCACCAATCCCGAGTGTGAAAAGCATAATCAATATTTGGTCAGAACAAAGTTAATATATATAAAAAAAGAAAAGCAGTTCCTGTTTCTTTGGGATGCCAATGACCGAGTTATTTTCAGATTTGGTCTCGAGACCAAATAATATGGTTTATTGGGAGAAGACAACTTCTTCTTATTAAAAGGACAATAAATGATTTGATTTGATTTGAAGATTCAGCTTCACAGACAAGGAAGTGACCCTGGGGGCGACACACTGCTAACAGATCATTCCAAATATGAACATAGCAGAACAAAGAAAAGCAAACGTCAAGGCCGTGTCTGTTTAAAGCCTTCTAAATAAAAATCACTAAATATTTGTTCACATCATGATCAGACCAGAAGCTTTCCATAGATCCATAGTTTTCCATTCGTAATTAAATTCAACAAATTGTCGAATTATTAGTTTGATTCTAGGTATCGCCATAATCAATCCGCAGGTCATTGTTTATTATGCAGTTATTTTGAGGCATCATTTGCAACTGGTGTAAAAAAAAGGGCGACCGGCACAAAATAACTGATTATCGAGAAAGCTTATGGGAAAAGCGCCCAAATTCCGAACACTCAAACGCATTCACGACTGAAATAGTCCAAAACATGTTCAAGAAGGAACTATTTATATGAACGCATCACAAAGGTATCACAACAGACACAAAATGTGCTAAATCTGACCGTGTATTGAAACAGGAGCATTTACAAAATGAAACCCACAACAATGTTCGCTATTGGGGGCCCTGGATACAACAGATACAAATACCGAACGTAATGTTTGGTGACCTGAATTTATTTTCAAAAGCCACAATATCTTATTTCCGAACAGATGGTCCCCTGATCCTGTTTGAAGCAAACTATGTCTGAAAAGTCTGTGATTCACATCCTTGTTTTTCCATGTTGTCCATGTGATTTGTCACCTGTGACCAAATGCTAGCCCAGCTTTCAAGAATGGGATAGACGCAATCTCCAGAGCCAGTGTCCTTTGCGTTCCCCTAGAGTTTCTCCAGAGTTGTTGTTCTCTGAAGTGGCACGGGCACCAAGGGGACAGCCGTGATGGCATGACGTCGGATATGAGGTAATACACGTTTCGCACAAATTCGAAACGAAAATTGCGAATTATATTGCATTTACATGGTTATGCGAGTTATCTCGTACACTGAAGCTAATACGAAACCCTTAGCCCAACCCAAGAAAGCTTACAAACCAAGTGATACATTCTAAGCAAAGAAGAGAAGAACAAAAGAAGAAGAAAGAAAGGAACGGAAAAGAAACGAATGAGTATAAACGAATCAACATAAAAGACACAACACAAGTCATGACAGATAGTGTCATTCGATATGATTACGAAGACGTCAAACATAAATAGCATCCACACAGATCTCCAATGAAAAGGAGAAAAACAATTCTGATATCAAATGTAGAAAGGGTAGAAAAAACAAGTTTTGGTCATAAATCTTTGAATGTATGTTGTTTTTTGTGCGGACTTTTCAGTTTCTGTCTCCAGCGTCATATACAGTTCAGTCGAGATTTTCTTTAAAAGTGGACCCTGACGGATGAGTTTTTGCAAGAAACACATCGAGATCACCAGAAAGACAGCCTTTTCAGGGATCGGAACACTCACTTTGCTCTGGTTTCCTGGAAATCAAGCCGTCAGAATGGCAATTCCTCCTTGGCGGAGATGCCGGAGAGAGAAGCCATTTTGGATGGGGTGGGTGGAGGACTCATTATGGTTGAAACTTTTTCTTTTTTGCAGTGCAGTAAGAAAACAATTGAGCTATTTCCTTTGTTGTGAGCGAAACTCCTTTAGGTAAACTGTATAAAATTAAAAAATAAAAATTATAAAAAGGCTTGTATTGTGAAAATTTCGTGCAAACGATTTGGTCTAAACTCAGTCAGGCGGCCATTAGAAAAGCAACGGCACATGCCTTCTCTTTCACTGAGAGAATTTGACTTCCAACACCTCCGCAAAGGAAGAATCGCCAACTTGACGGTTTGATTTCTAGGAAACCAGAGCAAAGTGAGTGTTGCGATTTCTGTATAGGGCGTTTTCCTGGTGATCTTGACGTGTTTTTTGCAAACCTCATCCGTCAGTGTGTGCCCCTTTAAAAGTCAGTGAAAACAAAGGTATTGACCACAGAGGTTATTGAAAGGTGGTAGGAGGACATCGGGGGTGAATGTGAACGACTGCGTGGGTGCATCTTGTGTTGAGGAAAGCTGCAAACACACACTCATGCACACGCACACACACACACGCACGCACCGATACACACGCACACACACACACGCACGCACGGATGTACGCACACACACACTCAGACATACTCTGTGTACTTGAACATCTTTTCGCATGTGTTTGTTGGTGAGTGCAAGTGAATGTGTATGTAAGTGTGTGTGTGTGTGTGTGCACGAGCGTGTGTGTGTGTGTGTGTGTGTGTGTGTGTGTGTGTGTGTGTGTGTGTGTGTGTGTGTGTGTGTGTGTGTGTGTGTGTGTGTGTGTGTGTGTGTGTGTGTGTGTGTGTGTGTGTGTGTGTGTGTGTGTGTGTGTGTGTGTGTGTGTGTGTGTGTGTGTGTGTGTGTGTGTGTGTGTGTGTGTGTGTGTGTGTGTGTGTGTGTGTGTGTGTGTGTGTGTGTGTGTGTGTGTGTGTGTGTGTGTGTGTGTGTGTGTGTGGTGTTGTGTTCACGTGTCTGCGCGTGTTTTGTTTCTGTATATAATCAGCAAGCATTTCTGTATATATGAAAAAATGCACATACTGTCACACACACACACACACACACACACACACACACGCACGCACGCACGCACCGGCGCACGCACATACGCGCGCACGCGCGCGCGCACGCACACACATATACACACACACCTATGTGTGTTCGTAGGCCTGTATGTGTACGTATGTACATCTATTCGTGTGTTTTTGTAAGTGCGTGAAAGTAAATGTGTGTGTGTAAGCGTGTGCACGCACGAGCATGTGTGCGCGTGAATCAATCATGGGCTTGTGCGCACGTGTCTGTGCTGGTTGAGTTTCGGCACAGACGTAACCGGTAGCCAGATCGAATTTATGAAACATAATACAGTACTTAATAGGAACACACACAGAGAGAGAGAGAGACAGAGAGAGGAGTCCCCTCTCTCTCTCTCTCTCTCTCTCTCTCTCTCTCTCTCTCTCTCTCTCTCTCTCTCTCTCTCTCTCTCTCTCTCTCTCTCTCTCTCTCTCTCTCTCTCTCTCTCTCTCTCTCTCAGTTCTCTTTGTGGCAAATATCAGGAAAATGTCGTTCTCAATACAGTTAGTTGTAATCCTAATTCATATGTTCCAGACGACCGGTCGTCTGACATGTTTGATTTCTGTCTCTCATGCTGCCAAATACCACGGGTCATGCAGTACAGGAATGTGGTGTGTGTGTGTGTGTGTGTGTGTGTGTGTGTGTGTGTGTGTGTGTGTGTGTGTGTGTGCGTGTGTGCGTGTGCGTGTGCGTGTGCGTGCGTGCGTGCGTGCGTGCGTGCGTGTGTGCGTGTGCGTGTGCGTGTGTGTGCGCGTGTGCATGTGCGTGTGTGTGCGCGCCCGTGCGTGCACTGATGTTTGTGTATGTGTGTGTTCGCGTGCGCGTGCGTGCGCGTGTGTGCGTGCGTGCATGTATGTGTGTGTCTTTAGTTGTGAGTGTCGGTGAGTGAATTGTTTATGTCAGTAGGCTTATATGCCTGGAGACATATCCACCTTAATTGATCATAGGAGCTGGAGACTGCCCCCCCCCCCCCCCCCCCCCTTCTCACTTCTCTCTCTCTCTCTCTGTTCACCATCATCGAAAATCAGACTCTCTGGTTGGTGAATCTACCCTAACATGGCCTATTGGCCTATATGTTACTTCTGTATTCTTTTGAAGGAAAGAATAACCATCAGAAGAAGAGCACCCCTAAACAAGCGCGGATTCGCAATCGTTTGTGGCAGCGGTCTATTTTTACCACTCCAATCATTACATGCACTGAGTCGCCTCCCCTGGCTTTTCAATAATTTTAATCTGTAAACCAGAATGTTATTTCTGCACCATTTCGTAACTTTTTATATCTTTTGGAAAACATTTAAAACTATTTATCCTACTTATACTCATCAAAAGAAGCACCGCATACTCGTCGTGTCTGTTGCAGTGTCTGTATTACGTATGTTTATTATTTTGTACGCTTTGAAGATTCACGTGCTCTGTTCAGTATACAATTCCGGCTTTCCATACCTAAGGACTTATTCTGATCGCTTCTCGGCCTTTTGGCTAAGACAGTGATTCAGGAACATAAAAATTTGTTATACCCTGGTTGGTTTGTTCACCCGGTCGTACATGGCGAAAGCCGATACGCGACGTTAAACTGAACTTCCATCCACCTAAGGACTGTAGATATGACAACTGAAATGTTACTCTTTGCCCAAGTATTTTTTTCTCTTTTACAATATGTGCGACAATTTTGGACCGACAGACAAAGTGAGTTTGTGGCTTGAAAAGTTGTTGCCCGGTCATGGTTTTTCTCTGAACATCAGTTGATATAGGCCTAATTTATGGTAGGCTAAAAACGAAAACCAAAACAGTCACAAATGGGGAAGTAAAAAGAGATTGAAAAAG
>CM065697.1:25381702-25384202 GCA_017654935.2 Phymorhynchus buccinoides | reverse complement strand
AGCACAGTGGTGTATTTTGTTTGAAAATCGGCCAAGGACTTGGAGAAATATTTGTGTATTTCTTACTGGATTACCATGTTCCCCATTGACTGTGTCACTACTGACTTTAGCAGTGTTCACTGCAAGCAGTATGGCCAGTGTAGTGAGTGATTCTCAGCCTGTCTGTCAACACTACAGCAGCAGTGGGCCTGTGTTTGATTGCTGTTACACCAAAGCACAACTCTTACTTCTCAACAAACTGTCTCCCTGCTCCCTCAGTCCAAGTGTCAGTGAAAGGTTGAAGGCTTTCGGAATTCTTGAAGCAGTACCCTCTGTCCCTGGGCCCTCCATTCACCGCGGGCATGTGAAGAAGACTCGTCCCTACCGTGCTGGTCGCAGAAAACAGCGGCCATTGAGGAGGACAGCCATTCCAGTGCAAGTTGGCTTCACGCCTGTGGACGATCCCTACGACTGCTGCACCCCAAGACAGCCAGGTGGGAATAAATCCAACCTAGTTCGGATCGACTGTCAGCCCTTCGTGCAGGAAGTGTCCAAGCAGTTCAAAGTGCTCTACTTCAACGCCCAGTCCTGCAGGAACAAGACGATAGAGCTGTGTGATTTTATTCATGAAAGTAACGCCGATCTGGTGTTCATCACAGAGACGTGATTCATGCCGGCTGGTGACGAAGTGAAGATGTGTGAATTAACCCCTCCCGGCTTTGTTCTCCACTCCTGTCCGAGAGAGCTTCGCGGTGGTGGTGTGGCTATCCTCTACAGGGAGTCACTCAAGCCTTGTATCACTTTCCCAAAGACGGTGGGTGAGTTCAAAACATTTGAACTGTGTAAAGTGCACCTCACCTATGCTGGTCAAGGTATGTCCTTTCTCTGCCTTTACCGACCTCCACCTAGTAAGGGCAACAAACTGAAAACCTCTCAGTTCATGGAAGAGTTTCCACAGCTTTTGGACTCTTGTGCACTGTCTAACTCAAACACTGCCATCCTAGGTGATTTTAATTTCCATTATGATTCTACCTCAGACTGTCATATAAAGATGTTAAAGGACTTGCTTACTACTCACAGTATGTGTCAGTTGATTGACAAGCCCACTCACAAATCACACCACATTATTGACTGGTTGATTGTTGAGGAAGAGAACTCTGACACAATCCTTGACCTGTGTGTGACAGACCACCTAGTGTCTGATCATTTTCCCATTTCCTTTTCCCTGAACATAGAAAAGCCTGGAACCAAAAAAGCGTACTGTTACGTCAAGAAACCTGCACGCAGTCGACATGACAACCTTCAAAAATGATGTGGCAACACTCCAGTTTGGCGAGGAGGACCCTGTTATTGATTACAACCAGGGTCTGAAAGCAGTACTCGACAGACACGCTCCCCTTACGACTCGCTGTGTAACAGACCGGCCTTCTGCACCTTGGCTCACGTTGGAAGTGAAGCAGTCCAAGCAACAACGTCGACAGGCAGAGCGTCAGTGGAGGAAGACACACCTGGTGGTTCATCGACAGATGTTTCAGCAACGCAGAGAGAACACTAAGGACTTGATCAGTGAAGTGAGGACAGTTCACACTAGCGCTAGGGTAGAAGAATGCACAACTAGCAAGGCCTTGTTCAATTTGGTGGGTCATCTTACGGGGAAGGGTAAAGACAATAGTCTACCAAACAACATACCAGCTGATCAGTTACCTGATGCGTTCTGTGACTTTTTCACTGATTAAATTGTACAGCTCAGGTCAGAACTTGACAAAGCAGGTGGAAGCCCATATTTTTCTGTCTTTACTGGAAAACCAATGCTTGATTTTACACCAGTGACAGAAGAGCAGGTTAGGGTTATTATTGTTAATACGCCCAAAAAATCCTGCAGCCTTGACCCCATCCCAGCAGATCTCATGTATCAGTGTCTTGATGAGTTAATACCTGTTATCACCACCATTGTCAATAACTCCTTGAGTACTGGCACTGTACCCTCTTCTTTCAAAAATGCTATTGTGACACCTCTGTTGAAAAAGTCCAATCTCGATCCAAACGTAATGAAGAATTACAGGCCTGTGTCAAATTTGCCTTTTGTTTCTAAAATCTTGGAGAAGGTTGTTCTGTGTCAACTGCTCAATCATTTGAGTCAGTCTGACTTGCTTGAGCCTTTCCAGTCTGCCTACAAGGCAAATCATTCCACAGAGACAGCTTTACTTCGTGTTGTCAATGATCTGCTCTCTGCTTGTGACAATGGTAATATATCTTTGCTATCCCTACTTGATCTGTCGGCCGCGTTTGATACGCTTGATCATAACATATTGCTTAAGAGACTACAAGTCTCTTTTGGATTGTCAGGTTATGTTCTTAAATGGTTCACATCTTACTTGAGTGACCGACTCCAGTCTGTTGTTGTACTCAATCAAGTTTCAAAATCTGTTTCTCTGAAGTATGGAGTACCTCAGGGTTCCGTGTTAGGACCTGTGCTATTTACAATGTACATTTCAACCTCTCAGTCAGTGGATCAGGCAGT
>CM065697.1:25366702-25376702 GCA_017654935.2 Phymorhynchus buccinoides | reverse complement strand
TGCAAATCTGTCGCTCGCTACTATGACAGTGTGTATTTGCGACATTCATAAATTTCACTTTTTCTGTACTTGAACCATTTACTAACCCTAACCCTAACCCTAACCCTAACCCTAACCCTATCCCTAAAAGTGAAATTTGTGGTTCATGCTCAATGTCGCAAGATGCCGCAAATACAGACTGTCATAGGTAGCGAGCTGCAGATTTGCACGAGCGACAGATTTGCACGCTACAAGGCCTACATCTTTACCTTTACCCAAGACGCATGAAGTGGATTTATGAGTGAAGTGAAATATTGCGTTTGTATTTTCATTTTTGCCTTCGTGTTCGTATGTCCATTCTTTGATTGTTAGGCCCACCAGTACCGATGCCAAAGGTCGTTTCACGTTTGTTTTGACGAATGTCAGTATGTGTAATATAGCAGATGTATTTTCTTTCTTTTTCGTACTACCCCCTAAAGTGCAGCAGAATCTTCAACGTGATGAAATTGGCTGCCTATAAGAAGAAGAAGGAGAAAAGATGTCGCTCTTCGCGTTCAACCATTCAAGGTCAACCACATGGATTCCTCTAGTCTAGTATGAGAAAGCTTCTTGCAGTATTATTAGGCCTATAGGCCTAGTGTGTTGCTGGTCAAAGCTTCATACCTATCAGTACAAACGTATATCGGGCAAATGGCAGAGAGTAGCCACAACGGTGAACTTGTTTTTCATGTTCAGTGAGTGTTTGTTTGTTTGAGAGAGAGAGAGAGAGAGAGAGAGAGAGAGAGAGAGAGAGAGAGAGAGAGAGAGAGAGAGAGAGAGAGAGAGAGAGAGAGAGAGAGAGTGTGATATGTCACAAACGTGTAGAGTCGTCACACACACAAGCAGACTTTGAGATTGAGGGTCGTAAACAAGAGGGCAGGGGGAGGGGGGGGGGGGGGGAGTGACGAATCTACATGTATGTTTGTGTCTCCTGCACACCCACTGTCAATAGCCCTATATTCAGACTTCCAAGAACACGTAAACAAAACACAAGCTGAGAGAGAGAGAGAGAGAGAGAGAGAGAGAGAGAGAGAGAGAGAGAGAGAGAGAGAGAGAGAGAGAGAGAGAGAGAGGGGGGGGGGGAGACAGAGAGAGAGAGAGAGAGAGAGAGAGAGAGAGAGAGAGAGAGAGAGAGAGAGAGATGTCATTTATGTCTACCAATGACGCTATATAGTAAATATACTGTTCTTGTGTCTACTGCACTCTGCAGGCATACTCAATAGCAACAGCCCTATTCTTCAAGTTCAAGATAAGAACACGTAACAAAACACAACCTGTTTTTGTAAGTTCCATAAGATTGCTTACTGACAACTTAATATTTCTGTAAATGTAAGACATCAATAACCAAGTATAATAATAATATTATTGATTATTTTATTATATTATATATTTTATAAATTACTTGTCGTTATGCAAAGATAACCTCGTCCTGTTTGCTAGGCAGATCATTTATTCATCCATCCATCCATCCATCCCTCTCTCTCTCTCTCTCTCTCTCTCTCTCTCTCTCTCTCTCTCTCTCTCTCTCTCTCTCTCTCTCTCTCTCTCTCTCTCTCTCTCTCTCTCTCTCTCTCTCTCTCTCTCTCTCTCTCTCTCTCTCTCTCTCTCTCTCTCTCTCTCTCTCTCTCTCTCTCTCTCTCTCTCTCTCTCTCTCTCTCTCTCTCTCTCTCTGTGCGCGCACGTGTGTGTGTGTGTGTGTGTGTGTGTGTGTGTGTGATGTGGCAGGCCTTCGTGTTGAATTGTCTGCGGGCCTTCTCTTACGTAACCACTCATGCATTGCTTTGTCTTATCTTATACAGGAGACTGGGTGTAGTCGTGAGCTAACACCGGTACACAGAGCTTAGTTAGGTGTCTCTAGTTAAAGTGGTTGTACGCGTAACAACATCTTTTACTTTTAGGTAACAGCTCTTTTGGTTGAATTAAGAACTTTGTAAACTGATTAGAATGAGTTCTCTCTCTCTCTCTCTCTCTCTCTCTCTCTCTCTCTCTCTCTCTCTCTCTCTCTCTCTCTCTCTCTCTCTCTCTCTCTCTCTCTCTCTCTTCTCTCTCTCTCTCATGCTCTCTCTGTCTGTATGTCTCTCTCTCTGTTATTATTATGCGTGTGCTCTGTCTCTGTTATGTTATGCGTGTGTGTGTGTGTGTGTGTGTGTGTGTGTGTGTGTGTGTGTGTGTGTGTGTGTGTGTGTGTGTGTGTGTGTGTGTGTGTGTGTGTGTGTGTGTGTGTGTGTGAATTTGAATGCGTGAGTGAGTGTGTGCGCACACGCGTGCATATATGCTGTTTGTGTTGTGTGCTGTGTGTATGTCTGTGTTCATGTCGGAATGCCACATTCGGTTACATCTTACGCCTCTGTTCTTTATGTTGCAGAACTGCACCGACGAAGAACTGCACCGACGATCAAACGGTGAACTCTTTGATTTGTGACGATGTCTTCTGCATCCGCCAACGACAGCCCGTGACAGACACTGACAATAGCACAACACCAGCACAGGAATATCGACATTTCAATTGACATACGCAGCTTTACACACAATTGATTTCACCAACATAAAAGACCGAAATAGGGCATAAACAATATTGAGAAGAAAACAAATCCCCGAAACATTGTTGATGGAATATTATGAGTTTCATTCTTTAATTGACAGTACCGTCTTGTAAATCGAAGAAACTCGGATATCCTTCAAGACACGTGCTTTAGAAAAACAGAACAACAAGCAGACATTCCATGGATTATTAAAAAAAAAGCTATCCTGACCTTAGTGATTTTGTTTTGTGATTTCTAAAGAGCGATGTGATACCTTCGTGGTGTTAGTGACAGATAATCTGATAATCTGGTATGTCTCGTGAAAATCAGTACAACTTATAGAAGACCCACAATCGCGACTCGAACGGATTCGTCTATCCTTATAGTTAGCGTAGCAAGCAGTAAGGAACTATTGTTACTAAGATAATGGCAAGTTTCATATCGTAGAAGAATTATGTTTTTGAGTACACAGCTTATATAAATTAGCCTACCACTTGTGTCTTCATTCGGTTCCTTGTGGCCCTTGAGAAAGAATTGTCCAGAAAAACTAGCATCTGATACAGTTATCAGTCGTCTGTCTGTAAATGTTGACATTTCTTTATAGCGCGGAGAAATAGAGAAGAAGAAAGAACATCAATAACATCAACTGTGCAAACGTTTAGTATTATTTTCAAAAATGATGACTATCATCAACCTTGGTTAAACTGTTGATTTGGAATGCAATTCAACAGTCATGGCTATTATAAGCACACCAGTTGCAAAGGGACACCCCACCCAGCGTCATGTGCCGGACAAGTGATGGCGGAGAAATAGCTGCCGGCACAATGCTCTGAGAACGACGCTTGGGGCGGTGGACGCCATCAGCATGGCTTCTGGGACTCCTGCACAGGAAGTGACCTAAGTAACCCGGAAGCACATGTGTCGTTACTTTATTTATTTATTTTTTTTACAAATTGAGAGTAACACAACATCGTCAATTTTGTGCATGGTAATGTTGTTGTTTTTTAAATATCGACTTTTCTTTGTGTATTTTTTTCGGGTTTTCTGTTTAGACTTTTTGTCTTGTTATGTTGGCGAATGCTGTGTCCTACTTTATAGCTTGAAAAAGAGGCCCTTCTTCGATTTTTGGAAGACTTTCTTTCTGTCTAACTTTTTTTTTGACAACAAAAAAGTTGAAGAAAGTAAACCAGCATCTGTAGACTTTGAATGTGACTAGAAGGAAAGACGGTGATTTGGTTGAGGACCATTTTAGGGGCCTGAAAGCTGTCTGGAAAGGTAAGGGTAGAACAAGGAAAAACACTTGTGTTCTTTTCTTGGGGGGTCTCTATACTGATGTCTCTGTATTGGTCTTTGAGTCTGTCTAGCTGCCTGTCTCTTTTGCCCGTCTCCACCCCACGCCCCCTTTCTCTCCATCTCTCTCTCTCTCTCTCTCTCTCTCTCTCTCTCTCTCTCTCTCTCTCTCTCTCTCTCTCTCTCTCTCTCTCTCTCTCTTTCTCTCTCTCTCTCTCTCTCTCTCTCTCCCCCCCCCCTCTCTCTCCTCTCTCTCTCTCTCTCTCTCTCTCTCTCTCTCTCTCTCTCTCTCTCTCTCTCTCTCTCTCTCTCTCTCTCTCTCTCTCTCTTTCTCTCTCTCTCTCTCTCTCTCTTTCTCCCCCTCTCTTTTTCTCCCCCCGACACTCTTTTCCACAATACTCTGTCTTTATTATTTTCTTTATGTCTGTTTCTATGTGTCCAATAATCTGTCGCTGTCTGTCTTATCTGCCTCTGCCTTGTTGTTTGTCCGTTTTTGTCAGCCCTTAGTCTGTTATTTCTGTTTCGTTTTCGTTGTTTATTTGTCTGTCTGTCAGACTCTCTCTCTCTCTCTCTCTCTCTCTCTCTCTCTCTCTCTCTCTCTCTCTCTCTCTCTCTCTCTCTCTCTCTCTCTCTCTCTCTCTCTCTCTCTCTCTCTCTCTCTCTCCATCTGTCTGTCTCTGCTTTTGTATTCATTCTTTCTTCTTGTATCTATTTGTAGTACCTTTCACATTTTTTGTTCAATTTAAAGGATTATATTGTTATTTAATATTTGTTGTAACATTAACCGCTAGACACGTGAGTGTTCCTGAGAACCGCTTTTGAGGTTGAATGGGAGCAACTGCAGATTCCTAGCTTTAGAGAGCTCTCTATCTCCCTATTCCTGGGTTTCCAGAGAGAGTAAAACTGTATAAAGGGGTGTTATGTTATTGTGAATATGCGGCATGTTTTCAGCAGCCTGTTTCTCTTTCATAAGCAATACTTGCCCCAGTTCTTCTTCTTCGATCGTTCAGACAGTTTCCTGTCAATTATGAACGCAGATGCGTCATGCTGCCGTTATGCGCCTAAGTAAGAAATAACTAGTCCCAGCATGTTCGACTTCGGCTGGAGGAATCTTTTTGAAAGTGTTTCTTGAAAAAAGTCAGGAGAATGGTCCAGACAGGCAGAAATATAGTAGATGACAGCAAGCAAAGGGAAAAGGCAGAGTCAAAGAGAGTGACAGATTAGAGGAAGTTACAAGCACAGAACTTCCAGAAGGTGGGGGAACTATTTATGCAAAAGACCCCTCGGTATCCCTTCGGGGGGCCTGCTCCAGTAAGAAAAGGGAGGAAAAAAACCCTCATTGCAATTATAGAAGAGAAAATTAATAACAGTTGCATCATGTTGCATGATATCACGAGCAAAAGAGGCCCGTAGGAATCAACGGGATAAACTCTCTCAGCAGCTAAAGAGGTTCTCAGGAATGAACAGTAGTTGAAACTTCTCTAAATACAGAAACCAAAGAATTACTCGTAAGCTTACATCGAAATACGCTTTTCATTTTGCCACAATAGCTTAAATCTTAGCAGAGCGAGGGGGACAGAGAGAGAGAGAGAGAGAGAGAGAGAGAGAGAGAGAGAGAGAGAGAGAGAGAGAGTGTCAGTCAAAGTCAAAGTCAAAAATGGTGTAATTGTTAGGCCACTGGCCCATAACAATTACAATACAAGCATGAACTTTAAGTAACATCTCGTGCATTCTGCCTTTCACTCAAACATTGACGTCTAACTGTTAAAGCTGTATAGAAAAGATACCGGAACTTATAGTAAATCCTACTAGTTTTGTTCTCTATATTTCGATGGCTTGGAGTCAAAACGGACTATCTTTAGATACTCCATTGACATATTATTCAACTTATTACGAAAACTAATAACTTGTATTAAAAAAAAGACCGCTAAAGTATAAAAAGCAAAAAAACACTTTTATATTTCTGCAGTCATAGTTTGATACAAGTTATTAGTTTTTGTAATAAATCCAATAATACGTCAATGGACTATCTAAAGATTGTCCGTTTTGACTCCAAGCCATCGATTTGTAGTTTCCAATATGTGACCTAGTACCACGAAAGGGACATGAAGTGTCAAAATGACCATCCTGCGAAGTACCGTTAGACAATGCTCTTTCCAATTATATAAGAACCATTCTTGTGACATTTTCCATTTTAGAATTATGAGCATTGTAAGTTGGTAGGGTGACTGTCGGCCATTTTGATAAATCACAGTCTGAAGTTTAGCCTAGCTGAAGAAAATGCATGGACTTACTCATTTGAAAGCACTTTGTGGAGCATTTAGTGACCATAACAAAGACTGTCCTTTGTAAATATGAAGGGGAGAGAAATGTGTTAGAGAGCACGAAAATACCCATAGCTCAAAACTTCTTTTTAAAAAAATGATGTTTTTGACTTTGCAAGCCTGTTGTGAGAAACCAGCCCAGCGACTTAATGTCCCTTTCGTGGTGCTGGGTCACATTATCTGATCAAATAGATCTGTATTTCCGTATCACACATTTTATCAGCTTCGTGTATTTGGAGTCTACAAGTATCAGATTCATTTAGACAGTAGTATTTCATTATAATCATTTCTCACAGACGTCGTCTCAGTTGGACAGTCGTACGCTGCCATTGGACGTGTCGACTATTAGAGTCCCTTATTTTGCTGTGGAGTGGAAGGATGACCTTGGTCGAGTGTTTCCTAGCATCATAGTCACTATCAACTGGCATTCCTCCACTGATATGGCCCTGCTGAATGTCTGGGTATGGCAGCTATAAAACCACATTCTTTGAGAGAGAGAGAGAGAGAGAGAGAGAGAGATTTGAAACATTTGTGTATTGAGGGAAAAGAATAAGCACACAATGGGCTTGTTTACATCTTGCCCTCGAAACAAAAGAAGAAAAGCATAATTAAAACTTCAATTAATGAACAAAAGCAACAGGAACCACCCCCCACCCCCACCCCCACCCCCACCCCCCCCAAAAGCCCACCCCCAAAACCTACACATTCATACACCCATCCACCCTCCCCCCACCCACCACCAACCTCGCACACAGCACAGTAATCATATGAACTAATATAAATTGAATTCACGAGAATCAGGAAATGCATTGTGGAGGAAGAAAAAACAACAACAATCTAAACAATGCATTATGAGTATGACGTCATCAAAACACAAGAAATTACTTTCTTCCTCCATCTTCTCCCCCCCCCCCCCCCCCCCCCCCCCCCCCCCCCCCCCCTAAAGTGAACACACAAACAAAAACCCACAAAAACAACAACTCATGTTTAACTCCTTGACTGCCAGAGAAAATGAAAGAAAAAACAATTGGGCAAATCATGCCATGAAAAAGACAACTGATAGAGCCAATGTGGCAAAATGGTCTGGGGATATTACTCTCTTGACTGTGTTAGAGCAAAAGCCAGCATATCAGGGTTATTCTTCTTCATATGATGACATCATCAGTGATGTCATCAGGTCAGTACGTGATACGTTGGCGGCAGTTAAGGGGTTAAAAACAAGATTTATGTACAAATTAACCATGTCATGAATAAACATTATTAAAAGTAATACATTTCAAAAGCTACATAAGAAAGATTATGTGATGTTGTTTATATGTTTGATCATAAGGTACTTATGGTAGTTTTTCTTGAAAACAGTGAGACTTGAATGAACATTAAAAGAAGCTAAAATCGTATTCCACAAACAACCGCCCGAATACAACAGACTAGTCTTGAAGAGATCAACTCTTGGAAGAGGTACTTTGATTTTAAGAACATTGCGGACGAGGTTTAATTCAAATTTATGTTTTAAAGCAGGAGGAGCGCGATCAGACATTATTTTAAACATGAAAATTAAATGGCTTTGTTATATTCAAGTTTCCATTGCAGAGGCAGTATTCCTAGGTGCTGATAGTCCGTATGAGTAATGGACGAGGATTTCAGAAGGATGAACTTAAGACCACGCCTGTACAAACTAAATAAAGGTTTTAGATTCTTTCCACTAGCTGAATCCCATAGTGTAGAGGCATAGTTAATAGCTTACGTGATTGGATATAAGCATTGAAAAACAATTTACGACTGTCGATATCAAGAAAATGTTTAATTCTGGATAGCTAATAAACATTTTTAGATATTTTTGCTTGCCAAACATAGATATTTGGTAGGACCACGAGAGATTGTTATCAACAACAACTCCGAGTATCTTGTGATGGTCAACTTCTTCCATGATTTCACCATTGATATAGAGCGAATGAGAACCAAGGCAGAGATTTTGACGTTTTTGTCTAGTAATGATTAGTAAGTATTTAGATTTTTTGGGATGTAATTTCATATGGTTAATTTCAGACCATTCAATTAGTTTGTCAACATTGTCCTGTAAACAAGTAAAAACCTTATCTACTTTACTATCACTAGTAGTCGTATCATCTGCAAACATTTCAGTGGGAGTTGTTAGAAAAAGAGGCAGACCATTAATGTATATTGAAAATAAGATGGGGCCAAGGACTGAACCTTGGGGAACACCAAAATCAACAGGCATTATAGAGGTTTCAGATTCATTTAGAAAGACTCTTTGCTTTCGATCTGATAAAGAGAGAGAGAGAGAGAGAGAGAGAGAGAGAGAGAGAGAGAGAGAGAGAGAGAGAGAGAGAGAGAGAGAGAGAGAGAGAGAGAGAGAAACTTGAAACTTGAAATGTTTAACGAGGATAAACTGAATAAGCAAAACAACACTTCTTTTCATCAGGTCCTCAAACAAATAAAATAATAAGCAAGCGAAATTGAAAAAACAAAAATAATAGACAAACAAACAGCAATATTATAACATCATCATTAAACATGACAGCAAAAGAACGACAAAATTGTAACACCAATAATAATATTAATATAATGATAATAATAAAACAGTAATACGCAAAGGATTCACAATACTACAAATACTATAACAGTCAGATATAACAATTAAATCAAAGGAATAGGAACAACATGTAACATGAATCATAACGCATACCTAGACTTACGTCTAACCATACGCACGTATGCACGCACGCACGCACGCACGCACACGCACACACGCACTCGCACACGCACGCACACGCACGCACGCACACGCACACACACGCACACGCACGCACACGCACACGCACGCACACACACACACACACACACACACACACAACATGAGAGAGAGAGAGAGAGAGAGAGAGAGAGAGAGAGAGAGAGAGAGAGAGAGAGAGAGAGAGAGAGAGAGAGAGAGAACAGGGGGAGGCAATCACATACTGTTGATAACATACTGTTGAAACAAGAAACAAGATAAACAACTATTACAATTGTTTGAATAAATAGTCATGATAACAGCTTTTGAATGATGCCAAGGTACTTTTTGTTTTAATATAGTCCGGAATTTCGTTCCATAGTTTACCGCCCGAGTATATCAAAGATGTCATTATATATAGATCAGTTCTCGGACGGGGCATATTCTATTTGTATTTCGTATTTGGGTCACACACAACTTTTCACACAGGTACGATGGAGCGAGTCCGTTGACTATCTTATAAAGAAAGACTGCTTTGTTAAATTAACATCTGAATTGAAATGGAAGAATGTTTAGTGTTTTGTAGTCATGATTTTGTAGGGAAGATGATTTTAGAAGTATAAGTTTGATGGAACGCCTGTAAATGCTTCCTAAGGGCTTAAGACAGTTTTTACTTGCCATATCCCATGTTGTGGAAGCGTAATCAAAATCAGGTTGTAAATATGCATGGAAAAATAATTTTCTAGTATGTTGATCAAGAAAATGTTTTATTCTGCTTAATTGGAATACTTTTCTAGACAGTTTCCGAATGAGTGTAGAAACGTGAAAGGACCAAGAAAGGTTGTTGTCAATTGTTAGACCAAGCAGTTTATGTGAGTCAACCTCCTCTAGAACATTATCGTGTAATTTGATTTTGTTCAAGTCAGATTTAATATTTGGGCGTTTTTGTCGAGTAGCAATGATCATAAACTTAGATTTCAGAGGATGTAGAGCCATATGATTTAGGTCATTCCATGTCTCTAGTTTTGCAAGGTCGTTTTGTATATCGGTTAGAACTAAGTCTGTGTTCTTATTTTTGTTATGAAGTGTACTATCATCAGCAAACAGTTCACAAT
>CM065697.1:25346702-25354202 GCA_017654935.2 Phymorhynchus buccinoides | reverse complement strand
AGGACTTTTGGAAGAGCTTCTAAGTTAGCATCATGCTAAGTCTCATGCTGTCTTAACGTGAATACAGGCCCTGACCATTAACTCTTTTAGCGCCATGTATTTTGTTTACGTTCTTGCATCTCAGCCGACAAGAGGGGAGTAACTATTTGTTTGGAGTGCGCACGTGTTGCTTTGATGATGATGTGTGTGTGTGTGCAGGGTGTCTGACACATAATAGACAAACACACGGCGTGGTACTTGGCAGTGAATGTCTATGCATTTGGTGGGAGTGTCGAGTGATGTACTGGGCCAATATATTCGCACATGGTGCTAAAAAAAGAGTTAATTGTCTCTTGCAGAGCAAACAGAAAATAAAAACGACAACAGCATTTGTCTGCTATCTGCAGCGAGGAAACGTACATCGGTTTGGTTGCTTACGAGACGAACGCGTTGCCTCTCACCCACTCTACAACTCTACATACACACTCACAGACAGACAGACAGACAGACTGAGAGACATACATACACACTCACAGACAGACAGACAGACAGACAGACTGAGAGACATACATATACACACACAGACAGACAGACAGACAGACTGACACACACACAAACACACACACACACACACACACACACACACACACACACACACACACGCACGCACGCACGCACGCAGGCACGCACGCACGCACGCACGCACGCACGCACGCACGCACGCACGCACGCACGCACATTGCGTAGCTTGCTAGAATGTTACTAATAGTGCATGAATTGTACTAATAGTCCGTTTCTTGCCGTCCACACTCTGAGGTTCCCTTTTTTTCACTGTGGGTGGTTCGCGCTTTTTGACTCTCAGACATTCGCGCATTTTGTATACGGAAAGTATTCGCGCTTTTGGTGTGTTCGCTCAAATTGACGGTAGTCAGAACTTTCCCACTTCAGCAAACACAACTATTCTTTATTTTTTATTTTTTTTAATGAACTTTTTTTTTACTCATTGAAAGTGCATAAATACATTTCATCATCAAACACATTTTCTATGACATGCATATTATACATAATTACTAATATTCAAAGAAACATAAATAAAAGTTTACGTTGACCCATCAAAATGATACAGACAACCACCTGACAACAGTAGACAACCCAGGCCCCCAAAAGGAAGAAAAACCGCCGCTTCCGGAGGAGATCACCAAAGGTGGAACCACTCCAGGTTATAAATCTCTCGTCAATCTTGCTGACCAACGAACAGGAATATGTATTATCTTTGGGGCCCAATTTCTGCCCAACTCCAGGACCCGTGAATGAGTTGCAACTCTCAGAGGACATCCACGAAGGATCCCGCAGATTACGGTTGAAAGAAGTTTTCTACAACGAAAATGTTCCCAAACAAAAGCCATCCAGGCCAAAGTTCTACAACAAATATGAATGGCAGCCACCCACTGGACGAGACAAATCTCTAGAGGCATACTGTACCTCTGTGGAATCCTTGAGTGAAGCCTTCCGGTCCACTAAGCCAATCAGGAAAAATCTAGGTCGGAAACACAATATGGCCCTGAATGAACTGAAAGAGATGGTAAAGACAGCGAATACCAGGATATCACCAGCAGATAAAGGTGGCACCATCGTAGTGCAGGACATTGACTCCTACAAACAAGAGTGCTTCAGGCAGCTAGACAATCAAGACCACTACCAATCTCTTGTCCAAGACCCAACTAGGGGAAATTGCCGGTATCTCCAATATGCTGGTGAACAGGCTTCAAGATGAGAAGGTGATAGAGGACAACACCCACAAATGGGCAACTGTGGACCCTGACCAAGTACGAACCCACTCCTTCTATACCCTCCCAAAAGTGCATTAAAACAGGGACCCCCCCCCCCTTCCCTCCCCCAGGAAGGCCAATAGTATCTGGTGTGAACGACCCAGCAGAGAAAATGTCAAAGCTTGTGGATCATTTTCTCCAACCACTGCCATCCACAATAAAGGTTACAACACACTTTCTCCAGATTATCGAGGAATGGAATTCAACATGCTCGCCTCTACCAGATGACGCAATGTTGGTTACCATTGACGTGGTAGGCCTTTATGCGAACATTCCCCACAGTGAAGTTGAGATCTCCTTGAAAGAAGCAATGTCTAGCTACCCACACTTACTTCCACCCAGTCTAACGGAAAATACCACTCTGGCCCTAGTGATACATGTCCTGTCCAACAACGTCCTCAAATTCGACGACACAATCTACATACAAATGTTTGGGACAGCCATGGGGACACCCATGGCCCCCACCATTGCCAACCTATTTATGGGATGGATAGAAAAAAATATATTTTGTCGCGAAGCATCTGGGACATCCCACAGTCCCTTTGGCGACGATTTCTCGACGACATAGCAATGCTTTGGCTACATGGAGAGGAGGCACTGAGGCAGTTTCTCGACTGGATCAGCACACTGCATCCGTCTATCAAGTACACGGCTCACTATGGCAGGACAGACGTCCCTTACCTTGACACATGTGTCAGTATTGTGAACGGCCGTTTAGAGACTGATCTCCATGTGAAAGAAACAGGCACGGGCATGTGTCTGCCGTTTAACTTGTGTCACCCTCGTCATTGCGTCAGAAGTATTCCACACAGCCAATGCCTACGCCTTAGAAGGATCTGTTCAACTGACGAGGCATTTCATCGACACTGTGAGCAGCTGAAAGAAAAACTACGACGGAGAGGGTATCCAACAAAGTTAATTGAGGAGGCCTTCCAGAAAGTCAGCAAGAAAACACGCTCTGACTCTCTCTGCTACGTGTCGAGGGACAAGGAGTCTGACAAGCAGTCAGAATTTGGCAGTTAGATGACTGAGGACGGTGACTATCGATGTGCCAAACCGGAAGCAAATCGATTCAGAAGCGCGCGCGATATACGCTGCTTCACCTTTCCACACATAACTCCGCCGTTTCTTAAACGAATCGCTTCAAATTTGCGGTCAGGCTTGCTGTCGCCGGGGCAAAACCTGGCAGCAAATTTGAAGAGAATCGGGAGAGCGCGTCACTCTCAGAGCAGCACCAACGGGAAACGGGGCCTTATAACTCCCCGTTTCTTAACCAAATCGCTTCAAATTTACTGTACTCAGCGTTACCAGTACTTGGCGTTACCGTTACTAGGCGTTACCGTTACTAGGGAGAGCGCATCGCTCTCAGAGCAGCGCCAACGGGAAACGGGGCCTTATAACTCCGCCTTTTCTTAACCGAATCGCTTCAAATTTGCTGTACTCAGTGTTACCAGTACTTGGCGTTACCGTTACTAGGCGTTACCGTTACTAGGGAGAGAGAGTCACTCTCAGAGCAGCGCCAACGGGAAACGGGGCCTTATAACTCCGCCGTTTCTTAACCGAATCGCTTCAAATTTGCTGTACTCAGCGTTACCAGTACTTGGCGTTACCGTTACTAGGCGTTACCGTTACTAGGCGTTACCGGTACTCGCGCTGCGCTAGTCATCATATAATAAAAAGCCAAGTGTCCGTGTGTCTGTGTGTCAGAAACACAAAACAGGCCTTATAACTCTTTTCGACCGAATCACTTCAAATTTGCTGTGAGCCCTAACAACGGCAACCGAGGCGGCCGTGTCATTTGCGCGGCTTGGCAAATGCGCGAAATGCGTATCCCCCGGCCTCTCGGCGCCTGTATCTCCGGTATTTCTCGACCGATTGCCTTCGAATTTGGCAAGGAGATGACCGAGGACGGTGACTATCGATGTGCCAAACCGGAAGCGAATCGATGTAGAAACGTGCGCGATATAGGCCGCTTAACCTCTCACAAACCGCGGCGAAACGAGATTTCGAAATTTGGAACGTGCATGAACAGGGATAGTGACTATCTTGGTGCAAAATTTAAACAGCATCCGTTCATAACCGCGCGCGCTATGACCCGATCTCTCTCTCTCTCTCTCTCTCTCTCTCTCTCTCTCTCTCTCTCTCTCTCTCTCTCTCTCTCTCTCTCTCTCTCTCTCTCTCTCTCTCTCTCTCTCTCTCTCTCTCTCTCTTGCTGTCAGGCTTGCTGTCAGGCTTGCTGTGGTCGGGGCAAAGCCTGGCAGCAAATTTGAAGAGAATCGGGAGGGCTCGTCACTCTCACAGCAGCGCCAACAGGAAACGGGGCCTTATAAGTCCGCCGTGAAGAATGGAGAAGAATGAATGCTTTTGTTGTTTTTGTTGTGGGTCCTGACATTTACCAAAACGGACCTACAATGGTTGAACCACAGATTAAGAACCTCTCTGGTTGAACTAAGTAGGCTTTCAGTTCGTTTTTCTTTTTAGTCCTTTGCCGATCTACGATCGCAAAGTAGTATGTTTTCATTCAGGTTTGTGTCCTTATTTTGTTTGTTTGTTTGTTATTCTTTTCTGTCTGTCCCACGGATCTCCCGAACCGCTTGACCGAGTCGCTTCAAATTTTGTGTGGGTGGGTGTCCCCATGAGAGGAAGGCATCCACGCAAAACTTTTCAGCGCCCTGACCTTGACCTTGGCGTATGACCTTGAAAACCGAAAATCGTTAAGGGACCATAACTTCCACACCGTATTCCTAGAGTCTTGAAGCTTGGCATGAAGGTACTTTCACTTATGGCCGTTCTGATGATGGCATACTGATGAAGGTCAGTGTCAAGGTCAGGGAGATCGGTATGCCTTGAAAGTGGTAGGGGTCTAACAATTGGATTTTTCTGTCCCAAGCATATCTCCCGAACCGCTTCACCGAATTGTTTCCAATTTGTGTGGTGGCGTGTCACCATGAGAGGAAGGCATCCGCGTATCAATTATCGCCGTCGTGACCTTGACCTTGGCGTATGACCTTGAAAACCGAAAATCTTTAAGGGACTATAACGTCCACACCGTTGGTCTTATAGACTTCAAACTTGGCATGTAGGTACTTTGGCTTATGGCCGTTCTGATGATTGCATATGATCAAGGTCAACGTCAAGGTCAGGGAGATCGGTAGGCCTTGAAAGTTGTAGGTGTCTAAAAATTGGGTTTTCAGCCACAAAAGTAAAAATATAATATTTTGCGGACCCGGCGAAACCGGTACACAGCGTTACCGGTACTTGGCGTTACCTGTACTAAGCGTTACCGGTACTAGGCGTTACCAGTACTCGGAGTTGCGCTAGTCATATAATAAAAAGGCAAGTGTGTGTCTGTGTGTCTGAAACACAAAACGGGCCTTATAACTTTTTCGACCGAATCGCTTCAAATTTGCTGTCAGGCTTGCTGTGGTCAGGGCAAAGCCTGGCAGCAAATTTGAAGAGAATCGGGAGGGCTCGTCACTCTCACAGCAGCGCCAACAGGAAATGGGGCCTTATAAGTCTGCCGTTTCTTAACCGAATCGCTTCCAATTTGCTGTCAGGCTTGCTGTGGTCGGGGCAAAGCCTGGCAGCAAATTTGAAGAGAATCGGGAGAGTGCGTCACTCTCAGAGCAGCGCAACGTGAAACAGGGCCTTATAACTCCGCCGTTTCTTAACCGAATCGCTTCAAATTTTCTGTACTCAGCATTACCAGTACTTGGCGTTACCTTTACTAGGCATTGCCGTTAATCGGGAGAGCGCGTCACTCTCAGAGCAGCGCCAACGGGAAACGGGGCCTTATAACTCCACCGTTTCTTAACCGAATCGCTTCAAATTTGCTGTACTCAGCGTTACCAGTACTTGGCGTTACCGTTTCTAGGCGTTACCGCTACTAGGGAGAGCGCGTCACTCTCAGAGCAGCACCAACGGGAAACGGGGCCTTATAACTCCGCCGTTTCTTAACCGAATCGCTTCAAATTTGCTGTTCTCAGCGTTACCAGTACTTGGAGTTACCGTTACTAGGCGTTACCGGTACTCGGAGGTGCGCTAGTAAGTATATAAAATACAAAATAGAATACATTGTTCCAGGATAAAATGATATTTGTTTAAATGTTGATTTCTCCCAGTAATTTTATACATTTTTATCTTAGTTAGATGTAGGCTTGTGCCAAATATTATTCTTACATTGTACACTTTCTTTTTCTCGTGCTCTGTAGTGGGCAGGCTCTTAATCAAGCAAGGGCTCGCAGGTGCGCTCCCAGTTTGAATCTGAATTTTTATTACCTTGAACTGGGGGTACGCTTGTATGGCCTTGCCATCTTATTTATCTCTCCTTTCTTCCTACTACTTTGATTTGTTAGGCCCTTCCTTTAAGTTGAGTAGTTTTCTTTCTTTTTTTCTTTTCTTTTTTTAACAGCATACTCAGTCTCCTTGTTTTCTTTTTATTGAACTTGTGCTCAGCCCTGCTCTTCTTTTAAACTTTTTAGCTGTACCTTTTTATCTCATGTCAGTTTTAAACTCGTCTTCCTGATGAAGAGATAATAAAAATCTCGAAAGCTTGAAAGCATTGGTGTTTTGTTGCTTTTTTGAAATCATAAATAAAATTGCTGTTACATTCAATGTTTTCCTTGTTTTTAAGAGAGCAAAAAGAAAGACAGACAAACAGAGAGAAAGATATGGAACGAAAGACAAACAGAGAGAAAGATATGGAACGAAAGACAAACAGAGAGAATGATATGGAACGAAAGACAAACAGAGAGAAAGATATGGAACGAAAGACAAACAGAGAGAAAGATATGGAACGAAAGACAAACAGAGAGAAAGATATGGAACGAAAGACAAACAGAGAGAAAGATATGGAACGAAAGACAGACAGAGAGAAAGATATGGAACGAAAGACAGACAGAGAGAAAGATATGGAACGAAAGACAAACAGAGAGAAATATATGGAACGAAAGACAGACAGAGAGAAAGATATGGAACGAAAGACAAACAGAGAGAAAGATATGGAACGAAAGACAAACAGAGAGAAAGATATGGAACGAAAGACAAACAGAGAGAAAGATATGGAACGAAAGACAGACAGAGAGAAAGATATGGAACGAAAGACAAACAGAGAGAAAGATATGGAACGAAAGACAGACAGAGAGAAAGATATGGAACGAAAGACAGACAGAGAGAAAGATATGGAACGAAAGACAAACAGAGAGAAATATATGGAACGAAAGACAGACAGAGAGAAAGATATGGAACGAAAGACAAACAGAGAGAAAGATATGGAACGAAAGACAGACAGAGAGAAAGATATGGAACGAAAGACAGACAGAGAGAAAGATAATGGAACGAAAGACAAACAGAGAAGCTAAAGTGGGCATTGAAGAATGCACTGCATAATCATAATTTACATAAGCCATATAAATATTTATAGGAGGAAAACCACTATCTGGCAAAGAAAAAAATACACAACTATTCTGGCAAAGAAAGACTCTTCTTGCCGAGATCTGGCACTTAAACCAGGAGAAAAGAACTGGTAGATTTGCATACTGATGGGCTCCCAGAGAAGAAGAAGGAGAAGAAGACCCACACATTAGCACAGAGGACAAGGCAATAGCCGTAGACAGGGAAATGAGAGAGATTCTTAGGTCAGAGACTTAAAAGAGAAACCTTGACACTGTGCGCATGCGTCATCGAATCTTGA
>CM065697.1:25314202-25334202 GCA_017654935.2 Phymorhynchus buccinoides | reverse complement strand
AGAACAAAAGCGCAGACTAGTATTTTAGTAGTATCTATAGACAGGAGATGGCGAATCGTACCAATGCGACGCAGCTCACAGTATGCTGACCGACAGATAGTTTGAACTTGTGAGTCAACACTCATATCTTGAGAGATGTGGAAGCCAAGATTTCTAGCAGAAGGAGAAAAAGGTATTTGAGTGTCACAGACAGAGATGGAATCAGGCTTTGGGTACGGAAGTTTTCTAGATGGAGAGTGGATGAACAAGGCCTCCGTTTTGTCGTCATTCAGCTTCAGTTTGTTTTGTAGCATCCATGATTTGATGTTGCGAATGCAGAATTCAAGTGAAGATATAGAAGGAAGAATGGTAGATGGGGATACAGGCTTGTGGAGTTGTGTATCATCAGCAAAAGACTGAGAATCAACTGAATGAGAAGTGATCAACTCGGACAGGGGTTTAGTGTACATGATGAAGAGGACTGGTCCAAGTACTGAGCCTTGAGGAACCCCACATGTGAGGCCAACCATTGCAGAAGATGAGTCATTGATGGAGACAGACTGAGTTCGACCAGAAAGGTAAGACGAGAACCATGACAGAGCAGTGCTTGATATTCCATAGGTGATTTGAAGCCTCTTAAGGAGTATATGGTGATCAATAGTATCAAAAGCAGCTGAAAGATCCAAAAGAGTTAATATAGATGCGTCACCAGAGTCAAGAGCTAAGAGAATGTCATTAGTTACTTTCAACAGTGCCGTTTCAGTGCTGTGAAATGGCCTGTACGCTGATTGTGAACAACTGATGAGTTGATGTTCATTGAGATAGCCTAGGAGTTGATGAAGAACTAATTTCTCGATGATTTTTGATATGAAAGAGAGGTTGGATATAGGCCTATAGTTCTTGAGAGTGTTTGGGTCAAGGGATGATTTCTTTAGAAGTGGTTTGACAATGGCAGTTTTGAACACAGATGGAAAGGAGCCAGATGTCAGAGAGTTGTTGACAATATGGGTGAGAGTAGGGAGTAGTTCATCAAGATACTCTATGAAAAGTGGCGTCGGTATAGGGTCAAGAGGACAGGAAGTGGGTTTAGCTTTTAGAATGATCTTCTTCAATTCAAAGGCAGTAACTGGCTGAAATTCCAAGAACGTGGATGTTGTTCCTATTTGGTCTAACAGGGTGGTAGGCCTAGGTGTGGAAGAAGCCTGATCAAGTTCGTTTCTGATCAGCTGGATTTTCTGAACAAAGTAGTCGTTAAAGACATCAGGAAGGTCACTGACAGGGTGGGTGGTAGGGAGAGGGGTGCTTTTTTCACGCCCCAGTAGTTTGCTGCAGATAGAAAACAGCCGACTAGAGGTCACTGCATTGTTTATTTGGTCAGTGTAAAAGGAGGATCTTGCTGTCAACACTATGTTCGCTATTTTTCGTTTCGCAGCGTTGAAGATTTGTTTCGTAACGGTAAGGGGGGTCTTAAGCCATGCTCTTTCAGCTACACGCTTTTCTGACTTCGCCGAGTTCAGTTCAGTGCTAACTAAAGGGTACCACGGCTCCAGTCTATCGGCACGCTCTTGGCGGTGACGTAACGGCGCGTGTGTGTCGATAACGCGAGTGAGAGCGCTGTTAAGGTTGTTGACCGTGGGGCATGATTCAGGGCAGATAGTCGCGCGCAACTCTGCTTGAAATGCTGATCTATCCATGCCGCGTACATTACGAGACTGTCTGTACGATGGGGTGTCAGACGGGACAGACAAACATAGTTCACAAACAATACAGAAATGGTCAGAAGCAAGAGATTGAGTGACATGAGTAGAGCGTAGCAAATCATCATCAGGTCTATAAATTACCCAGTCCAGAATGTGGCCACGTTCATGAGTTGGCTCGGTAACAGATTGACAAAAGTGAAACATATCCAAAGCATTAATCGTCTTAGTAGTTACAGGGTTATGCTGAGTATCAAAATGAACATTAATGTCTCCTAATATAATACACTTTCCAGAAAGGTTATTACAGTACTCTAAAAGGTCAGGGAATTCACTGAGAAACATAGCGTCTGTCAGTTTATTTTTGCGGCTTGGTGGAGGTCGGTACACGCAGATGAAGTGGACAGGAGAAGACGACGTTGCCAGGGTAACGCGAACTGCTTCAAAGCTGAGATGTTGGAAGGGAAAGGCAGTGGAGGTAGAAAGATGCTTGGCCAGAGAGTTCTTAGAGATGAGCGCAATCCCCCCACCGCGTGAAGGGTGGGGGAAGGAAGAGAGTGTGTAGCCAGATGGTGTCAGGTCAGCACACTTTGCTTCATCGCCTTGTTTTTTAAGCCAGGATTCTGTTATTACGAAAACATCACAGTCATTGTCCGTAATGAAAGAGTGGATCTCTGCTCGTTTCAGTGGGTCGCTAACAGATCTTGCGTTAAAGAGGGCCAGTTGTAGACTGTTGGAATCGTTACGTTGTGTTGTACTGGAGGGCCCATTGCTAATTGGAATACGTATCAGGTTGTCAGGGGAACGCTTGGTTGTACAGCTAGTATTTGTACAGTTCAGGGATTGTTCCACAGGATGGCAGTGAGAGGGAGGTAAGGGGTAGACAGGCAAGGCGTGTCGACCGACCCAGTGTTGGTTGATGTCAGGCGTTGGCAGCTTAGTGGTGGCCGAATCAGGTCTGTTACCACACACTGTGCTGATCTTTCTCTGTTTCCGCCGTCCACCACGGTGTTTCCGGACCCGAGGAAGATGGTATCCAACTCCCACTCCTTTGATGGCCTCTATTACAGAGGGGTCCAGTGGTGCTGGGGCAACAGACAGCAGTTGTTCTCGACCGTAGGAGATTCGAGAAAGAGGCGCGGTGGGGGAGTGGTGAGGGGCTTGACTGAATGGAGTAGGGTCAACAAGTGGAGGGAGAGGCCCGTACAAGAATGGGGGAGAGGAGGGGTGAGGAGGATGGGGGATGGAAGAAATGGGTTCCACATGTTGGCAAGCAGGCTGGTAGGCTGATTACAGGCTGGTTAAGTGCCTGATTACAGGGGGGAGGAGGAGGAGGAAGAGGACGGCGATTTTGACTATTGACACCCCTGTTGTAGCCTCTGGGTTCTTTAACGTCCACGAAATGCATGCAGCGCACGGAGCCTCAGTTTGTGTTGACCCATCCTTGGCGCTCAGACCATAATAATGTTTGCCAATCTGTCGTTTCCGACCATGACTGCCAGATAGTGGGGGGGGGGGGGGGGGGGGGGCATATGCTATTCCAGCGGGCTGTCCTTGCCCAGGGTACAGCCCTGCTCTGAGGACATCTGGTAAGGTCTAGAGGAAGGTGAGAAAGACAGCTACTGCTGCCGACCAATGAAGCCTGAGAATAAGCCCTGATGCTCACAATTCCATTGTGTTAAACTTCACTGCAGTTAGTACTACGTGTAGGCCTATCATGAGAGGTACAACGCCATGAAACGAAACTCTTTTTACAATGGAACCTCCCTATCAAGACATTGAAATCCCGTGAAGTCGGAGTATGGCCGCCCATGTGGTGGGGCTCTTTAACCCTTTCACCGCCACCCATATTTCAGCCAAAACTGTACATTAAATTTACCTGGGTGGAGAACAAAATCTGTCTGCAGTATTGCCATTGGGGATTCTTCTGTGACATATAAAATAAGGTCTATCCTTACTTCCCAAAACTAAGACAATAGGGTCTTTGGGTAATAGACCCCAATTTGATGCCTTTTAGTGACATCATATAATAAAAAGCCGAGTGTCCGTGTGTGTGTCCGTGTGTGTGTCTGTGTGTCTGTCTGTCTGACTGAAACACAAAACGGGCCTTATAATTCCGCCGTTTTTCGACCGAATCGCTTCAAATTTGCTGTGAGCCCTAACGGGGCGATGGCAACGGCAACCGAGGCAGCCGTGTCATTTGCGCGGTTTGGCAAATGCGCGAATCGCGTATCCGCCGGCCTCTCGGCGCCCGTATCTCCAGTATTTCTGGAGATGACCTGGGACGGTGACTATCGATGTGCCAAACTGGAAGCGAATCGATGCAGAAATGCTCGCGATATACGCCGCTTCACTTTTTCACAAATAACTCCGCCGTTTTTTAACCGAATCGCTGTCAGGATTGCTGTGGCAGGGGCGAAGCCTGGCAGCAAATTTGAAGAGAATCGGGAGAGCGCGTCACTCTCAGACCAGCGCCAATGGGAAACGGGGCCTTATAACTCCGCCGTTTCTTAACTGAATCGCTTCAAATTTGCTGTACTCAGCGTTACCACTACTTGGTGTTACCATTACTAGGTGTTACCGTTACTAGGGAGAGCGCATCACTATCAGAGCAGCGCCAACGGGAAACGGGGCCTTACAACTCCGCCTTTTCTTAACCGAATCGCTTCAAATTTGCTGTTCTCAGCGTTACCAGTACTTGGCGTCACCGTTGCTAGGCGTTACCGTTACTAGGGAGAGAGCGTCACTCTCACAGCAGCGCCAACGGGAAATGGGGCCTTATAACTCCGCCGTTTCTTAACCGAATCGCTTCAAATTTGCTGTGCTCAGCGTTACCAATACTTGGCGTTACCGTTTCTAGGCGTTACCGTTACTAGGCGTTACCGGTACTCGGCGTTGCGCTAGTAGGTGTTAAATCACTGTGGTGCTTAAATGCGACTTTGGCGGTGAAAGGATTAAAAGCAGCCATGCACGTCATCTTCCCTCCCAAGGCCATGCGACATGTTCACAGGGCACTGGGTGTGCCCCCAGAGCGTTTAAGCTGGGGAACGAAAACGACAAACAGACCTTGACATATCAGCCCCAAAGCAGCCTTAATAGAGAAGGGTCTTAATAGGGAGGTGGACTCTTAGTAGTCCGGATATAAAGGGGGTGAAACAATTGGTGATTTTTTGGGGGTCACAAATTAGAGGGAATCTTAATAGGGAAGGTCTTATTAGTATAGTAGGGAGGTTCCAGTTTATGTCTCTTTTTCCTTCTCCTAGCGATGATGCCGGTGAAGACGGAGCTGCCTCAGAAGCAGAGCCAGCTGTGTTCAGGAGCCCGGCGCTCCTTCTTCTGCCGCATGAAGAGCAGCAACAAGGCGCCGCAGCCCGACGCCACTAGCACCACCACCACCAACAACAGCAGCAACAGCCCGTCCGTCAGAGTGAAGAAAGAACCCACGGAGTCCCACTACCATCGAAAACGACGAGCAGGTGCGCCTAGAAAAGGTTCAAGATCCCATTGACTTATTGACGTAGGGCCATGGAGTTCATCATTCAACCTGTCTACGGCTCAGTAGTTCGGAAGATGAAGACTAAGCTCTATCTTCTCCTTGTTGCATCCCTAAGCGCACGTACACACAACTAAGGCCGTGTACACAATCATGCGCAATCCATAAATAGTAAAAGAAAGAGGGGACAAAATATATGCACGTGTCCGAATTCCCCCTAATCCGTATATTTGTTTCTTTCCTTCTTTTACTTATTGATTATTTCCGCGCGGAAAATCCGGATGAACTGTGTACCAGGCCTAAATGTTTCCATACGGAAACCCCGTGAATAAGTAAAAGAAAGAGGGAAAAAATATTCACACGCGTGTATGCATGCTTGCGCACGGAAACGCGTCCGCTTATTTTTTCCTTCTTTCTTTTATTTATTTACGGCGTTTCCATACAAAAACATTTAGTTGTGTGTACGCGCCTATTTACACTTTGGTGAAGTGAGGAAAACAGGAACAAAGTATCTTTCCCAAGGACACAATTAGAAACTGCAATTCATCTTCGATTTACTCTCCACATAGGCCTTTATAACTTTCGGTGCTGGTTTTGCTTGTTATAATTTAGCGTGTTTTCTACATACAATTCGTATTCGTATTCCCTTCAGAGTCGAAGAACTTCCACGTGATTCACTGCACCAAGTTGTGATTCACAACCGAGTTAAAAAATAACTTTCATACTAAATGCGTATTCGTATTCGTATTCCTCCAGATTCGAAGAACTTCCACGTGATTCACTGCACGGGCTACCTCAAGTCGTGGTCCACGGCCAAGATGGGCCTGGAGGAGGACCAGGAGAGCGACAGTGACGCCTGCAGCCTCAGCTGTCTGGTGGCCGTGGGCAGGGTGCAGCACAGCGCCCTCCACCATGCCCTCCTGCCCTCCTCCCAGCAGGGTGGTAGTAGTGGTGGTGGGGCTGACAGGGAGCAGAGACTGGGAGGAGGAGGGGGGTCCGGTCACATCAAGGTGCGGCCTCTGGAGTACATGTCCCGACTCAGCATTGACGGGAAGTTCTCTTACGTGGATGAGAGGTGAGAGACTGTTACAATTGTATTGTATTGTATTGTATTGTATTTAGGGCTTCTGGTTTTCTTTTTTCTTAAGGGGTACGCTCACCCCCTGTTTACAGTTATAAGGGGTACGCTCACCCCCTGTTTACAGTTATAAGGGGTACGCTCACCCCCTGTTTACAGTTATAAGGGGTATTTTCACCCCCAGTTTCAAATTTTATAGGGTCGACTCATGACCCTACGTGCTACGTAAGTAAACGGCACATACACAGACACACGCTCGCACGTACATGCACACGTGCACACAACACAATCTCTTCACTCACATGCCTACTGATCACTTTCATTTTGGTATTTGTTCATGTTTTTTGACAAGCAACCTGTTTCTTCGTCTTTGTCTTCACTTGCCAGACTGGAGGCATGTTGACGAAAGGAATATCAAGTGTTCGAAATGATTTGATTTGATTTTGAGAAAAGGGTCTGCCAATGAACAATGAGGTTTTGATATTTACTGCGTTCTGGCACTTTCTGCACGCTCTTTTAAGAATTTTATATCTAGGTTAGCGGCTCCTCATTGCGGCAGTAGTCTAGTTTGGCCCAGCAGACTATTGAAATGAGCAATGTCGTTATCTTACTGAAAATTAACGTCTGTGCTAACGCATAAATCATCGTTTTAATGCGTCACATCACCCCCTACTTGAGATTTTAAAGGGTAAATCTCACGCATGGTTTGATATTCTAGGGGGTGATATGAGAGCTCTAAATACGCACAATCTCTACGTTTTCAGAAGCCCTGGTATTGTATTATATTGAATACTAGCTCCTCCTGCCCTCCTCCCAGGGGAGTATTAGTGGGTGAGGGATGGGGGGTGAGGGCAGCAGAGACTAGGAGGAGGATGGTCCAGTCACAACAAGTTTTGGCCTCTGGAGTACATGTCCCGTATCAGCATTGACGGGAAATTCTCCACTGGCTCCCGGTTCAGAGTTGGATTGACTATAAGCTGGCTTCCATCTGTTTCTCTTCTGTCTCTGGTACTGGACCACAATATCTTTCTGACATTTTACACATCTACACCCCATCCCGTCAACGTTTGTGGGAAGGGGATGTGTGGGCTGAGGGAGCTCAGAGATTAAAAGGGCACCCTGACGAATGAGTTTTTGCAAGAAACACGTCGAGATCACCAGGAAAACACCCTTTATAGAGATTGCAACACTCACTTTGCTCTGGTTTCCTATAAATCAAACCGTCAAATCGGCGATTTTTGGCGGAGATGCTGGAAGCCCAAATTATGTCAGTGAAAGAGAAGGCATGTGCCTTCTCTTTTGTAATGGCCGGCTGAGTCGCGTTGACAAAATCACGAAATTTACACAATACAAGCCTTTTTATTTACAGTTTACCAAAAGGAGTTTCGCTCACAACAAAGGAAATAGTTATCTTTTTTTTTTTTATTACTACACTACAAAGAAGAAATCAGCTTCAACCGCTCGAGTGGCCTCCACCCACTCCATCCAAAATTGCTTCTCTCACCAGCCGCTGTGGTGTAGTGGTTAGCGTCGCTCTTGGGTTCGAATCCCATCAGAGGCGAGGTTTTTTGGTCCTGGATCGACTCCTACCCAGAGTGAGTGGCTATGGGCTCAATGGGAAGACTGAAACCACACAGTCGAGTTTCATCCGCTTAACGGATACGATTCTGAGAGTGTTGCTCTAATTGCAAGACCAACACTGCAGGTGTCTGTAGTTCTCGAGCCTGGTTAACGCCGGGATATCATTATGAAAGGAAGCGTAGAATACAGCCCTGCCATGCAGTCTCAGACCGATACGGAACTCCATAGCATCATCATCATCGTTATCATTGGCCTCATTTTCCATCAATCATTTTTTTTTTTTAAATGTCTCAAATTCTGTGGCTTTGCATGCCCTGCTCTCATGGTGACCTCAGTTTCGGTTTCCAATCCAGTCTATGCCTTGGTGCGTTCGGGTCAAAGTCATGGGGATCAGTGTGTTCTGGGGAGCTGTCGGTGGACGGTCGTGGTGGCGCCCTCGGAGGAGGACCTCACTCACGCTGGCTCTTCGACTAAGATAATAGTGTCGTCAGTAGGGGGCTTAGTAGGTGGTGTCCTGAATAGGCTCCACTGAACTCCACCGAAGTGACTCAGGAGAAGTGCAGTGTCTCCTCGGTTGGTTGCCTCCTGACGGCCTAACATAGATTCGCTCCCCTTGGACTGCTGGTCTCGGATTCTGCGACTTGAACAAACCCGGGTGTAGCTGCGAATTGGGATTCGGAATGAGCGGCGTGGGAGCAACGCCACTGTACGGCCCAGAAGATGGGACAGCAAAAAAAAAAAAAAGATTGCTTCTCTCTCCGGCATCTCCGCCAAGGAGGAATCGCCGTTTTGACGGTTTGATTTATAGGAAACCAGAGCAAAGTGAGTGTTCCGATCCTTGAAAAGGCTGTCTGTCTGGTGATCTCGACGTGTTTCTGGCAAAAACTCATCCGTCAGGGTCCACCTTTAAGAGGACCCGCAGGAGGGTCTACTAGTAGCCGTCACATTTAAGGTGCAGCCTCCTGCCTGTAGGAAGTGTCTGTTTGATCTCTCTCTGTCTCACTCTCTCACACGCACAATCTGTAAGAATGTGTGTATGTGTGTGTGTGTGTGTGTGTCCGCGATTGTGCGGGCGTTCGTGCATGTATAACAATGATGTTTTCATATAGCCGTGTGCCTGGGTTCAGGGCCACCGTGATATTGGGCTACCTGCCTCAAGAGCTCCTGGGCACATCCGTGTATGAGTATTACCACCAGGAGGACATCCCCGGCATGGGCCAGGTGCACAGGAAAGGTCATCTCTTCTTCTTTGCTTCTCTTAGGGTCTGTCTGTCGGTCTGTCAGACTGTCTGTCTGCTTATTCTTCTGTGCGTATTCTTTCTGTTTTCTGTCTGCATGTCTGTCTGTGTGCCTGTTCGTGTCTATCTGTCTTTGTTTCTCTGTCTCGCTCACTCTCTCTCCTTCTCTTTCTATTTGTCTGTCTACCCGCCGTTCTGTCTGTCTCTCCTCCCCCCCTCTCTCTCTCTCTCTCTCTCTCTCTCTCTCTCTCTCTCTCTCTCTCTCTCTCTCTCTCTCTCTCTCTCTCTCTCTGTGCCGCTTTCTCCTTTCTTTGTATTTTCACCCTCCTTTCATCAGCAATTTCTTCATCTCCATCCCTCACGCACAAACATAAACCCACATGCATACACCGATGAGCGCAGTCGTGCGCTCGCTCATACGTACAGACACCTAATACTGCCTTACATTGAGCATTGTTCCAGTGTTGATTGTCGGTACGTTGACAGTGCTGTCGACGAAGGAGAAGGTGGAGACGGAGGTGTACCGCTTCAAGCTGAAGGACGGCCAGTTCCTGCACCTCAGGTCCATGTGCTTCGGCTTCCGCAACCCCTGGACCAAGGAAGTGGAGTACATCGTCTCCACCAATTCCGTTGTGCAGTAAGTGGTTGTGGCGTTCTTTGCCCATCGCTCAGACAAGTGTCCTGTCACATGAGCGCTGATGCATCATGCTGCCGCTATGAAGTAGTTAGGCCCAGCATTTTCTTATGTCTTCCGTTAGAGAGAAAAATCTTTGTATAAGAATTTCTAGAACAAAGGCAGAAAGATAGTAGATGACAGCTAAGCAAAGGGAAAAGGCAGAGTCAAAGAGAGTGATAGATTAGAGGATGCTACGAGCATAGAACTTCCAGAAGGTTTGAGGAACTATTTGTACTGAAATACACCCGCCCACGGTATCCCCCAGCTCCCCGTATGGAAGCACGAGGCATACACCCACTGTCCCAAGTTGCTGTTTCGATTTAATTTTGGCACATCATTATTTAACTCAGAATTCATGTTATCTAGTGTACATATACAATTCTGTGTGTGCGCGTGCGTCTCTCTCTCTCTGTGTGTGTGTGTGTGTGTGTGTGTGTGTGTGTGTGTGTGTGTGTGTGTGTGTGTGTGTGTGTGTGTGTGTGCACTGCGGGGGTGAGTGGAAGCGTTATTGCGCATAGTAATAACGCATATTACACATCAGTCAAGTCTCCAATATTTGTCACAATGAATGACTAAAGGCTCCACAAAATGTTTTGGTTTCCAGTTATTCTACATCTTCCTTATTGCTATTTTTCATTCATCTATCTTAAAAATATGAAACGAATTTAAAAACTTATGATGAATTATATGCTTATAAATTATATTGAAATGCATACCTTTTTGCAGAGGTCAAGAGGTGTCCAGTTCAGGACAGTCCTTGGAGCAGGCACTGACCATTGGAGATGAGGAGGATTACTCACAGCTGGACTTTGGTGAGAAGACTTGCTCTCGGTAACTGAATGGAGAAAGTGTTCTTCTTTTTATTCAAAGCATGATCAAGAAAACTTTTTTTTCTCCCGAGCTTCAGACTGCAGACTTCAGACTTCAGAAACGTTATTGAACAAGGATAAGAATTTAGGCTGAGCCTATTCTTCCATTCTGTCCTTGGTCCTAAGGCATGTAACTGATACTATAATGTATATTGAGACAAAGAAACCACACAGCAGCAGCAAAACAAAAGTAGCAAAATAGGCTACAGCAATAACATAGTAAATAGAACCTATTAGGCCATGTACACACATGAGCGGAGATTCCGTGCGGAAATCCCATGCGCAATCCGTAAATAAGTGGAAGAAAGTAGGGTAAAAATGTACGGATTAGGGGATTTTCGGACACGTGCGCGAATCCTTTCCCTTCTTGCTTTTATTTTATTTACGGATTGCGCATGGGTTTCCGCACAGAATCTCTGCATATGTGTGTACACGGCCTTACTGTAATGAATGGTACAGTGACTCAGAGGCAACTGTTCGCCTCATTAAGCAACTAACCCGGGTTCGTTCCTGGACGAAGCAGAATTGTTTCTGCCTGCTCTCCACAAGACGTTATGGTCTGAACGCGAAGTCTTTCGGATGAGACGACAAAAACGGAGGTCCCCCCATGCGCTCTCCCTCTTCATTCACGTTAAGAAGCCCAGTGGCAGCAAAGGAGTTGTCAATGGGTGAAAACGTACCCCTCCTACCTTCCCCTTCAGTCGCACAAACAAAAAAACCTGCATGCAAAAAAACAAATGGTGGCGCTCCCCAGGTGGGAGCAGCGCGAATTCCACCGAAGCGAGTCTCTGTGGCTAGAACACTTATACCAATACCAATGCTTTGATCATGATAACGTTTAAAGGGGCACCCTGACGGATGAGGTTTTGCAAGACACACGTCAATATCACCAGAAAGACAGCCTTTTCAAGGATCGGAACACTAACTTTGCTCTGGATTCCTATAAATCAAACCGTCAAAAGTGCGATTCCTCCTTGGCAGAGATGCCGGAGAGAGAAGCCATTTTGGATGGGGTGGTGGAGGCTGGCCTCTAGTTGTAGTTGAAGCATTTTCTTCTTTGTAGTGCAGTAAGAAAAAAATAAAGCTATTTCCATTGTTGTGAGCGAAACTCAATTTGGTCTAACTCAGGCGGCCATTAGGAAAGAGAAGGCACATGCCTTCTCTTTAAAGACACACGCCTTCTCTTTCACTGAAGTAATTTGACATCCAGCATCTCTGCCAAGTTGGAATCGCCGATTTGACGCTCTGATTTCTAGGAAACTAGAGCAAAGTGAGTGTTGCGATTTCCGTGTAAAGGGTGTTTTCCTGTTGATCTCAACGTGTTTCTTGCAAAAACGCATCCGTCAGTGTGCCCCTACGTAAACGACACTCATTTGTACTTAGATTGTGGGCTGCGTTTTCAGGGGACAGTTCTCCGTTCTCCAAGGCGCTGTTCATTCCAGGACTGCTGGGGGGAACCAGGCCAGGGGCCGGGCGCATCGGGAAACAGATTGCTGAGGAGTGCATGGAACAACTCAGGTAAGAGAGAGCAGGAGAGAAAAAGAGAATGAGAGAGAATGAATGAATGAATGAATGAATGAATGAATAACTTTTCTGTATTGAGGATAATAGATTAAGCAACATTGCTTTTTTTCCATCCAGTCCTCATGCAGAAACAGAAAACGAAGAAAAGAAACCAAACATAAATACAAAGAACAACCAAAAGAAAACAAATGAGTGAGGAACATACAATCTTAAACAAAATAATTGTCTGCCCCATCCTTCATTCAGACGCACACACGCACGCACGCACGCACACACGCACGCACACACGCACGCACATGCGCGCACACACACACACACACACCACCTCCTCCCACCACCCCCACCCCTCCACACACAGTATCATAAGCATATAAACATGAGAGAGACTGACAGACAGACACAGAGAGAGACAGACAGACAGACAGAGAGATACAGAGAAAAATGGAGCTCGAAAGATGTATTCATGAAAGGCCAAACTAGGGGCAAGAACCTTTGCAGGTTTCATGAAGAATATTACAATGACTATAATAAGTATAACGTAATTGAATTTAGTTCAGCTCAAATCGAGACAAAACTGTTAGGTGTCCTTTAGTTCAAATGCTTTATGTATATACAGAGCCAGTCTATGCGCAGTACTCTCATTGCGTGATGCCATCAACAAACCAGAGAGAGAGAGAGAGAGAGGGGGGGGGGGGAGAGAGACAGGGGCTAGAGAGTATAGAGTATAGAGAGGGGGAGAAAGAAGTGAGAGAGAGAGTTAGAGAGACAGACAGACAGAGAGAGAGAGAGAGAGAGAGAGAGAGAGAGAGAGAGAGAGAGAGGGGGGGGGGGAGTGAGACAGGGGCTAGAGAGGAGAGAGTATAGAGAGGGGGAGAAAGAAGTGAGAGAACGAACGAACGACCGAAATGTTGTTTAATCAGGGTTATAAGATAAGCATACAATTTGCTTTTTTACACTCAGCCCTGAGTATAAACAAAGGTTAGCAAAAAAAATATGCCAAAAAAATGAAGCGCTTGCGTAACAAATAATAATAATACAAAGCATTCAAGAAAAGTAAATATCCAGAGAAAGAGAGTTAGAGAGAGAGAGAGAGAGAGAGAGAGAGAGAGAGAGAGAGAGAGAGAGAGAGAGAGAGAGAGAGAGAGAGAGGAAAGAGACAGATTCACAGACAGAAGCAGACATGACAGACAGAAACTCAGAGAGACATATTCATTGAATTCTTGACTTTCGTCATTCCTTTCGTAAATGTTTAACACTTTTTTTAAGGACTGCCTTGGGGTCTATCAGTTTGGTCGTGTGGACATGCTGTGTTGTCTGTCTGTTGCAGCAAAACGCCCCACAGCACAGCCGACAGCAGCAATGTTTTGAACTCAGTGCAGGTGAGACACCATTGTGTGATGGACACCATAACTATTCATCATCATCATCATCATCATCATCATCATCATCTTCATCATCATCGTCGTCATCGTCGTTGTTGTCGTCATCATCATCGATGATCAGCAGCAGCAGCAGCAGCAGCAGCAGCAGTAGCATCATTAGTGACATCATCATCAACATCATCAACATCGTCGTCGTTGTCGTCATCATCATCATCATCATTGTCAGTAACATCATTAGTGAAGTCATCATAATCATCATCATCACCACCACCACCATCCTCCTCCTCCTTCTTCTCATCATCATCATCATCATCATCATCATCATCATCATCGTCGTCGTCGTCGTCGTCGTCATCTTCATCATCATCTTCATCATCATCATCATCATGGTCGTCATTGTCATTACTAGCTTGTCTGGGTCATCCTTTTTTTAGGATGAACGTGGGTCTGTATTGTTGTGTCAGCTACTTTCACTTTGCAGGCAAATAAGTGCCATGGAAATAATGATAACTTTGGTAAAAGGGAGTTAATTACGAGAAGTTCCTTCCCCTTATTCATTTCTCTTTATCCTCTCTCTTAGCCTCACTATTTCATATTTGTCATTACTAGCATCATAATTGCCATACAAATGCTTGCTAAGATATTAAAATGTAACAATCAACAACACTTCTTGACGTGCATGCGCTGCTGTTCCAATGTGTCCTGTCCCGCGGGTGACCTCTGTGCTGTGTACTGCTGTCTGCTGTGTCTGGCAGCCTGGCCCCTCCTCCTCCTCCACCTCCACCTCCCACAAGGCCTCCGCCACAGCCACCTCCCCCTGCAACTCCCTCTCTCTCCACCCCTCCGTCTCTGGAGGAGTTAACGCCCCTGGCAGTGCCCGTTGGGATCTGTCCCGCCAGGTGGCCACTTCCCACAACGGCATCAACGTCAGGCTCAGCTCACAAGGTGTGTACATGGGTTGTTTTCAGAAGTTGACACCCCCCCAAAAAAACCTAAAAATTACAAAAGAGTGGTTGTGTTGAAATCGCTGAAATATCTGTTTTATGCGTTGTTACAAGTAATAATTATTCTGGTCACAGATTCACTTTTGAATGTTTAAAAAAGATGTGATTAAAAACAGAATCGAACTTCTTAACCTAACTAGGCTTCTCATTTGATCTCACCAAAACACCACCAGAATCAGGATTCTCTCTTGTCCTTTGGCCTCATCATGATCAACTTATTTTTTAACCTGTATAAGGTTCTCATTTTTGGCCTCACCGCAGTCACACATTTTAAACCTAAGCAAGTGATTTTTTTTACCTCAACCTTTTAACCTAAATAAGATTATCTCTGTCTTCTTGACCTCCCTTCCCAGATTCCTCAGAGGAGTCCAGCCTGTTTGAGAACGTGCTCCAGGAGCAGGCGGCGGACAGCGTGCAGAACCCAGGCAACGACGGCAACGACGAGGCGGCCCTGGCCTTCCTCATGAGCCTGCTGGAGGCAGACGCCGGCCTGGGAGGCCCTGTGGACTTTAACGACCTGCCCTGGCCCTTATGATACCCGTTCACAGCTGCTGCTGCTGCTGCCTTTGTTCTTTGTCTTCTTGTGCATAGGCACCCCTCATCTACATCTACACAGTCTTTCGTGGTGTTGAGGAGTTAAAGGAGGTTTGTGGTGCGATTAGAAGGGGTTGTTGTAGTTGTGACCGGTAGTTATGGCAGGTTGAAAGGTAGCCCCGTCTAGATTATGCCCGAGTACGAAATGGCCAAAGCCAACATGGACTGGGTTTATGAACCCCGTTGATGGCTGCTGTGCTGCTAGGCACAGCTTGGGCTCCCTGTGCCCCTGATCTACACAGTCTTTCGTGGTGGTGAGGAACTAAAGGGGGTTGAATGTGGTGTGATAAGAGATGGAGTGAGAAGGGTCACCCGAAAGTGCGGATGGAACCCAGAGACATGCTGGCCTCGCCTGTTCTACCAACAAGAAAGCAGCCCCACACCAACACATGGGAGCCCGTGTCATGTTACTGAGGGTGTTGGCATACGTGGGGCATTCCATTAAGCTTGCAGTCGTGATTGTCATCATGATCAGTGTTAACAGGTTGAAATCAAACCACTCACCCCTTCCTCTGGCCGTCCAGAATATACTGGGGTATGAAATCGCTGGAGGTAAAATATCAGCTAAAGGATGGCGTGAGTTGATGGGGTTGTGGTGTGATAGGAGACTGTTGTAAGTGTGACCAGTGTTTCATGGAGTTGTAGTGTGATAGGAGACTGTTGTAAGTGTGACCGGTGTTTGATGGGGTTGTGGCGTGATAGGAGACTGTTGTAAGTGTGACCGGTGTTTGATGGGGTTGTGGTGTGATAGGAGACTGTTGTAAGTGTGACCGGTGTTTGATGGGGTTGTGGTGTGATAGGAGACTGTTGTAAGTGTGACCGGTGTTTGATGTTGTGCAGTCGTGATTGTCATCATGATCAGTGTTAACAGGTTGAAATCAAACCACTCACCCCTTCCTCTGGCCGTCCAGAATATACTGGGGTATGAAATCGCTGGAGGTAAAATATCAGCTAAAGGATGGCGTGAGTTGATGGGGTTGTGGTGTGATAGGAGACTGTTGTAAGTGTGACCAGTGTTTCATGGAGTTGTAGTGTGATAGGAGACTGTTGTAAGTGTGACCGGTGTTTGATGGGGTTGTGGCGTGATAGGAGACTGTTGTAAGTGTGACCGGTGTTTGATGGGGTTGTGGTGTGATAGGAGACTGTTGTAAGTGTGACCGGTGTTTGATGGGGTTGTGGTGTGATAGGAGACTGTTGTAAGTGTGACCGGTGTTTGATGGGGTTGTGGTGTGATAGGAGACTGTTGTAAGTGTGACCGGTGTTTGATGGGGTTGTGGCGTGATAGGAGACTGTTGTAAGTGTGACCGGTGTTTGATGGGGTTGTGGTGTGATAGGAGACTGTTGTAAGTGTGACCGGTGTTTGATGGGGTTGTGGTGTGATAGGAGACTGTTGTAAGTGTGACCGGTGTTTCATGGAGTTGTGGTGTGATAGGAGACTGTTGTAAGTGTGACCGGTGTTTGATGGGGTTGTGGTGTGATAGGAGACTGTTGTAAGTGTGACCGGTGTTTGATGGGGTTGTGGTGTGATAGGAGACTGTTGTAAGTGTGACCGGTGTTTGATGGGGTTGTGGTGTGATAGGAGACTGTTGTAAGTGTGACCGGTGTTTCATGGAGTTGTGGTGTGATAGGAGACTGTTGTAAGTGTGACCGGTGTTTCATGGAGTTGTGGTGTGATAGGAGACTGTTGTAAGTGTGACCGGTGTTTGATGGGGTTGTGGCGTGATAGGAGACTGTTGTAAGTGTGACCGGTGTTTCATGGAGTTGTGGTGTGATAGGAGACTGTTGTAAGTGTGACCGGTGTTTGATGGGTTTGTGGTGTGATAGGAGACTGTTGTAAGTGTGACCGGTGTTTCATGGAGTTGTGGTGTGATAGGAGACTGTTGTAAGTGTGACCGGTGTTTGATGGGGTTGTGGCGTGATAGGAGACTGTTGTAAGTGTGACCGGTGTTTGATGGGGTTGTGGTGTGATAGGAGACTGTTGTAAGTGTGACCGGTGTTTGATGGGGTTGTGGTGTGATAGGAGACTGTTGTAAGTGTGACCGGTGTTTCATGGAGTTGTGGTGTGATAGGAGACTGTTGTAAGTGTGACCGGTGTTTGATGGGGTTGTGGTGTGATAGGAGACTGTTGTAAGTGTGACCGGTGTTTGATGGGGTTGTGGTGTGATAGGAGACTGTTGTAAGTGTGACCGGTGTTTCATGGAGTTGTGGTGTGATAGGAGACTGTTGTAAGTGTGACCGGTGTTTGATGGGGTTGTGGCGTGATAGGAGACTGTTGTAAGTGTGACCGGTGTTTGATGGGTTTGTGGTGTGATAGGAGACTGTTGTAAGTGTGACCGGTGTTTGATGGGGTTGTGGCGTGATAGGAGACTGTTGTAAGTGTGACCGGTGTTTGATGGGGTTGTGGTGTGATAGGAGACTGTTGTAAGTGTGACCGGTGTTTGATGGGGTTGTGGTGTGATAGGAGACTGTTGTAAGTGTGACCGGTGTTTGATGGGGTTGTGGTGTGATAGGAGACTGTTGTAAGTGTGACCGGTGTTTGATGGGGTTGTGGTGTGATAGGAGACTGTTGTAAGTGTGACCGGTGTTTGATGGGGTTGTGGTGTGATAGGAGACTGTTGTAAGTGTGACCGGTGTTTGATGGGGTTGTGGTGTGATAGGAGACTGTTGTAAGTGTGACCGGTGTTTGATGGGGTTGTGGTGTGATAGGAGACTGTTGTAAGTGTGACCGGTGTTTGATGGGGTTGTGGTGTGATAGGAGACTGTTGTAAGTGTGACGGTGTTTGATGGGGTTGTGGTGTGATAGGAGACTGTTGTAAGTGTGACCGGTGTTTGATGGGGTTGTGGTGTGATAGGAGACTGTTGTAAGTGTGACCGGTGTTTGATGGGGTTGTGGTGTGATAGGAGACTGTTGTAAGTGTGACCGGTGTTTGATGGGGTTGTGGCGTGATAGGAGACTGTTGTAAGTGTGACCGGTGTTTGATGGGGTTGTGGTGTGATAGGAGACTGTTGTAAGTGTGACCGGTGTTTGATGGGGTTGTGGTGTGATAGGAGACTGTTGTAAGTGTGACCGGTGTTTGATGGGGTTGTGGTGTGATAGGAGACTGTTGTAAGTGTGACCGGTGTTTGATGGGGTTGTGGCGTGATAGGAGACTGTTGTAAGTGTGACCGGTGTTTGATGGGGTTGTGGCGTGATAGGAGACTGTTGTAAGTGTGACCGGTGTTTGATGGGGTTGTGGTGTGATAGGAGACTGTTGTAAGTGTGACCGGTGTTTGATGGGGTTGTGGTGTGATAGGAGACTGTTGTAAGTGTGACCGGTGTTTCATGGAGTTGTGGTGTGATAGGAGACTGTTGTAAGTGTGACCGGTGTTTGATGGGGTTGTGGTGTGATAGGAGACTGTTGTAAGTGTGACCGGTGTTTCATGGAGTTGTGGTGTGATAGGAGACTGTTGTAAGTGTGACCGGTGTTTGATGGGGTTGTGGCGTGATAGGAGACTGTTGTAAGTGTGACCGGTGTTTCATGGAGTTGTGGTGTGATAGGAGACTGTTGTAAGTGTGACCGGTGTTTGATGGGGTTGTGGTGTGATAGGAGACTGTTGTAAGTGTGACCGGTGTTTGATGGGGTTGTGGTGTGATAGGAGACTGTTGTAAGTGTGACCGGTGTTTGATGGGGTTGTGGTGTGATAGGAGACTGTTGTAAGTGTGACCGGTGTTTGATGGGGTTGTGGCGTGATAGGAGACTGTTGTAAGTGTGACCGGTGTTTGATGGGGTTGTGGTGTGATAGGAGACTGTTGTAAGTGTGACCGGTGTTTGATGGGGTTGTGGTGTGATAGGAGACTGTTGTAAGTGTGACCGGTGTTTGATGGGGTTGTGGCATGATAGGAGACTGTTGTAAGTGTGACCGGTGTTTGATGGGGTTGTGGCGTGATAGGAGACTGTTGTAAGTGTGACCGGTGTTTGATGGGGTTGTGGTGTGATAGGAGACTGTTGTAAGTGTGACCGGTGTTTGATGGGGTTGTGGCGTGATAGGAGACTGTTGTAAGTGTGACCGGTGTTTCATGGAGTTGTGGTGTGATAGGAGACTGTTGTAAGTGTGACCGGTGTTTGATGGGGTTGTGGTGTGATAGGAGACTGTTGTAAGTGTGACCGGTGTTTGATGGGGTTGTGGTGTGATAGGAGACTGTTGTAAGTGTGACCGGTGTTTGATGGGGTTGTGGCGTGATAGGAGACTGTTGTAAGTGTGACCGGTGTTTGATGGGGTTGTGGTGTGATAGGAGACTGTTGTAAGTGTGACCGGTGTTTGATGGGGTTGTGGTGTGATAGGAGACTGTTGTAAGTGTGACCGGTGTTTGCAGTTTGAAAGGCACCCCCGCTCAGAATGTACTCGAGTATAAAAATGACCCAAACCCAAATAAGTATTGAATGACGCATCAATAGCTCCCCTTGGTAGTAATTATCCCACTGGCTCAGTTACCGCAAACCTCAGAAAGAAGGTTTTCCATTTTGGAAGTGACTGGGAAAGTGGTAATGCATGCATGCGCGCGCACATGTATGTGTGTGTGTAGTGTGTGTGAGTGTGTACGTCCGCGTGTGTACACAGTGTGTGTGTGTTGTAGGTGTGTGCTACACCGGTCATCGGGGACAAGATACATAACAGCAGAACACCCGAAGCTCTTTAAGGAGCGCTCAGAAAGAAAAGGGGTGTAGACTACTAACACATATAATTGATGTGTGCCGGCAATACTGCTTCTGACCAGCATTTTACTGTACCTGTCAAGGGGCCCGTGCATAGCAATGTGCTGTGTTGATTCAGTGAGCCTTTCCCCAACTCCTCAGTGTGGTGAAGAATTGTGACACGGTGATCTCTTATGGCAGCAGTCGATGTC
>CM065697.1:25304202-25309202 GCA_017654935.2 Phymorhynchus buccinoides | reverse complement strand
AGACCACGCCATGTTAGCCCAGCCAGCTCAAGGCCTTTAGAGAGGGTCGGTCGACGGGATGGCTCTACTCCCGACCCTCTCTATGACCGCCGGGGGAGATATTCATCCGTGGATATTCTCCCTTCGGATTATCAGCGTCCGCTGGCAGTGACCCATCTGTACGGCCACACCCGGAGCGGGGTGTCCGCCACGTCACTTAAGCCCAGCCCGCTCTTCGCCCGGCAATCCGTAAGCCCGGAGGCCCTGACGCACCTCTACACACCCCGAGATAAGGGGTGCCGGTGTGGGCTCGCTCCCCCCACCGCACGGGTACGCAGTACCCGGCGGTTGGGCCGGACAGGTTTTCCCGATGACCGCAGCGGTCGAAACGGATTACGGCTACAGGCTATGTCCAGCCCGGCTGGTCTGGTCTACGCTGTCCGGTGAAGGCACGAGTTCTGTTCGTTCTCGCCCTTCCCTCCGGAGGGAACGCTCCCCGGTTCGATCTCCACGTGTATTCTACCGTGGCTGACGTTCTTGAGCGACGCCTCACGTTCCCCCGGTCCAGAAGTGCCCGGCGGTTGGGCGGATGGATCTTCCCGGTGACCGCATGGACGGTACGGCGCTGGTCGTAGCGGGTTACAGCTACAGGCTATGCCGAGGCCGGCTGGTCTGGTCTACGCTGTCCAGTGAAGGCGCGAGTTCTGTTCGATTTCGCCCTTCCCTCCGGAGGGAACGCTCCCCGATTCGATCTCCATGCGTATTCTACCCTGGCTGACGTTCTTGGGCGGCGCCTCACGTTCCCCCGGTCCCTGCGTTTGCCGGTACCCGGTCTCACATCTCCATGTGGGGTACTTCTACCCGGTACTTTACCGGTATGTGCACAGCGAGGCTCCCTCTGGGAGAGAGGAGTACTCACAGACGGCCTACCCAGTTGCGGGGTCCCCCCCCCCACGGATTAAGGCCCCTCGACCTCGCTCTGTCTAGTCGCAGGCTGTAGGGTCGCCCAGATGTAGTTCTCCGGTCTCTGCCCTTGGGCACTGTCGGACCTTCCTCAACGCCCTGCTTCGTTGTCGTAATCGGACCTACAGAAGCTTTCCAAGCCACGGTGTTTTGACGTCGTGACTAAGTCTACGTCGGTTCCCGTTCCCCTTCGTCAGGAGTGGTCGTCTCCTTCGGAGCACCCAAGGAGTCCTTTCGATTCAGGTGCCCGGTGTCCACTCTTCATGCCCTTCTCTAGACGGAGTTTTCTCTCCCAGCAGAAATTTTTTTCACACGGAGCGGCGATCAGTCTCAGAACCTGACATGAACAGGATGCTCCGTAGGCTCCTTCAGGGCTCTGCGTTTTGTGTCTCTCTTTTTGATCGGCACTGCGATACTCCCCCTTGAGGAATCTTCGTTCCTCTCCACTCTCCTCAGAGATCAGGACGTCTTCTCCTCTCTGCTACATCGGCTAAGGCTCTACGGATGTCGTTCTCTAACGCACCCAAGTCGTACTATGTGTTTTCTACCTTGCACTCCTCTTGGCGTTCAGGTCCTACTGACGTCATACTTCGTTTCGTTGGAATTTCAAGCCTGTCTCCTCCCAGCCTATCGGTCATCAGTCTGACGGAGGGATTCTCCTCTTTCCGCAGGGGGAGGTCTTCTTGGCCTCCCAGGCTGCAACAGCAGCCTTTGCGGTGGAGCCCTCATACTCCCAAAGTCCGTCTACCGCCCCTACTTGCTGCGTAGGCGCTCTGGGCGCAGTGCTTCCCTCTAGAAACACCTTAGTAGGCGTTGGTTGGACTCTTCGGTTGGTACGGCAGGGTTCAGGTTCATGTTCCTTCAAGAACCTCCTCTCTCCACGATGTCCATGGTATTGGACCACTGGACCGTTGTTCATATACAACGATGGATAGACAAAACAGATTTTGCCGATTCTAAGGCGTAGCAGCGGGTAGTGGCCCGGCCCGGCCACTCTCGCTTGCTCTCGGTATGGTGGATCACCCACCTTTGGTGGACCATATCGTGTCGGTGGACCATGATTTTTTGGTCCATTATATGGTTTCTACGGTATTAACCTGCACCGTTCGGTCCGGAGGTGTTGGTCTAATATTTGGGAAGTTTTTCGCTTTTCTCAGCCTGTATCCAGTTGGCCTCAGGTTGACCCTTGAAATTTCTTACAAGAGGTGTTTGTTTGTTTTTTCTCGTACCCTCTTATCTTCTGGCTAGATCTGCTCGATCTGCCTGTCCTGAAGTTTTGTTCTACCAAGGGATCACTTTCTTGATCCATTTAACAGAGTTGGGGCAACGGACCGGCAGATAACGTCCCGGTTCTTCTAGAACCCCCTGGTTATTTTGGCCTTCCGTGCTCAACCGTCTTTTTCGCCGTTTGAGTAATGTCCAGCGGTTGCTTCAACGGCTCCAATTAAAAATATCTCACCAGTCTCTAACTGGCCCGCGATCACTTGGTTGTTCAACTGAGTGATCTTTGCCTTTCTTCAGGCCTTAATTGTTTCACTTTGGCTTCTCGTTGCAAGTCAAGGCCATTGAAACGGTTTTCTCTGCTACACCGAACCTAATCTTCAGTTCCCATCCGTTAGTTCTCCTTTTCTCGTCATTTGGGTTTTCATTCCCTTTCAACAGGTCTATGTTGGTTGTTGGCGAATCGTTCCAAGTCAGTACCGTTTAAATGGATTTTACCGCGGTGTCTTGACGTCACTTGGATACAATGTTCCGGTGTCTTGACGTCACTTGGATACAATGTTTCGCTTCTCGCCATCTTGTTGCAATCGCAGGATGAGCTTTTCAGCGTCATCTGCTAAGTTTTTACGTCAGACGATTGCTACTTTGTTGCCTTTTCTGTTCGTCTCTACGTCACGTTTCCATCTTCCAGCGAGTATCCTTTTAGTCTGCTTCGAACGTAAATCTTTTTACGTAGTGCAGAAACTCTGTCGTATCCGCACTTCAGCAATTTTTTGGAATATGCCACGTTGTGGCCCTGTCAACTTTGTATACAGAAGCAAAGAAGCAGGGTTTTTTGCACTTTATGATTGGGACAATTGTTTGCTCCACTCTTTCCAATCCTTTGTGCGATTTGCGCTGGAAGGCATGGTTCTTTTCTGCGCGCGCAAGAAATGGGACGCTCTGCTCCTCCAGTTTGTGGAGTCCCTGCCCCACTTGCGCAGGACTAAGGACCTCTCTGCTCAGACCCTCTCTGACTACGGGGCTTCTCTGTTTGACACCGTTTTGTTGGCCTTAGGTTTTGATCGAACCTCTATGCTCTCCGCTCCGCGGGTGTCCCACATTTTGGACACAGTGCTTTTGCGGGCCCCGGCGAGGGCTGTCCGGGTCCCGCAATGGTACGTGTTTCTTCTTTAGAATTATCTAAGGGATCGCTGTGAACCTCTCGCTTCCCTCTCTCTCAAGGTCCTTACTTTCAGGATGGTGTTCTTGATTGCTCTCGCGTCTGCCAGACGGGCTCTCCAGGGAAGTCGAGTTCGCGGAGGATTTATCGACCGTTTTGCTTTGCTTTTTGCCCGGGTTCAGGACAAAGAATCAGCCCGGCGATGTTGAGTCTCCTCTTCTCTCTATCTCCGGTTTGCGGACAATTCTCTGCTCGTGCGTCGCGGACCGTTTTTTCTGTCCGGTCCGCGCACTCAGATCCTACCTGTCTAGAACCCTAGGTTTTAGGGGCTCTAGAAGAAGATTCTTTCTTTCTATTAGCCCTAAGTACGCTAAAGACGTAGTTGTTAGACTGTGTCAGGCTAACCTACTCTCAGTCTCTCGTTAGCCCGCCATCCGGCTCTATCAGGGTTCACGAGCCGCGCGCAATCAGCGCCTCGCTCGCTCTCGTTGAAGGGGTTCCCTTGGTTAATATCGTGTCAGCCCCCTACTGGAAGTCGGTCAACACGTTCTTCAACTTCTACCTGAGGTACGTGGCGCGGTTATATCTCAGAGATTCACATTTGTCCAGTTCTCTTTCTAGGTACTATCTGTCCCGCACTAGCTCCTTCAGGGGTTCTAGGAGGCGTCTGTTCTTTTCTCTGAACAACGGTATGGCAAGGACCTATCCAAGTCTTCTTTCTCTAGGTGCCTGGTAGAAACTGTTAAGCTATCTTACGCCATCTCTAGTTCTTCTTTGCCGGACAACCCCATCTGAGCGTATGAAGTTCGGACAATCAGTTCTTCCCTGGCGCTCTCCAGATAAGTCCCCCTCGCCAAGGTCATGGAGTTGGCCACATGGCGTTCCGTCAATACGTTCCTTAGTTTCTACCTGGGACGTATCCATCAAGAGGTCAGACGACCTCTTGTCTGCCATCAGGCGGACTGTCGTACTCCCATCTCCTGTTTAACTATCGAGAGTAGTGTTTCTCGACCGTTCCCTTCTGGGGTAAGTCATGTATGACCTATGGGGGAAAAGAGATTGGAGTATTATGGAGTTTTAGATGTGATGTTTAGGGAGTTTGAATATATATACTGTGTGTTGGTTTTCATTCTTCCCTTGTTCGCTTGGGCGCATCACCCTCCTCCTCGTTGGTAGTCTGCTATTGTTTTGAGTGTTGGTACAGTATGATTATAATAGATTGGTAGATTTTTATTAATCTTACTATCTATATAATTAAATACTTACCAACACTCAAAACAACCAAAGGTTCCCACCCATCCTCCCTCCTGATGCTAGGGTAAATAGGAATGAGTTGGGGCCGGAAGTGGATATGCGTGACCGGAAGTGGGAAAGGGGGGATAACCCCATGGTCACTGGAGTGACTTGCTCTTTGTTATTTGGTAACTAAGCGTTCACGCTTAAGGTTTTTCCAGCCAATTGGTATGATATGCTATTGTTTTGAGTGTTGGTAAGTATTTAATTATATAGATAGTAAGATTAATAAAAAATCTACCACTCATTGAAAACTAACAACACTGTTTACTCTTTTCTTACAAAGACATCACTCATTGAAAACTAACAACACTGTTTTCTCTTTTCTTACAAACACATCACTCATTGAAAACGAACAACACTGTTTACTCTTTTCTTACTA
>CM065697.1:25284202-25286702 GCA_017654935.2 Phymorhynchus buccinoides | reverse complement strand
GGGGGGGAATACCATCCAAACGTCGTCTCTTTAGACCATTGTTCTGTAGCGTTTGGTGCTGGAGATTATCTGGGTCATAATAACATCTGTATAGGTTTTGATTTCAGTGGTCGAAAAAGGTGTTGAAATTTTGAGGGTGTGTTTGTGCCCAGCTTCGAAAGGAATAGAATGGTTCCACTACATGTTTTGCTACTTGTGCTTTCTCTAGGTGAGTGTATATACTGACCGGCAAAGGAAACTACACCCGTGCATTTTATATGCGCATAAAAGAACGGCTCTTTCGAATCATTTCAAATTTTCCAGATGTCGGGGCTTTCTGGACACATTGAGGGGGTTCATGAGACATCGTGTTGTTGGTGTTGTTTTACCCTGGCTTAAGGACTCCAGGGATCATCCCAACAGCCGAAGCACTTGCACACTATGGCAAAAGCACAAATGCACCAACTGGGGATGAGAACATTACGTGTGTGACCGTTTTGTATTACCCCGCCACGTGAGCAGCCACACTCCGACTTCGGAGGACTTTAGACTGATGATGTTATGCTAGGAGCTTGCCATGGCTTAAGACAATCCCCGCACAACCATGCAGAACAAAGCAACATTTTGATGTAGCCTTGGTGTTCTAGCTTATGTCAACTGGTCTGACACAGCCTCATGCCAAGTCGAGACATCGTGTAAACATTTGCCTTGCTAACAACAACGGACACACCCAATGTTCACACTTTTTGTGCAGCCACGCTTTTCGCTTTTGTGATTTTCAACTTTGGGGTGGTATTGTTTGTTGAGCTATTGTATCGAAACTAATCGCACGAATGGAATAAAACTTACGATTACGATCATGAGTACACAAATAATTGAATTAGACATGTGCACAATTTGAAATGATTTGAATCAGCTGTTCTTGTATGCGCATATAAAATGCACGTGTGTCATTTCTTTTGCCGGTCAGTATAATTTTATATATATATATATACACACACACACACACACACACACACACACACACACACACATCCCCAGTTGTGGTTTTTTCCTTTAGATATGTATATTATTTTATTTTTTTACGTGGTGTTTCTACCTTTGTCAGTTCTGTACCTTGAAAAAGAGGGGTTACCCCCTCGAAAGCTTGGATAAAAAATTAGAACTTACAAAGGATTTGTTGGGTTTTTTTCTTCAGATGTATATATATATATATATATATATATATATATATATATTGATAAAGCTTTATCTGTGTCCAATATATATATATATATATATATGGGTTGTGTGTGAAAGCTTTTCTGTGTGTGTATGTATATATATAGTGGGTGTGTGTGTGTGTGTGTGTGTGTGTGTATGTGTGTGTGTGTGTGTGTGTGTGTATGTGTGTGTGTGTGTGTGTGTGTGTGTGTGTATGTGTGTGTGTGTGTATGTGTGTGTGTGTGTGTGTGTGTGTGTGTGTGTGTGTGTGTGTATATATATGTGTGTGTGTGTGTGCGTGTGTGTGTGAGTGTGTGTGTGTGTGTGTGTGTGTGTGTGTGTGTGTGTGTGTGTGTGTGTGTGTAAGTAGGTATATGTCTTTCATGATGGACATGATTATATACGTGTACAGTTGTTTGCTTCAACTGTTAATAATTTGGTTGTAAAAAGAATGCGAGAACAGATGATGTTATTGACTTGTTATTATCACCGGCAAAATCTTTTATTTATAGATGTAAAATGAAAAAACAGATACCATTATTTAGGATGTTTGTTCCCATAATGAGATACCGACATAATATTGAACAATACACTGCTAGCATCAATATGGTTTATTATGAAACAGTTCAAGCTTGGAATCCCTATACATCATTGTTTGTGTAGCTCATTAACAGGCACTTGTCACCATAACTGGTCTTTTCTGGTGTTGTTTTTTCTCCTACAAATATTTATATGGCTTACGTAAATTATGAATATGCAGTGCATTCTTCAATGCCCACTTTAACTTCTCTGTATGTCTTTCTGTCCCTATCTTTCTCTCTGTCTGCCTTTCTTTCGTTTGCTCTCTAAAAAGAAAGGGGAAATATTGAATGTAACAGCAATTTTATTTATGCTTCTTTGAATGTTAATAATTATGTATAATATGCATGTTATGAAAAATGTGTTCGATGATGAAATGTATTTATGCACATTTAATGATTAAAAAACAAGTTAATTACCAAACATAATACTCCTCCCCCCCCCCCATACACACACATAACAAGGGTATCGCCGAGCGGCAGCAACGCATTGTGACAATGCAAACCTGGCCAGAGTTATGTCCCCCCCCCCCCACCCCCCAATAAACACACCACTGTCCACCCTTACAGAACACATAAAATACATAGCCCACAATTTGAAGCGATTCTGTTCATTAGTTCACGAGATACAGCTGAACTTTTATACAAACTTCCTTGCACCATGTCCTCTCCCCCCCCCCCCCCCCCCCACCCCCCCAATAAACACACCACTTTCCACCCTTACAGAACGCATAAAATAC
>CM065697.1:25246702-25279202 GCA_017654935.2 Phymorhynchus buccinoides | reverse complement strand
CACACACACACACACACACACACACACACACACACACACACACACACACACACACACACACGGTTCAACCCTTAGGTTGACATTCAAGGCATGTGTGCCAGTTGGTGTTGAGATAACTCTAACTTCAAGCCCTGCTGCGCCTCCCACCATCTTAGTATTAGCAAAACCAGTCCGAAAACAGTCTCTGTATAATGTTTTTAGTTTGTTTTTAATTGTATCAACCATACGTAGTTGGAGTAGTTGACAAGAATATGTACCGTTTCGTCCTTTTTTAGTTCGCACTATCAGGGCGAACTAAAGCTTCATCCAGCCCTGTCAACCCATGTCATTTCGCCCTGTCGCTTTTCGCCCTGCCTCCATTGTGCCCATACGTAGATTTTGTCCACATATTGCAAGCCCCAAAAAGTGATACGAAAACAATATGGATTGTGTTATGTTGTCTGACTGGGTGCTTCGATTTTCCCCAGTATGGTTGTGGACATGCTGGACTGTGCCGTGGCTACAGCCCACGACTGCAGTTTCTCCGAAAACAGTGTGACCTCCGTCCGTGAAGAACGCAGCAAGGTGTTGGAAACCTGTGCAGGTATTGAAAGCAACTTTATTTAAATCCTAAAGCTGATTTCCATCCAACATTTATGTGTTTCTGGTTTCAACCTCAAGTTACTTCACTTCATTTAGTTTCCTCTAAAAGAAAATAGCTGACCCATTATGTCATATGCAGAAACTTAAGAAACAGCCTGCAACAAACCTCTCTGTCTGTCCACTGCATTCTATAGTTTGCATTCACGGTATGTTATGCCAATCGTTTATCTCAAGAGTCATTTACAACAGAAAAAAGAACAGAAACGAAAAACACATAGGAGCGTTCTTTTCTCCCCCCTCCCCCCCCCCCTCCCACTCCCCGACGCAGGATAAGAAAAAACAACATGGGATTCGCCAAATTGGGAAGCGTTTTCACTCAAAGTGGTGATTTCCCCCAGGCATTCCTATCAGCTAGCCCATTTCAACTCTATACAGTAAAGCAAAAACTCGAATGTTCCGTTTAACAACCATAGTTCAATAATATCAGTACTTGTAAACTTAATATGTGACCCAGCACAACGAAAGGGACATTAAGTATCAAAATTGACCATTGTGAGAAAATTATACATTTCAAAATTTCAGACAATTTTCTCCTTGGGTATTAAATCATGGTAGTAGATGGGGCCTGCAATCCACAGTTGACCTATGCAAAGGGGTTATGGTTGTGTTCTCTAAGCCGTCCATGATAGATTTTTGATACTGCAAGTTCTACTCCCGAGCACACTGTCCACCGCAGTGGCATAGTGCCGTGCACTGGAGTACAGCCTTCCTACACTTGCATTGTCCTCTACATCCCTTCTTGCAGCCGCATCTGAGAAGTTGCCGGCAAGCTTGCATTGCCTCCGGGAGGGTTGTCCAGCAGACGTCACAGCCAGTGTCACTCTTCACCCACCCCCATTCGCTAGGGGATGGGAGCTCTGCAGCAGCAACCATCATCTGGCCCCAACAGTAGCCAGCTTAGTATGCAGTTCTCCTGTTGTGCTGTATGAGGGCTTCTCGAGTTGGCGGGAGAGCATCTATTGCTCGACGCTTCTGGGTGAAGAGCTGCTTACGTGTATCGTTGACATGCTCGTGGCTGCTAGTGCGATCATACAGGAGAACGATAAAACGCCCCAAGGTGTCCAGGCTGTCATCTACGATTGAGGGGTTTGGTGTAGCGCCCAAGGCACAGAAGGTCGCAGTGACCTCATCACAGGCCTTCCACGTCTCCCATGCAGTCTTTTTGCTCCTGCCTCCAAAGCTTGACACGGCATCACACCCAGTGAAGGCATGAAATGAGGGTAATCCTCGACACTTGTCAGGCCCCAATGCCTGGGCCATCTTGTGAGCTGCTAAGAACCTAAAGCTCTTCCCGGTACCGAAGGCAAACCACAGCTCATCTATGTTGAGGCATTCGGCTGCTGCCATCGCAAGGACTACGACATCCGTGTCAACTGTGCGGATCGACACCTTGGTGTAGCCCGGCTTCACAGCATCTTCCACGTGGAGCAGCATCCTGATATCTGCTTCTTCATGTGTACATGGAGCAAGACCAGCGATGTCTCTGGCATGCGTACAGACCACGTCTTTGTGGAGAGTGCTGATGACTTGTTTCTCTGTCTTTGAGCAGCTAGTCTCATCGCTAGAAAGGAGAACAGCTCCACCTTGTTCTCGTCGATCCGTAGGAAGGCCTGCCAGTTTCCTGGTATGGAACTAGATGGCTCGACTCTTCTCCGGATGCCTCTACCTCTCTCTTTTGTTCGAGTGTCGGCCTTCAAACTGTCTGGCAGGTATTCATCCCAGACGACATCCACTCTGATTGCATGCTGTAGCTGAGATGTGATGTACGGCAAGAAAACCTGTGTTGCATAGTCAGAGAAGGTCTTCGCACCACCAGGTGCCAGCATGTTGGTGATAACTGCTCCATCAAGGATGATGACTTCAACATGAGGACTGGCAACATTCTCTTGTGGAGGGATCATAAATCTTCTAAGCATCCCACGAGGTCACACTTTTTGCCCAGTCTCATTTTGCCAATCTGTGACAGGGCAGGGGGGCAAGCCTGGTTCTCATGAGCAAAGAAGTCGTCGAGATCTCCATCACGCATCTGGGATGCAATGAACAACCGGGACAATAGGTCGCAGTCATTCTTGAGCGACGACAGCTGAAGCTGGGTTCTTGATTTCTCTCTGACTGGAGATCGGCTGAAGAGAGGAAGGTTGTTGCTCGTGATTGGGTCGGTGATGGGCTTCGTCTGGTTCACAAGCCGCTCATTGACATACGTGTGGTACTGCTCCTGCCCCAGCTTCTCGATCTGGCGCACAGTGTTGATGACTGCTGGGTCTGTCAGGTCCCTGCTGTCTAGTACCAGGAGATCATTGCTGTCATCACAGAAGGGGTTCCCCATCTCTCTCATGACACTGGAGAGTGACTTCACATCTCGAGCAAACGCCAGCTGTGTATGCTTTGTCTGCTCATAGTGCCTGGAATCAGTCTTCTTTGTTCTCGTCTCTGCTGTGGCTTGGAACTCTGCAATCACTCTTGCCATCTCAGGACTGGACACCATCCAGCGCCGCAATGCTGCAGGATTCTCAGTCAGGCCGACTGCTACGCCATCGCCTTTCACTGATGCGTTATTCTGCTCATGTGCCTGGTCGATGGCCAAAGAAGAGAATGCATGTGTTGTCTTCTTCACTGTGAAGTTCCCAGACATGAACTCTGTGAACACATCTGGATGCTTGTCTTCGAGTGCTACCATGTCACGCAAGTGAACTGGAATCCACCTTGCATAATTTGTGTGCCCCAGGGCAAAGAACCAGGGTACAATCTTGGTCAAGGCATCGATGTAGAGCATGAAGTCGCCCTCACGTAGCGATCTAACGTAGATCATGATTTCCAGTTCCAGCTGCAGGATAATCTACCAGAACTTGAACTGGGGACTTGTATCAGCTCGGCTAGCACACCAGTCTTCTACTGACATTGGAACCTGTCCCTCATCCAACCCGTCACAGTATTGGGTGTAACCCTCCTGTCGAAGGAGATACAGAACACTAGCTGTGACCTGGTGAGCCTATCGAGTGCGCGTCATATGGGCGGCTTTGATGAAGGAGTCGGCTGTTCCAGGTGTAGCAGCTCCTGCCTGGATCAGGGCTTCCGTCCATTCACTGCAAGCCAGAAGGTCGCCCAGAGTGTTGAATGATGCCTTTTTTTATGTAGAATCCGGCAAACAGGATAATGAAGTAATCTTCTACATGTGTTTGAGGCCACAGCTCCATTGGATCTGTTTGGTCAGCGTGTACATTGGTTGATCCTCGGTGATGACCGGGACCTGACCAGGATTCAGGATATCTACTGCCCTCTTGATTGTGACGAGGTAATGGGTTAAAAGGCTAAGTCCCTAGGGAAGACTTTTAGTGTGTTAAATTTTCAAGTAGAAAATTTGCCTTTAGCCCACTTCTCTAGGGTATGGGAGATGAGCAACTTTCCCGGCCCCTTTTCATCTAATAAATTTATATTTGTGCTCGGGTTCTGGCTCGTATGATTGTAAGAAATACAAGTGGTTGATTTGCTCTTAATGGCAGACAGAGAGAAGTAGGGTTTTACATGAAATTACAAGACTCCCACTCTCATCAGTCTGACCAAAGGGTTCAGGATTATTTGACACTTGTATTTTATTTACTCACAAAATCTGCATAAGATTATGCAACAATAATAATAAAGCAGCTCAATGGCGCCAAAACAAAATATGGATAAAAAAACAATGAAATCCGAAAGGATTTACAAGACTTTTGTCTTTCTAGAAGGTTAGCCCCAAGCGGGAAGGGTCACTTAGTGTCTTCAGTGCCAGGGGGAAAGTTCAAATGATTGGCGCGGTTCTGTGGACTTAGCTATTGTCAAGTTCCTCCGTAGTGATCGGCGAGTGCTGGGTTGGCTGGGCTTGCTCGTCAGGTGAGAGTAGCTCCCAGTCGTTCCGGTTACGGCTTCGCGGGATGGCACGGTTCAGGCGTGGTCTCCTCGCGGATTCTGGGTGCGGGGCGTCTTGGCGGCGTTCCCGTCTTGGTGCTTGTGAGTCAGGGATAATCTTCCTGCCCACGATGCCCTGCTGATAATCACAGGAGAAGGTGGATGTAGTTCTCTATGGCTTAGAGACAAGGGGCTTCAGTCGGCAGGGAATTAGTGGATCCCAACCGGCTAGAAGGCTGCCCTTGTACAATAGCACTAGTTAATAAATAAACTGAATTTCAGTTAACAAACTGAGATCAGTAAAACATAAAAGGTGATCAAGCCAACATCACTCTCCATCCAACACCTGGAAAGGAATGGTATCATAAAGTGCAAGATTGCAACCCACAGGTTTCCTACTAAAAATAGACAAAAGGGTTAGTAGGCATAAAATCCGGTTCTGGTACCAAAAGAGTTAAAGTCAAAAACACACACACACAAATAATCAGTGCACATAAATAGAACAGAATGTTTACCACTTCTTTTCAATAACATATCTATCTACTCCTTATTCATCATTGAACATAGGATCTAGATCAAAAATATGACAAACAAACAACAAGTCTCAATCACCAGCCATCAATAATACTCACTAGTTGGGCTATTCTGACTGGCTGGGAGAGAGGTTGAGTCTGCAATGTTGCTCCAGTCACGTTTTGGAGGTATTATGAGAGAGTGGGTGTAGGCTACTTTCCTCACTACTCAAATTTTTCCCTGCCATTTTCAAATAATGTGAGCCTGTGGTTGGTTTATAGCAGTCGACACATCACAAGATGACGCTATAATAATATGCATACTAGTACCAAACAATCACGCGCCGGTTACATCATTATCACATGCCGACATTCCGGAAAGGAAAATCGTCTTCAAAGGGAGCCGACTGTTGATATCACTATCTCGTGATGGGGAGGTAGATCGGGCTTCAAAGAGACAAATGCCTTAATCGGCGTCTGTTTGAAGCTGACGGGCAATTAAAGTGGCGGCTGGAAAAACGAAAAGGGGAGGGGGGGGGGGGTGTAGATAAGAAACAAAGAAAGTGGGGCGTGCGGGTCAATTACGTCACATTGATGACGTCCATGGAGTGGCGAATCATGGCCACGGAGTTGGCCTGATCATAGAAGAGGGGCAGCAATGAGGTAATGGCCACACTGCTTGGAAGAAAAACGTTATTTGCGTCCCTGTTAGGCCACCATACATAATTGTGTTCAAGTCCATGTGAGGCCTATGCATAACATGTCAATAACAAATGATACATAGATCCACTAGAATGTGGTTTTGCACCAACCATAGTTGATATAGTTCAAGTTATAGGCGAAAATAGTAAATTGTGGCCGCCATTTTGTAAAATGGCCACCACAGCTACCATGGGACAAATATGCGATGTCCCTATGTCCAAAAATATTCCTAAGGGTATGTCCTAACTGTGTGCCAAATGCCATGCTTTTATCATCAAACCCACAATTCGGTCAAAATATGTCACATATCTGCTGCACTAATAGTTATGAGCATTTAAAGTTAGTAGGGTGAGTGTCAGCCATTTTGAGAAAACAGTCTAGAGTCAAGCCTAGCTGTAGACAATGCGATGGCCAACTCATTTTAAAGCACTCATAAGACAATTTAGAGACCATATTTACCCTTTATAAATATGAAAAATAAGATGTCAGAGAACACCAAAATACCCATAACTCAAAATTGACAAAAATAAAAAAGTAAAAATTGACAAAACATTAGACTTTTGACTTTGCAAGCCTGTTGTGAGAAACTAGACCAGCGACTTAATGTCGCTTTCGTGGTGCTGGGTCACATATCTTATGAAACGTGTGTTCTTGGTCTTCAGGTTATGGTGACGGCACCACTCATGTGGCCTCCCTGACCACGGTGCTGCTTCTCCTCGCTGCCTCTCTGCAGCTGAGCCCTCAGTGATGTCACACACTATCCATCGGGTGATGTTACTAGTTTGCAATAGAGGTTTTCTCCATGAGAGTAGCCCGATTTCCAAGTGATGATTGTGTTCCTTTTTAGAAAGGTGTCATTAATACAAATCTAAGAAATGTTCACTCACATGGCACATCACCCATAACAATGTCAAATGCTAGTGGGAGCGCATGTTTTTATTGTTGCAATGGTTACAAAAATATAGGATATGTTTACAAAATCAGTGTTATATAAACTGTACACGTATCACCAGCATAGTCATATAAATGTGTAAACAATGGGTGATACCAAAAAGCCTACATGTCACAAAGAGTGATTACTTCGCAGCCTACCAACCGTGCAAAGAATGAAGTCAACTTTCTCACTCCCCACCTGGAAGGTGAAAAGGTGGAAGGTGGGAAGTGTTAAGTATGGTAACAGAGGCAGTGAGTGAGTTCACAATGATCCCCACTTGTAGTGTAGGTGAAATGGTGGGAGTAAAAAACAGGCTTCAGCTGCGGGCTGCAAACTCTTTGTATATTCAGGCTTTTTGGTGCTGTTGTGTTAGTTCTGTTTGTACACTTCGTAAAGATGACCTTTCCTTTGACATCTGCTATTCTGTCAGTAAATAGGTCATGGACTCCACAACTGTTGTCATAATTCTTGTTTATATTATACTGTTAATAAACAAAATATGGAGAAGTGAACAAGAAATTGCAACGATGTTTGTGTGTTTAGTTGGTTTTATTATTTTGCTGTTTTATTAATATAAGGAACAATCAAAATGAAAAAAAAGTAAAGTTGCAAATAAAGCGGTTCAAAGTATTTCAGATAACAGCTAAGATACATGGAATAGAAACATAACCCACAAGACAACAGCACGGTGAAAACAAATGTTAAGAAACATAACCCACTTTCCAATTCCTTTAAGGCCCGATTACCCGGGTGGGAAAAGACCTAGGGTGGGAAAAGCCCGGGTGGGAAAAGACCTAGGGAGGGAAAAGCCCGGGTGGAAAAAGACCTAGGGTGGGAAAAACCCGGGTGGGAAAAGACCTAGGGAGGGAAAAGCCCGGGTGGGAAAGGTTCGATAATCCCTATATACACATGTGTAAGACATACAGATGTTGACATTAGTTAACCCTTTCACCGCCAAAGTCGCATTTTAGCACCACAGTGACTTAACACCTATGTCACTAAAAGGCATCAAATTGGGGTCTATTATCCAAAGACCCTGTTGTCTTAGTTGGGAAGTAAGGATAGACCTTATTTTATATCTGTCACAGAAGAATCCCCAATACTGCAGATGGATTTTGTTCTCTACCCAGGTAAATTTTATGAACAATTTTGACTGAAAGATGGCTGGCGGTGAAAGGGTTAAGCAAGGCTTAGGAAGAAGAAAAAAATATCTATTCAGGTAGCAGTGGCTGTATAACAATAATGAAGCAAGTGTATGATATTGTCAACACATAGTAAGCTACATGCCTTCAATGAATTATTTGAATCTGTCTCACACCAAGCGAATATAAATTTGGCACTGCATTATCACCAGCACCCAAATGATGTTTTAGTTGACTCAAAGAGGTACTGTTCTTTACAGAATCAAGCAAGGCATTCCAGAGGAAGACAAGGCATTCCAATGGAAGGCATAACAGAATGTACGATAAAGTTCAGTGTTAAATTTTGCAGATCGGTCAAAAATTATTAATGAATAAATTTCCTCGTATGCCAATAGCTCTCATGTTCAGGAGCAGTCCTTTAAAGACCCACCAGACCACGTGTCAAAATCACGGGTTTCACGTGTTTTCCCTCTTATAGTTGGTAAGAAATCTTGTTTTGACCAGGTTTGACTCCCATTCAATTGTCCCCAAATTGAAAACAAAACGTCATTTTAAAGAGCAGCCTCAATTTGAAGTTGGGGGCATTTGTATGTGGGCCACAGCTACCCTGGAAAAAAACCAAGGGACTTGATCGTGGTGGGTCAGTGTGTCTTTAAGCCACTCTTCTTTGACAAGGGGGAGTAATAAAAACAGGTAGACTGATCTCTATTAGGGAGACCAGAAAGCCTCATCAATGTAAACCAATAAAGAAACACCTTAAAACATTAAAGCGTGAAAAACGCTACACCGAGCAGCTGCACGGCAGCATTTTGGGCTCTAGTGACCTTGACCTTTGACCAGTAACCTTCATCTTCGAACTTGGCCTACATAGCCTGTTCTAACTACCTACCCACCGGCACAATTCGAGGGTCCTAGGCCCCTCTGTTCAAACGCTATCGTGATGACGTAGACAGTCAGGTGGTCGAATAGATCGCCAACTATCCAGGAACACACAGGCCGATTCCCCTCGTTCTGCTGCTGAACACGAAGCAGGCAGGTTGCAACATCATTGCCTGAGCAGTTGCAAAGTCTAGGTGTTCGCTAAAATAAAGAGAACATTTCTTTCTCTTTTTTCACATTAGCCGGGTTCACATTAGACGCGTAAGTTCCGTACGGAAAACCCTAAATAAGTGGAAGAAAGAATGAAAAAAGTTTACCCATATAGGGGAAATTCGGACACGTGCTCAAATCTTCCCCCTTCTTTGTTTCACTTATTTATGGATTGCGTACGCGTTTCTGCACGGAATATCCGCTTATGTGTGTACACGGCCTAAGACCGTATTCTTCATAATAATATTCTTCATTCTTCATTTTCATCTTATTTGTTCTGTGGATACCTTTTTGAACTTGTCTGAACCGAGTGCAATCTAGCGTGACTGTCTCCTGTCTCTCTCTCACACACACACACACACACACACACACACACACACACACACACACACACACACACACACACACACACACACACACACACACACACACACACACACACACACACACACACACACACACACACACATGAAATCCGGTTGCATCAAATCCTCAAAATATGCTTTAGTCATTTACGGAAATGACTGCACCTTCATTTCAGTCATTCTCGGTGAATGCCTAAAAGTTTTAGGCATTTCCGAAAATGACCGATCAAAACGGTCATTCTCGGAAATGCCTGAAATATTTCGGCAATATCGTGAATGCCTGAATTCCGAGTTTGACTGTAACATAATTATCCACCACGCCTAAAAGTCCATCATAGATTTATATTATCTGTTTTAAAGGAGATTAACAAGTCTGATTCCATGACCTTGAGTGACCCTTTTTGGGTTTGTTTTAGGTGAGAGTGGGTTACACAAGCTGTTGTTAACCATTGAAGAAACAAGACAGGCCTTTGAGGTTGGCAGCGAAGGGTCAGACAAGAGCTGGAGAACGGAGAAGGGTGGAAACTATATTTATATCAGGAGGACATCGTCATTTCAGGCGTGGATCAGTCGTGCAACCGCGGCAGTCAACGAAAGAAGCAGAACTGTTGACAGCGTTCCTTCACGCAACCCTCCAGCCCCGCCTGCAAGGAAAATAATGGAGTCCACATCATTCCTTCAAGATGCCATGTTTGTCATTAGGATTCCCCTCTATGGCCACTGCAACGAACACCTTTTGCAAGAGTGAGTGCCCTTGGTGGGCAGGCATGGGGGAAGATGCTTGTGTACTGACCAAACAAGGGAATTAACTCGCCAATAACCCTCTTTGAGGCCACTGAATGGCTGCCTTTTGCAAGAGTGAATGCCCTTTTGCATACTAACCAAAAAGGGCTTAACTCTTGCCATCAAGGGCGTTAATAACCCTAGTTGCAGTGGCCATATTCCTATTGTTTTTGTACAGATTCTACACCCCCCCCCCCCCCCATTCTTTTAACATTCTGTCTGTTTTGCTGTCGATAAACACATTAATGCAAAAAATAATGAATGGTTTTAACAATATACTTATGCTGGTTAAGGGTTCACCTTAATATGCCCTGTTTTCAATGTTTACTGGTCTCCCTACTGCATTCACACGAAACATTCCGACTTCGGAGGAACTCAAAGGAGACAATTATTTGGATGACTTTCGGGGGGGGGGGGGGGGGGGGGGGGGGGGGGGGGGGGGGGAGAATGGGCCAATAATTCGGAAAACATGGTAGATTACAGAAAATAAAGAGAAAAGGCAGAGTCAAAGAGAGTGACAGATTAGAGGCCGTTACGAGCACAGAACACCTGAAGATGCGGGAACTATTAGTACGACAGACCCCCCAGTATCCCCAATGGGAAGAAACTCGTCGTGGACTGAGAAGGCGAGTCGTCCAGTTCCCCGTATGGAGGTGCGAGGCATCCACCTCATGCCCAAATGTCCCTTTAAATTCGGAGGGTAATTGCTCCCTTACAGTGTTTGTGTGTGTGTTTTTGTGGGTTTTTCGTTGCTTGCTTGTTTGTTTTAATCATTGTTATGCAGTATACTGACTTGCTTCAATTGGGCCATACTCTTGCTTGATATAGAGCAAATCAAAGTGTCTATCTTTCACTGGGTTGTTCTGTGCCAGTGTACCTCTCTCTCTCCTCCCCCCCCCCCCCCAATCTATCTCATGCTTGTGTGAGAGTGCGTTTGCTTGTGTGTGTGTGGGGGGGGGGGGGGGGGGGGGCGTGTGCGTGCGTGCGCGCGTTTGCATGTAAGCAAACTCAGGCTCAGTTGTCACATGCAGGAGTGCATGATTGTGTTTGTTCTTATACCTCTATAAGTTGACCATGAACGTAGCGAGGCAATGTGCATGGGAGTTGCAGCAGTGAGAAAATATGGGTGCACAACAAAACATAGGCTATTTGTCGGAATGCATGTTTCAGTGTGAGTGCAACTGTGTATACTTGCGTGTATGTGTGAGCACCGTGTGTGTCTGTCTCTGGACCCCGACCCGTGTTTGTTTGTCTAAGGTGTCTTTCAGCTTGGTTTCACACTTACTGCTGCTCAGCTGACAAACTTGTTTGGATCGGAACAACTGCTCCTTGATGATGTCCGCTTGGTTTTTCGGCAGATGACACTCCTCCGCGTGGGGCAGGATGCACTTTTCCTCCGGCTCCATCATCAGTCTAGGTTCGTGCGTTGGAACCAAATTGAAACCGAAACAACAACGAACAGTAAATATACGTATCGATAAATAAATGTAACATTATCTATTCAGATTACACGCACGTGCACACGCTCCCACGCATGCGCACGCACACACAACTAGACTAACACGCGCTCGTACGCTCGCTAACATATATAGGCTGCACAAACGTGCGCGTAGTGCATGCGCAGGCTCACAACCACACAGGCATACACACGCGCACACATACACGCGCGCGCGCGCGCACTAACACACGTACACTCGCAAACACTCACGCACATGCACACACACACATGTACGCACGTAGGCTACTCCCACACACATGCAACAGAGAGAGAAACAGGCAGAAATGGTGGAAAGAAAAGAGAGAGAGGGGGGGGGGAGATATGGAGACTTACCCTCGCACACTCAATCATGCACAGACAGACCTTGACATGTAACTGAACACGGCCAGAGTGTCTAAACGTGTGCATACATATATGTAGGTCTATGCTCATTCACATTCCCACAAAACAGTTTTCATAGCTTGGGGAAATAAATCACCCGCCGCTAAACAGTCTTCACTCTGTCATCTGTCTTTGTCTGTATCTACGCCCCCCCCCCCCCTCGCTCTCTCTCTCTCTCTCTCTCTCTCTCTCTCTCTCTCTCTCTCTCTCTCTCTCTCTCTCTCTCTCTCTCTCTCTCTCTCATCGCATATACATAAACACACATCCACGCGCGCATTCACACACACACACACACACATACACACACACACACAAGGCCTGGACACACAGACACAATGTCATACAGACAAGCAAGCAACTAAGCATACACCCACCCACACACGCGCGCATGCACACATAAAACACACACACACACACACACGCCTACATGCATACACACAAGCGCGCGGAGAATCGGGAGAGTGCGTCACTCTCAGAGCAGCGCCAACGGGAAACGGGGCCTTATAACTCCGCCGTTTCTTAACCGAATCGCTTCAAATTTGCTGTACTCAGCGTTACCTACCAGTACTTGGCGTTACCGTTACTAGGGAGAGCGCGTCACTCTCAGAGCAGCGCCAACGGGAAACGGGGCCTTATAACTCCGCCGTTTCTTAACCGAATCGCTTCAAATTTGCTGTACTCAGCGTTACCTACCAGTACTTGGCGTTACCGTTTTTAGGGAGGGAGCGCGCGTCACTCTCAGAGCAGCGCCAACGGGAAACGGGGCCTTATAACTCCGCCGTTTCTTAACCGAATCGCTTCAAATTTGCTGTACTCAGCGTTACCAATATTTGGTGTACTCTGCCTTTTCTTAACCGAATCGCTTCCAATTCCCTGTACTCAGCGCAACCAGTACTTGGCGTTACCGTTACTAGGCGTTACCCTTACTAGGGAGAGTGCGTCACTCTCAGAGCAGCGCCAACGGGAAACGGGGCCTTATAACTCCGCCGTTTCTTAACCGAATCGCTTCAAATTTGCTGTACTCAGCGTTACCAGTACTTGGCGTTACCGTTACTAGGCGTTGCGCTAGTCATGATAAATTGCACGCAAAGGCTACTACTATACGTTTGCAGCTGATGGTCTCAGAACTGAATAATACTGTATTGGGTCTGCCTTTACATCCACATACACACACGTACTCTCTCTCTCTCTCTCTCTCTCTCTCTCTCTCTCTCTCTCTCTCTCTCTCTCTCTCTCTCTCTCTCTCTCTCTCTCTCTCTCTCTCTCTCTCTCTCTCTGAGGTGGTTTTTTTTCATATTTGTGCACTTCTCTATTTTTGAATGTTTAAAGATGAGTGTGAAAAGTAGGATTAGGTTTTATTTTCCCGTGTGTATGCGCTTGCTTCACACATTTTGAATGTTAATAATGAGTATAGTTAATAATATGTTTGATTTTGTTGTTGATGTGTTACAATATAGGGATGTTTTTTGCATGCTTATATTACTTTGTATGTGTTTATTTTCGTTTTCCATTTTCTACTTTTATATATGTATTCTGTCCAGAGGGCTGGATGTAAAAAAGCATGTTATTGCTTACTCTATTACCCTCTATAAATAAAATTCATTCATTCATTCATTCTCTCTCTCTCTCTCTCTCTCTCTCTCTCTCTCTCTCTCTCTCTCTCTCTCTCTCTCTCTCTCTCTCTCTCTCTCTCTCTCTCTCTCTCTCTCTCTCTCTCTCTCTCTCTCTCTCTCTCTCTCTCTCTCAATGTATCTACCTTCTTCACAAAGGTTAAGTGTTCTGTTTCTGTTTGTTTGTCTTCGGCCTGTATGTCTGTTTGTCTAGGTTATCTTTCCAGAGTGAAAATGCATAGGACTGAACGAGTTATAAGCAGATTACTAACAGAGCCATGTCATTGTGTTGGGGCAATTCCCTAATGTAATAACATTTCCTCATGCTTGCGAGAGTACCTCTATGTGAATGATTATGGCTTGTGTGTATTGACTCACTCTCTCTCTTTCTCTCCTCTCTCTCTCTCTCTCTCTCTCTCTCCTCTCTCTCTCTCTCTCTCTCTCTCTCTCTCTCTCTCTCTCTCTCTCTCTCTCTCTCTCTCTCTCTCTCTCTCCCTCTCTCTCTCTCCCCCCTCTCTCTCATTTGTGAACCAGCAAGGGACATTAAGTCGCTGGACTAGTTTCTCACAACAGGCTTGCAAAGTCAAATATATTAGATTTTTGTTGTCAATTTGAGCTATGGGTATTTTTGTGTTCTCTAACATCTTATCTTTCACATTGATAAAAGCTAATCTTTACTATGGTCTCTAAATGGTCTTATAAGTGCTTTAAAACGAGTAGGTCAATGCCTTTTCTTCAACTAGGCTAGACTTTAGACTGTGTTTTCTCAAAATGTTTGACGCTCACCCTACTAACTTTAAATGCTCATAACTCGGGAACGGGAAAAAACAAAACAAGAATGGTTCTTGCATCATTTAGAAAGATAATTGTCTCAAGTTTTCAAATGTATGATTTTCTCAGAATGGTCAGTTTGACACTTAATGTCCCTTTCGTGGTGCTGGGTCACATTCACGTTGCTTCCCTCCTTACCCGCACCAAAACTCCGTGCTGAGTGTGTCGTTGATAATGTCCATTCGGCTGTTCGGCAACGTGTCCCACATTCTTGTCTTTGTCGTGATGCACTCCATCATTTCGCGGCAAGTGTCCCAACCCGTCATGAGAAATGGAAGGGACGCTAAAGGATAACAATAATAACACACAACAGATGGCAGCCGCCATATAAACTTACTCCCAGTTCGGCCATTCCTCACACTCTCTCTCTCTCTTTATTAGTGGTCCTTTCAAAGGCTAGCCTGGTTTGAGTAACTAGGCCATGTCTACACCAATGGGTGCCCACCAATCATGTCTACACCAATGGGTGCCCACCAATCATGTCTACACCAATGGGTGCCCACCAATCATGTTTACACCAATGGGTGCCCACCAATCATGTATACACCAATGGGTGCCCACCAATCATGTATACACCAATGGGTGCCCACCAATCATGTATACACCAATGGGTGCCCACCAATCATGTATACACCAATGGGTGCCCACCAATCATGTATACACCAATGGGTGCCCACCAATCATGTCTACACCAATGGGTGCCCTCCAATCATGTCTACACCAATGGGTGCCCACCAATCATGTCTACACCAATGGGTGCCCTCCAATCATGTCTACACCAATGGGTGCCCTCCAATCATGTTTACACCAATGGGTGCCCACCAATCATGTCTACACCAATGGGTGCCCTCCAATCATGTTTACACCAATGGGTGCCCTCCAATCATGTTTACACCAATGGGTGCCCTCCAATCATGTTTACACCAATGGGTGCCCACCAATCATGTTTACACCAATGGGTGCCCACCAATCATGTTTACACCAATGGGTGCCCTCCAATCATGTCTACACCAATGGGTGCCCTCCAATCATGTCTACACCAATGGGTGCCCTCCAATCATGTTTACACCAATGGGTGCCCACCAATCATGTTTACACCAATGGGTGCCCACCAATCATGTATACACCAATGGGTGCCCACCAATCATGTCTACACCAATGGGTGCCCACCAATCATGTCTACACCAATGGGTGCCCACCAATCATGTCTACACCAATGGGTGCCCACCAATCATGTTTACACCAATGGGTGCCCACCAATCATGTCTACACCAATGGGTGCCCTCCAATCATGTCTACACCAATGGGTGCCCTCATGTTTACACCAATGGGTGCCCATCATGTTTACACCAATGGGTGCCCTCCAATCATGTTTACACCAATGGGTGCCCACCAATCATGTTTACACCAATGGGTGCCCACCAATCATGTCTACACCAATGGGTGCCCACCAATCATGTCTACACCAATGGGTGCCCACCAATCATGTCTACACCAATGGGTGCCCACCAATCATGTTTACACCAATGGGTGCCCACCAATCATGTTTACACCAATGGGTGCCCACCAATCATGTTTACACCAATGGGTGCCCACCAATCATGTATACACCAATGGGTGCCCACCAATCATGTATACACCAATGGGTGCCCACCAATCATGTATACACCAATGGGTGCCCTCCAATCATGTATACACCAATGGGTGCCCACCAATCATGTATACACCAATGGGTGCCCACCAATCATGTTTACACCAATGGGTGCCCACCAATCATGTCTACACCAATGGGTGCCCACCAATCATGTATACACCAATGGGTGCCCACCAATCATGTTTACACCAATGGGTGCCCTCCAATCATGTTTGCACCAATGGGTGCCCACCAATCATGTCTACACCAATGGGTGCCCACCAATCATGTCTACACCAATGGGTGCCCACGAATCATGTCTACACCAATGGGTGCCCTCCAATCATGTTTACACCAATGGGTGCCCTCCAATCATGTCTACACCAATGGGTGCCCACCAATCATGTTTACAATCAGAGCACATTTGGTTGTAAACATTGTTTTTGCAAGGCATTGACCAGACACAACGGGTCACTGAACAAACTTGACCTAATGAAAAATGGTGTTTTACGTCCTCTCGGTTTGGAATAGACACATATGGGACATTTGTAGATACAAAGATGGTGGGAACAATACTGGAGGCAATGCCCGGAGGCAATGCAACACCAGTAAAGTCCCGATGTTTTAACAATACAGATCTAGGTGTAGCAGTAACCACGCCTCGGTTAAACTTCATCGGCTATGGTACCGCCACAATAAATCCCTAATGGCTTCCTCTAATATAGATAGAGAGTTAGCTCAAATAGTAGACACAGCGTGTGCGTGCCCAGTACACAATACAGGTGGCGCTGCTTAGCTGGCTTGCGAGAGCGGTAGGGAAAGCAGTTGTGTGTTCATGGCACATATCTAGAAATAGGTCAATGGTTCATGATAGTTCATACGCAGTGGTAAATCTGTTGTTGATCTTGGTGTAAAAAACAAACATTATGTGTTGGTATGGCAATTCTGAGAAATGAACTATTTGACATCAAAAAAGTATTAGGTGACACAGCTTCACTGCATGTACTTCTGTTTTGGCATTCATCAATTTACCTTTGAACACACACACAAAATCAGTATTTTTTAAATATTCAAATTTTTATCATTGGGATTACGTTGATGTGGCTTGGCATTCTGCGAATCTGACATCACGCGCCGCAACTGCAAAGGTACATGCATACGGAACCACTGTACCAAGTTTCGTTACCATCGGTTCAGTGGTTTAGGCGCTGTAGTCTCAAACACATTTTGGCCACACACGGAAGCACACGGACACACACATAATTTACATACACACATACGGAGCCGGAGAGGGAAACGCACATCCACCGTTCCCATTCTAATGTACTCCCTTTCAATTAGAAATGGGAGTACAAAGATGTAAAGGGTGATTTGTTATTCCGTAGTGACATGTGTCAAGTACGTGTCTGTCCGTATGCATAATATAAAATTCTGTATATGAGTGTGTGTGTGTGTGCGCGTGCGTGTGTCTATGTATGTGTGTGTGTGTGTGTGTGTGTGTGTGTGTGTGTGCGTGTGTGCGTGTGCGTGCGTGTGTGCGTGCGTGTGTGCGTGCGTGCACGCGATCGTGAGTGTGCGTGTGTCTGGCAGCATAAATGTGGAAGACAGTGAATAAACTTACAAAACAAAGGATGAGATTAACATTCAATAAAACAAAATCCGTAGTAAAAATACAAAAGACAGAATAAGTGCACAAAAGGCGGAATAAACTTATAACCTATAAGCGTGCAAAACGCGGAATAAACTTTCAACACGACGTCAATGTAAGTATAAACATGAAACAAGAATATGCATATAAACATGTAGGCCTAAGCATACGGCACAAACATGCTAAAAACAAAGCAATGTTTATATTTTTAAAAAACAGTATAAACATTCTAGCCGAAACAGATTAAAATACGGTAAACATGTATAAACATGACTTTCTAACATGAAAAAAGACTTTGTGCATGCCAGAAAGGTATAATGATGTAGACAATTTTAAAATTGAAGTTTAGAGCAACAACCATGTATCTCTACTGTACAATTTGTATGGAGATAGTGAATGGCCTTTGCTCTAAACAGACGTTAAACGATACCGTCACAGCTGTTCTTCACTTCCTTCTTGATGGCCTGGAATGTCACCCCGCTCCTCTCGTCCAGGTCACAGTACTCCGCGGTGTTGGATACGCAGAACATCCATGCTTCAAAACCCCTGCACCCACAAAAAGCACACACTAGTTTATGCAAGCTATGTTATCTGTAATAATGTCTCCTTTTAAAACATAATGAGATCATTCGTTGAAGGAGGAAAACTCAATCGAAGCCTCTATTCGTCAATGGATTATTTGGCTATCTTGTAACTGTAGTAATCCATCCAAATGTTTGTTCTGAGATGCAACATTCTGCCTTTTTTTTTTTAAAGGGAAAGGGTTAGGTTCAGCCTTGGAATAATTTAATATAACTGGAAGAAGCAGATTTTGAGATTGAGGGTGGTAAACATGAGGAGGGTGACTAAAATACAAAATTGCCAAATTATCTTCTTATGGCTGTACGTATATGTGTGGATATTGCTTTTTACCATTACCTCCCCCCCACCCACCCCTCCGCTCCTCCTCCTCCTCCTCATTTACATCATCATAGTCGTCATCATCATCGCCATTGTCGATATCATAATCATCATCACCATCATCGTTATTATCATCATCATCAGCAGCAGCAGCAGCAGCAGCAGCAGCATTAGCACTGAATATTTGCTTCCAAAAGAATTTAAATTTAAAAAACCCAGATCCATCACGCTGATAACAATACATTGTCTAGACGCTTAGTATGGAACTTTGTCAACACTGGTAAGTACCGCAATGAGTAGGGCATCCGTCCAAATGGAAGCCAACATTACAAGGCTGTACTCAGACTAAGAAAAAAGGCAAAGCCTGTTGAAATGCAAGATATTTTAAATTCAGAACAACCCCCCCCCCCCCCACCTCTCTCTCTCTCTCTCTCTCTCTCTCTCTGCAAAGTCACAACAGTCATAGTTAAAGGTGGACCCTAACGGATGAGTGTTTGCAAGAAACACGTCGATATCACGAGAAAGACAGTCTTTTCAAGGACCGGAACACCCACTTTGCTCTGGTTTCCTAGAAAGCAAAACGGCGATTCATCCTTGGCGGAGTTGCCGGAGAGAGAAGCCATTTCGGTTGGGGTCGGCAACTCATTGTGGTTGAAGCGTTTTCTTCTTTGTAGTGCAGTAAAAAAAAAAGAGGAGCTATTTCCTTTGTTGTTAGCGAAATTCATTTTGGTAAACTGCATAAAATAAAACAAAATAATAAATAAAACGGCTTGTGTTGTGGAAATTCAGTGCAAACGATTTTGTCTAAACTCAGGCGTCCATTAGAAAAGAGAAGACAAATGCCTTCTCTTTCACAGAAATAATCTGACTTCAAGCACCTCCGCCAAGGAGGAATCGCCGATTTGACGGTTTGATTTCTATTGGAAACCAGAGCAAAGTGAGTGTTCCGATCTCTGTGATGGGTATTTTCCTGGTGATATCGACGTGTTTCTTGCAAAGAAAAACGTATCCGTCAGGGTGCCCCCTTAACAATACGATACGCACGTGCAAGGTTCTTTCAGTGCAGCAGGGCCACGCGCGGCCTCTCTGCATTTGGTCAGCTCCTCAAAGCACGTCTGCGCACAGACTGCCGTCACCACTGTCCAAAGACAACACAAAGTACAGCTGGAAACTGAATGTTCATTGCTAATGAACTAAATTCCAATTAGAGGCAACTAGGTATTTTAGTCACCAAAATATTGGCTATCTCAAAATAACATTTCAGTCCCTTCAATTTTGACTTATTAAGCGATTTTTACTGTAATCGACGAAAACCTTGGGGAGGGCACTCAAAAAGAAAAAAGCCAGTAGGCTTATATATTACTAAAATAGAAAATAAAACCCAAAGTCTACATGACCTGGCCAGCCAGTGCCCTTTCAGCGAGTCACCGATGTGACTCTCAGTCGGCCAAGGCCGGGGCTCGTTATTAATGCTGACCAAAATAGTTTTTTGTCTTGCGCGAGAACGAGAAATCAGGAACTTGGGGTAGAATATTATTTTTTGATAATAACAAAGTGTATCAACTGTAGTCAGTTGAAGAATCTAAATCTGTATCAGAAATGTTCGTGGGTTTTTTTTGGAAGTCAGAATAAAAACAAAAATGCCAGCCTTAGGTTAGGTATTAGGGACAGGCTTTCTCAGCCTAGGCCTTGCGGCCTATAAAAAGTCCCATCATTGGCATATACATTTTGATTTTGCATTGGGGTCTGACACAAAAAATACATTTATGCAAGCAATCAAATCATCTTTATTAATTACTAATCAAATTCCAGAAAGAAATCTATAAATTTTGGTAATTCGTCCACAAGATTCTTGAAACAATTAATATTAGGTGCATATTTGATGTTAGCAGGGAGGTCATTCCAGTATGAAGCAACTCTGTTAGAAAAACAATATTTCCTAATGTTAGTACGGCAGCGTTTAATAAAAGTTTTGCCCTCAGACCTCCTTGTATTATCATATTGTGAAACAGTGAATAGTGAGTCAACAGAAATATTGTCTATTTCATTGAATATTTTATATCTTTGAATGAGGTCTCCTCTCAATCTTCTTCCTTTAAGAGAATGGAGATTTAAATACTTTTACATTCCTTCAAAAGTTTAGTAGCACGCCTTTGAACTTTTTCAATTTGAATGGATTGCCGTTTCATGTATGGACACCAAATTGTATTAGCATATTCTAAGTGTGGCCGAACAAATGATTTATACAATTGAAGAAAAATATCTCTGTTTAGATATGACAAACTTCTTCTAATAATGCCCAACATTTGATTTGCTTTATTAACTACTATTTGAATGTGGTTATCAAAAGATAAACATGTATCAAATGTTACTCCTAGATCTTTTTCTATCGTTAGAACATTTATAAGTTGCTTATCATTATTTAATTCCATAGTATAATCATTATTCTGGTTTGTGTTACCAACATGTAACACTCCACATTTTGAAACATTAAAATATAAATTCCAGGTTTTAGACCAATTTGGTAAACTGTTAATATCATTTCGCAGAATATCATCATCAGAGGTTTTATTATAAATTTTCGTGTCATCAGCGAACATTTTACATAAACTGAGAACTGAATTAGGCATGTCATTGATGAATGTTGTAAATAATATAGGTCCTAAAATGCTTCCTTGAGGAATACCGCTTAAGACGTTTACTTTAGATGATTTATTTAACCCTACTCTTACATACTGTGATCTGTCCTTTAGAATACAAGTTATTGTCTGTGAAGTGAGAAACAATAGAATCTCTAATTAAACTTTCTAGAACCTTACAAACTACAAACGTCAAGCTGACAGGCCTGTAATTACCTGGGTCAAACTTAGATCCTTTTTTAAATAAAGCAATTACCTCTGCAGATTTCCAATCCGATGGCAAATCTAGCTCCTGATTCTAAAGTTTTGTTGAACAAAGAACATAAAGGGGTCGACAATTCATCACAAAGCTCTTGTAACACACTAGGCGGTATAAGATCTGGACCTTGAGATTTAATTGGATCTAAATTCTTTAATTTATCATTAACTGCCTGAGGAGTTACCCTCACACGTGATAAGGAAGCTCCACAGAGTATGAGCATTCTTCTAGGTTAGGAATATTGGATAAGTCTTCATGAGTAAACACACTGGGAAAAAAAACTGATTTAAAGTTTCCGCCTTGTCTGAATCATCTACAGCCATCAGGTCTATTCAGTGCGCTGATGCCTATATTTACTTTCATCTTGCTTTGCACATATCTCCAAAACCTTTTGGGATTGACTTTACTTTCTTTTGCTACATTTTTTTCTTATTCTTTACGAGTTTTCCTTATCAACTTAGTACATTCATTTCTTTTTTTCACATATTTCAAGTATTTAAATCCCGATTTAGAATGCAAATATCGTTTAAATAATTTATATTTCTTTTCTATGCATCTCATAACCTTCTTGTTCATCCAAATAGGTGTATGTTTTTTAGTAGCAGTGTTTTTCTTTTTTACCTTTGGAATGCATTCTTCCATCCCTTTATGCAAAAAAACTTTTATGTAATTCCACGAATCTTCAACATTCAAATCTGTCATGTCTGTCCAGTCATTCTCTGCAACTAACTGTCTGAGCTTAGAATAATTACCTCGATTTAGATCATAAAATATCTAGTATGTTCCTTACCTTTGCGCTGGGAAACAAATAAATGAAACAACAGAACGTCATGATCACTCTTTCCAACAGGATCAAGATGGGTAATATTAGAAATAAGGCTGTCATCGTTAACTAATATCCAGTCATCAAGTGTGGGAATTTGTCCAATTCTTCTTCTGGTTGGACTTACAACTTTCTGAATAAAAAAAGCATCAAGGATATGCTGCTTAACATCATTGTTCTTTTCACCAGACCATGTTCCATCCCAATGTACCTTGGGGTCATTAAAATCACCCACAATGCACACCTTGTCATATTTTAAGTGTATCAGATTTGAGAAGCTGAAAGAATTTATTGTCATTCTCTATTGAACTGGTGTTTGGGCTTCTGTACATGCATCCACGCAACACTCTCCCTTCATTCTCACAATCAAATGTACACCACACACTCTCTTGAAAATCATACCGCTTAAACTCATCACACTCTCTTGCATTCAAACTCTTATTCACATATAATGCTACACCTCTGCGATCGCTTCTGTTATAAAACATAAAAATTAGGGATACTAAATTCTGAGTCTGAAAATGTTTGCAGGTTTTTAGGTTTAATTTCAGTAAGAGCTATGACATCTGGCTTAATTTCATCACTTCTTACAGAAAATTCATCCCTCTTGTTAAAAAAACCCATCAACATTTGAATACAAGAAACAAATAGAATTAAGATCAACACTATTTACACTATTTACAGGTTAGTCATCATTGAGTCAATAGTGCTGAGGGGAACCAGATCCTGGTTTGGGCGAAGCGCCCCCACCAGAACCAGATCCTGGTTTGGGCGAAGCGCCCCCACCAGAACCAGATCCCGGCCAGGGCGAAGCGCCCCCACCTGAACCAGATCCCGGTCTGGGCAAAGAGCCCCCACCAGAACCGGATCCAGGTCTGGGCGAAGCGCCCCCACCAGAACCAGATCCCGGCCCGGGCGAAGCGCCCCCACCTGAACCTGAACCTAGGGACCGGCCTGAGAGTGACTATCTTGCCATTGCGGGTTGCCAAGTTCTCTTCTCCTTCATCCGTTCTCCTTTGTTTTTCAGCCCTCAAGGCTTTGTTCTTCTCCCGCTGTGTCAAGGTGAAATCATGATTTATGTATACTTTCTTGTCTTTGTTCGTGACATTTTCGTTCACTTCTGGGGCTTTTCTCATTCCCTTTTCTTCTCCTCGCTTTTCACAATCACTCGAAACATTCTAGGTCTGTTGCCCCCTTCCCTCCCCAACCTGACCGGTTCAATCAGATCTCCCTCCTCAATTTTGACTATCTTGTTTATCAGTGTCTTGGCAGCAGCAAGGTCATCTTTTCTTTTCCCCTCAATTTCAGTATTGGCGCTCTGTGATGACGCGTTTTGAGTTTATTTCAAAGCGCATTGGTGTGTGTCGACACGTTTTGAAATAAAACCGCGATTTGAAATAAATTCACCGAAGTCTTTGTGTAGACCCATGCAGGACAAAATCCCACTGGACAAAACACCACCCATGAAGGACAAAAACCCACTGGACAAAACACTACCCACGCAGGACAAAAGCCCACTGGACAAAACACCACCCATGAAGGACAAAAACCCACTGAACAAAACACTACCCACGCAGGACAAAAGCCCACTGGACAAAACACCACCCATGAAGGACAAAAACCCACTGAACAAAACACTACCCATGCAGGACAAAAGCCCACCGGACAAAACACCAAAAAGGCCCACCAGACAAAACACCACCAATGAAGGACAAAAGCCCACTGGATAGAATACCACATATGTAGGACAAAAGCCCATCGGGCAGAATAGCACTGGATCAAATAGAGTCATTCAATTAAAGTAGGGAATTACATCAGTACTTTAAATTATTTCAAAACGCGTTGATTTTATTTCAAAACGCGGTGGTGATCTTACGACGCGTTTTGAAATAAAACTGTGATTTGAAATAAATTGTCAGAATGTCTCTGTCCCATTTGTGACTACATTCCCTTAACTAGGCTTAACATACAAATATTATTTCTCTTAACAGAGAAACACATTCAGTGCAGTAGCACATTGTACTTTTATTATCTCGGAAACACTCTCTCTCTCTCTCTCTCTCTCTCTCTCTCTCTCTCTCTCTCTCTCTCTCTCTCTCTCTCTCTCTCTCTCTCTCTCTCTCTCTCTCTCTCAGTGATACAACTTCAGATTTTAAACTCTAAAGCTGCTTTGTAACTTTCGGCTTTTGTCCTACATATGTGGAATTCTATCCAGTGGGCTTTTGTCCTACATGGGTGGTGTTCTGTCCAGTGTATTTTGAAATAATTTATTGCAATGTGTCGTCAGATCACCACCACGCTTTAAAATAAAATCAACGCGTTTTGAAATAATTTAAAGCACCGGTTTAATTCCCTTTAATTGAATGACTTTATTTGATCCAGTAGTATTCTGCCCGATGGGCTTTTGTCCTACATATGTGGTATTCTATCCAGTGTGATTTTGTCCTACATGAGGGGTATTCTGTCCGGTTGGTTTTTGTCCTACATGAGGGGTATTCTGTCCGGTTGGCTTTTGTCCTACATGAGGGGTATTCTGTCCGGTTGGCTTTTGTCCTATATGAGTGGCATTCTCTCTGGTGGGCTTTTGTCCTAAATGGTTGGTGTTCAGTCTGGTGGGTTTTTGTCCTATACGAGTGGTATTCTGTCTGGTGCGCTCTTGTCCTACACGGGTGGTATTCTGTCCGGTGGGTTTTTGTCCTACACGGGTGGTATTCTGTCTGGTGGGCTTTTGTCCTATATGAGTGGTATTCTGTCTGGTGGGCTTTTGTCCTAAATGGTTGGTGTTCTGTCCGATGGGCTTTTGTCCTACAGGGGTGGTATTCTGTCCGGTGGGTTTTTGTCCTACATGGGTGAGATTCTGTCCAGTGGGCTTTTGTTCTTCATGGGTGGTGTTTTGTCCGGTGGGCTTTTGTCCTGCATGGGTAGTGTTTTGCTCAGTGGGTTTTTGTCCTTCATGGGTGGTGTTTTGTCCAGTGGGCTTTTGTCCTGCGTGGGTAGTGTTTTGTCAAGTGGGTTTTTGTCCTTCATGGGTGGTGTTTTGTCAAGTGGGTTTTTGTCCTGAATGGGTCTACACAAAGACTTCGGTGAATTTATTTCAAATCGCGGTTTTATTTCAAAACGTGTCGACACACACCAATGCGTTTTGAAATAAACTCAACGCGTTTTGAAATAATTATTTCAAAACGCGTCGTCACAGCGTTATAATCAGCCTTGTTTTAAATAGAAGCAGCCTTCTCTGCTTTTTTTTTTTGCTTTTTTTTTTTTTGGGGAGGGGGATGGGGCTCGTGTGCTACGAGTAACTGCCATCAAAAGGCGCTGCCATGCATAACTGACACAGGCCTATCTTGTATTTTAGTCACTAACACCCCCCCCCCACACCCCCCCCACACACACACACACACACACACCTCAGATATTCGCATTGAAAATGTTCACCGATATTCTGCTAGGGCTAGGGTCATTTTCATAAAACTGAATCAAACAGACTTTGGGATAGATGTTCGTAAACATGAGGGGGTGGGAGTTGACTAAATTACAAGCTTGAGACCAAAACTACGCACACACACTCACACACTCACACACGCGCGCGCGCGCGCGCGCATGCACACATACGCACGCACGCACGCACGCACGCACGCACGCATGCACACATACACATGCACGCGCACACACACATACAGAGTGACACACACTGACAAACACACACGCACGCACGCACGCACATGGAGAGAGTCAGTCTTTATCTCACTCACTCTCTCTTTCTCTCTCTCACACACACACACACGCGCGCGCGCGCGCGCGCGCGCGCGCACGCACAAATACACACACACAAGCACACGCGCAGTGCACATTATTTTTCTTTTAACAAAAATCATTGAACGTAACAGACTCACCCCAAAGTAGCACTAACAAACTGAGCGGCGCAGGAAGCTTCATGGCGGTGATTATTTTTAATATCGGCAAAATCTTCAACCTGATGAACGTGGCCGATTGACAAGAAGAAGAAGAAGAAGAAGAAAGGAATGCAAAAACTACTGTAAACACCTAGAACAAAACTGGCACTGTTCACATACTACGGATAAAATCTCTTTGCTACCAGAGAGGGCACACTCTACATTCGTGTAATAGTTAACATGTGCGGATGTGTCCTTGTTGTGTGATGAGTGAGTTTCCTGAGATGTTGTCAGTAGCTCTCTAATGTTGTCTATACCTATATAATAACATCCGCGGTGTGTGTGTGCTTGTCTGCCTGTATGTCTCTGTGTGTGCCTGTCTGCCTGTCTGCCTGTATGTCTCTGTGTGTGCCTGTCTGCCTGTCTGCCTGTATGTCTCTGTGTGTGCCTGTCTGCCTGTCTGCCTGTATGTCTCTGTGTGTGCCTGTCTGCCTGTCTGCCTGTATGTCTCTGTGTGTGTCTGTCTGCCTGTCCAGGCGATTGTGTCCAAACCGTTGGCCATAGACCCCTATTATCATATATCTTTATTCTTGATCACCATGCCACAACCTATTCAGAGCATGAATTTTAATTGAACCGCCAAGGAAGGCTCACAAAACCGAAATGTCCTTCTTTGTGCTATATATTTCATGCCCGAGCTGTATCTCATGAACCAGTGGATATAATGGCTTCAAATTGTGCTTGGTGGTGTAGGAATGGTCAAATAGAAAAATATATAATGTGCTGATCTTGACCTTAAAGTGTGACCTTCTTGAGGCTATAACTTCCATATTGTTGGACAATATTTAAACTTAGGACGGGGGTGCATTGAATAATGATGAATTGGAATATTGGATACTGATTAAGGTCAAGGTCAAGTTCATAGACCTTGGAGAGGTCAGATTGGTTTTGTTAGCCATATATTTCACATTTTTCAGTTACAGTCTTCAAAGTTGGCAGGTGTGTAGACTGCCTCAAGATCATGTGTGGTGCAAAGTATTGATTATCCGAATTACCTTGACCTTGACTTCTGAACTTCCCTTTTCTTACCTGTGGCTGTAGTTTGGACATCATTGGGTTTACACCCACGAAACCATATATATTTTTGATCACCATGATCTAAGAAATGCAGTAGGAGACATTTTGAATTAGCCAATAGCACAATGAGAGTGAGAGCTGAGTGTTGGCGTTAGACCCCTATAACCACATATATTCGTGATCAGCATTAACAGGAGAATGCAGTGGATAACATTTTGAAGTGAGAGTGAGAGCTGAGTGTTGGTGTTAGACCCCTATAACCACGTATATTCGTGACCAGCATTAACAGGAGAATGCAGTGGATAACATTTTGAAGTGAGAGTGAGAGCTGAGTGTTGGCGTTAGACCCCTATAACCACATATATTCGTGACCAGCATTAACAGGAGAATGCAGTGGATAACATTTTGAAGTGAGAGTGAGAGCTGAGTGTTGGTGTTAGACCCTTATAACCACGTATATTCGTGACCAGCATTAACAGGAGAATGCAGTGGATAACATTTTGAAGTGAGAGTGAGAGCTGAGTGTTGGTGTTAGACCCCTATAACCACGTATATTCGTGACCAGCATTAACAGGAGAATGCAGTGGATAACATTTTGAAGTGAGAGTGAGAGCTGAGTGTTGGTGTTAGAACCCTATAACCACATATATTCGTGATCAGCATTAACAGGAGAATGCAGTGGATAACATTTTGAAGTGAGAGTGAGAGCCGAGGGGCTCAGTAAACACGGCCTACAGTAAACACGGCCTACAGTAAACACGGCCTACAGTAAACACGGCCTACAGTAAACACGGCCTACAGTAAACACGGCCTACATTTCGAAGCGCTATTCTGGCAACTGCTATTCTGAAGACCTGTGCCGGGGGAAAGCTGCCGCGAAGCCGGCGAAGCGAGCGCAGGGCGTTGCAAGCGCGGGGCATTGCTGCTAGTATAAGTTGAACGGAGGTCAGGACTACCAGCTTCGTCAGAGCTCCAACCCGCAAAACTGTCCCCGGTTTAAAAAAAAGAAGAAGCATAAATTTATTCGCTCTCATTGTGTTTTGTTAAGAATGTGCGCGTGCTGCTCTCTCTCTCTCTCTCTCTCTCTCTCTCTCTCTCTCTCTCTCTCTCTCTCTCTCTCTCTCTCTCTCTCTCTCTCTCTCTCTCTCTCTCTCTCTCTCTCTGTTGTTCTTCTTCTTCAGTTTAACGTCATTCCACTAAAAGTTATTCAGAAGATGTATATGCCTGAGAGAATGTGCCAATTTCTGTTTCTTTATCCATGTCTGCATATGTATAAAAGCCCTCAACACGAAGTGGTACTCTTAGTTGACTTTGATCTTTTCGTAGTTCTAATTTCATAAGTGCATAATAATAATATTCAGTAGCTGTTCTTAAAAATAGATTCATTGTTCTTCGTTAGTTGATTATCTGATGCAATGACCTTCGGAGGCTTTATGCCTATACCAGGTTTCAGTATACCCCCCACCCCCCACCCACCCACCCATTTTTTCTTTTTAAAAGTCTACCTTTAATAGCAGTATTTGTGTTCTAGTAAAGGAACCACGAGCATCGTTTGCTTGCCCTCCATTATACACCTAATATGGACTGTGTGCCAATTTTTTTTTTTATTCAAAGAGACAACAAAATCTAGATTCCACGTGCTGGGTGCATTTCACGCACTCACATTAACCCAATAGCAACAAGGGAGTTGTACATGATCAGTCTTTCTTTCCCGTTGCATTCTCTCACTGCACTGTTGGTTCCTGCTGCAGGCTAATGTCAACCCGTAATAAAACCCATTTGAGAAGGGCCCAAAAGGCAACAGTTAAGCAATGCAGTGAAATAACAACACCGTATAAACTTTGGCGTTGGCCGTGCTCAATGCTACGACTACACCCCCGTCACACATTAGCCACGTTTTCGGGACGTGGCTGATCGAAGCGTGGTCGTAGAGCAGCGTGCAATCGGGCGTAGCGTAACAATAGCGTAGTGGGGTCTTGGTAGGGTAATACGCTGCTTTCTGGCTACGTACAGTTTGAACACGCTCAAAATACAAGTAGCGAGGACGTGCATGGTGGGAAAAGGAAGCGTGGCAGGATCGTAGTGAGAACGGGGACGACGTAACGGCAGCGTGATGAGTGCGTGGACAACCGCCACTAGAGGCAGAAAACGTAGCGGGGGCAGGGTCCACCGGAGCATTCGAAAAGCGCGACTTTTCGAAAATCGCGATACGAAATGCGCGAACTACAAGATGCCGAAAAGAGCGAACAGTAATGACAAAAAGAGCGAATTTCAGAGAGTCGCATAAAACTCAGAAAGTTAGGGATAGGGTTAGGGATACGTTAGGGATAGGATTAGGGATAGGGATAGGGATAGGGTTAGGGATAGGTTAGGGATATGGTTAGGGATAGTAACAGACATTTTTTCTTGTAAGGTACTTCTTACCCCATCCCAATCCTCAACGACCCTCTCGCTTTCTGTCAGTGACATTCGCTCTTTCTGTCAGTGACATTCGCTCTTTCTGTCAGTGACATTCGCTCTTTTTGTACGGTCGCGCAAATGGGAATATTCAGAGAGTTGCGCTTTTTGCATGTTGCCGGGCCCACGCCAAGAGCGTGGCTCCATCTACACTTTTTTTTGGACTGAGGGTTTCCACTCTCAGATCGTAGTGAGGTCGTGGTTGAAGTCACATTTGAAGAGGATTCCCACGACCTCGTCACGTTCTCAGTGGGGTGTTCATTATGGGTGATGGGGGCCTGCTTCAACCAAGGCAGAGTGAGGCAAAAGTTGGGACTAACGCGCCTCACCATTAGGTCAGGACTAGGCCGTACATAGTACAGGAAACTGCACTTCAAACTTCTGGATGTATGATACATTCATAGTCCATATACTGGCACATACATGTCACTTTCCGACACTTTGAGGCATATTTAGTACCATCTCTCTCTCTCTCTCTCTCTCTCTCTCTCTCTCTCTCTCTCTCTCTCTCTCTCTCTCTCTCTCTCTCTCTCTCTCTCTCTCTCTCTCTCTCTCTCTCTCTCTCTCTCTCTCATCCAAGTAAATATAAATCTATGTTAATCGTCAAAAACGCCCAAACTTAAAAGATACCCTACTCAAGCTCAAAATTTATGATAGTCTTCTGGAAGAAATAGATTCCTGTAAATTACTAGGTATAACTATCGACAATAATTTCGCATGGTCCAAGCACATTTCTGCCATAATTAAGTAAAAAATAAAATAGCGAAGAAAGTATTCCAACTAAACAGAATAAAGCACTTCTTTGACATCCATACTCGAACACTCTTTTTTAATGCATACATTCAGCCTGAAATAGATTATGCTACAAACGTGCTCTAAAATGTGTTCTTCTTAAGCCTTCTTCACTTCAAAATAGCGATTATAAGGAACTAGGCATTCTTCCATTAGACTATAAGTTTTACCTCAACAAAGCTATTTTCATGTACAAAATTATGAATAAACTGACACCGGCATATCTATGCAAACGATTTCCTATTACTAACATTCGTAACAAAAGTATAATTTATATTCCTCGCCCCAGAACAAACCTGTTTTATGACGTCCCTTACATACTCCGGTAGCAAATTATGGAATGATTTGGAAAATAGCAATAAAAACCTAATAAGTGTCTCATCCTTTAAAAGAACATATCACAAACACCTCTTATATAAGTTTTAAATGATTGACTTCCTTGAAATATTCGCTGTTTGTTTACGTAAATATATTGTTTCTCTATAACGTAGGCTTATTAGTGTATTGTATTGTATCATTGATCATGAGCGTATTTGCACCTGTGTGTTCGCACACACCACAAGAGACTACATTTATGCATGTTTTTATATATAGTTATATGGTATACTGTATGTTTTTGTGTGTGAGCGAGTACGTAAACGAGCTGTTCATTTGAGCTTGAATTTGTTCCCATGTTCTTCAATTTACGGTGAACATGCCTGTTGTTATTTTCTGTGAACATGCCTGTTGTTATTTACTGTGAACACGCCTGTTGTTATTTACTGTGAACACGCCTGTTGTTATTTACTGTGAACATGCCTGTTGTTATTTACTGTGAACATGCCTGTTGTTATTTACTGTGAACATGCCTGTTGTTATTTACTGTGAACATGCCTGTTGTTATTTACTGTGAACATGCCTGTTGTTATTTTCTATTATTTTTATGCATTTTATGCTTTCTTTTTGTTTTCCTTTTCTTGTTATTTGGCTTTTCTTTTTCCCCTCGGGGGCATGGTGTGAAGAAGCTTGAGCTTATCCGTTTACCCTCATTAAACATTCGTATTCGTATTCTCTCTTTCTCTCTCTTCTCAGTCACCAAAGTAAAATCTGTATAGGGCTGCCGACTTTATTCAAGACTAGCAACTACGCCCGGTGCTCACTACGCTTCGCGACAGCTCTTCCCCGGCACAGGTCTTTAGAATAGCAGTTGCCATAATAGCACTTCGAAATGCCTCCCACTGCATTATCCCGGTGATGTTGATCACGAATGTACATGGTAATAGGGATCTCTAACCAACGGTTTTCAAACTACAATTGTTTGTTTTATGCAATTGACCCGGGTCTTCAGAACAGCACTCGCAGCATGCACAGCACTTCAAACTGTCTCCCACTACATTCCTCCAGTGACGTTGATTGCAAATATATATTATGGCTAAAGGGGAGCTGTCGGTGGACTTCCTTGACGTTTTCATACATAGATCTGTATTGTTAAAAATTCTCAACTTTCCTGGTGTGCACTGACTCCGGGCATTGCCTCCAGGATCGTTCCCACCATCTTCATATCTACTAATGTCCCATATGTGTCTGTTCCAGACCGGAGGACGTTAAGCAGAATTTCATCATCTGTCGGTGGACGGTCATGGTGGCGCCCTCGGGGGAGGATCTCATTCACTCTGTCTCCGCGACTCTGTCTGTCTCAGCACCAATGCAGTGTCTGCTCGGTTGGTTGCCTCCTGACGACTTAAAGCCGGCGCTACAAACACGTAAAATTGTATGGGGATGTGATGCGACTGGGTCACGTGAGTCATGATTCACGTGAAATACTTCCGTCTAAAAATAATTCTGCCATTTTCGCTCACTATACTCAAGTAGACCCAATACATGAATTTCACGTGAATCACGACTCACATCGTCACAATCGCATCGCAGTCAGATCCGAATCGTGTGTGTGTAGCAGGCCCTTAACATAGATTCGCTCCCCTTAGACTGCTGGTTTCGGATTCTGCGACCTGACCAACCAGGGCGAGGC
>CM065697.1:25226702-25241702 GCA_017654935.2 Phymorhynchus buccinoides | reverse complement strand
CAAAGCGTCAAATCGGCGATTCCTCCTTGGCTGGAAGTCAAATTCTTTCACCCAAAGAGAAGGCGTGTGCGCCGTCTCTTTTTTAATGGCCGCAGGCGTTTAGACCAAATCGTTTGCACGAACTTTTCGCAATACAAGCCTTTTTTTTCTTTCTTTTCTAAATTTTATGCAGATTATCTGAAGGAGTTTCGCTTATACAAAGGAATGTTGTTGTTTTTACTGCACTAACAAAAAAAAGAAACTTCAACCACAATGAGTGACCTCCACCCACCCCATCCAAAATGGCTTCTATCTCCGCCAAGGAGGAATCGCCGTTTTGACGGTTTAATTTCTAGGAAAACAGAGCAAAGTGAGTTTTCCGATCCTTCAAAAAGGCTGTCTTTCTTGTGATCTCGACGTGTTTCTTGCAAAACCTCGTCTGTCAGGGTTCACCTTTAAACATCTGTGCTCCATCAGCGTAGTGATGATTCTGATGTTGTACAAATGGGGGGTTTCAGAAAGGAATTTCGTCTGTTGAAGTGGTTGCTGCCCAGATGATCAGCTCATAGGAACAGGAGGGGTATGGGTTGGGTGGGTAGGGTGGGTAGGGGTGGTGGTAGGGGTAGAAAGGGCCGGGTCGTTACACTCCATGTAATCTCTGGGTCCCATCAGCACCTTCGGGTGTTTCTTTTTCATGAAGTTAATCAGGGTTATTGTTCGCGTATTGTTTTTTGGTGGGGGATTTCCTCATTTAATTGTAAGTTTAGTTTAAACACCGATCTGATTCAAAGGGGTCACACTCTTGGTTGATATGACCTTTTAATGCCAATGGCTGCAGTAGTTCAAATTATTGGAGGCTGCCAAGAGGCAGCCTCCCCTTTAGTATCGGGCAGGGCATCACGTGACTTTTTACTATGGATGGTCACGTGATGTTTGGCCAGTTCTATGGAGGAGCACGTGACCTGCTGGGCGCATCAGAGTTGTCTTCCCTTTGTCATTGAAGTTGTCTGCCCTTTTTAATTGAGCGTGCGACTGGTGCGATCAGCCTAACAGACTGGTGACCTCACATGTTAGCCTACAGAGTTAGGCTGTGACTGGTGTCTCTCTCTCTCTCTCTCTCTCTCTCTCTCTCTCTCTCTCTCTCTCTCTCTCTCTCTCTCTCTGTGCCTTGCACGGCTTCCAATTTTGTTTCCACATACTCTCTTTTTGTCTCTGTCTTTCGCCCTGTCTTTTCCTGCCTCTCTCCCTGCTCTTTGTCTCTGTCTGTCTGTCTGATTGTCTGTCTCTCTCTCTCTCTCTCTCTCTCTCTCTCTCTCTCTCTCTCTCTCTCTCTTTCTCTCTCTCTCTCTCTCTCTCTCTCTCTCTCTTAACAATGTCTCCACCTGTCTCTCTCTCATCTTCTTTTTATTTATTTCATTACACAGAAACAGAACTCTCCCCCCGCCCTTCCCCCTTGGTGTGTGCATGTGTCAGCAGACTTGATTCATGGTTTCACAATGCCTCAGTCTGCTGTAGGCTAGAGGGTTAGGTAAATAGTTAAAGTACAGAAAAAGTGAAATTTGTGGTTGTTGCAAATACAGACTCTCATAGTAGCGAGTTGCAGATTTGGACGAGAGACAGATTTGCACCCGACAGGCCTACTGTGTGTGTGTGCCTAGCAGTAGGCCTATTGGTTCTACCACACTTTCTCCACTGGAGTTCGTGTCGTCTGCTAAACCTCATTATTCTCTCTCTCTCTCTCTCTCTCTCTCTCTCTCTCTCTCTCTCTCTCTCTCTCTCTCTCTCTCATTGTCTCTCTCTCTCTCTCTCTCTCTCTCTCTCTCTCTCTCTCTCTCTCTCTGTCTCTCTGCTTTACTCACACTTTCATTGTCCTTCTCTCTCACATACTATCTCTTTTTATCTGTTTCTTTCTTTCTGTCGCTTTCTGTCTCAGTCTCTGCTTTCAGTCTCTCTCTCTCTCTCTCTCTCTCTCTCTCTCTCTCTCTCTCTCTCTCTCTCTCTCTCTCTCTCTCTCTCTCTCTCTCTCTCTCTCTCTCTCTCTCTCTATCAGCTCCATCTGTCTCTCAGGTTCTTTTGTTTCATTGCACAGAAACAAAACTATTTCTTTCTCCCCCCCCCCCCCCCCCATCCTGGGTGTGCACTGCTAAAAATTTGTTTTATGATGTTTAGCATACGAATAGCATGCAGAAGATTTGGAGAATTTTGAAAGCCAAACGATTTTACATTAAAGTTGTATTTTACATTAAAGTTGTCTATTACGCTTCTGCAAAGAGTATTGTGAAGAAAACAAATTTTGTGTTGTCTTATACTAAGAAAAAACCAGGCGTGAATTGTATGATGATAAAACACTTGACAGGGCTTCATCGTTATTTTGGCTTTTTTTTTTTAAAGTGTACAACCACCATTACTAAACCTTTGCAAAATCACAGAAGTGCATTGCTAAACTTTTGCAAAACAACAGCAAGGACTGCACACATAACATTTTTCATCCTCGCCTTTTAGGTGGGAAAAACCTGTACAGGGTCTCAAATGGCACAGCGTTAAAGGGGCACCCTGACGGATGAGTTATTGTAAGAAACACGCTGAGGAGTTTTACTCACAACAAAAGAACCAGCTAAAAAAAAATTTGTACTGCACTACAAAAAAAAAGAAAACGCTTCAACCACAATGACTGAGGTGGTGTAGAGTGGCACAGTGGTATTGCGTTCACTTCGTGTCAAGTAAACCCAAGTTCGAACCTGGGTACAAGGGATTTTTTCCTCTCTCATTCTGCACTAAACCGAGGTCCCGTGTGCCAATGCACTTAGCATATGTTAAATCCAATGGCGACGAAAAAGTTGTAATTTTGTCAAAATTCCTCCCCCCCCCCCCCCTCCTCCTCCCTCATCAGTGACAATAATCGCATGCCAATTGTATATTCACCAAACCCTTTATTTTGAAGAAATACTTACGGATGGATTTTACATTCTTCTATCCTCACGTTCATTTATCAGTTGACTATGCCTTGACCCCCCCCCCCCCCCCCCTCGGATATTAGAAACAAAACGGTTTCTTTCTATATTACTTGGCATTGTAAATTCATCAAACCCTTTATTTTGAAGAAATACTTACGGATTTCTTTTTCATTGATACACACACTACCATTGAGAGACTCATTAATATGCGTTAGCCTAGCAATTGACCAAAACAGTTAGGTAGGCTTAGTGATGTGACTCTCTTTGTGCTGTGGTGTTGAGCTATGGAAGCAGGGTCAGTCCCTGTAGGCCTAGGCCTAGTGCAAAGGTTAGCAGACGGACACAATCAGTTGACAGTGAAAGATGAATATGAGCCAAGTTGGTTCTTTTCAGTTTTATTCACACAACCGTAGGCTGAGCCTACCCTACTCTCTTTGTGTTTATGACTCTCTATCTCAAAAGTCGAAGTCTGGTTTCTTTCAGTTTCATGACAACATTAGGATCACAAATACTTTGGAAGACGAATCTCATCTGCTTACAGAACTAAACCGTCATTTTCAGCACTTTACTGTGTTGAACTTCTTTTTTGTTCTTGTCTGAGCGGTCGATGACGAACGTATTTCATGACACGTTCATATTTTATATAACTTGTTTTCTTCTTCTTCTCTAAAATAGCCAACTGCATCACCTTGAAGATATTTTGAAAAGACATACATGTTCATACACATTTGAAGTGCAATACACTCTTCTACATAATGTCAACACTGTTTGGCCTCCTTTTAGTTGATATTTATCAACTGAATTTCCTTGTCTACCTTTCCCTGGGTTTTTCTGCTATCTCTCTCTCTCTCTCTCTCTCTCTCTCTCTCTCTCTCTCTCTCTCTCTCTCTCTCTCTCTCCTCTCCTCCTCCTCCTCCTCCTCCTCTCTCATCCCTCTTTCTCTCTCTCTCTCTCTCTCTCTCTCTCTCTCTCTCTCTCTCTCTCTCTCTCTCTCTCTCTCTCTCTCTCTCTCTCTCTCTCTCTCTCTCTCTCTCTCTCTCTCTCTCTCTCTCTCTCTCTCTCTCTCTCTCTCTCTCTCTCTCTCTCTCTCTCTCTCTCTCTCTCTTTCATACATGTGAGTTTGTGTGAGAGTGCGAGTGTGTGTATGTGTGTGTGTGTGTGTGTGTGCGCGCGCGCGTTTGCATAGGAGTACATTCAGGCTCTGCTAGGAGGAGTGCACGTGTTTATTCTTATACATTTGTAAGGTGCAGGTGCACGCACTGAGGTACTTATGTATATGGGAGTTGTAGCAGTGTGACAGTTTGGGTGCATACAATCATATTTTGTTTGGAGGCATATTTGACCGTGAGTGCATGACTGTGTGTGTGTGTGTGTGTGTGTGTGTGTGTGTGTGTGTGCGTGTGCGTGCGTGCGTGTGCGTGCACGTGCACATATAATGTAGTATATGCTTATGTGTATGCGTGAGCACGTCCGCATGCGCGTGTCCGTCTCTGTGTGCCCCGATCCGTTTGTCTAATGTTTCTTTCAGTTTGGTTTCACTCTTACCGCTGGTCAGCTGACAAACTTGTTTGGATCGTACCAACTGCTCCTTGGTGATCTTCACTAAGGATTTTAGCAGATGACACTCCTCCGCGTGGGGCAGGATGCACTTTTCCTCTGGCTCCACCATCACTCTAGGTTCGTGCGTTGGAACCAAATTGAAACCGAAGCAACAACGAACAGTAAATACGTATTGATAAATAAATGTAAGATTATCTATGCACACTCGTGCGCGCTTACGAGGATGCACACGCACATACACACGTTTGCGAAACGAACTAAAATGCACGCACGCGCATTTTTTCCATATGCATGCACACTTACGTTCAAATACAGACAGAGAGAGAGGGGGGTGGGAGAGAGAGATATATATATAGAGACAGACAGACAGACAGAGACAGAGACAGTCACACACACTCACGTACATTACACGCACACACAACTAACACGCATGCTCGCACCCTCACACACATACACAGAGAGTGAGCGCATTCACGCACACACACGCACGCACACGCACGCACACGCACGCACACGCACGCACACGCACGCACACGCACACGCACACGCACACACACACATACACACAAGGCGTAGGCACACCGATACAATGTCACACATATAAGCAAGCAACTAAGCATACACCCACCCACATATGCGCGCATACACACTGTGACGTAAGGTGTCCCGCGCGACCCACTTTCTCCGCTACACCCCCCTCTAACCCCCCCCCCCCCTTACTACTATTCCACCCCGCCCTTTAATTGCAATCGTGTAACATCACAGAATCACCGAGTCCAGGCGGCATCTCTTTGATCTCCAGATTCCCTTCCAATCACGCGCTCTTAACACGTAGCGTCAAGCGCTGTAGGAATTTAGGCATGTGATGATGACGTAATAGGCGCATGACTAGACTATAGCGTCGTCTCCTGGGGTCCTATTCATGGGGCGTACGTACGCGTGTACGTCTGACGTACGCGGAAACGCCTGCACTTTCCAGGGAAAGTTGCAATTCATGGGGCCTGACTGACCTAAAACCTTCGGCGTACTGGAGAACTAAAGGGCTGAAATTTAGTCAAGTGAATTCGGCAGACTACAAGCTGTATGTCTGAACTACGGTCGAGATTGGGAGATGCAAAGGCGGCGATTTATTCGGTTTATTGCTAAAATGGGTGTGTATGTTGGCATGAAAGTACATATCTGCGATAGAAAAAACTCGTGCAACACTCAAAAAGTTGTTTTTGAAGATGATTCATGCGACAGCATGACAAAAACCAAGCCGTCAGTAGGCCTACGTTGAAAGCGTGCACCAAAATGAGAATGCTTCATGGCGGACTCGCATGTCTCGAGGGTTAGCTTGTGTGTGCGTGTGCGTGCGCGCGCGTGTGCGTGCGTGCGTGCGTGTGTGCATGCGTGTGTGCATGCGCCGCATGGGAGAGAGAGAGGTCATTTGAACTTTTTATTCTGTTAGGCTCGACATAATTCAGTCCACTACTAGTCTATTATCACTCACACACCCTACACAAATTTGTTATTTAATTATTTTAGCCACATCCTAAATTTGATGCACAAAACTGAAACTCGAGACAGAGAGTGTGGAAACAATACTAATAATTATATCTTATAAGCCTACTGCTAAGCCTAGGCAAAACTAGCTACAGGCCTACATTCCTTTCCAACACACACACACTCACACACTGCCTCTCACATAGGCTAGGCCTGGCTGTCTCTGCCTCGCGCACCGGTTGTTTTTCTCTGCGTCGCACGGAAGAAAGTATAGCGCATGCGCACATGTCAGCATTATTGGAGAATTCCGAAGTAGTTCCGACGTATGAAGTCTAAAGCTGACGTCTGACCTGTGAATCGCGACTGCACTGCTCGGATAGTTCAGACGTGGATAGTTCAGACGTCGCGTCAAACATCTGACCTAGTCAACGTAGCGCTATGAATTACTCCCCTGATTACTACTACTACTAACCAATCATAGGCTCATATAGATTTAAAATCACATGAGAAATTGCATAGTGGCAGACAAACTTATAGCATTCTCTTAATCTACTGTCACAAGCAAGCTCAAACCTGGCTGAGTCAACACTGTAAGAACCCTCTGCTGTTACCTGCCAGTCATACTATTAGCCCAACTCGAGAGTAATATAGAATGTGTTTGGGAGAAAAATAGTTGCTTTATATTTACTTTTGTTTGATTCTATTTTTGATCTAAAAATCCTATGGTCCATGTTGCATAAATAGTAGAGGTGTCAGTGAAAAGAATTGGTAAACATGCTGTTCTAATTATGTGCACTTATTCATTTGTGAGTTTAATTTTGACTTCAACTCTTTAGGTACCAGAACTGGATTCTATGCCTACTTTTATGCCTACTTCTTGCTTGGTATTCTACATTAAAACTTGCAGTTTTAACTATATTTTTGCTGCATCTAAGTTTGTTCATTGTACATTCCTTTCCAAGTGTTGGATTGAGAGTGATGTTGGCTTGATCATATATTTTGATCTAGCCGGTTACTGAATCATACCAGTTGATTCCAGTACCCCTTGTATGTTTTACTGATTTCAGTTTGACAACTGAAACTCTTGTTATTAGTGCTATTGTACAAGGGCGGCCTCCTAGCCGGTTGGGATCCACTAATCCCTGCCGGCTGAAGCCCATATCTCTAATCCATAGAGATCTACACCCATGTTTTCCTGTGATTATCAGCAGGGCATCGTGGTCAGGACGTTCAATCCCTGACTCGCAAGCATCAAGACGGGGCTGACGCCAAGTCACCATGCGCCACCGCACCCATAATCCGCGATGAGACCACGCTTGAGCTGTGCCATCCCGCGACGCCTCAACCAGAATGACTGGGACCTACTCTCCACTGAAGAGCAAGCCTAGTCACCCCAGCACTCGCCGATCCCGACAGAGGAACCTTACACCAGCTAAGTCCTCCAGACAGTGCAAAGAACACTAATTTACCCCATGACACTGGATAATATTAGTTACCCTTCCGGCTTGGGGCTAACCTTCTAGAAAGACAAAAGTCTTGTATAAACCTTTCGGATTTCATTGTTTTCTATTCATATTTTGTTTTGGTGCCATTGAGTTGCTATTCTTATTGCTGCATATTTTGCTATGCAGATTTGTGAGTAAATAAAATACAAGTGTACAAATAATTCTGAACCCTTTGGTCAGACTGATGAGAGTGGAAGTTTTGTAACGTTCATGTAAAAACCTACTTCACTCTGTCATTTAGAGCAAATCTACCACTTGTATTTCATTCAATCATACGAGCCAGAACCCGGGCACAAATATAATTGTATTAGATGAAAAGGGGCCAGGAAAGTTGCTCACCTCCCACACCCTAGAGAAGTGGGCTAAAGGAAAAATTTCTAATTGAAAATGTAACACACTAAAAGCTTTCCCTAGAGACTTCGCCTTTAGCTCATTCCCTCGTCACACACACATAAAACACGCACATAGGCTTACCTACACACACGCACGCACGCGCGCACGCACGCACGCACACGCACGCACGCACGCGCACGCACACGCACACACACACACACACACACACACACACACACACACTCATTCTCTCATTCCCGTTATTTCCCTCCTTACCCGCACCAAAACGTCGTGCTGAGAGTGTCGGTGAGAATGTCTTTCGAGCTATTAGGCATCAGGTCCCACATCCGTGTCTTTGTCTTGATGCAGATGATCATTTGGGGGCATCGGTTCCAAGCCGTCGCGAAGAATGGAGTGACAGCTACACACAATAACAACAACAAGATGGAAGAGCAGCTGAAACTGCAGGCTATTCTCCGTCACTGAGGAAAGGCAAGGGAGATAATTTTCGATCTCTTGCGCCATTGTGGTTTGTGTGTGTGTGTGTGCGTGTGTGTGCGTGCGTGTGAGTGCGTGCGTGTGTGTGTGTGTGTGTGTGCGCGTGTGGGTGTGTATGTGTGTGCGTGCGTGTGTGCGTGCGGTGCGCGCGTGTTTGTGTGTGTGTGCGTGCGCGCATGTGTGTGTGTGTGTGTGTGTGTGTGTGTGTCGTGCGAAAGATGGAATAAACCTAAGCTTTGCAAAAGACGCAATAGACATGGAAGCATAAGAACTAAGCACAGGCCTACTCAAAATGATATGACTAGTGAAAGTATGCAATAAAAAGTGTAATCATATCAAGTAGACTCACTGTCACAGCTTTTTCGCGCTTCTTTCTTGATGGCATCGAAAGTCACCCCACTGCTCTCGTCCAGATCACAGTACTCCGTATTGTTGGATACGCAGTGGATCCAGTCTTCAAAATTCCTGCATCCACATGATTCCGTATGTAAGTTGTTTAGACTGCTAAATACAAATAAGTAAATCTTGTTACTTCTTTCTTGTCCTTCTTCTATCTTTCTCTCTTTCTTCTCCACCACCAGCACCTCATCACCAGCACCTCATCACCATCATCATGCTAATCGTCATCATCATCATCATCTTCATCATCACCACCATCTTCATGCTAATCGTCATCATCATCATCATTATCATCATCATCATCATCATGATGATGATCATCATCATCATCATCATCATCACCACCATCTTCATCATAATGTTCTCTGAATCTTCCCAATCCTGAAGGGGTAACCTGAATCTTCCCAATCCTGAAGGGGTGACCTGAATCTTCCCAATCCTGAAGGGGTGACCTGAATCTTCCCAATCCTGAAGGGGCGACCTGAATCTTCCCAATGCTGAAGGGGTGACCTGAATCTTCCCAATCCTGAAGGGGTGACCTGAATCTTCCCAATCCTGAAGGGGTGACCTGAATCTTCCCAATCCTGAAGGGGCGACCTGAATCTTCCCAATCCTGAAGGGGCGACCTGAATCTTCCCAATCCTGAAGGGGTGACCTGAATCTTCCCAATACTGAAAGGGTGACCTGAATCTTCCCAATCCTGAAGGGGTGACCTGAATCTTCCCAATCCTGAAGGGGTGACCTGAATCTTCCCAATCCTGAAGGGGCGACCTGAATCTTCCCAATCCTGAAGGGGCGACCTGAATCTTCCCAATCCTGAAGGGGTGACCTGAATCTTCCCAATACTGAAAGGGTGACCTGAATCTTCCCAATCCTGAAGGGGTGACCTGAATCTTCCCAATCCTGAAGGGGTGACCTGAATCTTCCCAATCCTGAAGGGGTGACCTGAATCTTCCCAATCCTGAAGGGGTGACCTGAATCTTCCCAATCCTGAAGGGGTGACCTGAATCTTCCCAATCCTGAAGGGGTGACCTGAATCTTCCCAATCCTGAAGGGGCGACCTGAATCTTCCCAATCCTGAAGGGGTGACCTGAATCTTCCCAATCCTGAAGGGGTGACCTGAATCTTCCCAATCCTGAAGGGGTGACCTGAATCTTCCCAATCCTGAAGGGGTGACCTGAATCTTCCCAATCCTGAAGGGGTGACCTGAATCTTCCCAATTCTGAAGGGGTGACCTGAATCTTCCCAATACTGAAAGGGTGACCTGAATCTTCCCAATCCTGAAAGGGTGACCACATTGAACATACGCTACAATGTCCAACGTCTGTCTGTGTATACAGGATGGTTGGGGATCGTGTTAGTTACGTTGCATCTATCATGTTGCTTTAAATTAACCTGCCATCAGTTTAGGCAAAAATGTTTGATTATATATAAGACAGTGCTTCCGGTTAATATTAACGGCCGATCTCTGTCCGCTTTTTCACTCGTGATTCAGGCGCATGCCTGAACTACTTTCACCCATGACAGTAATTAACATTCTGAAATATAATTAATTTTCTGGAAGCTCTTCCGGGCACCGGTACTAATCCAATTGGTAACCATCACGATAGGATTACCTCTTGACATGAAAGCAAAGAGGAAGTGACATACTTCCTAGCCTCTATTTTTGTGATTGTGCATGACAAGCTTCACGATGGAATGGCGTTCTTACAGATATTATAATCATAACACGTTTGCTCAGCTGCGATTTAAACAATCCTCTCTCTCTCTCTCTCTCTCTCTCTCTCTCTCTCTCTCTCTCTCTCTCTCTCTCTCTCTCTCTCTCTCTCTCTCTCTCTCTCTCTCTCTCTCTCTCTCCATGGCGGTATTTGATGTTTATAACAGTTTAATTAAAATAAAATAGTCCAAATCAAAAGGCTTAGACGAAATTGACAGTAAAAAAATAAAACTCAGTGCACCATACATCACAGATACTTTAACCTACATATGCAATATTTGTATTGACAAAAACTACTTCCCCAAGCACATCAAAACTAGCAAAATAATTCCTCTTTATAAATCAGGTGAACAAAATGACCCCTCCAACTACAGACCCATATCAATTCTCTCTGTTCTCTCAAAGCCACTAGAGCAGCACATCAACAGTCACATCTCATCACACATTAAAAAATATGACCTCATACACCCAAATCAATCGGGCTTTATAGAAACTCATTCGTGTCATACAGCTCTTGTAAATCTGGTCGACCAATGGCTTTCCAATATTAATAATGATGAATACACAACAGCCGTCTTCGTTGATTTTGCCAAGGCTTCTGACACGATAAACCATGCTCTTCTTCTTCGTAGACTATCAGTGTATGATTTTTCAACCGATGCTATTGCACTCCTGTCATCATTCCTTAGCTCCTGTCAACAATGTGTTTCTATTCATAATAAAAATTTCAGACTTTCGTTGTTCAAAAAGTGGTGTGCCACAAGGTTCTATCCTTGGTCCTGTCCTTTTTTCGTGATATGTAAACGATTTGCCCATTTTCATTTAATCCCTTAGTGATCTTTTTGCAGATGATACCACGATCCATTCATCTGATCGTAATTTAAACACCCTATATGTAAACTTACAAGAAAACATTGATAAACTCACAACCTGGACACAAATTAACCATATGTCACTAAATACTGGAAAAAAACAAAACATATGCTGATAACTACCAGACAGAAAAGTCAAAACCTACATGCGCCTACTCCAAAACTATATGCCAATAATAAAGAAATCGAATATATAAAATCCCACAAAGTCTTAGGATTAACCATTGATAACAATTTATCCTGGCAGGCCCATTATGTATCACTAATTTAAGCAAAAACATCGCAAACAACGTCTTCCAATGATCCAAAATGAAACATTTTCTAAATCAGGAAGCCAGGAAACTCTTCTTCAGTGCACACATTCAATCACTAGTTGACTATGCTTCGACACTCTGAGACTGTGCCAGTGACAAGACATTGAAACCCCCTGTCCGCTCTTATAATCGCGGCTTTAAACTAGTTCTATTGAAATCAAGTTCCTTAGCATCAGAAAATTTTAAGAATCATAATATTTTACCTGTTAAGTATCGACTAAAATTGAATAAAGGAAGACTTATGCACAAAATAATGAACGGAATGGCACCATCTAGATTAAGAAATAAATTCACGTTAAATGATAAAAGACATGTGCACAAGATTTCTCTCCATAGACCCCGTTTGGAGTTATTCAAATCCAGTCTGCATTATTCCGGAGGTTCCTTATGGAACTATTTACCTACTAATTTGAAAAAAATATCACGTTATTCATCTTTTCGAAGACATCTTAATAATTATATTTTGACATTTGATTTTTAAAATGTTTGGACACTAATGTAACAACTGCCCATACAAATGTTGGATTGTTTGCATCCCTCTCTCTCTCTCTCTCTGTCTGTGTCTCTATCTCTCTGTCTCTCTCTCTCTCTCTCTCTCTCTCTCTCTCTCTCTCTCTCTCTCTCTCTCTCTCTCTCTCTCTCTCTCTCTCTCTCTCTCTCTCTCTCTCTCTCTCTCTCTCTCTCTCTCTCTCTCTCTCTCTCTCTCTCTCTCTCTCTCTCTCTCTCTCTCTCTCTCTCTCTCTCTCTCTCTCTCTCTCTCTCTCTCTCTCTCTCTCACACCCCCTCTCCCTCCGTCTCTCCCTCAACATTTTCACTTTTTACATGCTATTACATATGGTTGTTGTTTATTATTTTCTTTCATTGCATGTTTTTTTTAATTGTTGTTTATTCGATATTTTCGTAGGGCTGGGTGTAAAAAAGTATGTATACTTATCTCATTACCCTGTGTAAATAACATTTCGTTCATTCGTTCTCTCTCTCTCTCTCTCTCTCTCTCTCTCTCTCTCTCTCTCTCTCTCTCTCTCTCTCTCTCTCTCTCTCTCTCTCTCTCTCTCTCTCTCTCTCTCTGTGATAGCTAAGTCACTGTTAAGGCCGTGATCCCCACACCCAACTCCAGTCATACGGCTGTCCAATTCGGTGACAAGTGTGAGGCATGAATCTGATGGAATACTACCGTCTGCAGGAATCCAACGAAATCCTACTAGTTTCGTTCAGTGTGTAAACGTAGATCCCCCCGTACACGAAAGATGCACCATCCCCTGGTCGTCAGGACAGGTTTAGTCAATCTCTTCTGGGATTATTTTCAAAAACACGTACGCCACACTATCAACAAACCTCGCCGTTTCTTTCTAGTTTGACAGGGAAATCGAACTGAACGTCGAGTCCTTCGGATGGGGACTTAAAGCTAGTCTGACCCGTGCGCTTTACGCACGTAAAAATCCCACGGCAGTTGAAAGTCGGTAAGAGCAGGGAGAAATCCCGCTGCCTGGTATGACCAAATTGATAGCTAGGTTTGCCAAGTGTGCCCACACCCCCTCCTCAACCTGTGCCCCCCCCCCCCAAAAAAAAAAAACCCACCCAAAAATGGGTAGGCGCTGTACTTGCGGCGACGCTCTCTCCGGGAGAGAGCAGCCCGAATTTCACAGAGATAAGTCTCTGTGACTAGAATATACCAAATACCCAAAATATCAAAATACCAAACCACCCTATCACAATTACAGCCAGTTTGGGCCAATCAGCTGTATGGTCAAATTACTGAAGTTCGACTGTATTTCATGATTTATGGAGACAGCAGTATTCAGTGAACCAGATTCAGGCCTCACAGATGTCGTCACAGCTGGATAAGCGTATGGCGAATTTGGATGCTTGGAGCACAGCCTTTACACGGTACGCACGCGCATGGGTTTCTGTCATTATTATGTGCAGCCTCCCTGCACTGGGTCAGCTCCTCTCTGCACCTCTTCGCCCAAACCCCAATCACCACTGCCCAGGAACAAAACGAAAGAACGTGCATAAGAACAATAGGATCCCATCTACATAACAGAGGGGAATCTTAATCATCAAAAGCTCGCCGAATTCCCTTTTTTGTTTCGAAAACATTCGGCCAAATCCATTAAATTTCAAATAATGATAGCAATCCCTTACACTAAGTACCCCTTACCTGAACGTTCCAGTAAAATTGGAGAAATGAAGTAGAAGGAAGAGGAAGAGGAACAACAACAAGTAGAACAAGAACAAAAGTAACCAGAACCAGAAGAACAATGTGTGCAATAACAATAGTACAACAAATAGTGGCACTGTGCTTGCGGCGACGCGCTCTCCGGGGTGGGAAGCCCAAGCTACACAGAGATAAAGTCTCTGTGACTAGAATATACCAAATACAAAAACAAATACCAGTATTTCTATTAACTGGGAATCCTCATTAAGATAGCTTGGAACTAAATTAATGTACATCGCGTTTTCGATTAATTTCCTCTTATACATTAGTAAATTAAATTATATATAAAAAATAATTTCCTACATACACTAATGTAAACTCATGATACGCGTTATTAGCCCCCGTGGGGATACTGGGGGGTCTTTTGTATCAATAGTTCCCCCATCTTCTGGAAGTTCTGTGCTTGTAGCTTCCTCTAATCTGTCGCTCTCTTCGACAGTCGTGTCCCTTTGCTTGCTGTCATCTGCTATCTTTCTGCCTTTCCGTCCATTCTCTTGCCTTTTTTTTCTTTCTAGAAACACTTTCAAACGATGTCCTCCAGCCGACGTCGGACATGCTGGGCCTAATTATTTCTTACGTATGCGCATAACCGCAGCATGCCGCATATGCACTCATAATTGACATGAAACTGTCTGGGCGATCGAAGAAGAAAAAGATACACGTTAGTCTTTTGTGAATGACTATGACTCTCAGGATCTTCTTCTTCTTCTTCTTCTTCTTCTTCTTCTGCGTTCCCAGGCCATATGGCCATAATGGGTAAGGTACGTATGTGTGCGGTTTTCAGCTTCACTGGTCTCCCCGCTGCGTACAGCCGACACGTTCCGACTTCGGAGGAGCTCAAAGGAGAAAACTAATTTGGAAGATTTGTTTTAAAGGCAGAAGAATGGGCCAATAAGTCAGAAAGATAGTAGATGACAGAAAGCAAAGGGAAAAGGCAGAGTCAAAGAGAGTGGTAAATTAGATGAAGGTACAAGCGCAGAACTTCCAGAAGGTGGGTGAACTATTTTTACGAAAGACCCCCCGGTATCCCCACGGGGCTGGTTGGTTGGTTGGTTGGCTTACCCTGGCTAAAAGACTCCAGGGATCATCCCAACAGCGAGAAGCACTTGAACACTATGGTACAAATGCATCAGCTAGGGATGAGAACATTACGTGTGTGACCGTTT
>CM065697.1:25211702-25219202 GCA_017654935.2 Phymorhynchus buccinoides | reverse complement strand
TGAGTCACATACAAAAAAGTGTTGTCCATTTTGTACTACAATACCGGAAAACGAAACCCACTTTTTATTTGAATGTGAAATGTATTCAGATCTACAAACAAAATTTCTGAAACAGTCAGTAATTGTGCCTCTAAATACTCTTCTTAAAGCAAAAAATGATTATCACACAGGTAATCTCTCCAGGTTTGTCGTTCATGGTATCAACAGAAGAAAGCGTCTAATAAACAATGTTAACTGAATCAATTATATTATACTCACTGTATTTGACATATTACCTACTGAATAATCCCGATGAATATTGCTAATAGACTACTACGTTTATTAATTATTATGATGATTACTGTTGTTGTTGTTTTTTGTTGTTTTTTGGAACCCATTTAATGCTGCACATACTATTCTGTTTTGAACAAACCCGAAAGAATATTACGTATCTCTCGACTGGTATGCATGTAATTACTGTGCATCTCTGTGCATATTTCTGTATATAAGTGTATTATGTTATCAGGCACACATTTCATGCAGGTTTGTTCATTTATTTGACTTAGTAGTAGTAGTAGTAGTAGTAGTAGTAGTAGTAGTAGTAGTAGTAGTAGTAGTAGTAGTAGTAGTAGTAGTAGTATATTATTATTGTTGTTGTTATTATTATTATTATTATTATTATTATTATTATTATTATTATTATTATTTTCATTACTATATGATTCTGGTTTGTATAAGGGTCCAAGGCCTATGTACTAGACATGTACCGGGCCACCGCCTTTATAGGCTTTGAGCCAGGGGGGTCCATCGGTACCACCTGAGCTAACCAGCTCTAATGTATATTTTTCATAAGCCCATTGCTCCTAGATTTTAAAAAAGTATGATAATACTTCAGGGTACACAGCTTTCTGTGTGTTATCACATTACTTTCTAATGCGCCAACGCCGGTTGTACATTTTGAGGGAAGTGCAGTTTGATCATCAATTGAAATGTGATAATGTTACTAAAATCAACCAAACTTTGCTTAAACCATGCCACAATAAGTCTTTCTGTTAGAAAAATATCAAAGGCTAATGTGAAATAAGCTCCTTCTTGCTGAATCACATTAGATGGCGATTATCTCACTTTGTTACGTTTTAATAATGTCCCGTGCAACTGTCCACACTGTCATGAATGTGCGTGCTATTGTGGGGAAACGCTTTCAAGATGCAGGTCTTGGTGATCTCTGCATTGAATCAGGAATCCTGGCACAAGGGTCTGTGACTGGTGTATTTGAAGGCAAATCATACAAAAGAAGTGTCAGGGTGCACAGATGTGTCCTGGAAGCCCTTCTTTGCATGAGTTGGCAGTGCTTCCTCCCGTGGGTAAAAGACAACCACCCTGAAATGCTGGAAGCTGTTAATGAACTAGAAGACCTTGTTGACCGCTTCCATGATGATGTTGGACAAGATGCGTTTGTATCACTGCTGGAACAGCCCGTGCTGACAAATGTGTTTCACTTGTGGAATGACTTTCTGAACTACTTGCGTCAAGACAATGGAGAGCTCTCCGCCTTCTGGATGATGTATGTTGACATCATCCAGGACATCTTGTTGGGCCTGCTTCAAGCCTCTCGCGGGGGAGACCTTGATCTACATCTTCACGCCATCCGACTGATGATCCCTTGGTGCTTTGTGTATGACAGACTGAATTACGCAAGATACCTCCCTGCATACTATGCTCAAATGACCAATGTTCCTGCCACTCATCCAGAGATCTACGAGGCTTTCAAAGAAGGCAACTTCAGTGTTCAACTCAGCGAATCCAATCCATTTGGCCGCATACCTGTTGACCAAACAACTGTAGTAACCATGAACAGGGACACCCAGACAGTAGGTGGTACCACCAGGTTCAGTTTGAAGCCTGGAGCTGTCAGCAGATATTACCTCACAGCTGAGCACAGGAGTGGCTTTCTGGCCAAACTCAGGAACATGGTTCAGCACAACAAACGTGGCATTGATCATCCTGATCTCCAGAAATCGAGGCGAGAACAGGACGAAGAGGCAGTCACTGCAGTGGAAGAAACACTTTACAGTTGGATTCCCTTTGAGAGCAACCTTGACTTGATCAGTGTTTCAACAGGGACTGCTGCACCGAAGGAGGTTGCCGAGGATCTCAAGAATGTGCGCACAAAAGGAGAAACTGCTTACGCCACATTCAAGGCAGAAAGACTTGAGACAGATCCACCAGTAAAGAAGTTCCACGATCCCATGAAGAAGAGTTCTCTAAAGACATTTGGATCAGCTGCAAAAAAAGAGGCAGACAAAATGTGCTGATGGCAGATCAGTTATCTTGAAAGCTGACAGATGGTTGCTTGGGAGAATGATCGTCATGGGACAGAAAAGAGATCCCAACATGAAAGACGTGCTTTCCTCTTGGACCACTCCCCTGGTCACTGGCTGCACCTGATGGAAGCCTTCGAAAAACCAACAAAGCTGCCTTGGCCAAAAGCATCAAGAAGAACGCTCCACTGGATGACTCACTCCCTATCCACTCTGCCACCATAATCGATGGAATGGCCCTTGTCCAGCGAGCCAAGTTTGATGGCCAGCAGCCAACGTTTGATGAAGTTGCTGATCGTATCTTATCGATGGCCATCAGTGAAGCGTCAATGAGCACCAGAATGGACATTGTCTTTGACACATACCAGAAGCTGTCTATCAAGTACAATGAAAGGGCCAACAGGGGTGGGATTGCAGGACTACAGGTACAGAACATTGCACCTGGTCAGAAGATCAAGCAATGGCGTACATTCCTGGCGCAAGAGGGAAACAAGGTGAGCCTGATTAAGTTTTTGGTCCAGGATTGGAGAAGCGAGAAGTATCTGGAGAAGCTTGGCAGCCTTCGCAAAGTCCTCTTTGTCACCTGTGAAGAGAAGTGCTACCGATTCTCAGCTGTCAGATGTCGTGAAGTGCCTGAGCTGGAATGCGTCCAGGAAGAAGCTGATAGCCGTCTCCTTCTACATGCTGCTCATGCTGCTGAAGGTGGATTTGAAGCTGTGCTGATCAGCTCAAATGACACAGATGTCTTTGTATTGAATCTAGCCTTTTGCAGTGCTATCAAAGCACCGATGTACCAGAAGAGTGGAACAGGCACCCGCACACAGCTGATAGACATTGGCAAAGTTGCATCCTCTCTGGGACCTTCTGTTTGTGCTGCTCTTCCATGGATGCATGCACAAACTGGCTGTGACTCTGTCAGTTCTTTCGCAGGAAAGGGAAAACTGCCAGCACTGAATATGTTGAAGTCCAACGAAGAGGTGCAGCAGGCTTTCCGTGACCTCGGCAAAGACTGGGAACTGTCCCACGAACTATTCGAGAAATTGGAAAAGCTCACTTGCCAGCTGTACGCACCAAAGCAGCCAACATCTGGAGTCAACGAGCTCAGATACCAGTTGTTCTGTGCGAAGAACGGAGATATTGAATCTCACCAGCTGCCTCCCTGCCAGGACTGCCTGCTGAAACACGCCCAGAGAGCCAACTACCAAGCTGGATTATGGCGACGCTGCCTTACAGGCGATCCACAGTCTCCTGACCCAGCCCAGAGTGGGTGGAAAATTGAAAACCAGGATGGCGAGGATATTCTAGCGGTAGACTGGATGAGCGTCCAGCCAGCACCTGGCGCCATTCTGGAGCTGCTGGCGTGCACATGTCCCAAAACGTGTGACATCAAAGACTGTGTCTTCCTCCAGAATGGGCTCAAATGCACAGACATGTGCAAAGTGAAAGACTGTGACAATCATCCACCTAGCGATGACACTGCTGTGCCAAACTTTCTCGATGAGGATGATGATGACGATGAACATGAAGAAGAGGACTAAACTGTTTGTGCTGGGGGTGTGGATGGAGTGGGAGTGGGGGTGGGGCTTAAAATGTTCTTGACCATTGTCAAACTCATGTGTGCATTTGAACAAGTAACATTCAGAGTCTAAATTGGAATAAGCAGGTGTGGCGTGTACGTGACAGATGATGACGATACGATATGATAAAAATGTTGAATATGTATACATGTATGAAGAACAAAGTGTTAATATAATAGTATTTGTTTTATCTTTCCTTGTATCACAGTGGTTGTCTAATGACATACTTCAGGGTAAATGTTGATGTGTTTGCAAATGAACAAAAAGATCTCCCACCGAGATGTTTGTGAATAAAAAAAGGAATCCAGTAGTCAGCACAATACTTAATAATAAACATCAAATTGCACTTTTGAGGTTTTTTTGTCTGGGAGCAAATCCACTGATACAATGTCTGAGAAGTTTTCTTTAGTTTGGCTCAGTGATTTCATCAAAAATGACAGTCTACATTCCCTACGCTCGTATTTTAACGAAATATGGATAACATTAAATATCACGTGTTAACACAGCATAAGCTGTGCGTCACCAAATGTTATCATAGATGTTCAAAGTCTAGGGGTATTGAAGATATAAAAAATCCATGTTTGAACTGGTTAGCTCTACTGGTACCAATTATTGAAGATTTGTTTTACATGGCCTCGTTATATGATAATGCAAAACATGTTTTTACAATATACACTGACAATAAAACAAAAAACATGAAGTTTACATTGTTGTAAAATGTATAATTATTGAACATCTGAAGGAAAAAAACACGTCACTGACATTACTATGTTACAAAGGGTTCTCGACTTTTCAAGGCTTCCTTCCTTCCTGGGCACACACAATTGGTCATCCTTTCAAAGCTAACGACTGAGCAACCCAAAATAGAGCCCTCGGCGAACCCTCGAGCATTTCCAACCTTCTGAAATTACGTCACCTTTAACTGTCGCTTCATGTAAAATTATAGGAAACAACTACAAGGGGCTAAGTCACAGAAACAAATGGGTGGGTCGCCAACGGAACCGTCGTTTCTCGCAGGATGTCCCAAATAGCCGCAGCACTTGCGTTGTCATGGTAAAGTAGGAGACCTTTGACACCAGGGCATGTGTAGCATATCCACAGCGCCGCTTTTGGATCAACAATGTTTATGTTTCAAACTACAGTAGTGGATCAGTTCAGGTCAGGTCAGGTCAGGTCAGGGTAATGAGGGCAACTAGGCCTCGCGGCCTCTCAAGTACCCTTTCAATTTAGTTTTTGTAGTATTGGGCACGGTGACGGTTTTTGATGACTCAATCAGTCATGTTGGTATCTCAATTCTGTCAATTTAGGGTCTTTGTCCAGGAGGTTTTTAAACTGGTTAAGGTTTGGTGCAAGCTTGATTTGTGCAGAGAGGTTATTCCAATACTTGGCAACTCTGTTAGCAAAAAAATGTTTTCTAATGTTAGTTCTGCTGTATTGTATTAGTATTTTTAATTCACAGTTTCTAGTTTTCGAATAGTTCGAGAGCTGAAACAATCTTTTGTTAGTAAAGTCAGTATTGTTAATTTTTTTATAAACATTTATCAGGTCTCCTCGCAGCCTCCTGTATTTCAAGGATGGCAAATCCAGCTTGCGCTTATCCGTAAAAGAGGAATCGAGGCCTTATATAAGAAGTCTTTGAGAGAAAAAACACGGCGACTATTTGTTTGGTAGGGGATTTTGATAATCCTTTTGCCGCCATCTTTACTGAAAGGTTCTAATTTTGGAACATCCTAACGGATGACTTCTGCTTGGTTTCTGGGCCAAACACGATATTTTAATGTAAGTCGCGATGTCCCAGATGATGGCTGGTGTCCCTCCATCAAAATCGTTATAGTATTTAGGTGCATCATTCAACCCTACCCCTCCTCTGATGTTCAGCAAGCTGATGGGGCACCCAACGGTCATAACGCTCCCACAGAGTTTGGTTTTCATGAAAGATTTTATTAAGGCTTCCCGATGAAATGCCTGTTATGTTCTTAATCTCATCAGCACTTATCCCAACATCATCTTCAACAAGAGACGTAATACTGGGGACGGTTTTGACAGTTACAACGATCCCTTGACGATCTTACGGCCACTCTCTTCTAACGTCCGTCTGCTAAAGTGGAAATCCTTGAACCAGTCGTGGACTGTTGTTTGTGACAGGGCAAGGTCTTCAACACAATTGACCAACGTATGATAACTGTGTTTCAATGTCTCTCCTTGTTAATAAGCGTAAATTGTTGTTGGTTTAAACGAATTGTATTAATAATCAACATAGCAGCAACATAAAGAAATGCAAATGAGCACAACAAGCTTAAAGCTTATACAAGGCGCTCACATATATGATACATAATATTGGCTGCCAAAAGTAATGACGCTGGAACAGAACATAATAATGAAATAACAGCAAAAATTGAACATTGAGAGAAATAACAAGTGAATGAATATACACAACACGAACAAACAACAACAGTAACAACAACAAAATAATAGATAACTCTCACAAAACTGTAACATAGAATGAATCTGAAGGGGTGGGGGAACCATAATTAATTATAAAAAGTACAAAACCGCTTACGACTCAGCATCAAGACAACTGATAGTTTAAAGCATATTTTCAACATATTTTCAGCCGGGGTCACATATCCACATAAATACAGATGAGTCAAAAGAACTTTAAATTGATCACAGGGAAGCAATTAATCAATATCAAACCTCTTTGATAGCTGAATGAATTTACAAACTGTAGAGAGTATTTGCGTATTTTCTATTTGGTTTTTGCTTTGACTGCCAAAAGAGATTTTCACTGCTTGGGATCAACGTTCACCTTGGTGGACATTTTTCTATGCCCAACGATTTTGGTCGAATGAAAAATAATGAAATTATGAACTATTGTAATACTGCTCTATTTCGTGACAGTATTTTAATGTTTTCATTGTCGACACAATCTCTGATTCTAAACACTTATCATAAGTCATAGCTATTGTAATGATGCTCTGTCTCATGACATTCTATTAATGTTTGCATTGTGAACACAATCTCTGATTCTAAACACTTATCATAAGTCATAACTATTGTAATGATGCTCTATTTCGTGACCATATTTCAATGTTGGCATTGTCAACACAATCTCTGATTCTAAAAACGTATCGACAGCCCCTCCCATCTACAACATCTGAAGTAATTTCAGAATAACGTTTGACGGCCCCTATTTTGAAATATCAGTAAGTTATCTCTGGATTCATTTCTAACGTCACATTGACTTTAATCTCTTATTTACGTATTGCAAAATTTGGATTGATTTTCAGTAGTAGTATTTACCTTCTTTCTGAATACTAACCATCACTCAGCTAAGATTATGCAGATGTTCAAACGATTATGTTTCATATTGATAGTGCTTCGACACTACTCTAGTCGACGGTTTATGAAAATGAGAGAGAGAGAGAGAGAGAGAGAGAGAGAGAGAGAGAGAGAGAGAGAGAGAGAGAGAGAGAGAGAGAGAGAGAGAGAGAGAGAGAGAGAGAGAGAGAGAGAGAGAGAGAGAGTGGGTGGTGGTGGCGGGGGTGGGGGTGGGGGGGGGGTGACTGCGAATGTGTGTGGATGTGTGAGAGAGAGAGAGAGAGAGAGAGAGAGAGAGAGAG
>CM065697.1:25166702-25206702 GCA_017654935.2 Phymorhynchus buccinoides | reverse complement strand
TGCTTCCTTTCTTTAATCCAGGTGGGTTTTTTTTGTGTGTGTGTTTTTTTATTTGGGGGGGTGGTGGTGGTGGTGCTTGGTTGTGTGTGTATGTGCGTGCATGCGTGTGCGCGCGCGCGCGTATGTGTGTGTCCGCGCGCGCCTGCGTGTGTGTGTGTGTGTGTGTGCGCGCATGCGTGTGCGCGCGCGCGCGTATGTGTGTGTCGCGCGCGCGCGTGTGTGTGTGTGTGTGTGTGTGCGCGCGCCTGCGCGCGCGCGCGCGCGCGCGCGTGTGTGTGTGTGTGTGTGTGTGTGTGTGTGTGTTCGCGCGCGCCCGTGTTTCTCATGACTGCAGAGCCAAGCGGCAAGAAAAAACACAACTCAGAAACCCAGCACGCGTTTTTGTGAAACATCGTGGGGGGAAAAAATCAATTACATATTTAGACATGATCGTCTAAAAACACATTTTAGTGATATTACATTAACTTAAGCCAAACGCAACAAGCCAAAGCCCAACGCCCTCCCTTACTGGGGCAGTACTCGTTGATGGTTTCTCTGAGGTCAGAGAAGGTGACGCCGTTGGTCTCCTCCAGCACACAGGAGTCGCTCTGCTGGTCTTCCACACAGGACAGCCAGTCTGAAAATCCGCTGGAGAGAAGAAACGGCACGCACACGCACGCACACGCACACGCACACGCACACGCACACGCACACGCACGCACACACACACACACACACACACACACACACACACACACACACGCGCGCGCGCGCGCGCGCGCGCGCTCACATAGACATGCGCCCGCCCGCACACACATACAAATACACGCTCATTCACACACACACACACACACACACACACACACACACACACACACACATGCTGTCTTTTAAAATTCTATAATTTTATCCTCGACAAATATGAAGGATTAAATCTGGTTGAACGATAAATAATAATATGACAATCGGTTTCAAGCTAGGCCTATTAAGCTTACTGTACATTGTGTTCATGAGATCGGATAGAACTACAATAAACATCGATGACGATTATCGCGTGAGTTAATTTGAAGGGCTTTTTGGGCAACAAAGTTTTCCAAAAAGGACGTCAGAAGTTCATCTTTTGTTGCTTCGGGGGTTGAAACTTGTCATTTTTCAGAAGAATTAATGGCACAACCCTTTTAAATAGGAGGGTAAAAAAAAGGCAGTTCCAGGTTTTCACGAATAACGTTAGCGTAGCCTTAACGTTAAGCTCTTCAGCTTATGTTGGACTCGAATGGCGGTGATACTTTAAGATTCCCTCTATTGTTACGTTTTGTCAATACGCTTATCATTGTTAGCAGCGGCGAAGCGAAGCTGGTAAATGTGTTCAGTGGTGTTTGTTCCTGACTATGTATGCTTCTCTGTATGTATGCATGCATGTATGTTACCACGATAACGTTTTAATGGAGGGACCTGGGAGACTCACTTTTTGCATGCGCATAGGCACTTAGGATATCTAAGCCAAGTTCGAAAACGAAGGTCAGATGTCAAAGGTCAAGGTCACTGGAGCTGAAAATGTGGCACGCGGCTGGTGATATAGCGTCTTCACGCGCTAGTTTATAATTAAGTACAGATCTTTTGAAGAAAGAGGTGCGGTAGCTGGGGAGGGGGGGGGGGGGGGGGGGGGGGGGGGGGGGGGGGGTTACAAAGGTGGGTATGTAAATATGAGGAGAGTTGCGCAAGGAAGGTTTAATGTACTGTAACATAATCATTATCGATCAGTGGAAGAGCATGGAGGGTGGATAGGGAGAATGATTATTTTATTGTAGGTAAATAGGTCAAGTGGGCTGGTAGGCAGAACAGGTTCGTAAGAAGACACAGGCCTACACAAAAAAGGGTGTAGTGGGCAATAATGTATACCTTAGTCCCCCCCCCCCCCCCCCCCCCCCCCCCCCCCCCCCCCCCCCACGATGCTTACCACCTTCAATCTCAAAGTCTACTTCTTTCAATCTTCTGAAAATGATCCTAGTCTGATCCTAATCCTATCCCTTTCCCAACAATGGCAGAATGCTGCTTCTCACTGAAAATTGTTCAATGCCAAACTTTGAGGGGGGGGGGGGGGGGGGGGGGGGGGGGGGGGGGGGTCCCAACGAGGGTGCTAAAATACAAGAAATCCAAAGGGTGCAGGAAAATTAGGAGTGTAGATGGTGTGGAGTGCGGTCAGAGAGAGGTGGGTGAAGGGTAAAATTAGTGCAGGAAAAATGGGACTATTTTGTACTTTAACCCACCCACCCATACACACACACACACATGCACACACACACACACACACACACACACACACACACACACACACACACACACACACACACACAGCCTTCAGATTTTCGCATTGAAACTTTTCACTAAAAAACAACATTCTGCCATTTTTGGGAAAGGGGTAGGGTTCGGATCAGCCTAGGACTATTGTCGTAAAACTAAAAGAAGCAGACTTTGAGATCGAGGGTCGTAAAGATGAGGGGTGTGACTAAAGAACAAGTTTGCCCCAAATGCTATAATAAAAAGTAGAGGTACGGATTGGGTAGGGGAGTGAGCTATTGATCAATCATGAACACAACGAGTACGAACTTGAATGGAGAGAGAGAGAGAGAGAGAGAGAGAGAGAGAGAGAGAGAGAGAGAGAGAGAGAGAGAGAGAGAGAGAGAGAGAGAGAGAGAGAGAGAGAGAGAGAGAGAGAGAGAGAGAGAGAGAGAGAGAGAAAGACAGACAGACAGACAGACAGACAGACAGACAGACAGACAGGCAGATAAACAAAAATACACAGCGATTTAGAAAGGCGACACAACAGTCTGAATGACAGACCGTCAGACAGACAGACAGTCAAGTGGAAAGATGATTGACAGAGAGACGGGCTGATTGGTTGGTTGATTGATTGACTGACTGACTGTTGATTGATTGATCGATTGATTGATTGATTGATCGACTACTTCAAATTCAAACTCAAAATCACTTTATTATCTCTCACAGAGAAATGTAGTTTTATTCAAGCGCAGCTAGCTTGCTTGCTTGCCATGCCTATTCGCTCGCTTGTTTGCTTGCTTGTTAACCGACCTGCACATGTCGGAACCATCCAGCCTGGGTTCTCCCACGGTGGTCATGCAGTGCTGCAGGTTCTCCACGGGACAGTCCGCACTGCACTGTCCTGGAGTCCAAATAAATAAACAACTATTATTATAAAGCATGATACAACATATAATATTATTTGTTCTTTGTTTTTAACATATGTTTATAGCTCGTACTAATATTACAACGGAAGTGGGTGTTGTCTCATAAAAACAAAATCACCAGTAACGGGGGGGGGGGGGGGGGGGGGGGGGGAGGGGGGAGGGGGGGGGAAGAGGGGGGGAGGGGGGGGGATCATGGTACGGGTTAGTCTGCTGTGAAAGACTAGGACTCTGAAACTAAAAAGCATTTTTGCCCCGGCTCGGTTAGCACTCAATTCGGCCTGTTTGAAACTTGCTCAATTGCGCCTCTCTGGGTATGCACATCTGCTGTACATCTGCTGTATCTACGATGTTCTACTTCAGATAACTATCAAATAAAGACCGGGTGCCAGAATGATCGACTGAATGATCGTGGGCCCCAAAGAGAAGAAGAAGACTATAAAAGCTGTTTAACGTCTGTTTTCTGTATCTTTATAAGAAAAGTGAGCTCTATCATCTTAAACAAAATTTCAATTTTGCAAAATGTCCATCATGTCTAGTTTTTCCACGCACGAACCATTTTAACAGACGCAGTTGATGACTACGCCGGGCGCAACTGACACAGGCACAATTGAGTATAGGGGTAATTTATATAGCATTTGAGGTAAAGCGCTATATAAATGTATTATTGCTTGCTTACTTACTTACTTACTTCTTACTTACTTACTTACTTACTTACTTACTTACACACACACACACACACACACACACACACACACACACACACACACACACACACACACACACACACACACACACACTCCATCAATCAATATTAAAAAGGGGGAAGAGGGTAGTGATGATGACGATGGCTGTGATGACGATCACGTGATGATGACGACAATTATGTTGCTGTTGATGATGATGATCATGGTGATGATGACGACGATGACGACGACGATGATGATGATGATAATGATGATCATGGTGGTGTTGATGATGCCAACAAACGAAAGCTACCACTCCAGCTAGTGCTATCTAGGCTGCTGTGACGAAAATGAATCATTACAAGCGTTTGTAGGCATGCGTTCGTTTTAAGCTTATAATCGTCTTCGTATTCTGTGTAAAGAGAGGGCTTTAAAATATAGTATTTATAAATAATTATCATATCCGAATTATGACTTTGATGAATTTACGACAAGCCTTCAAGTGATCGAGTTAGCAGAAACCCCTAACACAATTTTGTGAATGCAATGGTGAGCAAAGGGGCAAACATTTCAGAATTTCAGGGAGGGGGTAAACGCAAGAGTTTTGTTGTTCTTGTTGTTTTTGTTGTTGTTGGTGCTCTTCTTCTTCTTCTGTTTCTTCTGTTTACATGGAGACTCCACCACCGCCACTACCGATTCAAAATAAGATGAACTGATCTACCCAATCTATGCTTGGATTGTTGTCTCTTTTTGTCGGAAAGAGTCAGCACACGAACGTCCAAGAAAATGTGCACGACGTTGCTGAGACAGCGGTCCGTGTTGGATGGTGCCGTTGGCGTGGGGCTTTATTTGCTGTTAGATCAGATGCCGGCCTGGGACAGTTGTGTTGTGAATGGGCACACAACAATAGTCACGATGCCAAACAACGAAGAAACACGTTGTTAAGGCTTATTTGATAGCTGACCCACACAAAAGAGTTACCTGAGACTATAAATTAAGGTTACGTCCCATGTCTCTGTCACAAAGAAAAGGACCATAGGGAATTGATCATCATTTCATGGAATCAACTCATTTTATCTTCACACCGTGAATAGTTTCTTCCCAAAAAAGTGATTTTTTATTGAATGAAGTAAACGCCAAATTTTTATCAATGGTAAGTCTCTAGATTTGTGACCAAAGATCAACAACAAAAGGAGTAAAACCAAATAAAACAACAGCAAAATTGTATAATCGTTAACAAACAAACAAACAAACAAACTTACCAAGAGTGAGCACCAGCAGACTGAACAGAAGCAGCATGGTGTTCATAAATGGTCTGTTCAATCTCAGACAGTGTGACAAGGCAGTACTATTTATGTAGGTACCCCGACCGAGTGAGATCAATTAATTTGATCAAGTTCGATATCGAACGACTGAAAATTTGATTTTTCCTATCTCCCTTCCGGGTGTTTTATGAAGTGAATCTCCTCCGCAAAGGAACCCTGGCCCTCCCTATTCCCGTTGTATTTGCTCAGTGAAGTGTCAAATAAATGCGTGTTTGCCAAAAGCGGTAGAATACAAAAGGGGAATGGGTTAACATGGAAGGGAACAGGCTGTTTCGAAATCTGCTGCATACAGTATTTAATAACTCTCTCTCTCTCTCTCTCTCTCTCTCTCTCTCTCTCTCTCTCTCTCTCTCTCTCTCTCTCTCTCTCTCTCTCCTCTCTCTCTCTCTCTTCTCTCTCTCTCTCGCGTCTCTCTCTCTCTCTCTCTCTCTCTCTCTCTCTCTCTCTCTCTCTCTCTCTCTCTCTCTCTTATTTCAATGTGCTTGTGTCACCCATTGTTTATGCTGTTTTTAAACCCCTACGCTACCCCCCCCCCCCCTTCTTCCCCCCCCCCCCCCCCCCACCTTCGTATTTTTAAAATGTCGTGTTGTCATTGCATTCACTCTGCAGTGACTGTCTTTCCCTCCCCTTCCCATCGCACCCCCACCTCTCTCTCTCTCTCTCTCTCTCTCTCTCTCTCTCTCTCTCTCTCTCTCTCTCTCTCTCTCTCTCTCTCTCTCTCTGAGTTGTCAAAATACAACAGCAAAGCAGTACGTATCTACCGCTAATCGTTAGGCACGACGCTCAAACTGAACTCCCAGTTAACTAATGAAAGTCCAGGGAGATCATTTTTCGACCCTTGGGTTATTGTGGGTTTTGTGTTTGTTTCTTGTTTCTGCTGAAAACGTTTCTTGTATCAGTATGTCAATGCCCGATAGCTTACTAGTTTACAAACACATTTTATAGATGACACTTTTTTTCTACAACCAATTTTGGTTGAAATCCATCCGTTACCGTTGAAATGCTCAGTGTCTTTGCAATATTCATTTCTGATTCACATGGATTACGGTGATATGGCTTGCCGTTTGGTAGATCTGACACCACGGGCAGCACTGAAATGCATACATCTGTATTGTTAAAAGTATTCGGGACTTTACTGGTGTTGCACTGCCTCCGGGCATTGCCTCCAGGATCGTTCCCACCATCTTTATATCTACTAATGTCCCATATGTGTCTGTTCCAGACCGGAGGACGTTAAACGGATTTTTATAGGGCAGCACTGATAATCACGATTATACATCTGTATTGTTAAAAATTCTGGAGTTTCCTGGTGTTGCACTGCCTCCGGGCATTGCGTCCAGGATCGTTCCCACCATCTTTATCTCTATAAATGTCCCATAATTATTATGTGTCTGTTCCAAACCGGAGAACGTTAAATGAATGTTCATTCATTCGGGCAGCATCTAGAGTGCCGAAGAAACCGTTCTGCTAAGTTTCATTAAGATTGTTTAAGTAGTTTAAGCGCTGCGAAGTGGAAGATACTTTTGATCACGCACACACACACACAGACAGACACAGAAACACACAGGTCCTCGTTCCCATTCTAATGTACTCCTGTTCTCACGGGTGGGTAAGGTTAGGATTTTGAGGTAACCTCCGTCAATTAATTCTTCTTCTTCGATCGCTTAGACAGTTTCCTGTCAATTATGAGCGCAGATGCGTCATGCTGCCGTTACGCGCCTAACTAAGAAATAGTTAGGCCCAGCAAGTCCGACTTCGGCTGGAGGAAATCTTTTTCAAAGTGTTTCGTGAGAAAAGGCAGGAGAATGGACCAGTAAGGCAGAAAGACAGTAGATGGCAGTAAGCAAAGAGAAAAGGCAGAGTCAAAGAGAGTGACAGATTTAGAGGAAGTAACTTGCAAGCACAGAACTTCCAGTAGGTGGGGGAACTATTTATACAAAAGACCCCCCGGTACCCCCACGGGAGGCGTCAAGCAAATGAGGCTATTTGTTGTTGTGGCTTCTCTGTTTATGGTTGTCCTTCACGATCGCAAAGGAGTCTATTTTCGTTCGTGTATGTTTCTTTTTTTGTTTTTTTGTTTTTCTGTCTGTCTGTCCCAAGGATATCTCCCGAACCGCTTGACCGAATCGCGTCAAATTTGGTGTGGTAGTTTGTTACTATGAGAGGAAGGCATCCACGCAACAATTTTCGCCGTCCTGACCTTGACCTTGGCGTACGACCTTGAAAACCGAAAATCTTTAAGGGGCCGTAACTTCCACACCGTTGGTCTTAGAGTCTTCCAATTTGGCATGGAGGTACTTTGGCTTATGCCCGTTCTAATGATGGCATACCGATCAAGGTCAAGGTCACGGTCCGGGAGATCGGTAGGCGTTGAAAGTGGTAGGGGTCTACAAATTGGGTTTTAAGCCATATTTTCCACATTTGTACTTGACAGAAGCGCTTCAGATTGTGTGTGGTACTGTATAGAGTTGAGAACCGGTTCAAAATATTCGAACCGGTTTTTCGTCCCGAACCGGTCTTTTGGAACCGGTTTTTTTAACCAGTACTCGCATCAGTAGTTTCACCTATGCAAACATATGTATTTGTCAGAATATTCACACACGCGCGCGCGCACATACACACACACTCAACTAAAAACTTGGCTCAACTCCAACAAACATTTTAATGACGGGGCCATCTGCCCGTGTCAAAGGAAGGTGAGGGTAGGGGTGTAGTTGAAAAATATTATAATCATAATGAAAATAATTAAACAAAAGCAAAAACAAAACGTCATATGGCGGTTGGAGTGTGAAGGATGGTGGCACATTCACAACGCAATGAACCAGCTTTGAGAATAATCAGATATGTAGCGGGAGGATAAGGAATACAAAATATAACAATCTTAATTATGTACCTGAACAGATAAACAAAATGAGAAGAGAAAATCTTTCACAATACAATGCAAGGAAAAAATATCACACACGAGCGCGCGCGCACACACACAGTCACACGCGCACAACCGCACACACGCGCGCTTGTACACGCACATGCACGCACACACATTCTCTCTCTCAGTCCCAGGGTTGGGTGGAGAAAAGCTGTTATTGCTACTATCTCATTCTTACAACAGTAATGACATATTCTACTTTTAGACAATATCTTCAGTAAGCGCATTCATTTTAATCGAACAATAACTACTGGATGTACGTTAATAAGCAGTTTATGAAGCGTGATATGTGTGATAATAGGGTTTTTACGCCCTCTCCGGCCTTTCGGCCATGTGGGGCATTGGGGATTTACTTTAGATGCCTATAAGTGTGTGTGTGTGTGTGTGAGAGAGAGAGAGAGAGAGAGAGAGAGAGAGAGAGAGAGAGAGAGAGAGAGAGAGAGAGAGAGAGAGAGAGAGAGAGAGAGAGAGAGAGTATGTGTGTGTGTGTGTGCGTGTGTGCGCGCGCGCGCGCGCGCGCGCGCGCGCGCGCGTGTGTGTGTGTGTGTGTGTGTGTGTGTGTGTGTGTGTGTGTGTGTGTGTGTGTGTGTGTGTGCATATCTTTTTTTTTTCGAACATATTTGCTCATCTTCTTAGCATAAGAATTTATAGAAATGAAATTAAATAAACTTCAAAAGACATTGTTTTATTGTTGTTCCATTCACAGTTCTCTTGGTACAATAGTTTCTACAATCACTCCATCACTCTTTCGATTCTTTTCTCTCAGGAGAAAATGCCTCCAAATGTTCGTTCCTGTGGTGTAGGCCTAATCATGGCCATACTTGCTCCTTACAACACCAGACAACTAGAAACAGCTACTCTTGGTTTACAAACACCCACTCTGCGCTGAGATTCAGCGTTGTTCTTCGAAAAGAATGCATTATTCTAAGAGAAACTTACTTTCAGTTTGCAGTTAAAAAAAACCGGTTCACAGCAACTCGAACCGGTTTTTCGAACCGCGGATTTTCAAGACCGGTTTTTCGGTTCAAACCGGGTTTTTTCCCCACCTCTAGTACTGTATACCCTAGAGTACAAAGTAACCATCCGAGCATAAAGTATCGCCATGCTGGCCTTGACCTTGAAGTGTGACATTGAATACCGAAATGTCCTTCTTTTCGCTATATATTTCTTGTTCAAGCTGTATCTCGTGAACTAGAAGACAGAATCCCTTCACATTTTGTGTTAGGATGTCACACTAAGAGTATAACACATTCGTACATAAACTATCCCTCGGAAATAGAATGTCGCCGAGCGGCAGACATGTTTCCGTTTTTCTTCACCCTCCTATATATCGTGAAATACTGTATAGAATCACTCCACATTTTGTGTGTGTGGGGGGGGGGGGGGGGGGGGGGGGGGTAAAAAGAAGAGTAGAAGACATTGCAGTACAAATTATGCCATGTGGGATTTTTATGTTGCCGAGCGGCAGACATGTCTCCGAGTTAAGGGTGTACACCCCATTAAGGGTGTACACCCCACTAATTAAGGGTGTACATCCCGGTAAAGGAGGGGGTCTAATACTAAACGTAAAAGGCATCCTAGCACAAAATGTGCCACGTGGGGCTTAAATGTCGCCGAGTGGCAGACATGTCTCAGTGTTAAAGATGTGTACCCCACCAATTAAGGGTGTGCGTTCCGGAAAACGATTTGCACCCAGTCCAGGGTGTGTAGGTGCATCACCCAATGGTCACAAGGAGGACGGGGACCGAAGATGTGAAGGGGGAAGAGAGGTACAGGGTGTGGCATGTAACCGGCAAAGGACATATCTGCCTTAAAGATTTTCGGTTTTCAAGGTCGTACGCCAAGGTCAAGGTCAGGATGGCAAAACGTTTTGCGCGGATGCCTTCCTCTCATGGTGACACACCACCACACACAATTTGAAGCGATTCGGTCAAGCGATTCGGGAGATATCCTTGGGACAGACAGACAGAAAAAAACAACAACAAAGAAACACACACGAACGAAAACATACTCCTTTGCGATCTACTTCGTAGATCGGCAAAGGACAATTATCGTTCGGGTGTATATTTTTGTTTTGTTCCTTGTCTCTTTTTTATTTGAATGAAAATCTGTTTAACGTCCTCCGGTCTGGAACAGACACATATGGGACATTAGTAGATATAAAGAAGGTGGGAACGATCCTGGAGGTAATGTCCGGAAGCAGTGCAACACTAGGAAAGTCCGGAAATTTTAACAATACAGATACATCTTTTTTATTTGTTAGTTGACGGGATTTTTCAAAACAGGATTTACTGATTTTCGTGTGTTTTGTTTTGTTTTGTTTTGTTTTTGTTCGTGTGTGTGGCCTCTTCGTTGTTGTCGTTTCTGTTGTGTTGTTCTTTTTGTTGCTGTGTTGTTGTTCTTTTTGTTGCTGTGTTGTCGTTCTTTTTGTTGCTGTGTTGTCGTTCTTTTTGTTGCTGTGTTGTCGTTCTTTTTGTTGCTGTGTTGTCGTTCTTTTTGTTGCTGTGTTGTCGTTCTTTTTGTTGCTGTGTTGTCGTTCTTTTTGTTGCTGTGTTGTCGTTCTTTTTGTTGCTGTGTTGTCGTTCTTTTTGTTGCTGTGTTGTCGTTCTTTTTGTTGCTGTGTTGTCGTTCTTTTTGCTTTTGTTGCTGTGTTGTCGTTCTTTTTGTTGCTGTGTTGTCGTTCTTTTTGCTTTTGTTGCTGTGTTGTCGTTCTTTTTGTTGCTGTGTTGTCGTTCTTTTTGTTGCTGTGTTGTCGTTCTTTTTGTTGCTGTGTTGTCGTTCTTTTTGCTTTTGTTGCTGTGTTGTCGTTCTTTTTGTTGCTGTGTTGTCGTTCTTTTTGCTTTTGTTGCTGTGTTGTCGTTCCTTTTGTTGAATCTGACATCGTGGGAAGCATCTGCAAAGTCTACTCTAAGGAATCATTGTACCCAGTTTTATTACGATCGGTCCAGTGGTGTAGGTGCTATGGACTAGAACACATTTTGGTCACACACACACACACACACACACACACACACAGAGAGAGAGAGAGAGAGAGAGAGAGAGAGAGAGAGAGAGAGAGAGAGAGAGAGAGAGAGAGAGAGAGAGAGAGAGAGAGAGAGAGAGAGAGAGAGAGAGAGAGAGAGAGAGAGAGAGAGAGAGAGAGAGAGAGAGAGAGAGAGAGAGAGAGAGAGAGAGAGAGAGAGAGAGAGAGAGAGAGAGAGAGAGAGAGAGAGAGAGAGAGAGAGAGAGAGAGAGAGAGAGAGAGAGAGAGAGAGAGAGAGAGAGAGAGAGAGAGAGAGAGAGAGAGAGAGAGAGAGAGAGAGAGAGAGAGAGAGAGAGAGAGAGAGAGAGAGAGAGAGAGAGAGAGAGAGAGAGAGAGAGAGAGAGAGAGAGAGAGAGAGAGAGAGAGAGAGAGAGAGAGAGAAACACAGAGCTACCCCTCGTCCCCATCGTAATGTAGTCTCGTTTTTAGATTAAGATTAAAATTATAGCCCCGTCGACAACAAAGGCCATGTCAGCTCTGTCACGCATTCGTTGAATTGATAACGTGTAATAGTTGCTGCCTTTTGTCAAGCCTTTATAAAAATCCAAAACGCAAGAAGACAAATATTGACAGCCTCTCACAAAGGAAAATGGATGATGACACAAGGTGTGTGCTTCTATATCAATTAACGTACAAAATGTTTTCTTTTGTTAAAGACCTATCAAGATTGTCGACATAGGCCTACATAGTGCGTGCGTGCGTGTGTGTGTCTGTCTGTCTGTCAGAGTCTTTCAATTTCATTATAACTAGCACAACGCCGGGTACCGGTAACGCCTAGTAACGGTAACGCCAAGTACTGGTAACGCTGAGTACAGCAAATTTGAAGCGATTCGGTTAAGAAAAGGCGGAGTTATAAGGCCCCGTTTCCCATTGGCGCTGCTCTGAGAGTAATGCCCTCTCCCTAGTAACGGTAACGCCTAGCAACGGTAACGCCAAGTACTGGTAACGCTGAGTACAGCAAATTCGAAGCGATTCGGTTAAGAATCGGCCTCGTTATAAGGCCCTCTTTCCTGTTGGCGCTGCTCCGAGAGTGACGCGCTCTCCCGATTCTCTTCACATTTGCTGCCAGGCTTTGCCCCTGCCACAGCAAGCCTGACAGCAAATTTGAAGCGATTCGGTTACGAAACGGCTGAGTGAAAAGGTGAAGCGGCGTATATCGCGCGCGTTTGTCAATCGATTCACTTCCGGTTTGGAACATCGATAGTCACCATCCCTGGTCATCTACCTGCCGAATGTGAAGGCAATCAGTCCAGAAATACCGGAGATACGGGCGCCGAGAGGCCGGTGGATACGCGTTTCACGCATTTGCCAAGCCTCGCAAATGACACGGCTGCCTCGGTTGCCGTTGCCATCGCCCCGTTAGGGCTCATAGCAAATGTGAAGCGATTCGGTCGAAAAACGGCGGAGTTATAAGGCCCGTTTTGTGTTTCACACACACAGAGACACACACACAGTCAGACACACACACACACTTGCCTTTTTATTATATGATGTTTCTACGACAGTATGTTGTGTATGTGAATAAGTTGGTTTCAGTAATACATACTATGTTGGGCGGGGGGGGCAGGAGAATGATCAAGACGGGGGGCGGGGGGGGGGAGCAGGAGGGAGCGAGAGAGCCCACAAAAAGAAAATTCATTTTTCCATCTTGTGTGTGTGTGTGTGTGTGTGTGTGCGTGTATGTGTGTGTGTTTGTGTGCGTGGGTGCGTGCGAATGTTATAGTGAGTGTGTGTGTGTGTGTGTTATTGTTGTTCTTGTTGTCAAGTTGTCGTTGTATGTGCGTGTGCAGTGTAGGCGAGTGTGCGCGCATGTGTGTTTAACTGCAGACAAACACACACACACACGCACGCGCATGCACACAAATATACACACAAATGCACACAAACGAGCATGTGCGCGCGCACAAACACACACACACACACACAGATGGAGAAACATAGAGGACATCGTTATAAATAGTAACAGCATAGCTTATCAGGAAATTATTTTTTTAATTCTGGGTGAGTGGGTGGGTTCCAATCATCATCATATAGTAAAAAGCCAACTGTCCGTCCGTGTGTGTGTGTGTCTGTCTGAAACACGAAACGGGCCTTATAACTCCGCCGTTTTTCGACCGATTCGCTTCAAATTTGCTGTGAGCCCTAACGGGGCGATGGCAACGGCAACCGAGGCGGCCGTGTCATTTGCGCGGTTTTGCAAATGCGCGAAACGCGCATCCGACGGCCTTTCGGCGCCCATATCTCCGGTATTTCTGGACCGATTGCCTTCAAATTTGGCAGATATATGACCGGTGACGGTGACTATCAATGTGTCAAACCGGAAGCGAATCCATTACTTAGGCGCATAACAGCAGCATGATGCAAAACGGGCCTTATAACTCCGCCGGTTTTCAGCCGAATTGCGTCAAATTTGCTGTCAGGCTTGCTGTCACCGGGGCAAGCTTCACAACATATAGGGTATTATGGCCGACAAATGTTGCACTTATTCTTCGTCTTCGCGTTCCCAGGCCAAATGTGCACTGTTTTCAGGTTTTACTGGTCTCCTTGCTGCATTCAGATGACGCATTGATTTTGGAGGAGCTCAAAGGAGAAAATTATCTGCAACATTTTTTTTTTAAAGACAGGAGAATGGGCCAACCCAAAAGGCAAAACAAAACAGTAGATGATAGTAAAAAGTGGAAAAGGTAGAGTCAAAGACAGTGATAGATTGCAAGAAGTTGCTAGCAAAGAACTTCCAGAAGTTGAGTGGAACTATTTGTAATGAAAGATCTCCCAGTATCCCCACGGGGGGATGTAGCACATATGCACCAGTTACTGGTTGGTTGGCAGGTTCCTCGGGTCCGAGGATCAGTGGGGAAGTCCCTGGTGGCTGAACAGTCCCATCCTGGATCGGCACACCCTTTGGCATGAGGGGCATGGGAAGCCCTGAGTCGGGGGGCTCTGTGCGGTCGATGATCGGCACACTCTCTGGCATGGGGGGCATGGGAAGCCCTGAGTCGGGGGGCTCTGTGCGGTCGATGATCGGCACACTCTCTGGCATGAGGGGCATGGGAAGCCCTGGGTCGGGGGGCTCTGTGCGGTCGATGATCGGCACACTCTCTGGCATGAGGGGCATAGGAAGCCCTGGGTCGGGGGGCTCTGTGCAGTCGATGATCGGCACACTCTCTGGCATGAGGGGCATGGGAAGCCCTGAGTCGGGGGGCTCTGTGCAGTCGATGATCGGCACACTCTCTGGCATGAGGGGCATGGGAAGCCCTGAGTCGGGGGGCTCTGTGCGGTCGATGATCGGCACACTCTCTGGCATGAGGGGCATGGGAAGCCCTGAGTCGGGGGGCTCTGTGCAGTCGATGATCGGCACACTCTCTGGCATGAGGGGCATGGGAAGCCCTGGGTCTGAGGGTCTGCATGGTCGATGATCGGCACACTCTCTGGCATGAGGGGCATGGGAAGCCCTGGGTCTGAGGGTCTGCATGGTCAATGATCGGCACACTCTTTGGCATGAGGGGCATGGGAAGCCCTGGGTCTGGGGGCCTGCATGGTCAATGATCGGCACACTCTTTGGCATGAGGGACATGGGAAGCCCTGGGTCTGAGGGTCTGCATGGTCGATGATCGGCACACTCTCTGGCATGAGGGGCATGGGAAGCCCTGGGTCTGGGGGCCTGCATGGTCAATGATCGGCACACTCTTTGGCATGAGGGGCATGGGGAGCCCTGGGTCTGGGGGTCTGCATGGTCGATGATCGGCACGCTTTCTGGCATGAGGGGCACGGGAAGCCCTGGGTCTGGGGGTCGATGATCGGCACACTTTCTGGCATGAGGGGCACGGGAAGCCCTGGGTCGGGGGGCTCTGTGCGGTCGATGATCGGCACACTCTCTGGCATGATGGGTATGGGAAGCCCTGGGTCGGGGGGCTCTGTGCAGTCGATGCTTTCCAGTTACTACCTCAGAGCTTCAGATTGTTGGAGGGCCGGGCCATTGACCCGTATTGCCGGTGATATGACCCCTCATTTTGTGCACCCAGGGGTCAGTCGATGCTTTCCAGTTACTACCTCAGAGCTTCAGATTGTTGGAGGGCCGGGCCATTGACCCGTATTGCCGGTGATATGACCCCTCATTTTGTGCACCCAGGGGTCAGTCGATGCTTTCCAGTTACTACCTCAGAGCTTCAGATTGTTGGAGGGCCGGGCCATTGACCCGTATTGCCGGTGATATGACCCCTCATTTTGTGCACCCAGGGGTCATCTGACCCATGAAGTTTGAAACAAAATTTAAGTGTAATACTACAGTGACACATTGTTGGCCCATTGTTTTGGAAGTTGACCCATCATGTTCTGTAGACAGGGGCCATATGACCCATGAAGTTTGAAAACAATCTGAAGCTCTGCTACCGACAATGGAAACCCACCTTCCAGGCACCCCATTACTCCCCCCCCCCCCCCTCCCCAGTAATAAGGACAGCTTTATTTACTGTTTTTTCTATTTATATATAATAGTAACCAAAAGAGCAACCACCTTGCAATTACGGACAGTCAGGAGGGTCGTTGGAATACTGAGGGTCAACAGTATTTGCAGATTTAGGGAAAGCTTCAAGATTAAAGAGACGAAGCCTCGGCAGTGGGTGGATGCCTCGTGCCTCTATTCGGGGAGCTGGATGACCCTGCCCCCTCCACGAGTCTCTCTCCGTGGGGATACTATGGGGGGTCTTTTGTATAAATTGTTCCCCCACCTTCTGGAAGTTCTGTGCTTGTAACTTCTAATCTGTCCCTCCATTTGACTCTGCCTTTTCCCCTTTGATGTTTGTTATTTACTATTTTCTGCCTTATTAGCCCATTCTCCTGCCTTTTTTCTAAAAATCTTTTAAATTATTTTCTCTGAGGTGAGCTTTAAGTTTTGCTTGAGTGAAATTGTTCAAAATTCTTCTTAACAAATATGTTCTCCTTTGATCTCCTCCGAAATTGGAATGTGTTGACTGAACGCAGCGGGGAGACCAGTGACAACTGAAAACCTGATACTTACGTATCTCAACCATTATGGCCATATGACCCAGGAACGCAGAAGACAAAGAAGACAGGGACGAAGCTGCGCATGCAACAAACAGGTAGTGACTTCATCATTCACTGTGTCTGGAGCAAAATGCGGAAGGCGTCGCCCATTCCTCTCCTTCCACCAAGTTTATTTGAACTTATGTGGAGTGAAAATATTGAGTGAAGTGTCTTTCCTTGGGACATAGCATAGCACCTAGCTGAACAGGATTCAAACCCTTGTCTTGCTACTGTAATGGGAATAATACAGACAAGCGGCCATTTTCCCCTATATGAGTAGTGAGGACAGAAACCCTGATTATGCCCCCCTTGAACCATGAACATCAGCAGTAATCTAACACTGGTTGTCACTGTTTCATTGATTTTCTGGCCGTATTTGCAGCTTCCGTACCATTCTTTATGTTCAGGAAAACCGAAGTTTGCCCAAGCACTCAAATTTGAATCTGCTTTTTTTTTTTTAAATTGTCGATTCAAATTCCAGTCTTTGGATAGAGCTGCCATGGGATCAGCCCGGCTCGCCGTAACTCTCCAGTTGTCTGTCTTATTCCCATTACAGTGTCTTTGTTACAAGTCATCAAGTTTATCTACTCCACCACCATGCCTCCTAGAAACAATAAATACACAAAATGCAAAACACCAGAAGTTAAAAAAAAAGGATTTTTTTTGTGTTCAGTTTTTGTTTTCTTCAATGGGGCCTTTGCCACAAGTGTTCGTTCTCTATACTAGCCTACTAGTTTGCCACAAGTGTTCGTTCTCTATACTAGCCTACTAGTTTGCCCGCACTCATTCTGCCCGAGTTGTGCTGACCTTTTTAATTCAACTCTCTAAATTCAACTCAGTGAAATTGAAGGTCGCCGGCATGCGGCAAATGCCCTGTTGTGAACATATATGGTAAAGCTTTGGTTTATGGTTCAAGAATCAAAACTTTTGATGTGCAAAAAATTAACTTTGATTTTTTTAGTGCAATCACAATAAATAGAACATCCCCCTCCCCTCCCCCCTCCCAGTTCTAGTTCTAGTTTCTACAACTTCATAGCCATCATTTACTCTTAGTGATTAATTTCCCCCATCTCCTTTAAAAACCTAAAAACAACTGATTCATTTAAACTGCTGGTTACTTCTGACTCCTTCACCTCAGTCAACTGATTCATTTAAACAGCTGGTTACTTCTGACTCCTTCACCTCAGTCAACTGATTCATTTAAACAGCTGGTTACTTCTGACTCCTTCACCTCAGTCAACTGATTCATTTAAACAGCTGGTTACTTCTGACTCCTTCACCTCAGTCAACTGATTCATTTAAACAGCTGGTTACTTCTGACTCCTTCACCTCAGTCAACTGATTCATTTAAACAGCTGGTTACTTCTGACTCCTTCACCTCAGTCAACTGATTCATTTAAACAGCTGGTTACTTCTGACTCCTTCACCTCAGTCAACTGATTCATTTAAACTGCTGGTTACTTCTGACTCCTTCACCTCAGTCAACTGATTCATTTAAACTGCTGGTTACTTCTGACTCCTTTACTTCTGACCCTTCAGTCAACTGATTCATTTAAACAGCTGGTTACTTCTGACTCCTTCACCTCAGTCAACTGATTCATTTAAACTGCTGGTTACTTCTGACTCCTTCACCTCAGTCAACTGATTCATTTAAACAGCTGGTTACTTCTGACTCCTTCACCTCAGTCAACTGATTCATTTAAACAGCTGGTTACTTCTGACTCCTTCACCTCAGTTCAACTGATTCTGACTCCTTACCTCAAACTGATTCATTTAAACTGCTGGTTACTTCTGACTCCTTCACCTCAGTCAACTGATTCATTTAAACAGCTGGTTACTTCTGACTCCTTCACCTCAGTCAACTGTCATTTAAACTGGTTACTTCTGACTCCTTCACCTCAGTTCATTTAAACTGCTGGTTACTTCTGACTCCTTAACCTCAGTCAACTGATTCATTTAAACAGCTGGTTACTTCTGACTCCTTCACCTCAGTCAACTGATTCATTTAAACAGCTGGTTACTTCTGACTCCTTCACCTCAGTCAACTGATTCATTTAAACTGCTGGTTACTTCTGACTCCTTCACCTCAGTCAACTGATTCATTTAAACAGCTGGTTACTTCTGACTCCTTCACCTCAGTCAACTGATTCATTTAAACTGCTGGTTACTTCTGACTCCTTCACCTCAGTCAACTGATTCATTTAAACAGCTGGTTACTTCTGACTCCTTCACCTCAGTCAACTGATTCATTTAAACAGCTGGTTACTTCTGACTCCTTCACCTCAGTCAACTGATTCATTTAAACAGCTGGTTACTTCTGACTCCTTCACCTCAGTCAACTGATTCATTTAAACAGCTGGTTACTTCTGACTCCTTCACCTCAGTCAACTGATTCATTTAAACAGCTGGTTACTTCTGACTCCTTCACCTCAGTCAACTGATTCATTTAAACAGCTGGTTACTTCTGACTCCTTCACCTCAGTCAACTGATTCATTTAAACTGCTGGTTACTTCTGACTCCTTCACCTCAGTCAACTGATTCATTTAAACAGCTGGTTACTTCTGACTCCTTCACCTCAGTCAACTGATTCATTTAAACAGCTGGTTACTTCTGACTCCTTCACCTCAGTCAACTGATTCATTTAAACAGCTGGTTACTTCTGACTCCTTCACCTCAGTCAACTGATTCATTTAAACAGCTGGTTACTTCTGACTCCTTCACCTCAGTCAACTGATTCATTTAAACAGCTGGTTACTTCTGACTCCTTCACCTCAGTCAACTGATTCATTTAAACAGCTGGTTACTTCTGACTCCTTCACCTCAGTCAACTGATTCATTTAAACAGCTGGTTACTTCTGACTCCTTCACCTCAGTCAACTGATTCATTTAAACAGCTGGTTACTTCTGACTCCTTCACCTCAGTCAACTGATTCATTTAAACAGCTGGTTACTTCTGACTCCTTCACCTCAGTCAACTGATTCATTTAAACAGCTGGTTACTTCTGACTCCTTCACCTCAGTCAACTGATTCATTTAAACAGCTGGTTACTTCTGACTCCTTCACCTCAGTCAACTGATTCATTTAAACAGCTGGTTACTTCTGACTCCTTCACCTCAGTCAACTGATTCATTTAAACAGCTGGTTACTTCTGACTCCTTCACCTCAGTCAACTGATTCATTTAAACAGCTGGTTACTTCTGACTCCTTCACCTCAGTCAACTGATTCATTTAAACAGCTGGTTACTTCTGACTCCTTCACCTCAGTCAACTGATTCATTTAAACAGCTGGTTACTTCTGACTCCTTCACCTCAGTCAACTGATTCATTTAAACAGCTGGTTACTTCTGACTCCTTCACCTCAGTCAACTGATTCATTTAAACAGCTGGTTACTTCTGACTCCTTCACCTCAGTCAACTGATTCATTTAAACAGCTGGTTACTTCTGACTCCTTCACCTCAGTCAACTGATTCATTTAAACAGCTGGTTACTTCTGACTCCTTCACCTCAGTCAACTGATTCATTTAAACAGCTGGTTACTTCTGACTCCTTCACCTCAGTCAACTGATTCATTTAAACAGCTGGTTACTTCTGACTCCTTCACCTCAGTCAACTGATTCATTTAAACAGCTGGACTCCTTCACCTCAGTCAACTGATTCATTTAAACTTCTGACTCCTTCACCTCAGTCAACTGATTCATTTAAACAGCTGGTTACTTCTGACTCCTTCACCTCAGTCAACTGATTCATTTAAACAGCTGGTTACTTCTGACTCCTTCACCTCAGTCAACTGATTCATTTAAACAGCTGGTTACTTCTGACTCCTTCACCTCAGTCAACTGATTCATTTAAACAGCTGGTTACTTCTGACTCCTTCACCTCAGTCAACTGATTCATTTAAACAGCTGGTTACTTCTGACTCCTTCACCTCAGTCAACTGATTCATTTAAACAGCTGGTTACTTCTGACTCCTTCACCTCAGTCAACTGATTCATTTAAACAGCTGGTTACTTCTGACTCCTTCACCTCAGTCAACTGATTCATTTAAACTGCTGGTTACTTCTGACTCCTTCACCTCAGTCAACTGATTCATTTAAACAGCTGGTTACTTCTGACTCCTTCACCTCAGTCAACTGATTCATTTAAACAGCTGGTTACTTCTGACTCCTTCACCTCAGTCAACTGTCATTTAAACTGCTGGTTACTTCTGACTCCTTAAACTGATTCATTTAAACTGCTGGTTACTTCTGACTCCTTCACCTCAGTCAACTGATTCATTTAAACAGCTGGTTACTTCTGACTCCTTCACCTCAGTCAACTGATTCATTTAAACAGCTGGTTACTTCTGACTCCTTCACCTCAGTCAACTGATTCATTTAAACAGCTGGTTACTTCTGATTCCTTCAACTGATTCATTTAAACCTGGTTACTTCTGACTCCTTCACCTCAGTCAACTGATTCATTTAAACTGCTGGTTACTTCTGACTCCTTCACCTCAGTCAACTGATTCATTTAAACAGCTGGTTACTTCTGACTCCTTCACCTCAGTCAACTGATTCATTTAAACAGCTGGTTACTTCTGACTCCTTCACCTCAGTCAACTGATTCATTTAAACAGCTGGTTACTTCTGACTCCTTCACCTCAGTCAACTGATTCATTTAAACAGCTGGTTACTTCTGACTCCTTCACCTCAGTCAACTGATTCATTTAAACAGCTGGTTACTTCTGACTCCTTCACCTCAGTCAACTGATTCATTTAAACAGCTGGTTACTTCTGACTCCTTCACCTCAGTCAACTGATTCATTTAAACAGCTGGTTACTTCTGACTCCTTCACCTCAGTCAACTGATTCATTTAAACAGCTGGTTACTTCTGACTCCTTCACCTCAGTCAACTGATTCATTTAAACAGCTGGTTACTTCTGACTCCTTCACCTCAGTCAACTGATTCATTTAAACTGCTGGTTACTTCTGACTCCTTCACCTCAGTCAACTGATTCATTTAAACAGCTGGTTACTTCTGACTCCTTCACCTCAGTCAACTGATTCATTTAAACAGCTGGTTACTTCTGACTCCTTCACCTCAGTCAACTGATTCATTTAAACAGCTGGTTACTTCTGACTCCTTCACCTCAGTCAACTGATTCATTTAAACTGCTGGTTACTTCTGACTCCTTCACCTCAGTCAACTGATTCATTTAAACAGCTGGTTACTTCTGACTCCTTCACCTCAGTCAACTGATTCATTTAAACAGCTGGTTACTTCTGACTCCTTCACCTCAGTCAACTGATTCATTTAAACAGCTGGTTACTTCTGACTCCTTCACCTCAGTCAACTGATTCATTTAAACTGCTGGTTACTTCTGACTCCTTCACCTCAGTCAACTGATTCATTTAAACAGCTGGTTACTTCTGACTCCTTCACCTCAGTCAACTGATTCATTTAAACAGCTGGTTACTTCTGACTCCTTCACCTGGTTACAGTCAACTGATTCATTTAAACAGCTGGTTACTTCTGACTCCTTCACCTCAGTCAACTGATTCATTTAAACAGCTGGTTACTTCTGACTCCTTCACCTCAGTCAACTGATTCATTTAAACAGCTGGTTACTTCTGACTCCTTCACCTCAGTCAACTGATTCATTTAAACAGCTGGTTACTTCTGACTCCTTCACCTCAGTCAACTGATTCATTTAAACAGCTGGTTACTTCTGACTCCTTCACCTCAGTCAACTGATTCATTTAAACAGCTGGTTACTTCTGACTCCTTCACCTCAGTCAACTGATTCATTTAAACAGCTGGTTACTTCTGACTCCTTCACCTCAGTCAACTGATTCATTTAAACAGCTGGTTACTTCTGACTCCTTCACCTCAGTCAACTGATTCATTTAAACAGCTGGTTACTTCTGACTCCTTCACCTCAGTCAACTGATTCATTTAAACAGCTGGTTACTTCTGACTCCTTAACCTCAGTCAACTCAACTGATTCATTTAAACAGCTGGTTACTTCTGACTCCTTCACCATAGTCAACTGATTCATTTAAACTGAGCTGGTTACTTCTGACTTCTGACTCCTTCACCTGGTTACAGTCAACTGATTCATTTAAACTGCTGGTTACTTAAACAGACTCCTTCACCTGACTCCTTTACCTCAGTCAACTGATTCATTTAAACAGCTGGTTACTTCTGACTCCTTCACCTCAGTCAACTGATTCATTTAAACTGCTGGTTACTTCTGACTCCTTCACCTCAGTCAACTGATTTCTTTAAACTGCTGGTTACTTCTGACTCCTTTAAACTCAGTCAACTGATTCATTTAAATTAAACTGGTTACTTCTGACTCCTTCACAGTCAACTGAAAAGTCAACTGATTCAGTCAACTGATTTTTAACTGCTGGTTACTTCTGACTCCTTCACCTCAGTCAACTGATTCATTTAAACTGCTGGTTACTTCTGACTCCTTCACCTCAGTCAACTGATTCATTTAAACAGCTGGTTACTTCTGACTCCTTCACCTCAGTCAACTGATTCATTTAAACTGCTGGTTACTTCTGACTCCTTTACCTCAGTCAACTGATTTAAACAGCTGGTTACTTCTGACTCCTTCACCACAGTCAACTGATTCATTTAAACAGCTGGTTACTTCTGATTCATTTAAACAACTGATTTAAACAGCTGGTTACTTCTGACTGGTTACTTCTGACTCCTTCACCTCAGTCAACTGATTCATTTAAACAGCTGGTTACTTCTGACTCCTTTACCTCAGTCAACTGATTCATTTAAACTGCTGGTTACTTCTGACTTTTCAGTCAACTGATTCATTTAAACAGCTGGTTACTTCTGACTCCTTTACCTCAGTCAACTGATTCATTTAAACAGCTGGTTACTTCTGACTCCTTCACCTCAGTCAACTGATTCATTTAAACAGCTGGTTACTTCTGACTCCTTCACCTCAGTCAACTGATTCATTTAAACAGCTGGTTACTTCTGACTCCTTCACCTCAGTCAACTGATTTAAACAGCTGGTTACTTCTGACTCCTTTACCTCAGTCAACTGATTCATTTAAACCGCTGGTTACTTCTGACTCCTTCACCCCAGTCAACTGATTCATTTAAACAGCTGGTTACTTCTGACTCCTTCACCTCAGTCAACTGATTCATTTAAACAGCTGGTTACTTCTGACTCCTTCACCTCAGTCAACTGATTCATTTAAACTCTGGTTACTTCTGACTCCTTGAACTTCAAAATAATCTGATGTTTTTGCTATTTCTACAGATCCTTCTAACACTACCAAAAATCAACACCAAACTGACTTCACTGAACATACTTTTCTTTGTCATCCACTGACTCAATTTTGCAAACTTACTGAAATTTGATAATACATTATCATGAATTTGAGGGTGGGCAGGGATTAATAGAGATTTACATATGTCTTTTTTCTTTTCCTTCTAAAGAAAATGACAAAATTAATAGCAAAAAGTGGAGTAATCATAAATAGATTACACATAATAAGAAGAACAGGTGAGTGAATACAGAATAACAAAACATTAGTGAAATAAACATGTAAAATGCTATGAAAAAACACACCCAAAGCTTCACCTCAAAATCTTTACAGGACCAAGAATGAATGCTCACCGTCTACAATTGCACATAAAAAAGGCACCTCTATTCACAACCACTTTTAAATTTGCTTGTAATTTTCCCACCTGTACTGTTGACAGTTCCATTAGCATACACATCCATGTAGGATGGGGGAAAACGAGGAAAGGCACCCTTACCATTCACGCATTCAACATTCGCTGACTCTTATAACTGCAAGATGGTGTGCAACAAATCAAAGGGCTACAAAACGATAATCGACCAAACTTAAAAGTACCCGGTACATAAAAAGGATCCTCCTACTATCAGGCAATTTTCCCCATCCGCAAAATGACAGCAGAGAGGGGAAAAATTGCTCAAGAGCATGATTTATATCCATACCATGCAATAAGTAAGCAAGAGAAAGCACATAAGTTGCTAGGTAAAAGAACTGAATGAAAAAAGTTGACCAGCAACAACAACGATAGCATCAACAAAATCAACCAGTAATACAAGCTATTTGGTAAGGCTAAATGCTTTTCTTTCAGACCATACCAAGCAAGTTTCTAAGAACCATTTTTATATAATTTAAAATGCCTGGAAGAAAACAAAAGTACAATCATGAAAACTACACCGTACTGTAAAGCACCGTTGTTTTGTTTTTAAAAGAACCTGTGACACAGAATTTGTTTCGATCAAATAAAAGCAAATATTCAAGCAAAATTGCAGAGGTTTAGAATGCATATAATCCAAAATGGCAAAAAAAGGAATGCCATGAACACATATTAAGCAGGTTCTTAACTGTCTGCCATTGGTTTGCATATTATTGGAATAAAAAGTAAAGCATGCAATCATCGCATCGACTGTGATCGCATTGGTTAAGAAGCATCTCATCGTATGAGATTGCTCAATGTGAATGCTTAAAATTAATTTATTTTTCTCTTTCTCTTATTCAAAGGGCGAGGCAAATGTCATGGCTGGGGGAAAATGTAGTCTTAAATTAATATTTTAAGTCAAAGCAAAGATGAAACTGTGCGTCTTTTGATTAGCACAAGGGAGGCTTTGTTTGCTTTAAGATTACACAGCCAAATGTTGAACCATTTATAAAAAAAACATTGATACAGATGAATTCAAAACAAAGTAAATTTGCTGCATAGCATTGAAGCAAGATTAAACAAGGCAAATTCATATGTAAAAGGAATTGGATAACAAAATGTTTTAAAAAGATACAGTGAAAGGCAGTTACATCAACAATAAAGTGCCCACATTTCAGACCTGTAGGAGTTGCCAGAATCATCTCAACCACTACCATTATAATTCTTTTGCTATCATCATCACCATAAGGCCTTGTACACAGTTCATGCGCAAATCCCATGCGCAATCCAAAAATAAGTAAAAGGAAGAAGGGTACAAATGTATGGATGAGGGGAAATTTGGACATCTTTTCCCTTCTTTCTTTTACTTATTTACGGATTGCGCACGCGGTTCCACACGGAGTCTCTGCATGTATGTGTACGTACCCTTATTGTCAGTGTGATTTTAAAAAGGAAAAGATAATTTCTACATCATCTTTCAGCATAATCAGTTTACCTCTTTTTCCACTCTCTATATCTTTTTCCCCCTAGTTTTATAAGATGTAAATATAAAAAGAATATGTGAGGTCCAACCATTAAGCTACTGGCATGCTGTTCTCGTTACTGTTTGATCAGAAATTTATGCTTAAATCGAGCCATTTTTACACTTAAGACCGCACAAAAACACAAGCTTACGTCCAAAACATTTATCAATTCTTTACACATTTTCTCTGTTCTTAATGCATAAGCTTCTGGCCTCAAACATTTCATGCTAATGTCATCAAAGTTGATCACAGAAAACACGCATGGGATAATAGTCAGTGAACATTGTGCATCACAGATAAATATCCTATCTAAAAACAAACAGAAATCCAAGAATTAGCAACTAGATATCGGGAAAATATGACTTGATCGTATGTGAATTCACAAATGGCAATGTTGAAGCCTAGCACCCAAAACAATATATATTTTTCATAGATGCCTGTAACAATGACAGATATGTCTAAATTAATCCACGTAATGATCACAAGGACAGAGAAATTTTGCAGTTAGTAAAGAAGTTGCAGTTAGTAATGATGAAAAAGTATCAAAATAAAAAAGTTTACAAAAAGGTTAGTTTACATGTCAGATTGATACAAATTTGCAGAACATACAAAGTAGAAAAATAACATACATTTTCCTTGAGTCTTACAAAGTGGCAAAATGATTCATGAAATTCTTATAACCAAGTCTTTTTCATATTCTTTTGAAATAAGGCTTTCAAAATGATGAAACAAGGTAAAACTACACATTCTAGTAGAGGGCTGTCATGAAGAAAAAACAAGTTATTATGACAGACAGGTGTGTTGAAAGACAGCAAAACAATAGAAGTACTATAACTTTTGGCCTGTAAGATGACACCATCCCAACTAAAAAACCCAACAACAATGTATTTTGATTAAAGATAAGGCGCTCACAGCTGATAATGAGCAAACAAGTTGAAAACCATCGATAAAAATGTTATTTTCACACTCGGTCCGTAATCACATAATACATAGAGAAATGTCAAGTTTAGCAAAGATCGTGAAAGCCTGTTCAAATAACTAATCTATTGCAGATATATGACTGCCACAAACGTTTTATTGTGGTACAGGTTGCACTTAGCAAGCTTCGTTTGAAAAATTCTTGTAACTCACAACAAGTTTAATTCAACCTTTCATGTGTGATCCAAGGACATCACACTTGTGGTAAACAGGAAAGACTCAACAGAAATGGCAACTGGAAGTTAAACTCAATAAACTTTTTTGTCTGAAAAACAAAATATTACTGATTCAAAATTCGAAGACAGCTTTAGAAAATGTTGATTTCTTCGACAACTTAAAGGTGGAATACTTTTGAATCGGTATTGTATGTCTTTTTTCTGGTATTCGGCCTTATTCAGAAGAAGGTCTGACTGAACCGACAGTTCGTCTGCCTCAAATTCAAGCACAGAAGTGAGAGCAACTCAAAGTTGTTTATCTTTAGTGGGTGCCAAATTTGTTTTTTCTATTTGAGTATAGAATGGTTGCATACACCCGATTGAGCACAGAGGTCAAAGTTAGGTTAAAAGCAAAAAGTAGCACCTAATGGACCCAAAATGACGGTACACAATCACTTTGTTTACCCTTTTTGTTGTTGAACAACACTGGTGAGATTAACATCACTAATATCATGAAGCCAATTTTGGTGCTTTACTTAAAGGGGTTCTGCTTCCCCTGCATGTTCTTGTTGCCGTAGTTCAGCTCGGCACCGCCAGACACGGGAATATCGATGCCGGTGCAGAATGTGGCGTCCGCAGCCAGGAACAAGCACACCAGGCCGCACTCTTCAATCGTGCCGAAACGACCCAGCAACTGGAAACACAGCACACAGATATATATATACACGTTTTCTTTAAGTTCACTCTTCAATGGTGCCGAAACGCCCCAGGAAACCCACACAGATATATATATACACGTTTTCTTTAAGTTCACTCTTCAATGGTGCCGAAACGCCCCAGCAACTGGAAACACATCACATAGATATATACACGTTTTCTTTACGTTCTCTTCAATGGTGCCGAAACGACCCAGCAACTGGAAACACAGCACATAGATATATACACGTTTTCTTTACGTTCACTCTTCAATCGTGCCGAAACGACCCAGCAACTGGAAACACAGCACATAGATATATACACGTTTTCTTTACGTTCACTCTTCAATCGTGCCGAAACGACCCAGCAACTGGAAACACAGCACATAGATATATATACACGTTTTCTTTACGTTCACTCTTCAATGGTGCCGAAACGACCCAGCAACTGGAAACACAGCACATAGATATATATATACACGTTTTCTTTACGTTCACAGTGTTCTCTTAAAAAAGAAAAAAGACACAACATCAATGGATCAAAAAATGCACTGTGGATGTTAAAGAGATGAGTGAGATCACAATGTTAAACTATTGATTGTCAGAAGGTTGTTTCCCTTTGAAAACTATATAATGACTGAGAAGAGCTCAATTTCAATCAGATTCCTTTTAGCTGAGAACAATTCGCAGTGAGATTGTTGTGTTACGTCAACAAACCAGTTACATGCAAACCAAGAGATTTCTGCTTTTTAAGCAGCCGCAAAGCCAAAGCTGCTTAATATTTCACCACTGTTTGTCTGTTGGTTCCTGGCTGACTATTTATCTATATTTACCACGATAACGTTTGAACGGAGGGACCTAGGACCTTCAATGTTTCTGTGTGGATAGGTAATTAGGAAAACTAGGCCAACTACGAAGATGAAGGTCATTGTTCAAAGGTCAAGGTCACTAGAGTGAAAAATGCTGCCGTGAGGCTGCTTGATCTTGCATTTTCGCACTCTAGTCTCAATTCATTTATGTCTACTGAATAAGGTGAAACCTTTTCCACCATACCCAACGTACATTGACATTCAAGAAGCCTTTTCTCTCCCTTTGACTCTGCCTTTTCATTTAGCAGCTTACTGTCATCTGCCTTACTGGTTCATTCTCCTGCCTTTGTTCTATAAAGTCTTACAAAGATTTTCTCCAGCAGAAGACGGACACGCTGGGCCTAACTATTGCTTAGGTAGGCGCATAACAGCAGCATAACAAATATATATAAAAGAGCCGTCAATCAGCTTGCTTCCCCATCCAAACAATTAGACACGGCCTGTCCTAACACGATTGACTGTGGGACTGCTGTGATGCAGCTGGCTGCTCCAATGCAGTACTTCACCGACATTGACTGACACAAGGCAATCTACTCCAAGAACCAAGATTGGCTTGGCTCGCTGGTAAGACACTTCGTATGACTATCTGTGAGACAGACAGAAAGCGTTAATTGCTCAACCTCTTCTAAAACAGACACAAGTTGTTGATGAAATTAGTGAAATACAGTGGATCACACTTAACACAAAATTTGGCATACAAAGATTTTTTGTGAGTAAACTGATTATTTTGGTGCAATGGAATAACCAACATTTTGTGCAATCCGGCTTCAGGCCAAGTGTCCTCCACTGTATCTCCATTAACTCAATGGAGTCATGTCGGAGACGTCATTCCGACACTGTTCCAATCCTCACGTCGGAGGGAGTTTCCCGATCGATTTTGGCGGTTTTGCATGTCGTGTAAGCCAGTAAAAGGGAAACAACTCGCTGTTCCTAGTAATCCTGAGACCTTATTCTTGTAGTTGCTACCTTAGACCATCTCTAAAGTCTCCTAGTTTCGATTTTTACTTCTTTAAATTAAACTACTCATACATCATCTTCGAATCTGCTTCATTCAATATGGCAGCGACCTCATAGCTTACTTTCTTCAAACATCAAAGAAAGAAATGTTTATGTTTATAGTTTATATTATGCTTTTTACAATCCTTTTTTATGAATATACTAAACCAAGTCTATCAAAACTTGAGTGGCTTTGTGATACTAGATCAAGATCATAACAAAGTGGTCAGCCCAGGGAGTAGGAAGTTTTTGCTTTCCGGACAAAGGGCATTTCATCAGATTATTTACATTGTGAAATATATGCGGCTCACTCGTTCAAAGTAAGAAGTCTTCAAAAATATATTGATTTATCTGTTACTCGGTACATGTTGCATGTTTGAATGATGTGCATTTGATTTTTGGCGATTTTTAGAAAATGACCTAAAACAATGTGATCTGAGGGAAACACTGCGTCATGTTGTATGTGACTCAATTGAGTTAATTTCACAATGATTTGCTTCAGAGCACACTTGCAAGCTGTGTTAAATTTTTAGACAAGGCCTTTCCATGGATTAAGTTTCCAGGTCATACTTCTCTGCTTTTCTTATATTTGAGTGAAGTAGGGAGCAAAGGACAAAAGAATGCAAGGAAAGAAATGGTGGGGGATAGAGGGCGGTTCTCAATGTGTTGGGAAGGATGCTTGCATCGACTTCAAATATGTCCAACTTTTGTCAATCATGATTGGCTGTCCTTTCTTTTACTTAGTTTTGTTTACATTTTTAATGCACGAATTTGTGTTTCCTTGTTTGTACTGTGCACACTGTAATGTAATGAGACCACACTGTAATTCCTCTTAACGAGACAAGAAAGAATTTTTGACTTTGACTTTGACTGACCTGACAGTCTTTGCCACCCTCCACGGCGGCCTGGTAGTTCCCAGTGGTGTGGGCCGCAGCGTCCCACAGCGGGGTCCACACATTACCGGGGGAAAACCTGCAAGGGAAAACGAGCATATACAAAGCAACAACACACACACACACACACACACACACACACACAAAACAGGCATGGGAATTGGAAAAGTAAAAAAAAAGCTGAAAAACGGGGGTCTGGGGGCCGCAGAAGGCCCCTAGTCGGGGTCCAGGGGGTAATGCTGAAACTTTTTTTGGTAATTGAAGCCCTAAAACAGCATTAGAATAACTAAATTTAGGTGGAATTTTTTTTTTTTTTTCCCTGCGGACAGACTTTTTTCAGCGAAAAGGTAATGTCATTTTGGCAGAAATTTGCTGCTTGGCAGACAATTCCCATCCCTGATGTCTAAAAACCATGCTTCATCATGCTCTGTGGACCGATACAGATTTCAGGGAGGAATCTGCACACCAACTCAGCTATTCATGCAACAAAGGGACACCATGTAGTCAAGATTTGGGTGCGGCCCTGCTCTCTTGGGATGCGGGGAATTCAGGAGCAAAATGCTTGACTGAAGGGGATTCTCACTCCAGGTGAAAGGAGCTAACGGCTACAACACTTGATTGATATGAACAAAGTTGGGTTTTTTTTAAACTCTATTCGCCATTTGGTAAAAGTAAAGATGTGCCACCCCCCCCCCCCCCCCCCCCTGCATTTCTCGGTTAATTGCAATTTTCCATTTTTGCCTTTCTTACCAAACATAAAGATGTATTTTATGAACCTTTTTAGCTAATAACCTTTTTGGAATACTAACCCTATCCCTAACCCTAGCCCTAACCCTAACCCTACCCCTACCCTACTTCTTCTTCTTCTGCGTTCCCAGGCCATATAGCCATAATGAGTGAGGTACGTATGTGTCCGGTTTTCAGTTTTTACTGGTCTCCCTGCTGCATACAGCCGACACATTTCGGAGGAACTCGAAGGAGATAAATTATTTGGAAGATTTTTTTTTAAACAGCCAGGAGAATGGGCCAATAAATAAGTCAGAAAGATAGTAGATGACAGAAAGCAAAGGGAAAAGGCAGAGTCAAAGAGAGTGGCAGATTAGAGGAAGTTACAAGCACAGAACTTCCAAAAGGTAGGAGAGCTATTTTTATGAAAGACACCCCCCACAATAGCTTTTCTCAGCTCCTTTTAGTTCATGCCTTTTGTTAACACTCGTCACCAGCATAGACCAATTTAAAGTGTTTTATCCATTAGGCTTACATTGTTTTATGGTGGTATGCCACTTGTAAGGTCTTTTCCTATCCCATTCCCTAACCATAATCAATGATAAGAATATTTGCCGCTGTTAAAAGAAATAACTTGAAACAAATAGCTCTCTGTGGAAAACTGAAAGGAGCTAGAATGTGGGGAATTAGTGTACTGTGCCTCCTCCTCCCCCCCCCCCCCCCCCCCCCTGTATCCCCATGGGGAAATTCAGACATAATATAAATATCACAAGCATGTGTACAAATAAACAATCATATTGTAAAAGTTACAATTTTCTGGGAAACAACCTTGCTTTTAATGGCACAATTGTCAGAGCAGAGCAGAGGTTTGGTTTTGTGGAACGCTTACTTGTGTTCACGTTGAACTTCAACTGACAAAGACACAAAGGCCTTGGACATGAAAACAAAATACAGCATTAGACAGAAGAAAACATTACTCACGAATTCACACGGACATTGAACTTAGCCTCGTCAACTGCCAAGGCTCTGGTCATGGATGCGATGGCTCCCTGCACACATCGGATCAGTCTTCACTCAATGAGGCTTTATACTGAACATTCTCTGCCCCTGTCTCGTGCACTGAGATGTGAACGCCACCTACTTAAGATAATCGCCCTTGCCTGTCAGGAACTAGTAGTATATAGCCACAGAAAATTATCTGCCCCTGACTAGTCACTAGGTGGCATGGTCAAGCCAGTCCAAAAATGATCGCCCTTTCGTGTCGCCAAGATGTAGTATAAAGCCCCATTATAACAACTAATCATCATCATTATCATTATCATCATCATCATAGCAATTGCATAGTATTTTGTTTTGCTGTTGGAACCATTCAAAGCCTACTTGTGCAATCATTCATGGGGGGTGTTCAGGTCTGTGCACTCACACACACACACACACACACATACACACACACACACACACACACACACACACACACACACATGCACGCACACAAGAAGATAGATCGAGACAGGAAGAGAGAGAAAGAGAAAGAGATTCACTATGCTTGCTTATCAAGGCACACACATACCAGAAGAAATACAGCCTTCCCTAATATCAACTGTCCTAAAAGTCTTCAAGGCCAAAAAAGTGGGGATGGCACCTGGGGAAGGCATCTCCATAATATATTAAAAAAAGCCCAGCCCTGCTTTTGAATCTCAGAATAGCAGACGCTCTCCTCTGCTATCTAGTGGACATTGTCGCACAGGAATGGCTAGAACACACCTTGTTTTCTATGCTCTTTAAGGCCATACCTTTTTTTCCCCCAGACTGAGACCCCTGTGCCTTAAAATATGATTAATAATATAGTACAAAAATAAAACTAGAGGAACAAAAATGTTGTGTGAAAATTTGGGGGTGGGGGGGTGCATGATGCACATGATGCACCTTGCAGTCTGTAGAATTCTGTACATACATACATATGTATGAGATTCATGCGTTCTCACTGTACTGTAATACATACATACATATGTATGAGATTCATGCGTTCTCACTGTACTGTAATACATACATACATATGTATGAGATTCATGCGTTCTCACTGTACTGTAATACATACATACATATGTATGAGATTCATGCGTTCTCACTGTACTGTAATACATACATACATATGTATAAGATTCATGCGTTCTCACTGTACTGTAATACATACATACATATGTATGAGATTCATGCGTTCTCACTGTACTGTAATACATACATACATATGTATGAGATTCATGCGTTCTCACTGTACTGTAATACATACATACATATGTATGAGATTCATGCGTTCTCACTGTACTGTAATACATACATACATATGTATGAGATTCATGCGTTCTCACTGTACTGTAATACATACATACATACATACATACATACATACTTTAGTAGCCACGTAAGTGACGGCCCCCATCTGGCCAATGCTGGCCACCAGACTGCCATCGTTGATGATGTTGCCCTGAGTCTTCCGCAGGTGGGGCAGTGCGTACTGTCAACAGTGCACACCATCATCATGGTCACACTCATTACTGACTTGGCAGTATGTCATGTCGCGTCATTTCCCCCTCTATCGCTCTTTCTCCTTCTCTCTCTCTTCCTTTCTGTGGCTTTCTCTCTCTGTGTCTCTCTGCTTTTCTGTCCCTGCCCCTCTCTTCCTCCCTGTATTTCTCTCTACCTCCTTTTCCTACCTACCATCTCTCTCTCTCTCTCTCTCTCTCTCTCTCTCTCTCTCTCTCTCTCTCTCTCTCTCTCTCTCTCTCTCTCTCTCTCTCTCTCTCTCTCTCTCTCTCTCTCTCCCCCCTGTCACTCTTCTTTTCTTTACGTTTTAGCGTTCGCAGGTTCATCTTTCCATCTCTCAACACAGTATCTGTCTTTCTGTCTCTCTCCTCGTCAGCTCCTGCTTTGCATTAGGGACAAATAAAAGCCTGGTGTCACTCATTAACTGACCAACCTTGCAGGCAGCAAAGTAGCTGATGAGGTTGAGATTCATGAGTTCTCGCATATCGTCTGTACTGAAATCGTCAATTGGCTTGTGAGGGGGATCTGGAAAAAAAAAACCCATGAACACAAGAAAATATATACAATAATCATACAGTAGAGCCTCACTTGATATTTCAATTAAACTTTAACTAAAACTAAAATAGTTTAAGCCACTGATTGTCATCTTGAAGAGTCCTCCAAATGCAGGTCTTCAAAGGAATGGTGACAGTTTTCAAAACATTAAATTTGTGTTGATGTGGTAGAACAAGAAATGTACGAAGTTACACTGGCTTTAGGAAAGTGACGGAAGGAAGGTTATGGCAATAATAATAATAATAATAAACGGATGTTTACATAGCGCTTTTTATCGAGCACAAAGCGCTTTACAATCAGCATTGAAAAACTCACACACGCACACACACGCACAACAGACACACACGCACTTACGTGCACGCACGAGAGTGAACGCGTTCTTGCACAAAGACATAGTCACATACACACACATCCCCACACACATTTCATCAAACGCACAGAAAAACACATTCTCACTGAAACACACAAAAACTTACTCAGACATACACTTGTACAAACACGCGCACACGCACTCTCACATACACAAAAACACTCGCGTGTACTCACACTCACATGCTTGCATACACTCCCCCCCCCCCCCCCCGGCGTAATGAGGAAGGCAAGAGAGAGACAGGAGCGAGAAGCAACATCACAATTAAAAAATATATATTAATGAAATGCAAAGCATAGATGAGTAACTATAAGTACAAATAGATATGCGTTTATGGGTTTATGCCTACGTATATACAGTATATATGTCAGCATAAATGTAAAATCATGTGTGAGCTCTTAAATAAATGGTTTTAATCATTGGTTAACATTAGCCTAAAGAAGGGGGCCAATAGCAAAGTGTGAATGAGAGCTGTCTGGATCTGGATCTGGATCATGTACGTTGTAGGAGCCTATGAAGGCTATATACACAACAGATATTTCTTAATCTGTCTGATTAATGCTTTCCAACAGCAATGAAAACCAACATGACAAAGCTCAAACTTTTGTAAAGATTAGAACTAAGCTCAAACTAAGAGGTACTGCACTGCCCCTTAGTGGCTAGTTGGCCTTTAGGGAAAACTCATGCCCCTACATCAATAGGAATTGTTTGGAAATAATTAAGGGGAGTACTTTCATGGTGTGTGGGAGTGATCTTTCCTAATTCAATCGGTCAAACAGGGCAAGTTACTCTACCATCAGGTAGATCCCCATCTCTCGCCTCATGTGTTTGAGTAGACTTACATCACTTAGAACACTGTGCGTCATACTAAATTTGATGTCATTTATATTTTTACGTCACATTTTGTAAGCTCTATCAGTTTGTGGATACTGGCCAACCCTCATTTTTCTATATAAAAAAAAAGTTTGCAAGTCGCTGACTCGCATCCTGCGGTTTCAAGCTTCGATGCCATGCCGCCATGGTTTTGACCGAGTAAGTCGAGGTAATCAACTCCAATTTTTACGAAGTACTCTCCCCTAGTTTTTTTCTCCGAAAATCGTCTAAATTGTCGTAAGATCCTTTAAACCAAATAAGAAACGTTTCTCTGATAAGGCATCTCCAGTATGAAAAAAAAAATTCAGCCCATTGTTCCAAAATAGCAATTTCCTCCACAGTTGAACAAGGTTCATATACAGGGATGACTGACAAACAGCGAAGCAAGCGTGTGGACTTGTTAGCGCCTGCTCTGTGCTTATTGCAAAGCATTTCAGCATGAACAGGATTGTGAATCTGTTTGTCTTAGGACTTGTTAGCGCCTGCTCTATGCTTATTGCAAAGCATTTCAGCATGAACAGGATTGTGAATCTGTTTGTCTTAGGACTTGTTAGCGCCTGCTCTATGCTTATTGCAAAGCATTTCAGCATGAACAGGATTGTGAATCTGTTTGTCTTAGGACTTGTTAGCGCCTGCTCTGTGCTTATTGCAATGCATATCAGCATGAACAGGATTGTGAATCTGTTTGTCTTAGGACTTGTTAGCGCCTGCTCTGTGCTTATTGCAATGCATATCAGCATGAACAGGATTGTGAATCTGTTTGTCTTAGGACTTGTTAGCGCCTGCTCTGTGCTTATTGCAATGCATATCAGCATGAACAGGATTGTGAATCTGTTTGTCTTAGGACTTGTTAGCGCCTGCTCTGTGCTTATTGCAATGCATATCAGCATGAACAGGACTGTGAATCGATTTGTCTTAGATCAGAACTGGTTGTGCGCAAATATAATTATCGACCAAAAATTTAAGCACGTTGTATGTTGCAACATATGTGAAGAGCTTACATAAATTGTGATGCATAGATATTACTTGTGACATAATTATAGTCTCTACACTTCAACTACTTTTAGAGTATATTTTACACTCATTCAAGTCATTCCACCCATATATGGCCGGAATTAATATAAAGCTGTCAATTTGATCAATTTGTTTCAAGGGAAGTAAATCACTGTGCACACAACACTTTGGTCACTTCTAAACTCGCTTCACTCCCTTGGACCACACTTTTGCCTCTTACTATGCGTTTGTAGTGGTTTGAAGAGGGGAAACTAATTGCTGTAGAGAATTTTTCTATATAAAGTTTATATATATAAAAAAAGTCTGATCTACCAAAGTTTCCCTATCTCTAAACCTGAAGAAGAAACCTGTAATCTTGTTTCATTTCTCTTTCTGTTTATGTCTGTTATGTTTGTGTGTCTGGCTGGAGTGATTTGTGAGTTTTTTTAACCCTTTCACCACCAACCATATTTCAGCCAAAATGTTCCATTAAATTTACCTGGGTAGAAGTATTGGGGATTCTTCTGTGACATAATATAAAATAAGGTCTATCCTTCCTTCCCAAAACTATGCCAATAGGGTCTTTGGATAATAGACCCCAATTTGACGCCTTTTAGTGACATTGGTGTTAAATTACTGTGGTGCTAAAATGCGACTTTGGCGGTGAAAGGGTTAATAATTAAAAATCATTGCGATGCGAACGAGTTAGCCTGGTACTTACGGACACCAGCATTGTTGATCAAACAATCTATCTGCCCATACTTGGCAACAGTCACGGCAACAAGGTTCTGAAAATAAACAAAGTAAGAAAATAATGATCGTCTTTTATCTATAAAAAAAACCCATCACATAAAAAAATAAAAAGTAATAAATATTTGCTACTTTCCCCTCTACCCTTCAAATTAGAAGTGAAATATTCTTACATGTGTGTCATGTGTTTGAGTGAGAGTATGTGTATTTGTGTGTGTTAAATCGCATTCATGCATTATGTAAGTGCATGATGTAAGTGTGTCTACTAGCTTCACTGTTTGTATGTATGCTCACTTGTATGTATAAAAGCATGTAATTAATATTAAACCTTTGTAGGTAGATCTTTAATCTACTTTGCTATATTCATAATTATTCTCGACTTAAAACTAATTATGTGAGTCCTTATTTATTGATTAAATAAAAAAGGCATCTTCCATTATTGAGGACATTATACATTCACTTCTTTTACTAAAAAAGACTATTTCAAAACCTAATTATGTAATAAAATCTAAAACTCCCAAAGAAACTTTAAAAATTAAATAAATAAAAAACAACACACAGAGTCAATGTGATTGTTTTGGCAAATACAACCTGCCAACATTGGATCAGAATGTTCTCAGTTCTGAGGGGTTTCCACAAGCCACTTATTAGAGATAAGAGTTACATAATTTCATTCACACTATCTCCCCACAATTGGAGATTGATAACAGTGTTACGGAGAGAAGATTCAAACCTCGAGTAAGATAATCCCTTCAGACAAGAAAACCCAGCCACATCTTGCCTAATCTCCAATGATAGTTGAAATCAAAACAATCCACAGTACGTACTGGGTCAGTATTTCACCTTGCCTTCAATCCAGCCAGCCTAGGGTGGCCTAAGTATCTAAGCTTTTTTAGCGCTCTGCCACACAAATGCTGGGCAACCCTTAATAATTGAAACACTTTGCAACAGTCTCAGAGGTTGTCTGCTGCCAGTAATGAGAAGGCAGAGGTCATATTTGACCTAAGCAATTAAATGTTTGTAAGCACAAATCAGTTTTTTGGTGTGATTTTTGTTAAAGTACAATAATACTGGTAAAACTATTTGTCTGGTTCTCTTCATATCTGTTTTTTTTTAAACTTTATTCTTTGCTTAGGTTTGTCAAAAACAGGTCAGGGATAGATTAAAAATGTAAATCAAAAGAGCCAGACTGCTCCTTCTTTAGACACATGTTTAGTGCTCTTGATCTTCATGACCATTGCTTTTCGTATGTAGGCACCACAGTTCAGCACTCTGTTGGGGAAGAATGTTTTAATTTTAGCGAGGTAACTGCGGAGAATAATAACCATACCTTGATCTGGTCCTCCTTGGTCACATCGCATGGGACAAAGGTTGCCTCCCCTGGACCCATGGCATTCATGGCTGCCTCCACTTCCTTCCCCTCTTTCTCTGCACACAGTACATAGAACACACATTACAAGGGTTTTAATGAACAATGAATAAGCACAACTACACATTAAAAGAGAAGACAGTATGAAAACAATCATCTACATTACAAGTGTACACTCTCTCTCACTCACTCACTCTCTCTCTCTCTCTCTCTCTCTCTCTCTCTCTCTCTCTCTCTCTCTCTCTCTCTCTCTCTCTCTCTCTCTCCCCCTCTCTCTCTCTCTCTCTCTCGTTCACACACACATGCACAAATGTGCGAGCATACACACACACAGACACACACATCACACTTACTTGCAGTTGCATGTATGCAAACACACACACACACACACACACACACACACACAGAAATTTCCAAAAATGTTAATTTAGAACCAGTTCCACTGAGGTCTACTGAGTACTTTCTTTATTACGTAAATTAACTGACTGAAATTTCTGCCAGTCAAATTACATAAGAAAGCAAGTATTCAGTATTTTAACTGACTGAAATTTCTGCCAGTCAAATTACATAAGAAAGCAAGTATTCAGTATTTTAACTGACTGAAATTTCTGCCAGTCAAATTACATAAGAAAGCAAGTATTCAGTATTTTAACTGACTGAAATTTCTGCCAGTCAAATTACATAAGAAAGCAAGTATTCAGTATTTTAACTGACTGAAATTTCTGCCAGTCAAATTACATAAGAAAGCAAGTATTCAGTATTTTAACAAAAACTGCAACAATATTTCTCTTTACCTCCTCTGGCACAGAAGACGACTTTTGATCCATTTTTGACTGAAACATATGTAAAGCATGATTCTGATTAATACAGACTAGGGTCATGTGTGTGTGTGTGTGTGTGTGTGTGTGTGTGCGCGTGCGTGCATGCGTGTGTGTGTGTGTGTGTGTGTGCGTGTGTGTGCGCGTTTGTGTGTGTGTGTGTGTGTGTGTGTGTGTGTGTGTATGTGTGCGTGCGTGCGTGCATGCGTGTGTGTGTGTGTGTAAGTGTGTGTGTGTGCGTGCACATGTGCATGCGGGCATGAGTGTGTGCATGCATGTGTGCATGATTGTGTGTGTATGTTATATATATAATTTCAGCTAAAAGTAGGAAAATCCCTTTCATTCCAAATACAGTGGAACCTCCCTTATATTATATAAGACCTTCAAAACCCATCCAAATTGAGGTCTTATAAGGGAGGTGATTTTAATTTAATACTTACAAAGGGCAATGTCTCGGATGAGTAGGTCTTGTGTGGGAGGGAGTCCCATAATGGGAGGTCTTTATTAATAAAGGAGGTCCTACAAAGAAACCCCAAATAAGAAAGAGGCCAGACACACAGATGCAGACTGAGAAAGCAAGAGATGGAGGGAGGCAGATTAGTAAAACTCACACAGAGAGACAAGACAAGAGAATTTTTTTTAAAGAGAATGAATTGTTACATAATTAATGAGAATCGTTATGGGGACAAGACTGGACGAGCTATTCTTCACGTTTACCCTGTTTGTCTTCCTATTTGGAGTCATAGACAATGGGCGTCTTAAATAGTGAACAGTAGCTGAATGTTGTAACTGGTCAAATAGTATGGTTTGAAAGATTTAAATAAGTAAAATGTTGGAAACTAGGACACAGACTGATGACAGAAGTGTGCTCTCTCTCTCTCTCTCTCTATATATATATAGGCCCTGTTTGTATGAGGAGTGCACTAACTTTTCAGTCCTTCAGAGTAGGGGTACGGAGCTGGCTATTCACTGAGATTTTTCTTTCATACTATATATATAAGGATTTATACAAGGGATGGGTACCAGGCTACGCA
>CM065697.1:25131702-25161702 GCA_017654935.2 Phymorhynchus buccinoides | reverse complement strand
CTACATTGTATATTTTTATTATTTTTATTGTGTACATGGATGAAAATTAACGTTAAAAATGGAAAACAATTGTCAATAGAGGTCTTAGTCTAGAGATAAGTGCTCAATCTGCAGCAAAGGGCAAGACTGGAAAAAAACCGGAACGAGCCATGATATGGAGGAGGGGGGGGGGGGGGGGTTAATCCGCATCTTAGCCAGTTTGTTTACTGATAATCATAATGGGTAGGCTAACAGAATGTAAGCCAAAAGCTCCAAGTAGGTCAATCCGCAGATTCAGAGAATCCTCATGGTATGGTCAGGTCAGATAGATTAAGACGACTAGGCCTCGCGGCCTCTCAAGTGTCTTTTCTTTTTGAGTTGGCACAGCTGTGACGGTTTTGGTAGACTATTACTATTAGTGGGTCCGTCGAAACATCCCAAAAACATCAAAAAAACCTCTGTTGGTACCCCAAAAAACAAGGAAACTTGAGAAAACCAATCTAATCAGGACATTTTTATGTTGTCTGTCTTTTCCTGCTCCCATCTTACTATCCCTAACCCTATCCCTAACCTATCCCTAACCCTATCCCTAACTTTCTGAGTTTTATGCGACTCTGTTTTTTTGGGTACCAACAGAGGCTTTTTGGGTACCAATCGGGGTTTTTTTAATTTTTGGGTAAACAGAGGTTTTTTGGGTAAAAAGACCCCCAAAAAACGGACCTTTTTGGGGTGTTTCGACGGACCGCTATTAGTCATAGTACTCATACTGGTATTTTAATTTACTAAGGTTTGGATCTTTCATGAGAATAATGTGGTCTAAATTAATGAAGTAGGCCTAAATCACACCTGTGACCTAGACCTACTACTAGTCACTTGACTTACTCTCAAGAATTTAGTTATCCGGGAAACAGAATCTTCAACCTGATGAAGTTGGCTGCCTGAGGCGAAGAAGAAGAAACCAAAATCCGCTGCAAAATAATGTTGTTTGCAATGATGAATGATAAATCACAATCAATGCACTCACCAAAGACCTCCACGCATCCTTTTCCGATCCCTTTGGATCCACCAGTGACGATTGTTACTTTGTCTTTGTAACGCAGACCAGAATCAGATGCAGCAGTCGATGCCATGATGAGGACAGCTAGCCTAATTCCAAACAAACAACTCCCTGTCACCCTGTAACAAGTGCTCGATAGCGTACTGCTTGAGCGATACGGTTCGCTCCCTTTCTTGTCGTTTGATCATGTGACAGCTAGCTTTCATAGGCGCCTGTAAAAACAAGCGCGAAATCGCAATAGTTTGTGGCACGCGGTCTATTTTTACCACTCCAATCATGAGTTACCTCCCCTGGATTTTCAATAATTTTAATCTGTAAACCAGATTCTGCACCATTTCGTAACTTTTTATATCTTTTGGAAAACATTTAAAACTATGTATCCTACTTATACTCATCAAAAGAAGCACCGCATACTCGTCGTGTCTGTTGTAGTGTCTGTATTACATATGTTTATTATTTTGTACGCTTTTAATATACATCATTTTAAAGAGCGGCCAGAAGTGTAGCCTCGATTTGAAGTGCGACAATTTTGTCAAAATGTGCGACAATTTTGGAACGACAGACCGACCGACCGACAAAGTGAGTTATAGGTTTGTGGCTTGAGCCACAAACAAAAACACATTATAATTTTAACCTCATCGGGTTTGCCGATACAAAATTTGTTTTAATGAAAGACAATCTAGTTGAAGTTGAAGTTGAACTTGAGACGTGATTGAGGCATCAAAAGGTTGAAATATATAGCCTATATGTTTCACTATAGTGCCTGAATTGATATGACATGATATGATATGATATATGTGAGACGAACCATCAACCAACTACCATTACTTTCAAATAATTGTGACCTATAATGTGTGCTTGTGTATTACTTGGCTAATAAACGATAGCAATAATAAAATAAATAAGCTTCAAAATTATGCAAACAATTTTCCTTGGATATCCTTGGGACATACAGAAAAACAAACAAACAAAAACCACGACAAGCTCAGATTCCTGCCCGATCTATATCGGGGCAAAGGACATTAAATTGTCTTTTCTTTCTTTCTTTTTTTTGCATTTGTTTTAGTATGATTGTTACAGTAATACGTAAAAACTAAAAAAACTCTCGGGTTCAGCTTCTCCGGACTTTAATTCACAGGAATTAAGAACTCATATAAAAACGATGGAGATGAAGATTGATTAGGTGTGAAGAATATGAAGACAGGTATAAGTAGGGAAGCAGAGGAAAAAGTAGAAGAAAACCCCTATTTGTGGAATAGGGGTTCTAGAAAAAACTTTAGCAGTCGTTGGTCTCACAACCGTCAACAAAAAATCCTATCCAATCAAAGGATTGGAAACAAACACTTTATGCTATCAACCAATGAAATACATTTTTAAGACTATCGCCCTTGACCTTCGTTAAAGTGGAGTACTTTGTATTTTACCAAATAAAAGGGAGTACCCATTATCGCACCAACGGGGTTACATATACCTCCCTGACTGAAACACACTAAGCGAAATGCTCTCTATATAATACATATTCATACTTATTCACACGCAGACCCGGTGTGGCGGTGTATTTTTACTCTATGAGATAAGTAGTCCTAACCGGAAGTAGTCCTAGCGTAGCCAATCAGAATCGTTTGTTTGTCCGCCATTGTGAATTTTACGGATTATGGATTTATGGACTTGTACATCGATTTATCGGCAAATATGTAGATTTACACCCTCCTGCTCTATTTTTTGGTTCTTTCTGTGGTTAGGGATAGGGTTAGGGTTAGGGTTAGGGATAGGGTTAGGGTTAGATGGGTACAGTTCGCATGCGAGAGGTAGATATTTAATGACAGGTACTTATTTATCATAACACCGGGAGCCGGGATTGCCTCACAACAGAAATTAACTATAAAAAATCCTATCCAATCAAAGGATTGGAAACAAACACTTTATGCTATCAACCAATGAAATACATTTTTAAGACTATCGCCCTTGACCTTCGTTAAAGTGGAGTACTTTGTATTTTACCAAATAAAAGGGAGTACCCATTATCGCACCAACGGGGTTACATGAAGATTGATTTACAATAGTAGTTTTAAAAGCATGCATTATGCAAACAAAAGTGTGTTCGATTAAGGGACGTTAGGCTTGAGCCAGTCCCATACTATCAGACTCTAAACGGGTTCTCTTTGATACTATCCCATCCTATACTATACTATACTATACTATACTATACTATACTAAATAATAATAATAATAATAATGGTTATTTATAGAGCGCTTAACTCCCTTTGCAGGGTGCTCAAAGCGCTGAACAAAGGCCTAAACACTAACATACAGATAAACATACACATTAAAGACAATAATCAACATGAAGACAAGTATCAATGAATATAAACATTAAAAATAAGTGAGACTGTTCATACAAAATGCATGTATTCATCTCTCTCGCCCTCCCTCACCCCCCTCCGCCCCCCCCCCCCCCCCCCCCCCCCACAGGCACGCACACACGCAGGGTAATATCATCAAGGACTACGTGGATTAGAGGTGAGAGTATGAGGTTTCAAAAAGATGAGTTTTCAGAGAAGTTTTGAAACACTGAACAGAGGAAGAGTGGCGAACACTGTGTGGTAAGCTATTCCAGACCGAGGGAGCAGAGTACGAGAAAGAAGATTCACCGAAGGATTTAGTTTTAATACGGGGAGTGGAGAGCAGGCATGAGTCGGAGGAAGATCTGAGATGTCGGGTGGGAGTGTAGGTTTGTACAATGTCAGTGAGATACTGAGGGGCAGTTCCATTAATAGAGTTGAAGGTGAGGCATGCGACCTTGTACTGAATTCGAGCAGAAATTGGAAGCCAGTGAAGAGTGTGAAGTAGCGGGGTTGTGACGTAAGTGTCCCGCGCGACCCCTCTTTCTTTATCTACACCCCCCCCCCCCCTCTCCTTTTCTTTTCTCTGTCCGGCCGCCACGTTAATTGCCACCCACCATCTAAAGAATGCCGATTAAGGGATTGGTCCCTTTCAAGTCCGATTTGTCTCCCCGGTCAGCACGTACCACCTACCGAGGTTATCTCCCTTCACACCCCCCCCCCCCCCCTCCCCTTATCTACCGTCTCATCACGAGATAGTGATATCAACAGTCGGCGCCCTTTGTAAGACACCGCGTCCTTACCCATCACAAGAAAGTGACAACCACGGTTATCTCCCTTTGAAGACGGTTTTGCCTTTCCGAGCACGAGAAGGATTTGAATGTCGGCACGTGATAAGGATGTAATAGGCGCGTGATTGTTCGGTACACTCTGAACAGCATCTTGTGACGTGTGGACTGTAATAAACCAATAGCAGGCTTTCATTGTTTGAAAGTGAAGGCTATAATTGGCGTAGTGAGAAAAAGTTTTTCACACAAGACGCTGAAACTGACTAGAGCAACACCTCTCCCAGCCAGAATAGCCCACCTAGTAAGTCTTATTGATGACTGGTGATTGAGACTGGTTGTTTGTTTGACTCTAGTTTTGATCTAGATCCTATGTTCAATGATGAATAAGGAGTAGATAGATATGTTATAGAAAAGAAGTGGTAAACATTCTGTTCTATTTATGCACACTGATTATTTGTGTGTGTGTGTTTTTGACTTGAACACTTTCGGTACCAGAACCGGAGTTTATGCCTACTAACCCATTTGTCTATTTTTAGTAGGAAACCTATGGGCCGCAATCTTGCACTTTATGATACCATTCCTTTCCAGGTGTTGGATGGAGAGTGATGATGGATTGATCACCTTTTATGTTTTACTGATCTCAGTTTGTTAACTGAAATTCAGTTTATTTATTAAATAGTGCTATTGTACAAGGGAAGCCTTCTAGCCGGTTGGGATTCACTAATGCCCTGCCGACTGAAGCCCCTTGTCTCTAAGCCATAGAGATCTACATCCACCTTCTCCTGTGATTATCAGCAGGGCATCGTGGGCCGGAAGATCATCCCGGACTCCACCACGCACCAAGACGGGACTGTCGCCAAGACGACCCGCACCCAGAATCCGCGAGGAGACCACGCTTGAACCGTGCCATCCCGCGAAGCCGTAACCGGAACGACTGGGAGCTACTCTCATCTGACGAGCAAGCCCAGCCACACCAGCATTCGCCGATCACTACGGAGGAACTCAACCACAGCTAAGTCCCCCGGACTGCGCCAATCATTTGAACTTTCCTACGGACACTAAAGATAATTAGTAACCCTTCCGGCATGGGGCGAACCTTATAGAAAGACAAAAGTCTTGTGAATCCTTTCGGATTTCATTGTTTTTTTATCCATATTTTGTTTTGGCGCCATTGAGCTGCTTTATTATTATTGTTGCATAATCTTATGCAGATTTTGGGAGTAAATAAAATACAAGTGTCAAATAATCCTGAACCCTTTGGTCAGACTGATGAGAGTGGGAGTCTTGTAATTTCATGTAAAACCCTACTTCTCTCTGTCTGCCATTTAGAGCAATTCAACCACTTGTATTTCTTACAACCATACGAGCCAGAACCCGGGCACAAATATAAATTTATTAGATGAAAAGGGGCCGGGAAAGTTGCTCATCTCCCATACCCTAGAGAAGTGGGCTAAAGGCAAATTATCTAAAGTCTTCCCTAGGGACTTAGCCTTTTAACCCATTACCTCGTCACAGGGGTGATATGCTGTGTCTTTTTTGCTTTGAAAATCAATCTTGCAGCTGCGTTCTGAACTTTCTGAAGTTTCTGGATTGAGGACTTCGGGCAACCAAATAACAGAGAGTTACAATAGTCTAGCCTAGACAAGACGAGAGAACAGACGAGAGTTTGTGTTGCCTGAGTGGTAAGGAGGTGGCGAATAGAACTTATCTTACGAATCTGTAGATAGGCTATTTTGCAGACATTGTTCACATGTGTTTTCATAGTAAGGTTGGAATCGATAGTGACGCCCAGGTTTTTGACAGAAGTCACCTATCCTTATGGAAGATGGAAGGGACCTGTCAACAGAGAGTCTTTTAGTTCTAAGTCATTATGATGGCTTCAGTTTTGCTGTCATTTAATTGGAGTTTGTTTTCATTCATCCATGTTTTGACATTACTGACACATCCTTGAAGACCTTGAACAGTGGAGTCGAAGTCAGACAGAGTTGTTTCAGTGTATAGCTGATTATCATCAGCGAAGGCATGATGATTTACAGAATGATTCTTAACAATGTTGAAAAGGGGTTGCGTATACAATACAAAAAGCACAGGTCCCAGGACAGAGCCCTGGGGAACGCCATACTTAACAGTCGATGGAGTGGATTTATGGCCTGTTACTGAGATTGTTTCAGTTCTGTTTGAGAGATAGGCTTTAAACCAGGAGAGAGTAGAGCCAGAAATGCCAAAGGAATAGGAAAGTCTGTTTAGTAAGATAGCATGGTCAATAGTATTGAAAGCGGCAGAGAGGTCTAGTAAAGTAAGGACGGACATTTTACCATTGTCGAGGGATGTTAGGATATCATTCATGATCTTAAGAAGGGCGGTTTCGGTGCTATGATGGGGTCTGTATGCTGACTGTAAGGAACTGAGTAAATTGTTGCGAGTCAAATGTTCGTTTAGTTGCAAAAGAACAAGGCGTTCAAGTACTTTAGACAAAAAGGGGAGATTTGAAACTGGTCTATAATTTTTCAAGTCATCAGGATCAAGTGAGGGTTTCTTAAGCAGAGGTTTTACCAAAGAGCACTTGTACTCGTCAGGAAAGGTCCCAGAAGTGAGGGATGCATTCATGATGTCAGTGATGAAAGGCAACAAAATGTCAAGAGATTCTACAAGCAAGTCAGAGGGAAATGGGTCGAGTTCACAGGTTTTGAGTGGAGAAGAAAGAATTATCCGTTTAACTACATCTTGAGTCACAGGGGTGAAATGCGTCAGGGGCTGGCCATGAAAACAGGGTTCGTTAGAAACAAATGAACGGGAGAAGACTGAATCAAGATTGTTTCGAATAGTGCAAATTTTGCCTTTAAAGAACTGCATGAAACGATTTGGGAGCTCAGTGAGTGGGAAAATGGACGGGAGGGGTGAGGTCTTTACCATACCAAGTAGCTGATTGGATACCTGAAATAATCTGCCAGATGAAAAGCTTTCTTTGATTTTGTTACAATAGTACGTGGTTTTTGCAGCATGCACTATGTCCGTGACAGCCTTTTTTGCGCGGTTCAGCACATGCTTGTGGCCAGCCAGACGCGAGCACGTCCACTGCCTCTCCATTTGGCGTTTGTGCTGCTTGGCAGCCCGCGTTTGCCCGGCCGCTGCGCTGTACCAGGGGTCACACCTAGCTGACGACACCTGGCGTCTGGTGGCCGGGGCGTGGTGGTCCAGCGTGGTGGTCAGGGCTGAATCCAGAGTGGCGGCGGTGAGGGTGGAGGGCGTCAGGGTGGACAGACGAGCGGCCAGGTCGTTCTTCAAGGCCGTCCTGTCGATGGCCTTCAGGTAACGCTTTGTGATGTAGGTTGACTGGGAGCGGGGGACACTGATGTCAAAGTGACTGATGACACAGCAGTGGTCAGAGGTGAGGTCATGGGACACCACCGTTTCCTTCACACTGGTGTTGTCACTTCTCTGCACCACCCAGTCCAAGATGTGGCCTTTGTTGTGAGTGGGTTCTGTCACAGTCTGTGTCAGGTCGAAGATGTTCAAAAGTTCTAGGGCTTTGGCAGTTGTAGGGTGGAGAGGATTATCATAGTGAACGTTAAAATCGCCCAGTATGATAAAGGATCCTGATAGGGAATTACAGAATTCACACAAATCATGGAATTGATCAAGAAAGTTGGTGTCAGTCTGTTTGTTCTTGCAGCTGGTAGGAGGTCGATACAGACAGAAGAAGTGGACAGTCGTGTGGGGCAGGGAGAGGGTGACGCGGACAAGCTCAAATGCAGGGTGGTCAAAAGGAAAGGAGGTGCTGAAGGAGATGTGGGTTGTGAACCGTTTGTGATAGATCACAGCCAGCCCACCACCTCTGGAAGGACGGGGGACAGATTTGATGCTGTAGCCTGAGGGACAGAGATCAGAGCACTTGGGCTCATCACTGTGTTCTCTCAGCCAGGTCTCAGTGAGAAACATGAGCTGGATGCTGTTGTCCATGATAAACGTAGAGATCTCAGTTCGTTTCATGGGATCGTTGACAGACCGGGCATTGAATAATGCTGAAGTAAACATAATGTCCGGGGTAGGTTTTGCAGTGGTTTTGCAGAGGTTGTTGTGGTTGACGAAAGAGGGGGGAGTGGGCGATACAGGGATCATAGAAGCAGAGTCTGGAAGAGGTAGATCTAGTTGTTTTTTCTTGCTTGCTGACGAACTGGACACAACGTTTATAGGTCGCTGTTTTCTAGTGCCACCACGGCACGATCGACGTCGGGGCAAGTTGCGGCCAATACCTAAAGACTTCAGGTGGGCGATCAAATTTGGGTCGAGATCTGTACGCACTTGTGAGCCTATTTTCAACAGTTCATCTTTGGTGAAAGTGTACGTGTTCTCAACAGTGTTATTTCGAAACGAAAGAGCGTCATTGCGGGGCACAGTACTCACGAACGCACAGCTGGGTGGTGAAGGGTGCACGAGAGATTGGGCGGAGAATGGCGGCCATCTAAAACAGTTCACTTGGGCGTATTGAAGGAAGAAGTAGATGAAGATCAGACGGAAACACGGAGGAATGTCAACGTTATATGTCGACCACATCATGCTTGATAGTTTCATACACTCATACACAAAAATTTAGACCCACACGATCACTGGAAACAGCACAAAACAAAATAATCGGGAGCGGGATGGCCAAGCCTGCAAGGCGGCTAAACCCCGTAGATCTATGTCTATACTACTATACTATACTATACTATACTATACTATACTATACTATACTATACTATACTATACTATACTATACTATACTATACAGGGGCGGATCCGGGGAGGGGGGGGGGGGTTACCTGGGTTCCGTAACCCACCCCTCCCCCCTCCCACCCATCCACCCCAAAAAAAATGAGAAAGAAAAATAAAGACAGCCGAAAAGTTAATTACCTTGAAATCTATTTTTACTTTTTATATTTGGATAACTGTAATAATTGTACTTGATAGAGAAATGACTGGGAGGCATGAAATAAACTAAGCGACATTGTTTTTCAACACCATGTGACCAAGCGGCCATTTTGAATGTTGAATGTTTTGTTGTTGTAAGGTACAATATACACACGCGCTCGCGCGCACACACACACACAACACACACAGGCAGCACACACAACCAGTCTTACAGCCCAACATTTCCCGTTAGAAAAGAAGAGAGAGAACAATGGCCACCGGCCCTTAGAAAGGTCAAAGTCATATAACATAAGTGTATCAAATATCGATCATGTTTCAGTTTTTAACCAACGAGAGAGAGAGAGAGAGAGAGAGTTGTCATAGGTGACAGTTACGTAAAACGGTGACAGTCTACCAATTCACCTTTTCCCATTTCGCCTTTTAGGTGCAAAACGTCCCTTAGCTGAGCCAAAACTGTTCTCAAACGGTTTCAATTCGCATTATTTGTCTTTAGAGAGAAAATACAAATCTCTCTCTCTCTCTCTCTCTCTCTCTCTCTCTCTCTCTCTCTCTCTCTCTCTCTCTCTCTCTCTCTCTCTCTCTCTCTCTCTCTCTCTCTCTCTCTCTCTCTCTCTCTCTCACATACACACACACACACACACACGCTCACACAACATGATATGCGGACATGGTATTGAAGACGAACATCATTTTGTTTTCAATTGTAAAAGTTATGAAGAATTGAGACAAAACCACGGTGTGGGGTGGGGTTTTTTCAAAACTAGAGACGCACAGAATAAGGACCTTAATAACATTCTGAAGCCTGATAATGATGATGTGATTAGCTCCCTGGCAATGTAGGCTTATATTTCTGAAGCTCGTTATTCTATCAGAAAATGAAAACGTCTAACAATGCTTTCTGTATGATGATGTAATGGTCTGTTGGGGTCTGCGTCTGCATAAATGTTTACAGATTACATTTTGATCAGATAGTTAATTATTTAAAGTAATGGATTATATTTTGTGGGTAATCTACCGTAATTGGATTAGGGGCATTAATATAATAATTCCTTAAATTAGTGATCAATTGTTTTTTCTTCAATTTTTGTGATTTTTTATTTATTTACCTTTATTTCTAACATTATGTCTTGGATATGTTATCTCCATTGAATTTGTTGACCCACCCACCCCCCGTCACTAGAGCTGTTCAGCTAATGACAGTAATCTTCCAGTGTTCCAGTTCTACAGTTCTCTTGCTCACACACACTCTCCCAAGTTTATCCGCGACAATACAGCTAACGAGCAACGCGAACCAATACCTAACAGAATACAAACGTGAGAGGGCAAAATTGGAAAAGGCTGTGTAAAGGTGACTCGGGAAGTTACCTGTAGAGCATGGTGACATGTGTTTTGGAGCTACACAAGTCTACTACACTGCATGCCTCCAGTTGAAGAGAAAAATAATATGTAAGTCACACGCTTGGCTGCGTTTCATAGTTAGGTGCGTGTAAACAACTTTTTCTTAGTTAGTAGATCTCCGCCGAGGGTAGTTTATGCATTGTTATCCAGTTACGTGCAAGTCTTTATTTCCTGAAACTGCTCCCTAAAACACCCAACATTAGGACATTAGAAGGTAAACAACAAAAGTGAACAACAACAACAAAAATCAAACACCCAGCCAAGCAATAAACCAACCAAAACCCAAACAAACAAACAAAAACCATCAAAATCTTGTATCCGGCACTGATTGATATCTACATTAGAAATAATTAGAATCTGTCCAAACGTTTTTGATTATGGTGTAAAGAGTCTGCGGCCAATATTTATACGATTTACTTTTGTTTATGCGTTGTCTCTCTGTTAGCGCCATTTTTTTTTTTAAACATAAAGAAGTAAACAATGGCTGTGTGAAATGATATAATTATGATGACATTTTATTAATACAAAATCAGGCTATGTTGTAGTTTAGATACCGTCTTTCCTGCTTTCCACTGTGGATGTCAAAGTCTAGTTATATTTCAGTTTCAGGGCAATCCTAGGCTGATCCTAACCCTATCCCTTTCCCGAGAACGACGCAATGTGAAAACAAAAATTAAAGCGAAAATGTGACTGTGGGCCTGGGGTGAGGGTGTATAAACTACAACGTTGCCCCTAATTAATGACAATAAGTTAGAGTTTGACTTGATTAGTTCACTGACATGCAGTTTTAACAAACAAACTACCATAATCTACCACTCTTGTTTGTTAGTAGCCTCTATTTCCACTAATAATACATTGCTCTTTTGTTACTTGGTATTTTTCGTTCAACTGCAGAAGTTTCCCCAAATCCGCCGGCGGGTGTGTTTTGTTTTTGTGTGTGTTTTTTTTGGACAATTAAGGTCTTTCACTAAAGAAATGTCCCCCTGTGGGGATACCGGGGGGTCTTTTGTATAAATAGTTCCCCCACCTTCTGGAAGTTCTGTGCTTGTAACTTGCTCTAATCTGTCACTCTCTTTGACTCTGCCTTTTCCATTTGCTTACTGTCATCTACTATCTTTCTGCCCTTACCAGTCCATTATCCCACTGTCTTTTTTCACGAAACACTTTCAAAAACATTTCCTCCAGCGGAAGTCGGACTTGCTGGGCCTAACTATTTCTTAGTTAGGCACATAACGGCAGCATGACGCATATGCGCTCATAATGGACAGTAAACTGTCTGAGCGATCGAAGAAGAAGGAGAATTAAAGAAATGTTGTACATAATCGATGTTATCTTTTCTTATCGGTTACATGGCGATGTGTCGTCTCAATGTGACTCTAACCGTAGGACTCATTAATAGGCTACATGGCTTGGAGTCAAAACGGACTATTTGTAGATAGTATATCGACGAATTATTGAACTTATTGCGAAAACTAATAACTTGCATCAAAAGAGACTGAAGAAATATAAAAAGCATAACCCCCATTGTATATTATTTGTAGTCTTTTGTATACAAGTTCTTAGTTTTTGCAATAACATCAATAATAAGTCAATGAACTGTCTAAAGATAGTCTGTTTTGACTCTAAGCCATCGCAATATGTCCCCGTCTCTTAAGCGGATATTATGTCCCCGTTTTATGTATCTCCGTCTCCGTGTCTCCTTACCCTAAGGCCGGGTTCACATTAGACGCGTAAAACCCTAAATAAGTGGAAGAAAGAAGGATATAGTTTACGCATATAGGAGAAATTCCCTTCTTTGTTTCACTTATTTATGGATCGCGCACGGGTTTCCGCATGGAATATCCGCTTATGTGTGTACACGGCCTAACCCTATCCCCGAGGGGGCACATAGACATGGGGCAGTTAGAGTCAGGAACACACAGAGACATGAGCACAATGATGGATCAAATATGGCAAATCGACCGGACCGAGCTGATAGAAATTTCATCTAATCAAGAACAAAAACAAAAGGTCGTTTTTCTTTCCTTGGTTATTTTGGTTATAATGATATTGTTATTAATGTTAATGTCCTTATTCTTTGGTTCTTTAAAGAACGAATGAGGTCATGCGTTTCTCCTTGAGGACACGAAAAAGAACGTTGCCAAGTTCCTGTAGAGAGTCGTTTATGACGAATGTAACGCAGTGTGTGTGTGTGTGTGTGTACGCGCGCGCGCGCGTTCGTGCCTGCGTGCGTGCGTACGTGTGTGTGCGCGCGTGCGTGCGTACGTGTGTGTGTGTGTGTGTGTGTGTGTGTGTACGTGCGCATGCGCGCTCTCTCGCACAGACATAGACGGACATACAACACGTAGACAGACAGACAGGAGATGGAACCGTTCTGATCGTATGGTACTTTCGCCTTTCCAAACAGAAGACAGAACAGACGGGGTTAATGCACTTCGTGTCACTGAATAAATAACCAATGCAGACGCTGTGCACATTCGCTGTAGACGACAAAAGTGTCTGCCACTACTTCGGGGAGATAAGGTAAGATAGAATAAAATAGTAGGCCTAATACCCCGTTCGTGTGTAGATTTGTTTAATTGAGGTTGTTTTGTGTGTTTTTTGGGGGGAGGTTGTTGTAGTTGTTATTGTTTTTGTGTTTTTGTTATTTATGTATTATATAAAACGCCGTTTTATTCTGCAGTGTCAGAATATATATATATATATATATATATATATATATATATATATATTACTCAAAGTTAACATTAACTGGTTTTGTTTCTGAGGTTCACAAATAAAGACATTGGACACAGAAAAGCTTTATCAAAGCAAATTATATATATATATATATATATATATATATATATATATGTGTGTGTGTGTGTGTGTGTGTGTGTGTGTGTGTGTGTGTGTGTCAAGTCAAATCAAGTCAAAAAGATCTTTATGCATTAGCATAAAATAATTTATGTTCTCTCTCCGGATATAAGCCTTGAGAACACACATTATGCGAGTGTTGAACACCCACCTGTTCAGATAGTCTCCCCTGAACAGCCTTGACCCACTTATTTATCAACTTTGTATTAACCAATCCTGAGAAATTTACCAAATGTTATAGGCAATATTGATGCCTTACATTTGAGACGGGCCATTTTCAGCTCATCCATCTACCTGACCAGAACCGCCGGGAAGCCAACTTAAAGAACCAAGGAGAATGGGAATTCTGTTAAAGTATTCCCGCTGTCAGTCCCCGATACAAGCCGTTAGTATCCCCGATACAGTCCCACCCAAAGCAACAGGACCCCTCTGACACAACCCGTCCCAACTCCGCAGCATCAAACAGCGAGAAATTTACCACATGTTATAGACAATATTGATGCCTTACAGCCGAGACGGGCCATCTCCAACTCGCCCGTCTGCCTGACCGGAACCGCCGGGAAGCTAACGGCCCGTACTTAAAGCACAGCGGAGAATGGGAATTCTGTTAAAAGTATTCCCGCGGTCACCCCCGATACAAGCCGTTAACCCCCCCCCCCAAAAAAAACAAAAAAACGGTCCCGCCCAAGGCAACAGGACTCCCCCGACACAACCCGTCCCAACTCCGCAGCATCACACAGCAAAGGAAACAATAGCTGCATACCATAACAAACAAGAACAAACGGAATCGTTGTTGAAGCGCTGAAGTTTATTGTTCTCAGCGCGTGGTTGAGGACAGGGTCACCTGTCCCCAACCGAGGAAATGATCATATTAACAAAGAAAATTGGCACATACTGTGGAGTACTGTCAAAGCCACGCCGGGTAGCACAAAAGGTTTAAACTGACAAAACAGACGGAAAAATAAATGATTGAACAGATAAAATTTTGAAATAAAGAAAAATTACTTTAAGCCTTTGCGTTGACAATACTCCACAGCGCATAAAATAACAAATACCAATCCAGAGATATGCAGAAATTATGTGATAAAAGATTATGAATCCAATGAGCCCCTTACCGGTTATGTACATAAAAAACATGCAACCGGGTGGCATCACTGTCCAAGCTTACGGAAGCAAAAATTATCTTAGATTCTACCTTGCCCTGAGGGCTAATGAAATGACACTTTGAACGGCCACAAAAGATACATAAAGGAAAATGAGAAACAATGGGATACAAATTATAAGAATACCAGTCTCAGTTCAACATGGCACAAACGTATAGGAACAAACAAAACTTTAAGAAAGCTAACCGCAAAAACCGCTGTTCGCCAAAAATATTTGATAGCAATTAACCACCAAGAAAAATACATAAGCACCAATCCAAAAAAATCACCAATCCAAAAAATGATACGATTTATGGAAAATAATACTGCTTTATCCTGGGTCACCCAACATTTTGCCATGAGTGGTGGTAAACGCCATAGACCTGAGCTGAAGCAATTGTGGTAGGCTCAGGTACCGCCACGAAAAAACAACAACAACAAAACCCCAAAAACAAACAAACAACGGAAGAAAACTAAAAAGATTACACGTTGTGGATGCGAGTGTAAGACATGAAGGCATTGGAAGACCATCTGCCAGCCTGTCTAATTTGAGTGTCCGAAGCGCCCTGCTGCGCCATGTGTGTGGCCCCTCCGATTCGAAAGCTGTGGCTTTTGAATCGATCATGAGGGTAGCCACAGAACATGAGAGCTTTGTTAAGGTGAGAACAAAACTCTCGGCGTGACATAGGTTCGCCACTGTCTGCCAGAAAGAGAGCTCCTGGCTTGGAGCCCCGGAGTTTAAGATAACTCTGTAATGTGAGAACAGGGCATGTTGCTGAATCTGATCCTGACATAATACTATGTTGGGAAGTGCGACCTTGGCTATGTTTGAAATGCCTAAAAACAATTTGAATGCATGTGGGGATAATGAAAATGTCCTGAATTTGCAAGGTGTGTGGGGATTGAGTGATCTCACCTACCCGAAGCAACCCATGAAAGGCAAGAAGACTCATAGCTTTAAACCTAATGCGAAGTAGGGAATGAGAAAAGATATGGTCACTGGCTTTTAAGAGACCTACTAGTATAGTCTCCGTAATAGGCAATCGAGGATCCTGACGCATACCCTGTTTTTTGGCCCCTTGAAGGATTTTCTTAATGAGGAAGGACTGAGAGGGGTCACTCAAGTTGAGGAGCTGGTGCATGAAGCTGATGGCCGAGAGTGCCGATAGGACAGAGCTGGTCGCATACTTCTTCGTAAACATAAAGGCAATAAAACGCGCAAGAGTAGCCTCAGACACTGGTAAGGAACTAGTACAGGAAAACTGCTCACAAAAAGACCCAAAACGTTGCCATGTTCGATGATAGGCTTGTTTTGTAGAGTCCGCAAGAGAGGTGACTAGCAGCTGTTGTACAGTCAGGTCGAGGTCAGACACTGTGGGAGGGGAGGTGTGGGTACCGGGCTCAGTGCTGCTTCTGGGCACAATGTGCGAAACCGCTCCATCTGAAACCGAGACAAAGCGTCAGCAAGACTGTTCTTAACGCCGGGTATGTGCTGGGCTGACAGAAGAATGTTCATTTTAAGGCAATGTAAAACTAGTCTCCTAACCAAGACCATGACCAGTGGTTCTTTTGATGTTTGGTTGGTTATGACTGAAACAAGAGCTAGGTTGTCTGTATGAAGCGATATGCGTTTATTCTGAAACGAGATGCCCCACACCTCTAAGGCCATGACTATCGGATAGAGCTCTAAGAGAGTAATGTTCTGCTGTTTCCACCAGGCAGACCACTTGCCATTGAACCATGTCGTTCCAAAAACAGCCCCATATCCATTCTTCCCCGAAGCGTCAGTGAACAAGTCTAATTCATGAGAGGACAAGTAGTGCCTGTCCAGGAAAAGGAATTTACCGTTGTGATGCTGTAAGAACTCTAACCACAACGCCAAATCCTCCCTCACACCTAGTCCAAGCCTTATCTTGTAATAAGGCTTATTGACGCCTATCATAAGATCAAATAACCGCCGTAGAAAGGGTCTCCCTGGTAGAACAACTGCGCAGGTGAAGTTCAATAGGCCTGCCAACGACTGAATCTGTTTAAGCGTGGCCTTTCGCTGGTTGAGCAAAGTTTTGATTTCTTCAACACATTTGATGATCTTGTCCTGCGGGAGCCTGACTACTTCAGAGATTGTGTCAATTTCATAGCCCACGAAAGTCATTGTGGTATGCAGTGGAAAAGTCTTATCAGGTGCCATCGGGACTCCAACGTCTGCACACATACTGAGAAAAGATTCAAGTTGAACCCTCCCTGCCTGTTCGGAGACTGAAGCTAACAAGAAATCGTCTAAAATGTGAACCAGATTCAACTGCAGCTTCGTTTTGGCAATCCACTCTAATGCTGTGCTAAACGCCTCGAAGATTTGGCATGATGAGGAGCACCCCATCTGTAAAGCAAGGTCAACATAGAACTGGCCCTGCCACTTAAACACAAATAAATGTCTGTCCTCCGGGTGAAGAGGTAGTACTCGAAAAGCCTTTTTTATATCAGTTTTTGACATGAAGGCATGTTTACAAAGGTTCTGAACAAGATGGATGGCGTCCTGTATACTAGCATAGGAGACCGTCTTTTTATCTTGAGGGATGTGATCATTGATGGACTGACCCATGGGGAAGGAAAGATTATGAATAATTCTATATTCCCCTTTAGCTTTCTTTTCTACTGGCCCAACAGGAGAACACTGAAAGGAATTGAAAGGGGGTGTTAAGTAAGGGCCTGAAATGCGGCCTGCATCTTTTTCTTTTTTAACATAATCACTTACTACGTGAGGAAGTTGAGCTGCTGCTTTAAGATTGCTGGTAGCCCTAGATTGTACCTCTCCCTCGAATCCTACCCTAAAGCCCTCTGTAAAACCCTGACTAAGAAATTCTGTTTTAGCTTCGTCGTAACCTTGAAGCCACCAGCGAAGTCTGTTAACGCGGATAGGAGTCGGTATGGGGTGATGAAAAACCCGACTAGGTGGAGGTTCTGGGTCGGCGATTGTCGTCGGTTGTGGGCATGTTGGGGGATCGAAAGGGCTGATCCCCTTGAAACCGCCGTCGGCCCCCACTGCATGATGTAGCCCTGTGGATCCCCTTGTTGCAACTGAAGCATGTGTGCTTGTAGTGACATAGCTGCCCTCTGTCGCACCTGTTGTGGCGATGGAAGTGGATGCAGTATCCACGCGGGACGAAAAGGCCACTTTGCCGCCCTGCACCTCCGTTCTGATGATCTGGTCGTCCCATAGATCTCAGAGCTGCATCAGTGTAGAGCTGTGCGTTGGTCTGCCCCCACAGTTGGAGACCGGCCTGCACCAATCGGCGAAACTTGACATCATAATACCGCCAGTCTCCTTTCTGACGTATGAGAGTTTGCACCTGGTGGTAGTGAGATGCCAGGTGCGCTGCGGCTTCCGGGAAGCGCTGAAGGTAGATGGACGCAAAAATGTTCCATGCCTCAGCCCATCGTCCTTCCGACAGCCTTGTGTGTGTGTCCTTCACTTTCCTGTCATCATTTTTTGCCACAGGCTCGTGGAAGAGGTCCTCATCTTTGTCCAATAAGGTCCCTAGGTCCACTGCCTTGCCTATCCAAATTTTATCTTTAATTTTGGAGTCCACATGCAAGTCCACCGGCATAGCCTCACCTCTAATGGCTGCCACCAATCCTGCTACGTGCGTTGAGAGCCCCGTGCCTGGCGCCGTGGTCGTCTCACTTGATGGCCCGTGGTTGGCCACCATGGGTGGCTCATGCGCCATGGACGTCGTGTTTGATAGCCCGGTGGTGGTTGCCGCGCTTGAAGGCCCGGGGGTGGCCAATGGAGGCACCGATGGCCCCACCCCTGAACCCGGCACTGCAGTGCTGCCCAGGTTGGCCGAAGCTCCACGCATGGCGTCGATTTGACACTGCAGGTTGAGGCACGCGGTCTATTTTTACCACTCCAATCATTAGTTACCTCCCCTTGATTTTCAATAATTTTAATCTGTAAACCAGAATGTTATCTCTGCACCATTTCGTAACTTTTTATATCTTTTGGAAAACATTTAAAACTATGTATCCTACTTATACTCATCAAAAGAAGCACCCCATACTCGTCGTGTCTGTTGTAGTGTCTGTATTACATATGTTTATTATTTTGTACGCTTTTAAAATACATCATTTTAAAGAGCGGCCAGAAGTGTAGCCTCGATTTGAAGTGCGACAATTTTGGAACGACAGACCGACCGACCGACAGACCGACCGACCGACAAAGTGAGTTATAGGTTTGTGGCTTGAGCCACAAACAAAAAATCCCAATTGAAAAAAAACACCAATCACAGAGAAAAGAGCAAGGCATGCATTAATTTTGTGAACACAAATCATTCCCTGATTTGTGCTCACAAATGCATGCCTTGCTCTTTGGTTTCAACTTAGTTGTATCATTTACGCATTGGACTTGGTTTTTTTTAATTTTGATCTTGGTTTTTTTGTTGCTCCTTTTGTTGCCTGCTTTTTGCTCCTTTGCTATATTTGCTGTTTGCTGTTTTCTTGTTTGTCTGTGTCGATAAAGGCGGATTCGCCGAAATATCAAGTAGTTTCGTTTTGTCTCTTGTGAATAAAATAACGTCACTTTACACTTGTCGTGTAGTTGTTTGTTTGTTGTATGTTCCAGTGACATTGCAGTCTGTGGTGTTTTTTAATTTGTCTCTTATTAAAGGTTCTATGTTTTTGTCATTCTTGAGTTTGCTTTCCTTTATTATTTGAACTGTTTTGCTTTATAATATTATGGCGCCTGGAGCCTCAAAAGGAACAACAACAAAAATGGAGTTTTACGTCCTCTTGGTCTGAATCAGACACATATGGGACATTTGTAAATACAAATATGGTGGGAACAATACTGGAGGCAATGCCCGGAGGCAGTACGAAACCAGTAAAGTCCCGATTTTTTAAATTAATACAGATAGCTGTAGCGGTGACCACGCCTCGGTTAAACCTCATCGGCTATGGCACCGCCAATGTAACAGGAGCCTCAAAAGGACATGCAGGCGTCTCTTTTAAATCAGTTAAATCATTAGGGGAAGACGGAGTAAAAAGCGCATTGGCGGGTAAGAAGCCCACCCCAATTATCTCATGAAATGAAGCAAATTTTATTGTTTCGTTTTACGCGTGTTTGTTTCACGCGCTTGAGACAAGAGGGTCCTTTATTGTTAATTAATAGTGTGTGTGTGTGTGTGTGTGTGTGCGTGCGTGCGCGTGTGCGTGCGCGCGTGTGTGTGCGTGTGTGCGCGCGCGTGCGTGCGCGCGCGCGTGTGTGTGTATGTGTGTGTGTGTGTGTGTGTGCGTGCACGCGTGTGTGTGTGTGTGCGTTTGTGTTGTTGTTGTGTTGTTGTTTTTTATTTTTATTTTGTGTGTGTGTGTGTGTGTGTGTGTGTGTGTGTGTGTGTGTGTGTGTGTGTTTATTGTTAGTTAATTGCTACATTATTCATCCTTAGGGCCTGATTGTTTTGAGTAACATTAATTGGAATGCTTCAGATCGGCATGGACGAGGACAGGGGCCCTACGAGGGAACAGAGCGCGGGCCCTTCTTCCCAGTATTTGCCTCTGGTAAACAAGGGACTGAACTGTAGTGTTAACGTCGTCATCCACACGGTCAGCTTCAGTCGTACGGCCGTGCAACTGTGACGACGTCTGTCAAGCATAATATCTGATGACTCACTATCTGCATCAATGTGATGACTCCCTGCTAGTTTCCTTCACTATGTATCCCTACCCTCATACATGAATGTGATGACCCCCTGCTAGTTTCCTTCACTCCCTACCCTCATACATGAATGTGATGACTCCATGCTAGTTTCCTTCACTGTGTATCCCTACCCTCATACATGAATGTGATGACTCCATGCTAGTTTCCTTCACTCCCTACCCTCATACATGAATGTGATGACTCCCTGCTAGTTTCGTTCACTCCCTACCCTCATACATGAATGTGATGACTCCATGCTAGTTTCCTTCACTATGTATCCCTACCCTCATACATGAATGTGATGACTCCCTGCTAGTTTCCTTCACTCCCTACCCTCATACATGAATGTGATGACTCCCTGCTAGTTTCCTTCACTATGTATCCCTACCCTCATACATGAATGTGATGACTCCCTGCTAGTTTCCTTCACTATGTATCCCTACCCTCATACATGAATGTGATGACTCCATGCTAGTTTCCTTCACTCCCTACCCTCATACATGAATGTGATGACTCCATGCTAGTTTCCTTCACTGTGTATCCCTACCCTCATACATGAATGTGATGACTCCATGCTAGTTTCCTTCACTATGTATCCCTACCCTCATACATGAATGTGATGACTCCCTGCTAGTTTCCTTCACTCCCTACCCTCATACATGAATGTGATGACTCCCTGCTAGTTTCCTTCACTATGTATCCCTACCCTCATACATGAATGTGATGACTCCATGCTAGTTTCCTTCACTATGTATCCCTACCCTCATACATGAATGTGATGACTCCCTGCTAGTTTCCTTCACTATGTATCCCTACCCTCATACATGAATGTGATGACTCCCTGCTAGTTTCCTTCACTATGTATCCCTACCCTCATACATGAATGTGATGACTCCCTGCTAGTTTCCTTCACTATGTATCCCTACCCTCATACATGAATGTGATGACTCCATGCTAGTTTCCTTCACTATGTATCCCTACCCTCATACATGAATGTGATGACTCCATGCTAGTTTCCTTCACTATGTATCCCTACCCTCATACATGAATGTGATGACTCCATGCTAGTTTCCTTCACTGTGTATCCCTACCCTCATACATGAATGTGATGACTCCATGCTAGTTTCCTTCACTATGTATCCCTACCCTCATACATGAATGTGATGACTCCCTGCTAGTTTCCTTCACTCCCTACCCTCATACATGAATGTGATGACTCCCTGCTAGTTTCCTTCACTATGTATCCCTACATATACATGAATGTGATGACTCCCTGCTAGTTTCCTTCACTCCCTACCCTCATACATGAATGTGATGACTCCCTGCTAGTTTCCTTCACTCCCTACCCTCATACATGAATGTGATGACTCCCTGCTAGTTTCCTTCACTGTGTATCCCTACCCTCATACATGAATGTGATGACTCCATGCTAGTTTCCTTCACTCCCTACCCTCATACATGAATGTGATGACTCCCTGCTAGTTTCCTTCACTGTGTATCCCTACCCTCATACATGAATGTGATGACTCCATGCTAGTTTCCTTCACTCCCTACCCTCATACATGAATGTGATGACTCCATGCTAGTTTCCTTCACTATGTATCCCTACCCCCATACATGAATGTGATGACTCCATGCTAGTTTCCTTCACTGTGTATCCCTACCCTCATACATGAATGTGATGACTCCCTGCTAGTTTCCTTCACTGTGTATCCCTACCCTCATACATGAATGTGATGACTCCCTGCTAGTTTCCTTCACTGTGTATCCCTACCCTCATACATGAATGTGATGACTCCATGTTAGTTTCCTTCACTATGTATCCCTCATACATGAATGTGATGACTCCCTGCTAGTTTCGTTCACTCCCTACCCTCATACATGAATGTGATGACTCCATGCTAGTTTCGTTCACTCCCTACCCTCATACATGAATGTGATGACTCCCTGCTAGTTTCCTTCACTATGTATCCCTACCCTCATACATGAATGTGATGACTCCATGCTAGTTTCCTTCACTCCCTACCCTCATACATGAATGTGATGACTCCCTGCTAGTTTCCTTCACTGTGTATCCCTACCCTCATACATGAATGTGATGACTCCATGCTAGTTTCCTTCACTATGTATCCCTACCCCCATACATGAATGTGATGACTCCATGCTAGTTTCCTTCACTCCCTACCCTCATACATGAATGTGATGACTCCCTGCTAGTTTCCTTCACTGTGTATCCCTACCCTCATACATGAATGTGATGACTCCCTGCTAGTTTCCTTCACTCCCTACCCTCATACATGAATGTGATGACTCCATGTTAGTTTCCTTCACTATGTATCCCTCATACATGAATGTGATGACTCCCTGCTAGTTTCGTTCACTCCCTACCCTCATACATGAATGTGATGACTCCATGCTAGTTTCGTTCACTCCCTACCCTCATACATGAATGTGATGACTCCCTGCTAGTTTCCTTCACTATGTATCCCTACCCTCATACATGAATGTGATGACTCCCTGCTAGTTTCCTTCACTATGTATCCCTACATACATGAATGTGATGACTCCCTGCTAGTTTCCTTCACTCCCTACCCTCATACATGAATGTGATGACTCCATGCTAGTTTCGTTCACTCCCTACCCTCATACATGAATGTGATGACTCCCTGCTAGTTTCCTTCACTATGTATCCCTACCCTCATACATGAATGTGATGACTCCCTGCTAGTTTCCTTCACTGTGTATCCCTACCCTCATACATGAATGTGATGACTCCCTGCTAGTTTCCTTCACTGTGTATCCCTACCCTCATACATGAATGTCATGACTCCATGCTAGTTTCCTTCACTCCCTACCCTCATACATGAATGTGATGACTCCCTGCTAGTTTCCTTCACTATGTATCCCTCATACATGAATGTGATGACTCCCTGCTAGTTTCCTTCACTCCCTACACTCATACATGAATGTGATGACTCCCTGCTAGTTTCCTTCACTATGTATCCCTACCCTCATACATGAATGTGATGACTCCCTGCTACTTTCCTTCACTCCCTACCCTCATACATGAATGTGATGACTCCCTGCTAGTTTCCTTCACTATGTATCCCTACCCTCATACATGAATGTGATGACTCCCTGCTAGTTTCCTTCACTATGTATCCCTCATACATGAATGTGATGACTCCCTGCTAGTTTCCTTCACTCCCTACCCTCATACATGAATGTGATGACTCCCTGCTAGTTTCCTTCACTATGTATCCCTACCCTCATACATGAATGTGATGACTCCATGCTAGTTTCCTTCACTATGTATCCCTACCCTCATACATGAATGTGATGACTCCATGCTAGTTTCCTTCACTATGTATCCCTCATACATGAATGTGATGACTCCCTGCTAGTTTCCTTCACTCCCTACCCTCATACATGAATGTGATGACTCCATGCTAGTTTCCTTCACTGTGTATCCCTACCCTCATACATGAATGTGATGACTCCATGCTAGTTTCCTTCACTCCCTCATACATGAATGTGATGACTCCATGCTAGTTTCCTTCACTCCCTACCCTCATACATGAATGTGATGACTCCCTGCTAGTTTCCTTCACTCCCTACCCTCATACATGAATGTGATGACTCCCTGCTAGTTTCCTTCACTCCCTACCCTAATACATGAATGTGACGACTCCCTGCTAGTTTCGTTCACTCCCTACCCTCATACATGAATGTGATGACTCCATGCTAGTTCCCTTCACTATGTATCCCTACCCTCATACATGAATGTGATGACTCCATGCTAGTTCCCTTCACTATGTATCCCTACCCTCATACATGAATGTGATGTAACAAACAAAAAATATTCACTAGGTTTTGTGTGTGTGTATCTACGAGCAATAGTTTGAAACGAAACATGTGGGGTGTCGTCCGATCATGTAGACAGTAGTATTTTATTGATGAGATAAATGCCTTGTCGCAGTTAGATAGCCGTATAATTGAATTTCGATGCATGGTGCAAACGCACCGTAGGCCTACATTGTTTTGCGGTGTGAAAAATGATGTCGAAGAGGAGGAGGAGGATGGTAATGATGATGATGATAGTAAGTTAGTAACGAAAACAATGATGCAGATGATGGTGATGGTGATGGTGGTGATGATGATTATGATGGTACTGCTGCTGCTGATATAATGATGATGATAATTACGTGTGTGTGTGTATGCGTGTGTGCGTGTGCGTGCGTGCGTGCGTGCGTGCGTGTGTGTGTGTGTGTGTGTGTGTGTGTGTGTGTGTGTGTGTGTGTGTGTGTGTGCTTGTATTCTTAGTAAAACGTGTGCCAGCACGCACTCATGTTCGTATGTGTATGTGTGCATGTGCTTGTGGGGTGGGGGGGGGGGGGGGGGGGGGGGGGGGGGGGGGGGGAGGGGGGGGCAAGCTTAAGGGGCGTATCAGCAGGAAGGAAAAGTAACAAATAACAAATTTCGACAGTGATAAATTCATATTCCTTTGCGGTTTTGTTTTAATTATGCACGAACCATACAGAGCAAATCTTTGCATTGGGATATCACATCAGAATACGACGTATCAATTGAGTGGCACAGTGACGCCTTTATGAAGGGGGATCACACCGGTCTGCACATCTACTTTCTGGATCACGAGGATTACGACAACCGTGTCCATAAATCTTCCTCGACTCACCCGGACAGCTTCAAAGTGTGTGAACCTCTGCGGCACGAACTGGAAAGGCTGTCTTCCTCGTTAGGTAAAGGGCCTGCTACACTACATACGAGTCGATTTGTTTTTGCATGCGATTTTTGTGTGACTAATAAGGAAGGAAGGGGGGGGGGGGGTAAATTTTGACCAAATGGCAACTTTTTCGTTGCCACTGGGCTTAGCTTGTGCTAAGTGCTTGGGCACACGGGACCTCGGTTTATCGTCTCATCCGAAAGACTCCACGTTTAGACCGTGAGGCCTAGTGCAAAGTGACAGGAAAAATCCCCTGTACCCAACTTGGGCTTACTTGATACAAGACGAACGCGATACACTATGTGTTCCCTTCTCTATTATGTCCCTGTGTCTATATGTCCCCGTCTCCATGTGACACCAAACCCAAACCCAAACCCAAACCCAAACCCAAACCGAGAGTAAACTGAGATTAAACGTCCTCCGACCTGGTACCGGTGGGACATTTCTTTATATTAAGATAGTTAACCCCAACGGGGTTATCGAAAACCTAAACCCTAAAATTAATCCGATACCCTAACCTATCCCTAATCCAAAACCTAACCCTATCACTAACCATGTCCATATCCCAGAACCTAACCTGATAGGGGCAGGGCACACATGGACACGGGGACACACTAGAGATAGGAGCACACAGAAACGGGGACACACAGAGACAGGGACACACAGAGACGGGGATGCATAGAAACGGGGGCACATAGGGACAGATCGAGACACATACAAATGGGGACACATGGACACGGGGACATACAGAAGAAGCAATGTTCGAAAGCTCCACGTGTCACAGCTTCACAGGTCAAAACTTGTTCCATTTTCTTCATCCTCTTAGACCTGGCAGCCACTCTCTTCAACTATCCAACTTAAAGGCAGGTTTCCTGAAAACGTAGAGATGTTGTGTATTCACGCACGGTCTCTGAAATTACCCTCTGCACTTTCAAACCGTGCGTGAGATTTACCCTTTAAAATCTCAAGTAGGTGGTGAAATGACGCATTACAATGATGATACACAGTCGGTACTTTTCAGTATAGTAAGCTACATCTATCTATACTAACATATTAAGCTGGAGTCGCTGGCATAGGTCTACACGATTGTGCAGAAATTAGGGCAATCATTGAAAGGTCATTTGCAGATCCTTTTCTCAGCATCCAATACAATCATTGTGTACGCTTGACATTCCTTTGATCAACGTGGCTCTTCCAAGCTGTCTTATAAGGGTTTGCGCGGGTTGAGTGTTTCGTGTGTTTTTGGCCCGACCCATTAATATGTGAAACTGGGGGTTATATATGCCAGTCGTTTCCGACCATGACTGCCAGATAGCAGAGGGGGCATATGCTATTCTGGCGGGCTGGGCTAGAATGTGTTTACAGTGTAGATGCCTTGCTCAGCGGACATCCCCACTCTCTCTGCCAAAGGGATTTGAGGACTGTTGGCGTTGGGAAAAGTCCCCAAAGGCCAACCCATCCCTTTGTCTGCAGCACCACCGCGAAAGACTTAACTTTACCATGATTTTCAATTACTGTAGAAAATCATTTATTGGCCCCTACTACAGGCTAATGTCAACCAATGATAAAAGCCATTTGAGCAAAGGGTCCTACAATACCCCTTACAACTGTACGCATGGGGTGAGCGCACTCCTTGCGAGAGGAACAAAACAGGAATCCTGAAGGTGTAACTTTGGTTTCCCCCTTTCAGGTGGCCTCCTGGTAACCTGGTCCTATGGAGATGTGCTGAACGACGCGCTGTACAAAACGATGACTGATGGACAGTCACGCTTCAATCGGCATGGCAGTATGTCTGTGGTTGTGGCCGACAAACATGTGGTAAATATATCTCCTATTTGTCACGGGTGCCATGCATGAATGGATGGATGGACTGATGGATGGATGGATGTATGCCAGTATGTCGTTTCCGACAATGAGCCTTTATACCGAAAATTCTCTACCCCTGTCTCGTGCCCTGAGATGCGAACGCCACCTACTTAAGATTATCGCCCTTGCCTGTCAGGAGCTAGCAATGTATAGCCACATAAAATTATCTGCTCCTGACTCGTACCAGGGGGCATCGGCAGTTTGGGTCTAAACTTATCGCCCTTTCGTGTCTGCGAGGAGTAGTATAAAGCCCCATTACTACCCGATAACAGAGCCGCTGGACTGAACTACACTTTGTTTGTAGTGGTAATGCCCTGCCCAAGCTACATCCCCACTCTCTTGGCCACAGGGATTTGATGACAGTTGGCGTTGGGGAAGACCCTCGAAGACCAACTAATCCCTTCTGGCTGCAGGACTTACAGCCAGAGCAAATGACCCCTAGTTTGAGAGTTAGCACTCTTCCACATCAATACTAAGCTGTACGGTGATGTTCCAGCGCTGTGGAAAGTGCTTCACTGCGTAGCTCTCACTTTACTATATCTGCCCCTGCTACAAGCTGAGGTCAACCAATGATAAAAGCCATTGGAGTACAAAGCCATGTGCATCATCATCATCACCATCATCACCATCATCATCATTATCATTGTCGTCGTCGTAGTTGTTGTCGTCGAAATCGTCGTAGTCGTGATCATCATCATCTTCATCGTCATTGTAGTCGTCGTCTTGGTCGTCGTATCAACATCACCATCAACATCAACATAATCATCATCTTCATCATCGTCGTCGTCGTCGTCGTTGTCATCATCAGCAGCAGCAGCATCGTCGTCGAAGTTGTTGTCGTCGAAGTCATTATCATCATCGTCGTCATCGCAATCGTCATCATCATTATTATCATCATCTTTAGCATCATTGTTGTCATCGTCGTCGTCGTTGTTGTCGTGCACGTCGCCGTCATCATCATCGTCGTCTTCATCGTCGTCGCCGTCATCTTATGTGTTAGCTCTATGTTTAGGAAGCGACTGCCTCAGCACCAGCCCACCACGTGTTGCTGCACAGCACCAAGAGTAGCAACATCTACAAATACATGATGAACTCCTCAGGTAAGTAGGCTAAGTCACTGCTCAACTTCTCACTTGTCCTTTGCCTAACAATATTGTTTTGGTTACATTTAAATTAACAGTTAGTAGCAATTTGCGTTAATCATCCAAAATGATATTATGCATGCGCTCAGCATTCGTGTTTGTTTTTGTTTTAGTTGTGCGTCTATTAATAAATAATGACATGTTATATTATGTTATATTATATTATATTATATTATATTATATTATATTATATTATATTATATTATATTATATTATATTATTCAAAGCATTCGTCTCCCATTTTCTAAAACAAAAATCTTTGAAAATAGGATAAAGTTATGCCCACAAATCTTGAATGACACTCTAATGACATGTCAATACTATTGTGGCAGTACCATAGCCGATGAGGTTTAACCGAGGCGTGGTTACTGCTACACCTATCTGTATTGTTAAAAAATCGGGACTTTACTGGTGTTGTACTGCCTCCGGGCATTGCCTCCAGTATTGTTCCCACCATCTTTGTATCTACAAATGTCCCATATGTGTCTGTTCCAGACCGAGAGGACGTAAAACACCATTTTTCTTCTTCTTCTTGAATGACACTCTTTCAGACTATTTCAGTTTATCCACTTTATCTATTTATCAGCCGCGAGGCGAAGCTGGTATCGTTGTAAGTGATGTCTGTCTGTTTGTTCCTGGCTGGCTGGCTGCCTGACTCACTATGTATGTTAACACGATAACGTTTAAACGGAAGGGCCTAGGAGGCTGAACTTTTGCAAGCGCTTGGGTACTTAGGATATCTAGGCCAAGTTCGAAAATGGTCATTAGTCAAAGGTCAAAGTCACTGGAGCAGGAAATGTGCCCCGCTGCTGGTGATATAGCGTTTCAACGCTCTAGCTTTTAATCTCTCTCTCTCTCCCTCTCTCTCTCTCTCTCTCTCTCTCTCTCTCTCTCTCTCTCTCTCTCTCTCTCTCTCTCTCTCTCTCTCTCTCTCTCTCTCTCTCTCTCTCTCTCTCTCTCTCTGTTCGTGTTTTTCATTTTCAGTGTCTCTGTGTTTCATTCTCTGCATACACATTTTTGTCAGTGTATTTATGTGTGGTTTTATTTATTGCGTACCCAGTTTGTCAGTGTACTAGTGTGTGTGTTATTGCGTACACTATTTGTCAGTGTGATACTGGTGTGTGTGTTATTGCGCACACAATGTTTCAGTGTGATACTGGTGTATGTGTTATTGCGCACACAATTTGTCAGTGTGATACTGGTGTGTTAGTTATTGCGCACACAATGTTTCAGTGTGATACTGGTGTCTGTTTTATTGCATACACAATTTGTCAGTGTGATACTGGTGTGTGTGTTATTGCGCACACAATTTGTCAGTGTGATACTGGTGTGTTAGTTATTACGCACACAATGTTTCAGTGTGATACTGGTGTGTGTGTTATTGCATACACAATGTTTCAGTGTGATACTGGTGTGTGTGTTATTGCATACACAATGTTTCAGTGTGATACTGGTGTGTGTGTTATTGCATACACAATTTGTCAGTGTGATACTGGTGTGTGTGTGTTATTGCGTACACACTTTGTCAGTGTGATACTGGTGTGTGCGTGTGTTATTGCGCACACAATTTGTCAGTGTGATACTGGTGTGTGTGTGTTATTGCATACACACTTTGTCAGTGTGATACTGGTGTGTGTGTGTTATTGCATACACACTTTGTCAGTGTGATACTGGTGTGTGTGTTATTGCGTACACACTGTTTATTTATTTATTAAGACAACTTTTATAGCGCCTAATCTTTAAGCTCTAAGCGCTTTTCAGTGTACTATTGTGTTTCATTGCGTACACAATGTTTCAGTGTTATACTGGTGTGTGTTTCATTGCGTACACACTGTTTCAGTGTTATACTGGTGTGTGTTTTCAGTGGTGGTGGGTTGCATGATGAGTGAGCAAGAGAGTGGATGAATGATTGGGTGTGGTGTGAGAGCTACATATTTTGTTAATGTAAATTTATGTATCATACTTTTATTCAATAGTTTTATTTTTACATGGTGGAAGACAAGTTTCCATGTGCATTGTACAATGACAATGGACAATAAAGTAACTTATGACTTATGTTTCATTGTGTACAATGTTTCAGTGTGAT
>CM065697.1:25111702-25126702 GCA_017654935.2 Phymorhynchus buccinoides | reverse complement strand
TTTAACTCTCGGAATCTACCAACCCCATAAGCCTGCTACTGTGCTAGAAATTAAATAATATAGTGAAGTCGTAAATGGCTTTAAGTCACAGTGTGTGTGTTTGTTCGTCACACACACACGCACACAGACACACACACACACCGGATGCAGCGATTTAGGTCGATTTGTCCCTGTTTTGTATAGGTGGCGCAATAGACAGCATTTAGTTAGCAACAGCAAGCTCTCTCTCTCTCTCTCTCTCTCTCTCTCTCTCTCTCTCTCTCTCTCTCTCTCTCTCTCTCTCTCTCTCTCTCTCTCTCTCTCTCTCTCTCTCTCTTCTCTCTCTCTCTCTCTATTCGACCAAGGGAAATAAAATCAGGCAGAGGAGTTAGTTATCTCCCATCAATCCACCAGAAGAGCCAATGGATGGTTTTACAGGGCCATGGAGGCGAAACCCTACCAGAGAAAGGCCCGAGAGGGGATGGACCGTGTGGTGAGCTTCACCCCCTTGGAGCAGGAGGACCGGCCTCACCGGCTCCAGTTTACCAGACTGGATGAGGCTATCTTTCACGCGCTTTTAACATGTGCGTACCTTTTTTGCATATTTTTTGTCATGTTTTACTTTCTTTCTTTTTTAACCGCTTCACTGCTGAAGAAAATTTAAGAAACGGTCTTGTTTATTCAAAAGTAGAAATAGTGAGGCTAAGAGAGGATATAACGAAATTGAAAACAAAGGGGAGGAGACTCTCTTTTTAATTAACTCCCCTCCACCAAAGTTGATTACGATACCAGTCACCTAGCAATGAGTGGATCAGAGCCAAAGGGAGGCAAGCAAAGCATCATCCTCAAAAAAAGGATGTGCCAGGTTCGCCTTTATGACCCTTCACCCACACAGTACATATGAACATTGGTGGAGAGGACAATATGGAATGGTGAGGCTAAGAGAGAGGATATAGTGACATGAATAAGGGGAAGGAACTTCTCCTAAGAAGTTGGAACTTCTCGTAATACATTGGTGGAGAGAATGATGTACAAACAAGAGAATGATGTTTATTATTGTCAAATGGGGACGAGACCTGGTGGATTCAGTCTAACACAATACACGGGTCTTTCCTGGTTTTGCAGTACCTCCAGGATCGACCCACTATCTGTGTAATCATGAATGCCCCACAACAATGTACCTTTCCCTGGTCAGATGACGTTAAACTGATTTTCTTATTCTAGACTCAATCTAAAAGTGTCAATCTCAAGTCTAGAGATATATCTTTCCTGACTTAACCCTTTCACCGCCAGATATTTTTCAGCAAAAAACCAAGATGAAGCTTACCTGGGTAGAAAAATAAAATGTCTGCAATATTTTGGGGATTCATCATACCTATTTTTGTTGCTTAGCAGTGTTCATGTTTGTCAGTGTGATAGGTCCTTCTATTTGTACATAAACAGGAGTGAGTTGTGGTCAGAGTGAATAGTTACACAATAATGGAATGATTGTGAGCCCCCTGTTGTCTTCCTAAAATTGCTGGTATTTGATGTGTAAGTGCAGTCGATTGATCACGAAGCCTGAGGAAGCGTTGTAATAAATACGAAAGCTTGCAATGAACAGTGTTGTGTTTTGGGTGTAAAGTAAGGCCTATTCTTACCTCCTAAAGTAAAGAAAATAGGCAGTTTGGATGACAAACTCTGGTTTTAAGCCTTTTAGTGACATGGACTTTAAATCATCGTGCTGCAGAAATGTGACATCGGCGGCGAAAGGGTTAATGTCCGAAACAAAAGGCCAAAAGGCCTAATAATGTGTGTAATTATATGGACCGGGATCAAAATGTGCGTAGAGGAAGGATTCCCACCTTGACTATAATAATTATGTGCTTTTTAGTTTCTTTTTCAGTCTTGTTATTCGCATATAAGATGTCTGAGCGTGTGTGTTTACCTTAATATTTGTGTGTTTGCGGAGATGTGGTATTCACAAGCATATAATGTGGTAATCATGCTGAAATGAAAGGGTGGGTGAACAAGAGGCACGATGAAAGCTGACTTAATTAGCAATAACATGTCTCTATCAACAGCTGGACAGTTCACAAATGCAAAGAAGTACATAAAGAGGCTTCAGAAATACACAGAAAGGGACGAGGCAGACGAATCTCCATCTTTTATGGGTAGGTCACAAACTTCACTTGTTGGGGGTTAAGCGCATAGTATGCAATGGCAACGAAGATTTTTACAAAAGAGGAACAGCATTTTAATCAAAGAAAATTGATTTTTCAATAAAGATGATTCAGCATCATGTCGGGGCCCACTGAATGGACCTTGGCGGGCTGGGTCATAATTATGTAGCTTAGGATCTCTTTCTCTGACGTTTTTTTCCCCACGACTATGGGTCTCGGCCGTGATAGTACCAACCTGTTGATTGTGGGCGATTTACCGGAAGATTTACTACCTTCAAGACTTACAACTGGTCTTTATTACAGATCCGTGTAGGCTATTGAACAACTTTATTGACTATTGGCTATTATACAGAAGGGTGCTTAACAGAAGGTGGAGCGTGCAACTTTTCTTGCCATAAAGCCTGTTCCTTCAACATATCACGACTGCAGAAAAGGATATTAATGTTCTAACACTTCAATTCGCGCTCTTTAGGTCGTACGTTTTCACACATATAAGTAACTAGCGTTAAAACGCTATGTCACCAGGCGCGCGGCACATATTCCTCCCAAAGGGCACAATTTCGCTATTGTGACCTTGACCTTTGATCGATTACCTTCATTTTCGACCTCGACCTTGACCTATTGCGCATGCAAAATTTGCGCCTCCTAGATCCCAACGTTCAAACGTTATCGCATTGAAATACACAGCCAACCACCCAGGAACAAACAGGCAAACGCCACTGTAAGCATTACCTGCTTCGTATTCGCGGCTGATAATTAAACTCAAATGAAACTAGAACATTATATGACCAGCTGCGCGGTACATTTTCTGCTCCAATGACCTTGACCTGCGATCATTGACCTTCAATGTCGAACTTGGCCTACATATCCTAACTACCTCTGCGCAGGCAAAATTTGAGTCTCCTAGGCCCATCCGTTCAAACGCTATCGTGTTAACATACATGCATACATACATACATACATACATACATACATACATACATACATACATACATACATACATACATACATACATGCATGCATGCATACATACATACATACATACATACATACATACATACATACATACATACATACATACATACATACATACATACATACATACATACATACATACATACATACATACATACATACATACATACATACATGCATGCATTTCAGTGAAAAAGCCTTACGGCGAAACGTTCTAAAAATAAAAAGGTCTGAGAAGAGATGCAGTGGGTTGTTTTTCTTTTATTATCTACATACATACATACATACATACATACATACATACATACATACATACATACATACATACATAGGGGAAGACGGGGTAAAAAGCGCATGGGCGGGTAAGACGCCCACCCCAATTATCTCACGAAATAAAGACAATTTCAGTCAAATTTGCCCATGAGACGAAAGCTAGACATTAACGCTCGTCTCATGGGTAAAATGAGACTGAAATTTGCTTCATTTCATGAGATAATTGAGGTGGGCTTCTTACCCGCCCATGCGCTTTTTACCCCATCTTCCCCTACATACATACATACATACATACATACATACATACATACATACATACATGCTTAGTCAGCCAGCCAGGAACAGGCAAATAAACGTCACTGAAAACATTGCCATCTTCGCTTGCGCGGCTGGTACCAGTCTACATGTGTATTATGATACTGACGATATCACGCTGTAAAGCAACTGACGATATCACCCTGTAAAGCAACTGACGATATCACCCTGTAAAGCAACTGACGATATCACCCTGTAAGGCAACTGACGATATCACCCTGTAAAGCAACTGACGATATCACCCTGTAAAGCAACTGACGATATCACCCTGTAAGGCAACTGACGATATCACGCTGTAAGGCAACTGACGATATCACCCTGTAAAGCAACTGACGATATCACCCTGTAAAGCAACTGACGATATCACCCTGTAAAGCAACTGACGATATCACCCTGTAAGGCAACTGACGATATCACCCTGTAAAGCAACTGACGATATCACCCTGTAAGGCAACTGACGATATCACGCTGTAAGGCAACTGACGATATCACCCTGTAAAGCAACTGACGATATCACCCTGTAAGGCAACTGACGATATCACGATGTAAAGCAACTGACGATATCACGCTGTAAAGCAACTGACGATATCACGCTGTAAAGCAACTGACAATATCACCCTGTAAGGCAACTGACGATATCACCCTGTAAAGCAACGGACGATATCACCCTGTAAAGCAACGGACGATATCACGATGTAAAGCAACTGACGATATCACCCTGTAAAGCAACTGACGATATCACCCTGTAAGGCAACTGACGATATCACCCTGTAAGGCAACTGACGATATCACCCTGTAAAGCAACTGACGATATCACCCTGTAAAGCAACTGACGATATCACCCTGTAAGGCAACTGACGATATCACGCTGTAAGGCAACTGACGATATCACCCTGTAAAGCAACTGACGATATCACCCTGTAAAGCAACTGACGATATCACCCTGTAAAGCAACTGACGATATCACCCTGTAAGGCAACTGACGATATCACGATGTAAAGCAACTGACAATATCACCCTGTAAAGCAACTGACGATATCACCCTGTAAGGCAACTGACGATATCACCCTGTAAGGCAACTGACGATATCACCCTGTAAGGCAACTGACGATATCACGATGTAAAGCAACTGACGATATCACCCTGTAAAGCAACTGACGATATCACCCTGTAAGGCAACTGACGATATCACCCTGTAAAGCAACGGACGATATCACGATGTAAAGCAACTGACGATATCACCCTGTAAGGCAACTGACGATATCACCCTGTAAGGCAACTGACGATATCACCCTGTAAAGCAACTGACGATATCACGATGTAAAGCAACTGACGATATCACCCTGTAAAGCAACTGACGATATCACCCTGTAAGGCAACTGACGATATCACCCTGTAAAGCAACGGACGATATCACGATGTAAAGCAACTGACGATATCACCCTGTAAGGCAACTGACGATATCACCCTGTAAGGCAACTGACGATATCACCCTGTAAGGCAACTGACGATATCACCCTGTAAAGCAACTGACGATATCACCCTGTAAGGCAACTGACGATATCACGATGTAAAGCAACTGACGATATCACGATGTAAAGCAACTGACGATATCACCCTGTAAGGCAACTGACGATATCACCCTGTAAGGCAACTGACGATATCACCCTGTAAAGCAACTGACGATATCACCCTGTAAAGCAACTGACGATATCACCCTGTAAGGCAACTGACGATATCACCCTGTAAGGCAACTGACGATATCACCCTGTAAAGCAACTGACGATATCACGATGTAAAGCAACTGACGATATCACCCTGTAAGGCAACTGACGATATCACCCTGTAAGGCAACTGACGATATCACCCTGTAAGGCAACTGACGATATCACCCTGTAAAGCAACTGACGATATCACCCTGTAAGGCAACTGACGATATCACGATGTAAAGCAACTGACGATATCACGATGTAAAGCAACTGACGATATCACCCTGTAAGGCAACTGACGATATCACCCTGTAAGGCAACTGACGATATCACCCTGTAAAGCAACTGACGATATCACCCTGTAAAGCAACTGACGATATCACCCTGTAAAGCAACTGACGATATCACCCTGTAAGGCAACTGACGATATCACCCTGTAAAGCAACTGACGATATCACCCTGTAAAGCAACTGACGATATCACGCTGTAAAGCAACTGACGATATCACGCTGTAAAGCAACTGACGATATCACGCTGTAAAGCAACTGACGATATCACGCTGTAAAGCAACTGACGATATCACCCTGTAAGGCAACTGACGATATCACCCTGTAAAGCAACGGACGATATCACCCTGTAAAGCAACTGACGATATCACCCTGTAAAGCAACTGACGATATCACCCTGTAAAGCAACGGACGATATCACGATGTAAAGCAACTGACGATATCACCCTGTAAAGCAACTGACGATATCACCCTGTAAGGCAACTGACGATATCACCCTGTAAAGCAACGGACGATATCACGATGTAAAGCAACGGACGATATCACGATGTAAAGCAACTGACGATATCACGCTGTAAAGCAACTGACGATATCACCCTGTAAAGCAACGGACGATATCACCCTGTAAAGCAACGGACGATATCACGATGTAAAGCAACTGACGATATCACCCTGTGAAGCAACTGACGATATCACGCTGTAAAGCAACTGACGATATCACGCTGTGAAGCAACTGACGATATCACGATGTAAAGCAACTGACGATATCACGCTGTAAAGCAACTGACGATATCACGCTGTAAAGCAACTGACGATATCACCCTGTAAAGCAACTGACGATATCACCCTGTAAAGCAACTGACGATATCACGATGTGAAGGAACATGAACTAACAATGGACCCTTAGCAATAGTATGACCCTTTGGCATACCATGCATGATGTTACCACATTTGTGTCGTGTGCGCGCGCGTGCGTGTGTGTGTGTGTCCGTGCGTCATTGCGTGCGTGTGTATTTTTGTGTGCGTGTGCGCGCGTATATACGTACTTGCATACGTATATATACTCTCTCTCTCTCTCTCTCTCTCTCTCTCTCTCTCTCTCTCTCTCTCTCTCTCTCTCTCTCTCTCTCTCTCTCAGTAGAGTTTTATGTTGGGATAAATGGGGAAACTGTTAGTTGTGAAAAGCATTCACAAAATATTTAGTTTTAGCAAATTTGTGTGGTTATCTGAAAAAAGCCAAGAATTCATGACTAAGCTGCGATCAGAGGACGTTCAAAATTGTTTTGTTGAAGCGAAAAACTTAATCACTGAAAACATTAGTTCTGCTCTTAGAAAATGTATTGAAGGGCTTCTGTTAGCTGGAGAATGTATGAAAAAAGACAATAACTGTTGGTAAAGAAAAACAACAGAAATGGTATGACGATGAGTGTAGAGCTAACAGGCAGTGTGTCCGTCAGTCACTTAGAGCTTTGCATAGGGGTCACAGTGAAAAAGAAGATTATACAACATTAAGGAATGATTATAAAAATTTAATGAGATAAGTAAGTTTCTTACAAGAAATCTATCAGTCACACTCTCTATGAAAATATAAATGATCCGACTATTTTCTGGAAAAATATTAAGTCTGTTATTTCTAATTGGTCTGTATCAAATAACAACAATAGAAAGACAAATGGTATAATCACTTTTAGAAAGTGTTTAATCCTGACAATACTTGTGATGCTGACTCTCCTGGTAATGCAAGCGTCGAAGAGGGGGAGGGGGAGAGGGAGGAGGAGGAGGGGGAAGTAAGAGACATAAGCAGCCTTGAACGTGACATTACTGAGGTAGAGGTTTATGCTGCCATCCGAAATTTTAAAAATGGAAAGGCTCCTGGGTCTGATAAAATTATTGGTGAGTTTTTCAAACACTCTGCTGTTGTCCCTTTTCTTGTTGAATATTTTAATAAACTTTTTTCATCTGGATTGTATCCTGAGGACTGGACAGATGCTTTAATTCATCCCTTGTATAAGAAAGGTGATCCCGAAAATCCCGATAACCATCGAGGAATATCCTTACTTAACATTTGCAGCAAATTGTACAGTTTCATTCTTAATAAAAGACTTACTTCTCGGATAGATGAAAATAATTTGGTAAGCGAGTATGAGGCTGGTTTTCGTAAAGGCTATAGTACTATGGATCACGTATTCACTTTAATTGCTATGATACAACGTCAACTGTCATTCCACCGTAAACTGTATGTGGGTTTTATTGATTTTAAGAAAGCTTTTGATTCTGTTGTGCGTAGTAAACTTTGGAAAAGTTTGAAAAAAGAGGCGTTAAATGTAAAATGCACAATGCAATTAAGGGAATGTATAAGGTTGTTAAAGGAAGAGTTCTATCAAATAATGATTTAACTGACTCATTTATGTGCCCTCAGGGTGTAAAGCAGGGTGGAATTTGCAGTCCGACATTGTTCTCGCTCTTTATCAACGAATTAGCTAATGATATTCAGGAATGTGGTAGACATGGCATTCAACTGTTCCCAGATCTACTTGAATTTCTAATTCTTTTGTTTGCTGACGATGTGATTCTTGTCTCTGATACTGTCAGTGGTCTTCAAAATAAACTCAATAGCCTTTATGATACAGCTACTCGTCTTAACCTTATTGCAAATCTAGACAAATCAAATATTGTTGTGTTCAGAAATAGTGGGCATATTGAATCTAATGAATCCTGGTTTTATGGTGTACATTGTATTAAAGTTGTCAACGCATATAAATATTTAGGGATAATCGTATCGACAAAGCCATCATTTACGCATGCATTAAATGATCATGGAAATCGTGCCTAAAAAGGAGTCATTAGAATTCCAAAATTACTGTGGACAATTGGAGAACGATCCCCTCAAATCTTTTTTAAACTCTTCGATACCCAGATTCAACCCATGCTTACGTATGCAGGGGCTGAAATCTGAGGTGTCATAGCAGATGTGAGTCCCATAGAAAAACCACCTGTTTGCCATGAAAAGATTTTTAAATGTAACTATAAGAACACCAAATAGTTTAGTTTACGGTGAGCTAGGAAGGCACCCTTTATATATAAATTGTCTTTTGAAATCTGTCAGATTTTGGCTTCGCATTATTAAAATGCCTCATCAACGCATGTCCTTCAAAGCGTATCAAATGTTGCTTTATTTGCATGAACAAAATCGGTTAACTTGGGCGTCCTCAGTTTTCTTTGTTTTATATAAATACGCATTTGATCAAGTGTGGCTAAATCAGGGTGTTGGTGATGAAATATCTTTTCTTACTGCACTTAAAGAAAGACTTGTCTTATCGTACACAGCAGATTGGTCAAAATAACTTTCAACGAAAGAACGATTTATTTTTTATTCAACATTTAAAACAATTACTTTGTCCTTATCTCCTTATTTGTGCGAATTAAAACACATAAAAGCAAGAAACTTTTTGATACGTTTAAGACTTAGTTTTCCCCCTTAAAAACACATAGATTTCGTTATTCCAATTCTAACACAGATTACTCTTGCCCCTTTTGTAGAGAAGAATCAGAAACGGAGGTGCATTCTATACTTAAGTGTTCTAACTATGCTGATATTCAAGAAAGATATATTTACCAAGAAAATATTCTAATCGTCCGTCTAGTTTCAAGCTTTCTTTTCTTCTTGCCTCAACTCATAGGCCTACAATAATGCGCCTCTCTTTCTATGTGTGTAAGGCGTTTGAACTCCGTAATTCATTACGAGAATTTCATGTTTTGTCAGGTGTCATCGAATATGCATTGAATGTGCTTTCTTTACTATAACAAGTCAACCTAAAACTTGTGCGATATGACTATAAGGCGTGTATTTTGTTTCCTTGTGGTCTTTATTATGTATCTGTTTCGTGGCTATAGAATTAATTAGTTTATTTGTTTTCTATTTTGACATTTTATGCCACCTTGTTATATTGTATTATTTTATTTTATTATTTTCATTAATTAATGTTTTGTGGATGTATGTTCCTTTTATGTACTCATTCTTTGAAATGGGCCTAAGGCCTAATCAGTAAATCATTCAGATTCAGATCCAGACTCAGAGTCTCTCTCTCTCTCTCTCTCTCTCTCTCTCTCTCTCTCTCTCTCTCTCTCTCTCTCTCTCTCTCTCTCTCTCTCTCTCTCTCTCTCTCTCTCTCTCTCTCTCTCTCTCTCTCTCTCTCTCTCTCTCTCTCTCTCTCTCTCTCTCTCTCTCTCTGCCTGCCTGCCTACTGTACATAACTGTTAAACCTGTCCCAATCTGTGTCTTTGTGTGTGCACCAGAATTACCCAGCTCCTCTCTCAGCACATTGCTGAACTCACTGGCAACACACACACCTTCTGCCTGTGCTTTCATCGTTCGCCATCTGCCCGTCACGTACCACGCCATGACGCTCGGCCCGCTCCTGGACCTCTACGCTCACGTTAGTGTCCCCCCCCCCCCCCCCCCCTCTGAAGTCGAAGTATGGACGCCCATGTGGCGGGGCCCTTTAATTAAAAGCAGCCATACACGTCATGTTCCCACCCAAGGCCATGCGAAATGTTCACGTGGCACTGGGTGCGCCCCCACAGTGTTTAAGCTGGGGAACGAAAACAACAACAACAACAACAACGTTAGTGTTGCCCTGGGATCAGTGCCGTGTGCACCGGCCTGAGTCTGTAAAATGTCCCCGCCTCTATGTGTCCCAGTCTCCATATGTCCCCGCCTCTATGTGTCCCAGTCTCCATAATTATGTCCCCGCCTCCATATGTCCCCGCCTCCATATGTCCCCGCCTCCATATGTCCCCGTCTCCATATGTCCCCGCCTCCATAATTATGTCCCCGTCTCTATGTCCCCGCCTCCATATGTCCCCGTCTCCATATGTCCCCGTCTCCATAATTATGTCCCCATCTCCATATGTCCCCGTCTCCATATGTCCCCGTCTCCATAATTATGTCCCCGTCTCCATATGTCCCCGTCTCCATATGTCCCCGTCTCCATAATTATGTCCCCGTCTCCATATGTCCCCGTCTCCATAAATATGTCCCCGTCTCCATATGTCCCCGTCTCCATAATTATGTCCCCGTCTCCATATGTCCCCGTCTATGCTCACGTAAGTGTTGCCCTGGGATCAGTGCCATGCGCCTTGACCCGACTCTATATGTCCCCACCTTTATGTGTCCCCGTCTCTATGTGTCTCTGCCTCTATGTGTCTCTGCCTCTATGTGTCCCTGTCTCTATGTGTCCCTACCTCTATGTGTCCCTGTCTCTATGTGTACCTGTCTCTATGTGTCCCTGTCTCTATGTGTCTCTGCCTCTATGTGTCTCTGCCTCTATGTGTCCCTGTCTCTATGTGTCTCTGCCTCTATGTGTCTCTGCCTCTATGTGTCCCTGTCTCTATGTGTCTCTGCCTCTATGTGTCTCTGCCTCTATGTGTCCCTGTCTCTAGGTGTCCCTGTCTCTATGTGTCCCTGTCTCTATGTGTCTCTGTCTCTATGTGTCTCTGCCTCTATGTGTCCCTGTCTCTATGTGTCCCTGTCTCTAGGTGTCCCTGTCTCTATGTGTCCCTGTCTCTATGTGTCTCTGTCTCTATGTGTCTCTGTCTCTATGTGTCTCTGTCTCTATGTGTCTCTGCCTCTATGTGTCCCTGTCTCTATGTGTCCCTGTCTCTATGTGTCCCTGTCTCTATGTGTCTCTGCCTCTATGTGTCTCTGCCTCTATGTGTCCCTGTCTCTATGTGTCTATGTGTCTCTGTCTCTATGTGTCCCTGTCTCTATGTGTCCCTGTCTCTATGTGTCCCTGTCTCTATGTGTCTCTGCCTCTATGTGTCCCTGTCTCTCTGTGTCCCTGTCTATATGTGTCCCTGTCTCTATGTGTCCCTACCTCTATGTGTCCCTGTCTCTATGTGTCCCTGTCTCTATGTGTCTCCGTCTCTATGTGTCTCTGTCTCTATGTGTCTCTGTCTCTATGTGTCTCCGTCTCTATGTGTCCCTGTCTCTATGTGTCCCTGTCTCTATGTGTCCCTGTCTCTATGTGTCCCTGTCTCTATGTGTCCCTGTCTCTATGTGTCTCTGCCTCTATGTGTCCCTGTCTCTATGTGCCCTGTCTCTATGTGTCCCTGTCTCTATGTGTCCCTGTCTATATGTGTCCCTACCTCTATGTGTCCCTGTCTCTATGTGTCTCTGTCTCTATGTGTCCCTACCTCTATGTGTCCCTGTCTCTATGTGTCTCTGCCTCTATGTGTCCCTGTCTCTATGTGTCCCTACCTCTATGTGTCCCTGTCTCTATGTGTCCCTGTCTCTATGTGTCCCTGTCTCTATGTGTCCCTACCTCTATGTGTCCCTGTCTCTATGTGTCTCTGCCTCTATGTGTCCCTGTCTCTATGTGTCCCTACCTCTATGTGTCCCTGTCTCTATGTGTCCCTGTCTCTATGTGTCCCTGTCTCTATGTGTCCCTGTCTATGTGTCTATGCGTGTCCTCCGTCTCTGTTCACGTTAAGTGTTGCCCTGGGATCAGTGCCATGTTCCCTAACCCGACTCTATATGTCCCCGCCTCTGTGTGTCCCCGTCTCTATGTGTCCCTGTCAATATATGTCCCCGTTTCTATGTGTCCCTGCCTCTATGTGTCCCCGTCTCTATGTGTCCCCATCTCTGTGTGTCCCCATCATATGACGTTAGTGTTGCCCTGGGACCAGTGCCATGTGTCCCGGCCCGACTCTGCAAAATGTCCCCGCCTCTGTGTGTTCCCATCATTGTGTCCCCGCCTCTATGTGTCCCCCGTCATTATGTCCCCGTCTCTATGTGTCCCCCGTCATTATGTCCCCGTCTCTATGTGTCGCCGCGGATTAGGGTAAGGGTAAATGTTAGAGGTAGGGGTAAAGGTTAGTGTTTGAGTTAGAGATAAGGTATGGGTTAGGATAAACAAAGAGACGGAGAGATTTAAGACAGGGACAGAGAGAGAGAGAGAGAGAGAGAGAGAGAGAGAGAGAGAGAGAGAGAGAGAGAGAGAGAGAGAGAGAGAGAGAGAGAGCATTGAGCACTGACACATTTAAATGTACACTGACCACAGGCCACAATGCCAAAAATGTGGAAGGAAAGCACAAAATCACAAAGATATATGACAAGACAAAGTGCATCTCACACTCATGTAACCCTTGTCAACAATTCAAATATAATGGACTGGTAACATAATGATTAATGAATGTCATCAATTTCTTTAGATAGCATATTAACATTCTTCATTGAGAGAGAAAGAGAGAGAGACAGACAGACAGACAGACAGATAGACAAAGACACAGAGAGAGACAGGCAGAGAGAATTTACAGATAGACAGACAGACGGGATCGGGATAATTTGAAAACTCATTTGTATTAAAAATGAAATTACATTGTGCTTATTATGTGTGTGTGGTGGGGGGGGGGGGTTGTGTGTGTATTTTTTTCAGACTCCAGATCTTTCTCCAAGCAGAAGTGGTGGAAGAAAGATGCATATTTTTCACAGTGCTTTCTTCACAGCCATGTTCAAACATCAACATGATCACTGCAGGGATTTGGAAGACGATGCTCAGAAGGTAAAGATAACACGTACTTCATTTTTTTCTAATTGGGGATGTTTGTCCTGCCCCACGCCCAAAATCTGACGCATAGGATGCATGCTATGCGAGTTCGTGTCATCCATTCCACCATACACGGCATACTTGTACAGAATAGGGGAATGGGCTTTAACCAAAGATATTCTAAAAGGGTAAGATGGACTACTTAAGAGATCGGCGAACCGGGCTGATAGAGTTATCGTTAGTGGGGACGTGTACACTATTCACAGTGGAGGCTATCCAAAAACTCAGACTGGAACTTGAACGGAGAATTCAACTGGCCTATCGACGTGTAAAATGTGTCCTGTTTAAAAGGGACATAACCAGTGTTTCTGTCCTCACTACTCATATAGGGAAAAGAGACCGGATGCTTTAACACTGACGGGACCTCGGTTTAAAGTCTCATCCGAAGGACTTTTCCCCCCAACTGACGCCAGGTACCCATTTACACCTGGGTGGAGTGAACAAAATAGGAGTAAAGTGCCTTTCCCAAGGACACACCACTGCGACCCGAGCAACTCAAACCGGCCATGGACACTACATACAACAAACACACAACTACACGACGAGTGTAAAGTGACGTTATTTTATTCACAAGAGACAAAACAAAACTACTGGATATTTCGGCGAATGCGCCTTTATCAACACAGACAAACAAGAAAACAGCAAACAGCAAAAATTATATAGCAAAATACAGACAGATAGACAGAGACAGACAGACAGACAGACAGGCAGAGATACTTTACAGATACAGACAGACAGACGGGATCGGGATAATTTGAAAAATTATCCAAGCAAATATCCAGTTTAGTTTTGTCTCTTATGAATAAAATAACGTCACTTTGCACTGTCTTGTCCGGTAGTTGTTTGTTGTATGTTCCAGTGACGTTGCAGTCTGTTTCTTCTTTTTTGTCTTTTCTTTTTGTTTGTGGCACAAGCCACAAACCTATAACTCACTTTGTCGGTCTGTCTGTCGGTCGGTCGATCTGTCGGTCCAAAATTGTCGCACATATTGACAGAATTGTCGCACATATTGTAAAAGAGAAAAAAATACTTGGGCATATCTACCGTCCTGAATGAATGAAACGTAGTGTTTTACGTCCTCTCGACCCGGGAAGGCACATTCTACAGTACTTACGTATGGAAAGAATTATATACTGAACAGAGCACATGAATCTTCATTTTAAAGCGTACAAAATAATAAACATACGTAATACAGACACTGCAACAGACACGACGAGTATGCGGTGCTTCTTTCGATGAGTATAAGTAGGATAAATAGTTTTAAATGTTTTCCAAAAGATATAAAAAGTTACGAAATGATGCAGAAATAACATTCTGGTTTACAGATAACAATTATTGAAAAGCAATGGGAGGCGACTCAGTGTATGTAATGATTGGAGTGGTAAAAATAGACCGCTGCCACAAACGATTGCGAATCCGCGCTTGTTTTTCATGGACGCTGAAGTTCAGTTTAGCGTCGCGTATCGGCTTTCGCCATGTACGACGGGCTGAACAAGCCAACCATGGTATAAACAAAAATTTATGTTCCTGAATCACTGTCTTAGCCAAAAGGCCGAGAAGCGAAGCTAATCTAAATATAGCATCCATACTCTAACTAAGTGGGCCACAGCGCCTCACAGGTGTTGGTGGGCCAACAAACCAGTTTGGCTGAGGTGTCGTTAGACATCCCTCTCCCCCTCCATCATTTTGTCAT
>CM065697.1:25089202-25104202 GCA_017654935.2 Phymorhynchus buccinoides | reverse complement strand
TTCTGATGATGGCATACCGATCAAGGTCAAGGTCAAGGTCAAAAAGATCGCTGGAGCCTGAAAATCGGAGGGTCATTTTTTTCTCCTTCTGTCTGTCCCAAGGATATCTTTCGAACGGGTTGACAGAATCACGTCAAAGTGTGTGTGCTGGTGTGTCACCATGAGAGGAAGGCATCCGCGCATTTTGCCGTCGTGACCTTGACCTTGGCGTACGACCTTGAAAACCGAAAATCTTTCAGGGGCCATAACTCCCACACCGTTAGTGTTAGAGTCTTCAAATTTGGCATGAAGGTACTTTGGCTTATGCCCGTTCTGATGGTGGCATACCGATCAAGGTCAAGGTCACGGTCCGGGCGATCAGTAGGCCTTGAAAGTGGTAGGCGTCTACACATTGGGTTTTAAGCCATATTTTCCACATTGGTACTTGACAGAAGCGCTTCAGATTGTGTGTGGTACTGTATACCCTAGAGAAGAAAACATCCGAGCATAAATTATCACCATGCTGACCTTGACCTTGAAGTGTGACCTTGAAAACCGAAATTTCCTTCTTTGCGCTATATGTTTCTTCTTCAAGCTGTATCTCGTGAACTAGAAGACAGAATCCCTTCCAATTTTGTGTCAGGATGTGACACTCTACGGGGTGTCGCAAGTGCGTGGCATTGCTGGTGACGGACATGTCTGACGCTCGGCGACGCCCTTGTTATTATTACTACTATACCACGCTGTCGATTGTACGGCTGTTTCGGACGGCCATTTTATCCTATCTTTGCTAACTTTAGGGCTTACGTGGCTAACTTGGTTAGCTTTGCTAACCGTTCAGAAACGCCTGCCAGTTTATAATGATCAGGCATGGGAATTGGAAAAGTAAAAACAAAAGCTGAAAGGCAGGTGTCTAGGGGCCGCAGAAGACCCCTAGTAGAGGTCCAGGGGGCAATGCTGAAGCTTTTGTTTGGTAATTGAAGTCCTTTTTTGCTGTTTTCGTTTCCCAGCTTAATTTAAACGCTTTGTATTGGGGGCACACCCAGTGCCATGTGAACATTTCGCATGGCCTTGGGTGGGAAGATTACGTGTACGGCTGCTTTTAAAGGGCCACGCCACATGGGCGGCCATACTCCGACTTCAGGGGAGTAATTGAAGACCTAAAACAGAATTAGAATTGCTAAATTTAGTTAATTTGCTTTGTTTTTAGGCGGACAAAGACTTTGGGGGGGGGGGGGGGGGAAAAAACAATGTCAATTTGGCGGAAATTTGCTGTTTGGCGGACAATTCCCATCCCTGAATTATGGTTCTTTGTTTTTCGTCCAGGGAAAGATAGTGGCCTCATTGTTTGCCTCTGCACTGCTGAAAAGGATGGCCCAGGATCAGAGAGAACTGCTACAGGAGCAGAGACTTCAGCAGATGGCCAGGTCCTGTATTTTGTGTGTGCTACTTTGAACGCCTACACAGTGTCCTAAATTGGCACTTACTTTGAAAACCTTCTGATTGTTGTAATAAATAGAATATAGGTTGATGCCACTGTGAAAGCCTGTTTTTGCCTGTGTTGAATTAACCCCCGTGTGGACTACTAAACTATGGAACGACGCCCCCCGCCTAGCTCTGCATGAGCAATACTCAAAGGGAAGCAAACCCAGCAGCATCCTCTTGTCGTAAGCAACTTTGGTGGAGGGGAGTTAATTTAAGGAGAGTTCTCTACCTTTGTGTATTTTCACGATCTCCTCTCCTTATCTGACTATTTCCATCTACTGTATGACGTGTTCTCTCACAGCCCACTGATTGTCTAATATAAAGTAACGTGGCTTGCAGACGGTTTGAAGCGTTAGCCGCTCGGTGCATCCACCGATGCCACGAGGATGACACGAAGCTGACAGAAGAGCTGCTGATGACACAGTTCGGCACCTGGCACAGGATGACACCGCTGCAGGCTGGCATTGTCACCGAGAGCATGGCCTTTGTGGCTGAGGACAGCACTAAAGCTGTGCTGGACAAAATGTGGACGGGAACGCAGGTAAAGTGTGGTGTGTGTGTGTGTGTGTGTGTGTGTGTGTGTCAAGTCAAAGTCAAAGTGTGTGTGTGTGTGTGCGTGCGTGCGTGTGTGTGTGTGTGTGTGTGTGCGCGTGCGTGCGTGCGTGCGTGCGTGCGTGTGTCTCTCTGTCTGTCTATTATTTTTGTCTGTCAAGCTGCGTTTCTTGAGTTGAAGAATCTATGAATTTGTCTGATTGATGGTGAGCTGGGAATACTGAAGACAGGTATTCTTGAAAACTTATAATGTATAATTATACGATCATGTAAGAATGTATTAATGGGTGGATGATGAGTGGATGGAGTTCAAATGAAAGAATCCGTTATCTTGGTAATAAAACGAGTATTAAAGACCCCCCCCCCACCCCCCCCACCCCCACCCCCACCTCCCCACCCCCCACCCCCACGTCACGTGCCACATTCCCTCTTATGCTAGGAAGATTTCTTAAGATTTCTTACCAGATATAAGAGGGAAAACACGTGACGTGGTGGGTCTTTAAGGGCCAGCCACTAAAATCGCACGACTGTACGATACGATTCGATCACGTGGTCTCGAAGAACAAATGTGATTCGCGCTTCGAGACCATGTGATCGAATCGTATCGTACATTTGTGCGATTTTAGTGGACGTGTGGCTGGCACTTTAGAGTTGGCTGGTTGATGGTTTCGTCCTACATGGTGTGTACCGAGCGGACGTTAAAGCCAACTTTCATTTGCTATTAAAACGAGGACATTTAAAGATTGGCTTTATGTTTAAAATAGTCTACACCTGTGTATCGTTATCTGCATCTAATTGGTTGACTTTAGATATTACAATAGCCGTGTGATGTAACTATACAATGAATGATCACATGTCCAATTAACAATTTCAGATCGATACAAAAGGATTTGTGAAGAAAGACGATGCCGGTTCAAGCTCTGGAAATGATGTCAGAATATTCACTCCAGTGTTTGCATATGTTTTGGGTTTGGTAAGTATGTGCGTAGATAATTGAACTGAACAGATAGCTATATTAGATATCCAGGTGCGCAGACAGACAGACAAACTAACTGACACACAGGCCCATGAATATACATGTCGTTTTTCATATACGCTTCAAGGCTAGCAATCCAAATTAAGGGCCAGCCACACGTCAGCTGAAATCGTGTGATTGTACGATACGATTCGATCACGTGGTCTCCAAGAACAAATGTGATTGGCGCTTCGAGATCACGTGGTCGAATCGTGTTGTACGATTTTAGTGGACGTGTGTTTGGTCCTTTAGGAAATTTTGTTTCACTTCATATGCACTTCATTTTTTTTCTTCCGAGGAAGGCAGGATATTGGTAGCTTTGGTTATATGTATATGTATATGCTGTGTAGGCTATCTAGCATAATACTTTAACCACCTCCACCCCTTCAAATTTTCGCATTTAAAATGTTCACTCAGAACAACATTCTACCATTGATCTTGATGTAGTACACTGGAATAAGTCCAGTTCAAGACCACCAGTGGGAAAAAAACTTGAGGAGATCAACTCTTGTTTTTACAAAAACAAATTTAAAGGCCTATTTCTACTATGGCCCAGCCACCCAGGTCCCGCTGATCGGGCCCTCAGCATAATGCCGCGCCAGGAAAGAGGATTAGGGTCAGTTTGTGGTTATTTTCATAAAACTGAAAGAAGGAGACTTTGAGATTGAGGATCGTAAACACGCGGGGATGTCTAAAGTGCAACACTGCCGAAGATGATCGTGTCCCTCACTTTTTCCTGAGTGATGTTCACTGTAACTTTGATCGATCAGTTGTCACATTTGCCATAGATCTGATAGACAAACTTGTTTTCATTTCATGGTCTTAATAGCACTGACTGCTAGCCTAGACTACACTGTGAACTGTCTTCTTGTTTACATTTTCGAAATGATCAGATCTTAACATGTCTAAAATGATGCTGTCATATAACGTCCTCCAACACTGAATACCAAACATGTTGAAATTACAACTATTTATGCTATGTCTATATCAGCAAGTACTCTTGCCATTGAAAACAAAGGGAACCGAGGCAAAATCTCACCACGCATACCACCGACACAATCGTCCCCCCCCCCCCCCCCCCCCCCCCCCCCCCCCCCCCCCCCCCCCCCCCCCCCCCCCCCCCCCCCCCCCCCCCCCCCCCCCCCCCCCCCCCCCCCCCCCCCCCCCCCCCCCCCCCCCCCCCCCCCCCCCCCCCCCCCCCCCCCCCCCCCACCCCCTCCCCCCCCTCCCACCCCCCCCCCCCACCCCCCCCCCTCACCCAATCCCCCCCCCCCCCCCCCTATCACCCCCCCCCCCCCCCCCCCCCCCCCCCCCCCCCCCCCCCCCCCCCCCCCCCCCCCCCCCCCCCCCTAACTGATGTGGTCATGATTACGACTTTTAGACAGTCAACACGAGAATAGTATGTAAATTAGACTAATAACAGGATTTGAAGACTTGTGCAATTCATTTGACTAGACTAGACTTTGTTTTTGTTGTTTTTGTGTGATCTACTTATATGCTTGTGCTTCACTCGTGTTAACGAAGTAAGTCTATGTTCTCATGATCGTTCGGTTGTGTGTCTGTGTGTACTGTATATTCATGTATGTATGTCGTCCGCGGTCCCAACTTTAACGTTGGATTTTTCTCAGGAACTACAAGGCGTACATACCTCGACGTTTGACCGTCACATTTTCACAGTTATGGTCCCCAAATTTGGCACGTTGGTGTATTAGCTTAATGTGATATGGTATGCATGGTGCCTTTTACCCTCTTGACCTTAACCTTGATCTTTGACCTTGAACATTGTCAATTATTTGTTTTCACCATACCTTTTTACATTCTGGCAGATACAGTCCTCAAATGTGGCAAGTAGGTAGACTAGCTTAATATCGCAATGAATGCTAAGTAGTGATGACCTCAGTGACCATGATGACCTTGACCTTTGACCTTGTTGAGTATGTTTTGGGTTGATGTTTGCTCAGGTGTTTCAGCTGGTGTTCCTGGTGCTGTACAGCTACGTTCTACTGGTGGACCTCGAGGCCTCTGTCACCCCCTGCTACACCCTGCTGGCCATCTATGTCACTGACATGGCTGCTGATGAGATCAGACAGGTATCTGTCCTTTAATGAGTGTATCTATGAAAAGGACATCTATGTCACTGACATGGCTGCTGATGAGATCAGACAAGTATCTGTCCTTTAATAAGTGTATCTATGAAAAGGACATCTACGTCACTGACATGGCTGCTGATGAGATCAGACAGGTATCTGTCCTTTAATGAGTGTATCTATGAAAAGGACATCTACGTCACTGACATGGCTGCTGATGAGATCAGACAGGTATCTGTCCTTTAATGAGTGTATCTATGAAAAGGACATCTACGTCACTGACATGGCTGCTGATGAGATCAGACAAGTATCTGTCCTTTAATGAGTGTATCTATGAAAATGACATCTATGTCACTGACGTGGCTGCTGATGAGATCAGACAGGTATCTGTCCTTTAATGAGTGTATCTATGAAAAGGACATCTACGTCACTGACATGACTGCTGATGAGATCAGACAGGTATCTGTCCTTTAATGAGTGTATTTATGAAAATGACATCTATGTCACTGACATGGCTGCTGATGAGATCAGACAAGTATCTGTCCTTTAATGAGTGTATCTATGAAAAGGACATCTACGTCACTGACATGGCTGCTGATGAGATCAGACAGGTATCTGTCCTTTAATGAGTGTATCTATGAAAATGACATCTATGTCACTGACATGGCTGCTGATGAGATCAGACAGGTATCTGTCCTTTAATGAGTGTATCTATGAAAAGGACATCTACGTCACTGACATGGCTGCTGATGAGATCAGACAGGTATCTGTCCTTTAATGAGTGTATCTATGAAAATGACATCTATGTCACTGACGTGGCTGCTGATGAGATCAGACAGGTATCTGTCCTTTAATGAGTGTATCTATGAAAAGGACATCTACGTCACTGACATGGCTGCTGATGAGATCAGACAGGTATCTATGAAAAGGAAATTGCTAACTGCTGGGTCAGGACACAAACACTGACCTTGGTAGGGGAAGAGTTGATCCTCTGTAGACAAAAGAAGTCAAGCTTTCTAGCTTAGCTCTTGTTTTTTCCAGATTGAGACTGTAAGGGCTTTACTGCAGTGGAAAACTGTCTTGCTGATTTGAATACAGTTCACAAAAGTTGATAGAGACAAGTTGAATAGATTTGTGTATCGATTCATTTGAGTGTCTGTCTGTCTGTTTGATTCTCTCTTTCTCTGTGTGTTTCACTTCTCTCTCGCTTTCCCTCATGCTCTTCCTCCCTTCTCCCAACACAGGTTATATAGTTTTTGCACTCTTTGTAGCTATGGCCTATGGTTAATATAAATATAATAAACATTTAGATTCATTCATTAACAAAATTATGTATGTCATGATTTTGCCATGTAAAAGTGCAGCTCAACGCTCTAACGTATAGCTATTTGATGGGAATATTTCGTGCAGTAGTATATATATAGAATTATATAGAATATAGAATGCCCATATAGAATTATTCAATCATTTGACATTTTCATTAATGTTTTGTGATAATAAACAGCTTTACTACTTTTTCCTGAATACTTTTTTTTCTGTTTTCACACTGCTTTAGGTTTTTTTCCTGTTTTTTGTTGTGTGTTGTTGCATGATTTAAAAATTGTGAATGCGAATAGATCTCCTTGCTCATACGAATACATGAAATATTTCGTTAGTTTAATTACACATGGATTTTAAACTTTCGCTGTGGTTTTTTTTAATTTAAAAAATGCTCCTCCTTGGTTAAAAGAAACCCAACAACAACAGGGACACTAAGTTAATGTGTGCTATTGCATTGTAAGGACACTAAGTTAATGTGTGCTATTGCATTGTAAGGACACTAAGTTAATGTGTGCTATTGCATTGTAAGGACACTAAGTTAATGTGTGCTATGGCATTGTAAGGACACTAAGTTAATGTGTGCTATGGCATTGTAAGGACACTAAGTTAATGTGTGCTATTGCATTGTAAGGACACTAAGTTAATGTGTGCTATGGCATTGTAAGGACACTAAGTTAATGTGTGCTATTGCATTGTAAGGACACTAAGTTAATGTGTGCTATGGCATTGTAAGGACACTAAGTTAATGTGTGCTATGGCATTGTAAGGACACTAAGTTAATGTGTGCTATGGCATTGTAAGGACACTAAGTTAATGTGTGCTATGGCATTGTAAGGACACTAAGTTAATGTGTGCTATGGCATTGTAAGGACACTAAGTTAATGTGTGCTATTGCATTGTAAGGACACTAAGTTAATGTGTGCTATGGCATTGTAAGGACACTAAGTTAATGTGTGCTATGGCATTGTAAGGACACTAAGTTAATGTGTGCTATGGCATTGTAAGGACACTAAGTTAATGTGTGCTATGGCATTGTAAGGACACTAAGTTAATGTGTGCTATGGCATTGTAAGGACACTAAGTTAATGTGTGCTATGGCATTGTAAGGACACTAAGTTAATGTGTGCTATGGCATTGTAAGGACACTAAGTTAATGTGTGCTATTGCATTGTAAGGACACTAAGTTAATGTGTGCTATGGCATTGTAAGGACACTAAGTTAATGTGTGCTATGGCATTGTAAGGACACTAAGTTAATGTGTGCTATGGCATTGTAAGGACACTAAGTTAATGTGTGCTATGGCATTGTAAGGACACTAAGTTAATGTGTGCTATGGCATTGTAAGGACACTAAGTTAATGTGTGCTATGGCATTGTAAGGACACTAAGTTAATGTGTGCTATGGCATTGTAAGGACACTAAGTTAATGTGTGCTATGGCATTGTAAGGACACTAAGTTAATGTGTGCTATGGCATTGTAAGGACACTAAGTTAATGTGTGCTATGGCATTGTAAGGACACTAAGTTAATGTGTGCTATGGCATTGTAAGGACACTAAGTTAATGTGTGCTATGGCATTGTAAGGACACTAAGTTAATGTGTGCTATGGCATTGTAAGGACACTAAGTTAATGTGTGCTATGGCATTGTAAGGACACTAAGTTAATGTGTGCTATGGCATTGTAAGGACACTAAGTTAATGTGTGCTATGGCATTGTAAGGACACTAAGTTAATGTGTGCTATGGCATTGTAAGGACACTAAGTTAATGTGTGCTATGGCATTGTAAGGACACTAAGTTAATGTGTGCTATGGCATTGTAAGGACACTAAGTTAATGTGTGCTATGGCATTGTAAGGACACTAAGTTAATGTGTGCTATGGCATTGTAAGGACACTAAGTTAATGTGTGCTATTGCATTGTAAGGACACTAAGTTAATGTGTGCTATTGCATTGTAAGGACACTAAGTTAATGTGTGCTATGGCATTGTAAGGACACTAAGTTAATGTGTGCTATTGCATTGTAAGGACACTAAGTTAATGTGTGCTATGGCATTGTAAGGACACTAAGTTAATGTGTGCTATGGCATTGTAAGGACACTAAGTTAATGTGTGCTATGGCATTGTAAGGACACTAAGTTAATGTGTGCTATTGCATTGTAAGGACACTAAGTTAATGTGTGCTATGGCATTGTAAGGACACTAAGTTAATGTGTGCTATGGCATTGTAAGGACACTAAGTTAATGTGTGCTATGGCATTGTAAGGACACTAAGTTAATGTGTGCTATGGCATTGTAAGGACACTAAGTTAATGTGTGCTATGGCATTGTAAGGACACTAAGTTAATGTGTGCTATGGCATTGTAAGGACACTAAGTTAATGTGTGCTATGGCATTGTAAGGACACTAAGTTAATGTGTGCTATGGCATTGTAAGGACACTAAGTTAATGTGTGCTATGGCATTGTAAGGACACTAAGTTAATGTGTGCTATGGCATTGTAAGGACACTAAGTTAATGTGTGCTATGGCATTGTAAGGACACTAAGTTAATGTGTGCTATGGCATTGTAAGGACACTAAGTTAATGTGTGCTATGGCATTGTAAGGACACTAAGTTAATGTGTGCTATGGCATTGTAAGGACACTAAGTTAATGTGTGCTATGGCATTGTAAGGACACTAAGTTAATGTGTGCTATGGCATTGTAAGGACACTAAGTTAATGTGTGCTATGGCATTGTAAGGACACTAAGTTAATGTGTGCTATGGCATTGTAAGGACACTAAGTTAATGTGTGCTATGGCATTGTAAGGACACTAAGTTAATGTGTGCTATGGCATTGTAAGGACACTAAGTTAATGTGTGCTATGGCATTGTAAGGACACTAAGTTAATGTGTGCTATGGCATTGTAAGGACACTAAGTTAATGTGTGCTATGGCATTGTAAGGACACTAAGTTAATGTGTGCTATGGCATTGTAAGGACACTAAGTTAATGTGTGCTATGGCATTGTAAGGACACTAAGTTAATGTGTGCTATGGCATTGTAAGGACACTAAGTTAATGTGTGCTATGGCATTGTAAGGACACTAAGTTAATGTGTGCTATGGCATTGTAAGGACACTAAGTTAATGTGTGCTATGGCATTGTCAGGACACTAAGTTAATGTGTGCTATGGCATTGTAAGGACACTAAGTTAATGTGTGCTATGGCATTGTAAGGACACTAAGTTAATGTGTGCTATGGCATTGTAAGGACACTAAGTTAATGTGTGCTATGGCATTGTAAGGACACTAAGTTAATGTGTGCTATGGCATTGTCAGGACACTAAGTTAATGTGTGCTATGGCATTGTAAGGACACTAAGTTAATGTGTGCTATGGCATTGTAAGGACACTAAGTTAATGTGTGCTATGGCATTGTAAGGACACTAAGTTAATGTGTGCTATGGCATTGTAAGGACACTAAGTTAATGTGTGCTATGGCATTGTAAGGACACTAAGTTAATGTGTGCTATGGCATTGTAAGGACACTAAGTTAATGTGTGCTATGGCATTGTAAGGACACTAAGTTAATGTGTGCTATGGCATTGTGAGGACACTAAGTTAATGTGTGCTATGGCATTGTCAGGACACTAAGTTAATGTGTGCTATGGCATTGTAAGGACACTAAGTTAATGTGTGCTATGGCATTGTAAGGACACTAAGTTAATGTGTGCTATGGCATTGTAAGGACACTAAGTTAATGTGTGCTATGGCATTGTAAGGACACTAAGTTAATGTGTGCTATGGCATTGTCAGGACACTAAGTTAATGTGTGCTATGGCATTGTCAGGACACTAAGTTAATGTGTGCTATGGCATTGTAAGGACACTAAGTTAATGTGTGCTATGGCATTGTAAGGACACTAAGTTAATGTGTGCTATGGCATTGTCAGGACACTAAGTTAATGTGTGCTATGGCATTGTCAGGACACTAAGTTAATGTGTGCTGTGGCATTGTCAGGACACTAAGTTAATGTGTGCTATGGCATTGTAAGGACACTAAGTTAATGTGTGCTATGGCATTGTAAGGACACTAAGTTAATGTGTGCTATGGCATTGTCAGGACACTAAGTTAATGTGTGCTATGGCATTGTCAGGACACTAAGTTAATGTGTGCTGTGGCATTGTCAGGACACTAAGTTAATGTGTGCTATGGCATTGTAAGGACACTAAGTTAATGTGTGCTATGGCATTGTAAGGACACTAAGTTAATGTGTGCTATGGCATTGTCAGGACACTAAGTTAATGTGTGCTATGGCATTGTAAGGACACTAAGTTAATGTGTGCTATGGCATTGTAAGGACACTAAGTTAATGTGTGCTATGGCATTGTAAGGACACTAAGTTAATGTGTGCTATGGCATTGTAAGGACACTAAGTTAATGTGTGCTATGGCATTGTAAGGACACTAAGTTAATGTGTGCTGTGGCATTGTCAGGACACTAAGTTAATGTGTGCTATGGCATTGTAAGGACACTAAGTTAATGTGTGCTATGGCATTGTAAGGACACTAAGTTAATGTGTGCTGTGGCATTGTAAGGACACTAAGTTAATGTGTGCTATGGCATTGTAAGGACACTAAGTTAATGTGTGCTATGGCATTGTAAGGACACTAAGTTAATGTGTGCTATGGCATTGTAAGGACACTAAGTTAATGTGTGCTGTGGCATTGTCAGGACACTAAGTTAATGTGTGCTGTGGCATTGTCAGGACACTAAGTTAATGTGTGCTGTGGCATTGTCAGGACACTAAGTTAATGTGTGCTATTGCATTGTAAGGACACTAAGTTAATGTGTGCTGTGGCATTGTAAGGACACTAAGTTAATGTGTGCTGTGGCATTGTCAGGACACTAAGTTAATGTGTGCTATGGCATTGTCAGGACACTAAGTTAATGTGTGCTATGGCATTGTCAGGACACTAAGTTAATGTGTGCTATTGCATTGTAAGGACACTAAGTTAATGTGTGCTGTGGCATTGTAAGGACACTAAGTTAATGTGTGCTGTGGCATTGTCAGGACAGCAGAATGCATTCAGTTTGTATCTTGATTATTCCCAACAATCATTTCTAACAAATGGTGCTGTTTTGTTTTCGTGTTTGTCTGTTTGTGTGATTGCTTTATCTGTCTGTTTGTGTGATTGCTTTATATGTCTGTTTGTGTGATTGCTTTATCTGTCTGATTGTGTGATTGCTTTATCTGTCTGTCTGTGTGATTGCTTTATCTGTTTGTTTGTGTGATTGCTTTATCTGTCTGTGTGTGGACATTGCACTAAGTTATCTGTCTGTCTGTGTGATTGCTTTATTTGTCTGTCTGTGTGATTGCTTTATCTGTCTGTCTGTGTGATTGCTTTATCTGTCTGTCTGTGTGATTGCTTTATCTGTCTGTTTGTGTGATTGCTTTATCTGTCTGTAAGGACACTAAGTGTGTGATTGCTTTATCTGTCTGTTTGTGTGATTGCTTTATCTGTCTGTGTGTGTGATTGCTTTATTTGTCTGTCTGTATGATTGCTTTATCTGTCTGTTTGTGTGATTGCTTTATCTGTCTGTTTGTATGATTGCTTTATCTGTCTGCTTGTTTGTGTGGTTGCTTTATCTGTTTGTGTGATTGCTTTATCTGTCTGTTTGTGTGATTGCTTTATCTGTCTGTCTGTGTGATTGTTTGTGTGATTGCTTTGTCTGTTTGTGTGATTGCTTTATCTGTCCGTTTGTGTGATTGCTTTATTTGTCTGTCTGCTTGTTTGTGGGGTTGCTTTGTCTGTTTGTGTGATTGCTTTATCTGTCTGTTTGTATGATTGCTTTATCTGTCTGCTTGTTTGTGTGGTTGCTTTGTCTGTTTATGTGATTGCTTTATCTGTCTGCTTGTTTGTGTGGTTGCTTTGTCTGTTTGTATGATTGCTTTGTCTGTCTGCTTGTTTGTGTGGTTGCTTTGTCTGTTTGTGTGATTGCTTTATCTGTCCGTTTGTGTGATTGCTTTATTTGTCTGTCTGCTTGTTTGTGGGGTTGCTTTGTCTGTTTGTGTGATTGCTTTATCTGTCTGATTGTGTGATTGCTTTATCTGTCTGTCTGTGTGATTGCTTTATTTGTCTGTCTGTGTGATTGCTTTATCTGTCTGTTTGTGTGATTGCTTTATCTGTCTGTTTGTTTGATGTGCTTTTCTGTCTGTTTGTGTGATTGCTTTATCTGTCCGTTTGTGTGATTGCTTTATTTGTCTGTCTGCTTGTTTGTGGGGTTGCTTTGTCTGTTTGTGTGATTGCTTTATCTGTCTGTTTGTATGATTGCTTTATCTGTCTGCTTGTTTGTGTGGTTGCTTTGTCTGTTTGTGTGATTGCTTTATCTGTCTGTTTGTATGATTGCTTTATTTGTCTGTTTGTGTGATTGCTTTATCTGTCTGTTTGTGTGATTGCTTTATCTGTCTGTTTGTGTGATTGCTTTATCTGTCTGTTTGTGTGATTGCTTTATCTGTCTGTCTGTTTGTGTGATTGCTTTATCTATCTGTTTGTATGATTGCTTTATCTGTCTGTCTATTTGTGTGATTGCTTTATCTGTCTGTTTGTGTGATTGCTTTATCTGTCTGTTTGTGTGATTGTTTTATCTGTCTGTTAGTGTGATTGCTTTATCTGTCTGTTTGTGTGATTGTTTTATCTGTCTGTTTGTGTGATTGCTTTATCTGTCTGTCTGTATGATTGCTTTATCTGTCTGTATGTATGATTGCTTTATCTGTCTGTGTGATTGCTTTATCTGTCTGTCTGTATGATTGCTTTATCTGTCTGTTTGTGTGATTGCTTTATCTGTCTGTTTGTGTGATTGTTGTATATGTCTGTTTGTGTGATTGCTTTATCTGTCTGTCTGTATGATTGCTTTATCTGTCTGTTTGTGTGATTGTTTTATCTGTCTGTTTGTGTGATTGCTTTATCTGTCTGTCTGTTTGTGTGATTGCTTTATCTGTCATTTAATGATGTTTTCTTCCTCGTATCGTTTATTTGTCCGGGTTTTTTAGTTTTGTTTTTTATGACTAGTCTAGAGAATTTCATTAAGCTGTCTGACCAAAGAACGGGTAATAATTTAACATTCAGCTAGAAATACAGTGATCAAACTTAGCCTGTGCTTGGTTTGTCCTCTCAACGTTTTGTTTTGACCTGCTTGTCCAACACTGCAGGTCATCCGTAGATAAGGATTAAGAAAGATGAGTTTGCAACAATAAATCAAGACCACTTTACACTCAATATTGTAGTGCAGGGACCCTCATGGGGATAGCGGAGGATAGTTCAGTGAAAATAGTTCCCCCACCTTCTGGAAGTTCTGTGCTAGCAACTTCCTTTGATCTATCTACTGACTTTGACTCTTGCCTTTTCCTCTTCTTACTTTTCCATCTACTATCTTTCTGCCATGTTGGTCCATTCTCATGCCTTTGTTCTAGAAACTCTTTCGAAGATTTTCTCCAGCTGAAGACTGACGTGCTGGGCCTAACTATTTTCTTTGTTAACGCGCATAACGGCAGCATGACGCATCTACGCTGATATGACAGGACACTTTTGTTTTTAATTGCGGGTGAGTTTCCGTGCGGAAGTTTTTGTAAACGTGCGCATGCCCTAAATTTGACTGCCAATTTGTAGCTTTAAAAGAAGAAATGACTGGCGATGAAAGGGTTAACTCTTTTACAGCTGCTGATGGGTAACCCTGCGCTGCGCGAGGAGGAGGAGGGGGGGAGTACGTGCAATCCTAGGAAGAACTTGAGGGGGTTCCTCTCCAACTTCTGGAACGTCCTTGACCTCCTGGCCATCCTGTTCTTCGCTCTGGGTGTTCTGGTCTTCGTGGACGATCCGGTGGCCCGTGCCTTGGGCAGGGTGTTCCTGTGTCTGGACGCCTTGTTTTTCTTCCTCAGGTTCCTGCAGATGTTGCTCTACTTTGAGAACTTGGGGGTCTTCCTCGTCATGGCTGGCAAGTCGGTGAGAAGATGGGGAGAGAGAGAGAGAGAGAGAGAGAGAGAGAGAGAGAGAGAGAGAGAGAGAGAGAGAGAGAGAGAGAGAGAGAGAGAAGGAGATAGAGACAGAAATATATATATATATATATATATATATATATATAGAGAGAGAGAGAGAGAGAGAGAGAGAGAGAGAGAGAGAGAGAGAGAGAGAGAGAGAGACAGACAGACAGACAGACAGACAGACAGGCATACAGACAGATGAAGAAACAGAGACAGACAGACAAAGAGACAGAGAAACAGTGAGGGACAGAGAGAGAGAGACAGAGAGAGAGAGAGAGAGAGAGAGACGACGGCGACGACGACTTCAAAATGTTGCTAACGATGATTGTGGCAGATGAAGGACACTGCCCACTTCATCCTGATCCTGCTGACCGTGATGTGCGGCTATCTGCTGGCCACCTACGGCATCCTCTTCCCTCCCCCGGACAACCTGGCCAGGTCCTGGCTGGACCTGGTGGACCTGTTCTTCAAAGGCTACTGGCAGGCCTTCAACCTGGATCTGGGCTACATCAGCGGTGAAGGCCTGGCCCCATCCACGGCACAC
>CM065697.1:25064202-25086702 GCA_017654935.2 Phymorhynchus buccinoides | reverse complement strand
AGAGGGAGGGGGAGAGAGAGAGAGAGAGGGGGGACAGGGTGTGACATTTACAGCAATATGTTTTTTTCTAATTCCAGTTTGCCAAGAAATTACAGACCAAAAGGTGCAAAATGGCGGTATGTATTCATATATAATTATTATTACTATCATCATCATCGTTATCATCATCATTATCACCAGAGAGCTCTATTTTGATCTTAAAAGAGCAAACATGGAAGGGTTCACCCTCCACTCTCTCCCACCCCTCCCCTCACTCTGACGTGCTCTTTCTGGCTGCTACCTCGGTAACTTTATGGACCAAACGTCTTGCAAAATTACCGTTTAGATAATAATATATGAAATATCGATACACCATCAGACAGTTCTATAGTAAATCAAAGTTAACGTTTTGTTCTGTTCAGTATACAATTCTTTCCATACCTAATTTTTAATATTCGGATCGCTTCTCGGCCTTTTGGCTAAGACAGTGATTCAGGAACATAAATGTTTGTTTATACCTTGGTTGATTTGTTCAGCCCGTCGTACATGGCGAAAGCCGATACGCGACGTTAAACTGAACTTCCATCCATACCTAAGGACTGTAGATATGACAACTGAAATGTTACTTTATGCCCAAGTATTTTTTTCTCTTTTAAAATATGTGCGACAATTTGGCAATATGTGCGACAATTTTGGACCGACCGACAGACAAAGTGAGTTATAGGTTTGTGGCTTGCGCCACAAACAAAAATACTTGGGCATAAAGTAACATTTCAGTTGTCATATCTACAGTCCTTAGGTATGGAAAGAATTGTATACTGAACAGAGCACATGAATCTTCATTTTAAAGCTTACAAAATAATAAACATACGTAATACAGACACTGCAACAGACACGACGAGTATGCAGTGCTTCTTTCGATGAGTATAAGTAGGATAAATAGTTTTAAATGTTTTCTAAAAGATATAAAAAGTTACGAAATGGTGCATAGATAACATTCTGGTTTACAGATTAAAATTAGGCAGCGATTTAATGCTCCAAAAAAATAGATGATTTTGGAAAAAACCCAGATGCTTGTGGCAAAAGAAAAGACCATCTAAACCTAACCCTAACCCTATCCCTAACCACGGAAAGAACCAAGAAATAGAGCAGGAGGGTGTAAATCTACATATTTGCCGAGAAATCGATGTACAAAGCCATGCACTTATACTATTTTTTTGCTGGAACCATTCCTTTTTTTGATTGATAAATTTTAAGCCTTCAAATTATTGAAAAGCCAGGGGAGGCGACTCAGTGTATGTAATGATTGGAGTGGTAAAAAATAGACCGCTGCCACAAACGATTGCGAATCCGCGCCTGTTTGTTTGTGGCACAAGCCACAAACCTATAACTCACTTTGTCGGTCTGTCGGTCGGTCCAAAATTGTCGCACGCCACAAACGATTGCGAATCCGCGCTTGTTTCTCTTTTACAATATGTGCGATAATTTTGGACCGACCGACAGACCGACAAAGTGAGTTATAGGTTTGTGGCTTGTGCCACAAACAAAAATATTCCGTATGTTAGTTTTGTGATGTCATTTCCGGTTTTTCCTTTTCTGTGAGCCAACTGTAAAATGTGGAACTGAAGTCTGGATACTTACGGTTGGTACTTCAATTTTACATTGAAAGTGTTAAAGTTTAGCAAAGTTCAAGAGCTCCTAATGTCTGCTCCATCTGGTCAGTTCTACCTCTTCATTTTCCCCTCTGCGTTACAAATTTACTTTTTTAGTTTTTAGCTAATAATTTGTAAAATTATTCTGTCCAGCCTTTTCTAAGTTATTCAAAGCTGATATTCGGACGAATGTGACCATTTTTTTCGACTAAAATGCGCGTTCGCGCACGTGTGTGTGTGTGTGTGTGTGTGTGTGTGTGTCGATCTGTCTGTTTGTCTGCCTGTCTTGTGTCTTCGTGTGCGTGCGTGCGTGCGTGCGTTCGTACGTATGTATCAAGTTACTGATATTACTGACACGTAATAATATGATGTGGGTTTTTTTAACTCACGCTAGTTAGCTTCAAATAACCCTCTCTTTTTTTATCTTGGGCTCTGTTCAGTGTTTTTGTGTCAACTGGCTTTTAAACCCTTGTCTCTCTTCTCACTAACTCAGCCTGACGAAAGCTCTGTGAGCAGAAAGCACGTTGAAATCTCTACTAAATGTTGAGATCACCATACCCAAACCTTGGCCAGTTTCTCTAACCTACGATTGCCTTCCCTCTCGTGTGTCTAGCGATATAAAAAGAAATGGTGTCGTGTCATGTCACGACATGCAGAATGCAAAACGGATTCCCTGCTGGCGACCCAGTACGGGCACTACATGGCCTCGGCTCTGCTGGCTGTGTACCTCATGTTCATCAACGTGCTGCTCATGAACCTACTCATCGCCAAATTCAAGTAAGTCAGCATCACTGGTTTTTGTTTTAAAACAGTTTGTTTTCCAATAGTAACCAATGGGATTGGCTGGCCTTTGGGGACCTTCCCCAACGCAAGCTGTCCTCAAATCCCGTTGGCCGAGAGAGTGGGGGTGTACATTGGGCAAGGCTTTTTCACTATAAACAAATTTTCTAGCCAAGTCCGCTGAAATAGCAGGTAACACAGGTGTCCATTCCTTCCACTATAGAAATTATAACGAACAAAGTCTTATTTGTCCATTTTTTTAAATGCAGAGGAAACATGTTTTATTGTCCTGCCCTGGGTGATCTTAGGCATCAGTTAATTCCCCGGAAATATTATCGAAACCCTTCAATGTTCCGTTTAGCATTGCTCATGGCATCAACAAATCAGACTGTTGTCAAACAGTTTGCAGTTTACTTATACAAACGATTTTAAATTCGTAGTACAGTGTGCAGTTAACAAGTGGTTCATGTACAGACATATTCCAAAGATTGGGTCGATTGTTGTAACATGTTAAAAATATTTACTTGTTCACTGCTTGTCCAGAATACTTGTGTTTTCTTTAATAATTATGTCTATATACAATAACCCCCTTCACGAGGGGCCATGGCCTGTGTGAATAAAGTATCCGAATCCGATTCTGAATCTCTCTCTCTCTCTCTCTCTCTCTCTCTCTCTCTCTCTCTCTCTCTCTCTCTCTCTCTCTCTCTCTCTCTCTCTCTCTCTCTCTCTCTCTCTCTCTCTCTCTCTTTCTCTCTCCTTTTCTCACCCCCCCCACCCCCCCCTCTCTCTCTCATCCGCGCGCGCCAAGACATAGAGTATGCCTTCCATTCGACCAAGAGGGCAATAGAATAAGCAAGTATGTGCTTTTCATATCCAGTCCTCTGAAGAAGAAAAAAAGTCGAAATACATGAAAGTCAAAATGAAGAAGAAACACCCGAAAGTGCTGATGGGACCCAGAGATTCACCAACCACGCCTGCCCTATCAACACGAGAGCAGCCCTGCTCCAGCCCTGGAAGTCCGTCTTGTGTTATTTAGAAGCATGACTGCAGAGCCCACCGGCAAAAGACATCCCACTCAGAAACCAGCATGCACCCAGCAGCCCATCTCTAGATAAAGCCACAGGCTCTCGCCATACTGTCTTATATGCCTCAAAAGAGAGTCCCAGAATGTATTGTGGATCTTACTTCTTAGGTATCTCCCTCTTGTCATTGTTCTTAAGTTAATCGAACAATCCGAGAATAAAACGTTTCTAGTTTGCACTGACTCCCTTTCAGCCCTAGAGGCTATTGCTGTACAAAACTTGAAGCATCCGGAACTAATCAAATTCTTTGAACTGTTTACGCTTCTGAATTCCAAAGGTTATGACATCATCTTGGCATGGGTCCCTGGTCATGTCGGTATTCGAGGGAATGAGGAGGCGGACCGTCTGGCCATGGATGCCGTAGGATATCCTCTTGTGCGGGTGTACGTTCCGTCCTCTGATATGAGATGCAGTGTTTCTAATTATATTTTTAAAAATCTCGATCAAGAGGAGTGGAACCTGCAACAAGACAACAAACTGTTCAACATCCGTCCAGACCTTAAAGAATATCTTCCTTCGGCTGCTGGCGGCCGGAAGGAAGAAACTGTTTTATGTAGACTACATACTGGACATACATACTACACGCATTCCTTTCTATTGAAAGGAGAGGACCCACCCTATTGTGTAGCATGCGATTCTCCCATTTCCATTCGCCATGTCCTTTTGGACTGCTGGGATTTATATGACATTAGAAGGAAACACTACACTGCGGAGTCAATGAACATTTTGTTCCGCGACGTTCCGCCTGACACGATCTTTAATTACTTGAAAGAGATTAATATATTTCACTTGATGTAAACAACTGTGATATTTTTAACCCTAGACGTGTCAGGTTTTTACCTGCTTAGTTTCTGATTGACTAATAATTTTTAACAAAAAGTATTTTAACCACAAACCTTGATCTTGTTTGACCTTATGTTTTTATCCCTTTTTAATACGTGCTGAGATTTAACGTGGTGTGATGCAACGTGGTGACAGCCCTGAAATGGCCTTTGTTGTCGACGGGGCTATAATTTTAATCTTAATCTTAATCTTAATCCCTAGTCATCCCAATCCACAAGTCGTCGTAAGCCCCAACAGTGATCCCCCTGTGGGTCACCAGAAGCGCGAGTTTCCCTCTGTGTGTGTTGTGTTTCAGCCACACGTTCACCGAGGTGTACGAGGATGCCAGACTGCACCAGTCCTGGCAGTACTGCCAGCTGATTCTGGAGTACAGCTCCCACATCCCCGCCCCCCTCAGCATCGTCAGCATGCTCAGCAGCAGAGGCCTTCTCCACTGCAGGTGAGGGGACATCATGCAGCACGTACACACACGCACATGCGTGCACGTATACACACACATTTCAAAACATTCTGACACAGACAACATATGCCAACACACACACACACACACACACACACACACACACACACACACACACACACACACACACACACACACACACACACACACACATACAAACGCGCGCGCGCGCGCGCGCGCATGGGCATTTTACCCATAATCTTTTATTTCTAAATTTTATTTTTTCCGTTGACTTTGCGTTATATCGTATCTGTGACATTTTATGTTAGGGAAAAGATTGATTGAATGAATGATTGATCGATTCATTGATTGATTGGTTGTTGATTGAATCATCGATAGACTGATTGATTGAATGATTGATCGATTGGTTGATTGATTGATTGAATTATTGATTGGTTGATTGGTTGATTGAATGATTCATCTATTGATTGATTGAATGAATGATTGATTGAGCGATTGATTGATTGGTTGGTTGATTGATTGATTGATTGATTGATTGATTGATTGATTGATTGATTGATCGATCGATTGACTGACTGGCTGGCTGTAGGCGTCTCTGTGAGCGGTCCTGCTGCTGTTGTGTTCAACGACGTTCACGGACGAATCGGAACAATGCGAATCGAAACAACGAGCTCATGGGAAATTATGAGAACGATGTGATGATGAGAGTGAATCAGGAGGAGGATCAACAGAATGGTGAGTGTGTGTGTGTGTGTGTGTGTGTGTGTGTGTGTGTGTGTGTGTGTGTGTGTGCGTGTGCGTGCGTGTGCGTGTGTGTGTGTGTGTATATATATATATATATGTGTGTGTGTGTGTGTGTGTGTGTGTGTGTGTGTGTGTGTGTGTGTGTGTGTGTGTGTGTGAATGCGCGCCCGCAAGCTGACATACGTCTACGTGTGTACCCTAACCACCACCACCATCATCATCATAATCGTCATCACCACCAGCATCATCACCATCATCATCGTCATCATCATCATCATCATCATCATCATCATCATCATCATCATCATCATCATCACCATCATCATCATCATCATCACCACCACCACCACCATCATCATCATCATCACCAACACCATCATTATCATCATCATCATCACCATCATCATCATCTTCACCACCACCATCATCTTCATCATCATCACCATCATCATCATCATCACCATCATCATTACCATGACCATCATTATCACCACCATCATCATCACTGTCATCATCATCATCATCACCATTGTCATCATCACCATCATCATCATCATCACCCCCACCACCACCATCATCATCATCATCATCATTTTAAGGATTCCCTTGACAATTGAATACTGTTGTTGCGGTTTTCATTCATTATTTTCTTTTACTTTACCGTCATCAGATTATCACGTCATAGTACTAGTATGCGTCATCCATTCACTGCCGTCATTGTTAAGTTTAGTGTATTGTATTCACCTCGTCAAAGTCTTTTTAAAGACGAAAATTTGGTTTTATGCGCCGTGTTTATTGTTTATTTCACCTTCATGTGCTTGTGTGAGTGTAGCGTTTTGATGTTTTTTAGTTCAATTGTACCCTCCTATATCTCGTGAAATACTGTATAGAATCACTCTAAATGTTGTGTGGGGGTGTAAAAAGAAGAGTAGAAGACATTGCAGTACAAATTATGCCACGTGGGATTTTAATGTCGCCGAGCAGCAGACAGGTCTCCGAGTTAAGGGTGTACATCCCACTAATTAAGGGTGTACATCCCGGTAAAGGAGGGGGTCTAATACTAAACGTAAAAGACATCCTAGCACAAAATGTGCCACGTGGGGCTTAATTGTCGCCGAGTGGCAGACATGTCTCAGTGTTAAGAGTGTGCACCCCACCAATTAAGGGTGTGCATCCCGGAAAACGATTTGCACCCAGTCAAGGGTGTGTAGGTGCATCACCCAAAGGTCACAAGGAGGACAGGACCGAAGATGTGAAGGGGGAAGGGAGGTACAGGGCGGGGCATGTACAGGGCGTAACCGGCAAAGGACATATCTGCCGCTCGGCGATGCCCTTGTTCTACCACTTTTTTCCTTCTGATTTTCCTGAAAGTTTCAGAAGAGTTACAGCGATTGTGTGATAATTCAAAAACTTGTAATATTCAATTTTCATCTGGAGTAATTAATAATAATAAAAACAACATACATAGTGCGTTCATATTTCAAAAAGTAAATTTGAAAGACGTCTTCATGAACATCCAACAGAAACATTTAACCAGAAGGGTTCAGAATAAGGTGAGACGGTTTCATTCAGATAAGGGGGTAGACCTACTGAAAATAGAGTACAAATCGCTTCTTTCCATGTTCTGTGATCGTGGATGTAATGCCATTTTGCATTGAATAAGGAAACGTACATTATAACCTCTTGCGTCGAAACGTTAGCAAACATTGCCGTTTAGACCAGATATTTGAAACAATTTAAATGATATTTGCTTGAGAATTTATACACAGTTGTACAACCTAATTATCTAGATTTCGGCTTAGCCGTTTTGAAAATAATTGATTTTTTAATGACATAATCACCATTTTATTATTTTTAATAAATGTGTGCATATGTGGAATTTGCCACATTTGTCTTCTTCCCCATGGCAAAATCCAGAGATATGACAACCATTTACGTGCAGGCTACGCCAAAATTCAAAGTAATCAAACAATTTATTTCTTTAAGGGAAAACTGACATGTGCTATTTTTTTTTTAGTAACACTGCCAGGTGTTTCCTCATTTAATTTCTATTTTGTATGGACATATGGGCCTATCATGTTCAACATACAAAAGATTCCGTATGATTTCGAGGCTGTATTTGACTTCGGACAGGCTGAATTTGGGATACGTTTTATGGAATCGATTTATTTTTATGACCAAAAGAATTTAGTGACCCCTAATAGGATAGCTCTACCCCGTACAGACATAATGAAAACTGGACATAACAAGCCTTACAACAAACATAATACGTCCTCTAGAACTTTGTTGTTGTTGTTGCAATGATCATAACAGACCTCATAATAAGAACGTTGAAAATCACATGTGCAGATATATATCGGCGCCTGGTGACCTTTGAAACTGAGCACATGAAGAACGTCCTCAAAGCAACAGGTAAAGTTTTGTCCTTTGCCTGACCTTAGTCAGCAAAGGAGTATAAAATCGTCGCTTTTTTCTTCTTTTTTTGGTTGGTTGGTTGGTTGGTTGTAATGTTTGGGTTTTATAGGTTGTTGTTTGTTTGTTTGTTTGTCTGACTGTCCTAAGGATAGAGTGATCACTGATGTAGAGTAACACACACACACACAAACGCACGCGCGCGCACACGCACACGCACGCACACGCACGCACACGCACACACGCACGCACGCACACACGCACACGCACACGCACACACACACACACACACACACACACACACACACACATATGAATGTAAGAAAAGCTTTATCAAGCTTATTCTTTTATCGCAATAAAGATCATTTTGACTTGACACACACACACACACACACACAACACACACACACACACACACACACACGCACACACACATACACACACACACACACACACACACACACACACACTGTCAAGTTTTACGTCTAGGGAACAAGGTTTCAAAACATTGTGTCAGGCAGACCCTTCGCGCGTACCGGAACACACCAGTCCAGTTAATTTACAGTACAAAACGACTCATTTATTCCTAAATCACACATATTAAACCTCAAAAAGTAATAAAACAGGACCTAGCTAAGAGATTTTGTTAACCCATCCACCCCTCACCAAAACCAGACCAAACCCGCTGTCATGGGAAGGGGAAATTACAACATTCGATTCCAATATTCAATTACAATTTTCAATGAAGAAATAGAAGAAAAGACCACACCCTTGCTCACATCACACGCTACTGACACACACGGATAGTCACTCAACTCCTGCAGAGGTCACGATGTCCACAGTCCACAATAAGAGCGCCGGCTGCAGTAGTGAGTCCACGAGTACTCGGTTAGACCACACGACGACCAAAGGCAGGGCGCAGCGGTCTCGCTGCCCCAGACCGCCCACCAGCCGCGGGTAAGCACCCTCAGCACGTCAGTATAGATGACGACTAGACTGGTGGGACCTCCGTCGGCTCCACATCAGGTAAGGCGGCACGCACAGTAGGCCCAGTGGTGGTGGAGTAATAGGCAGCTGAAACCACAACGTAACATCCTGCAGCTGTAGTCGCCAGCTGACATGCGGCTGGTTATAAGGCCACCCGAGTTGCATCAAATAGCGATTGATGCCGCAAGGGTGCAAGGAGAAAAATAGATAGTGTGTAAACCAGTCGTTCTAATAATGAGACTACTAGAATAAATTTGGAAACAACTTTGTCGTGCCCAGGAAGCACATACTATCGACTGGTTTGTCAAAGAAGAAATATAGATAAAGATAAGAGAAAAGAACAACAACAACAAGGCAACGACTTCCCTTATAACAAAGTCCAAACTTTGCGTTCTTCACATTAAAGTAATCGTTATATAGTGCGGAACCAATGTGAATGGCCCAAATAATCACATTTCCTCGAAAGTTTGCCTCCTCGACGAAAATACTAATATTATTCATGGGCAATATTTCATAAGCATGACTAAGCACATTTGAATATTTAAATTCCAAACTCTAAACATTATAATACAAATACCTTCAAACAAGCTGTGATACTGCTAAAAAAACCGGAGGACGGACGGTCAGACGGTCGAACGCGAACCATGCTATTAATTCCTTCTAAGTCTGCTTCTTCTTTGTCTGTCCCCGCTTCTTCTTCTTCTTCCTCTTCCTCTTCTTCTTCTTCCTTCTTCTTCACTCCAATGAAGGAGCGCTGGCATTCCCAGTTGAACGGCAGATGAGTGCCTGGCGGCTACGACTGACCGTAACGGCTCTTCTTCGACTTTGCCCTACGAAGGCCAGAAATCCAATGCGCCGGTTATGATACTGCAAGCTAAGACCAAAACAGCAGAGCAGTGAGTGAGCGGTTCGAACCCTAACCCGGACCGCACGAGAAAAACTCTTAACTCGAGTCACACAATAAAATCAAGTTCCTTTCCTTTCCTCTCTTTCTTTACAAAGCAAAATACACGGTTTGACTGCTCTTCACTCTCGAATGCCCGCATATGAAACTATTAGAAAGAAAAAAACCGCTAGATCATCAGCTGGGGCAAACATAGATGAGTGGATAGGCAGTCAACCCGTGACACACACACACACACACACACACACACACCACACCACACCACACACACACACACACACACACACACACACACACACCATACAACAACAACAACAACAACAACATACAGTATTTATACGGCGCTGAATCTTGATAGAAATCAAATCAAAGCGCACACACACGTTAGCATTCAAAGCGCATTCAAACACAAACGCAATACAAAGCGAACACACACGGATAACATAAATGGAATATAGCAGAAACAGACCTAATGGCAAGAGAGAGAAGAGAAAGAGAGAGGAGCTTTAATGACGGGGGAACAGGTGGGTTTTGAGGTTAGCTTTGAAAGCAGAGAGAGTCGGTCGCTGACGGAGGGAGAGAGGAAGTTTGTTCCAGGAGGTCGGTCCTGAGACAGCAAAAGAGCGCCGACCAACAGTTGAAAGCTTATACCTAGGGATCTGGAGAGAAAGAGGGTCAGAAACTGAACGTAAAGTGCGAGCTGGCGTATAGATGGAAATATTGTCGCAGAGGTAAGATGGAGCAGCTTTATGAATAGATTTATAGCAAAGTGTGTTTAATTTATACTCAATTATGTCTGCGACAGGAAGCCAATACACACATACACACATGCACCACACCACACACACATACACCACACCACACACACCAAAACAAAACTTTGTGTGCTTTGTTTTGGCAGGGTCAGCCAGCGAGGAAGATATGGAAAGCAAGATGACCTCGACCTCGACCTTCACCTTGACCTCGGCCTCGACCTCGACCAAACTTCAGCGGCAGTTAGACACGTTGGTGTATCTTCATAAGCGCAATAAGCGGAACTGGAAAAGCTCCATGATGAAATGATGGAATTAAAGGAAACAGAAGAAGAAGAAAGGAAACAACGAACAAGGAAAACGAACGAACCAGTTTGAAACTCGAACAGCTGAAGCAAATTGCTTCTGAAACAGGTTTGGCAATAGGAATTGTTCGGAAATAATTAAGGGGAGTAATTTCATGGTGTGTGGGGGTGATCTTGCCTAATTCAATCGGTCAAACAGGGGAAGTTACTCTACCATCAGGTAGATCCCCAGCTCTCACCTCGTGTGTTTGAGTAGACATACAACGCTTACAACACCGTGCGTCATTCTAAAATTGATGTCATTTATATTTTTACGTCACATTGTGCAAGTTCTATCAGTTCATGGCCACTGGTCACCCCTCATTTTTCTAAAAAAAATGTTTTCAAGTCGCTGACTCGCATCCTGCGGTTTGAAGCTTCGACGCCATTGTTGCTATTATTATTATTATTATTATTATTATTATTAGAACATTTAGCACGCCTAATCAATGTAATGCCCTAGGCGTTTAAATATAAAAATATAATATACACAAACAACACCACATACAATAATATTTAACATATAGCATAAAGAATGGGAAATAAAAATCACACAAACACCCAAAGACGGTCAGACAAACAGACACAGAATTACACACATATACGTGCGCGAGCGAGCGCACACTCACGTACATACACACGCGGACACACACTCACACAGATAATGATATGCGCTCACCAAGCGCAGACGTTCACTCTCAGACATGCACACACCAAGTTATGAAGGAAGGGATTAGTAGTTATTTAGGAGACAGATTAGTTTTGAGATGGCGTTTGAATGTGGGCAGAGAGTATGAGTATCTGAGAGAGTGAGGCAACTGATTCCAAGTAACAGGAGCTTGATAGGAGAAAGAGCGTTGACCATAGGTTTTAGTGCGGACAGTGGGGATACAATAGAGACGATTGTCAGATGAGTAACGCAGAGCTCGAGACGGTGTGTAGAGATGTAACGGATCAGTGAGGTATTCAGGACAGGAAGACTCGATAGATTTGTAGCAGAGAGAGGCAATCTTGTAGGATATTCTTTGCTGAACAGGGAGCCAGTGGAGAGAACAGAGCAATGGAGTTATATGGTCATATTTAGAAAAGCGGAAGATGAGACGGGCAGCATGATTTTGAACTTTTTGAAGTTTGTTGATGAGATGAGAGGGGGAGCCAGACAAGAGAGCATTGCAGTAATCAAGGCGGGATAGTACAAATGTGCAGACAAGAGCTTTTGTGGTATCTTCTGAGAGGAGATGGCGGATAGAAGCAATTCGGCGGAGTTCAAGAAAGCAAGTACGACAGATATTGCTGACATGCTGTTGAAAGGACAGGGTTTGATCAAGGGTTACACCAAGGTTGCGGGCAGAAGGAGAGAGGGTGATAGACGAGTCAATTAGTTTGCTATGGTATTTGACCGAGTAATCGAGGTAAGTAACTCTAATTTTCACGAAGTGCTCTCCCCTAGGTTTTTTTTCGAAAATCGTTTATTCTGATGGCTCTTCACCAATCTCCACTACTGTGCGTCATTCATCTGGTTGGAGTGACGACGAAAAAGAAGAAGAAGAAGGATAAGACTCAACGTAAAATGGCATATGGATGGGATGATGAAGGCATTGAAAGACATGTATTTGTTTGTAACTGTTTATAAAGGGGCGGGGTGAATAGGAGGTGAGGGGTAGGTGTTCTAGGGAGGCCTAGCTATCGATTAGGTTCAGCCCAGGCAGCAGAACTCCACCCTACTCTTATCGATGTTTTACTGTCGTAGGATTTTTACGTGCATAGTAAAGCGCCCGGGTCGGACTTGCTTTAAGTTCCATCCGAAGGACTGGGCGTTCACTTCAGTTATTGGAAAGAAAGGGCGAGACTGACGGCAGAACCCGATTGAACCTGATAGTTTATTTTGCTCAAAAACTTGTTCAGTTATGATTTCTGGCTTGTGAAATGTTATTTCGCAAGCGTACCCCTTTAAAGGGGCACCCTGGTGTATGAGGTTTTGCAAGAATCACGTCGAGATCACCAAGAAAACACCCTTTACAGAGACCGCAACACACATTGCTCTGGTTTCCCAGATCAAACCGTCAAATCGGCGATTCCTCCTTGTAGGAGGTGCTGGAAGTCAAAAATTTTCAGTGAATTTGAGTTTAGACCAAATCGTTTTGCACGAAATTTTCATAATGCAAGCCTTTTTTTCTTCTTTTTTTTTAAATTTACCTAAAGGAGTTTTGCCCACAACAAAGAAGACAGCTTCAATTGTTTTGTTTTTTTTTACTGCACTACAAAACACGCTTCAGCCACAATGATTGACCTCCACCCACTCCATCCAAATTGGCTCCTCTCTCCAGCATCTCCGCCAAGAAGGAATCGCCGTTTTGACGGTTTGATTTCTAGGAAACCAGAGCAAAGTGAGTGTTCCGATCCTTGAAAATGCTGTCTTTCTTGTGATTTCGACGTGTTTCTTGCAAAAGCTCATCCGTCAGGGTGCACCTTAAACCCTTTCGCCGCCAATGTCACATGTTTGCACCACAATGGTTTAATACCCATGTCACTAAAACGCATCAAACCTGGGTCTGTTATCCAAAGAGCCTATTTTCTTAATTTGGGGAGGCAAGGATAGGCCTTACTGTATACATGTCACAGAGGAATTCCCAATGTTGCATATGATTTTTTTTTCTCCACCCAGATAAGGATGATGGGATTGTTTTGCTTAAAAATGGCTGGCGGTGAAAGGGTTAACATATGATATTGCTCAGTGACTTCCCTGCTCCACGCAGGCTACAGCTGTCCAACTGGGACGAACACTGCGATGCGTGAATGTGATGAAATGCTACTGTCTACATGAATCTGATGAAATCCTACTACATTTGTGTACTAATACTATATTCAGGTAGAGCCCAATATACCGAATTTGATACAATGATACAGAAATACCGATGGTTCATCAGATTGGTGTATGGGGGTCTGCAAAATAACACATAGTGAACACAACTAATATAAATTCCTCAGATTCATGCCTGGCAGATGTCACAGTTGGATAACCGCACCACAGAAGCTGTATGTCCTAAGGGCTTTTAGAATAAGCACTCAAGAAATGTTCTTTATAAATACATGTGTGGAGCACGGCCCTCAGAGGGAGAATCTGGGTTTGGTTTGATGTTAATTAGCCTTGGTTTAAATTGGATATGATTGATGGTTTCTTTGTCTTCAAACACGCCTACTGTCACTGTGTGCTCGTCACTATTTTATAGGTATTATTTGTTAGCTCCTCCCCACCCCAACCCCACTCCCCGTGGGGATACATGGGGGGTCTTTCGTACAATTAGTTCCCCCACCTTCTGGAAGTTCTGTGCTTGTAGCTTCCTCTAATCCATCACTCTCTTTGACTCTGCCTTTCCCTTTGGCTTACTGTCATCCGCTATCTTTCTGTCTTACCGGTCCATTCTCATGCCCTTTTTTTCTATAAAAAAAAATTCTTACAAAGATTTCTTCAGCCGAAGTCGAACATGCTGGGCCTAACTATTTCTTAGTTAGGCGCATAACGGCAGCATGACGCATCTACGCTCCTATGACAGGAAACTGTCTGAGCGAACGAAGAAGAAGAAGAAGAAGAAGACTTGTTAGCGTGCGATTTTGTTTTAAATTATAATTTCAATGCTTAATTTTCATTTATTGCATGAGATGAAAGTCTGAATGCATGACGACTGTACAGACTGACGTCATTTTATTTTATCCACTTTTTAGTGTTATTGTACCTTTAAATTATTAATTTTGTGGACGTGGGCTGCATTTTACGTATTATTACTCTTTATCTATTTTAGGTAGTATTAGATGTTGTTATTAATGTTGTGGACGTGGGCTGCATTTTACGTATTATTACTCTATTATAGGTAGTATTAGATGTTGTTTATAGATGAAGGAATAAAACTGAATTGAACCGTCCCTGATTGAACTGAATTAAATTGTTTAACGATTCCTCCGATATTTGATTTTAAAATTATACATTTATTTTATTTGAGTATTGGGTTCTTTGGTATTTTCTAGTCACAGACACTCTGTGAAATTCGGGTTGCTCCCACCAGGAGAGTGCGTCGCCGCTAGTACAGCGTCATCCATTTTGTGCATGCTATGTGAGTTTGTGTGATCCATCCCACCGGCACAACACGGCCTACTCCTACCGAATATTGGAACCGGCTTTATCGTGTGCGCAATATCATGTGCATGCGTCCGCACACGGGACCTCGGTTTTAAGTCCGAAGGCCTTTGTCCCCAACTAACGTTGGACAGACTGCCAGAGACACAGGTCGAGGAGAGAGAGAGAGAGAGAGAGAGAGAGAGAGAGAGAGAGAGAGAGAGAGAGAGAGAGAGAGAGAGACAGAGAGACACAGAGAGAGAGAGAGAGAGAGAGAGAGAGAGAGAGAGAGAGAGAGAGAGAGAGAGAGAGAGAGAGAGGACAGACAGACAGACAGAGAGAGAGAGAGAGAGAGAGAGAGAGAGAGAGAGATGAAAACAATGAACAAAAGAAAAGAATCTTCATAATCAACCACTGCTTTTTATTTTAAAGATTTTGAAAAACAAAATGTCGTATTCACTGTTCAAACATGCAGGCTTTCTTTATCATCATTCTGCAGTATACATTTATTGAGATCAACACCTTACCTCGGACTTTCATAGTATAGATAAAGACAACGATTAGAATTATGTAAACAGACATCATCAAGTTAACAGCGATCATCAAGAGACAAAAAGCGGCAATAACAACATTATTCAATTAGCAATCAACAATCAAACAAACATTCATAATTAAAGAGTAACAAAAAAATGAAGACAACTTATACCACGAAAAATATTCTGGAGTCTTAGAAACTTTTAAACTGTTTGCAAAAATTAAAATGTCACACCTGGGATTTGTCAGTCAAGAAAAAAACCCATAAAGGGTTCCTTATTGTAGGCTTGCACATTTGACACAAAATATTCAAGTAACAGAAATCAATCCAACACATAGGTAGGCCTATAAGTGAACGAACACAAAGGTCAGCAATTTAGTTTAAAATACAAAGTCACGTTTAACATTTTCCACACATTTATTTTGATATTAAAAACAAAAAACCACACGTGTATATCAGATCGACGACTGATGATTGAACATAAAAAATTATGCATTCATAACTCCAAGGTGTGTGTGTGTGTGCCACGTGCGTGCGTGCGTGCGTGCGTGCGTACGTGCGTGTCCTCCCCCAGAAAAACTCCACAACAACATCAAGAAAGGTAAATTTATTAAATTGAATTTAGCAAAGCAGGGGGAATATCAGTTACCGTAATCACGAGTGCGTCTTACTAACTCTTAGACAGTTACACGGGTAGTAACATGCAGCCTAATTTAGACGAAGCTGCCAAAACGAGTGGTTGATTCTTCTAATTGACATGTTACTACCCGTGATCAATGTTTCAGACACACCCTGACTCATGATTACGGTAGGCTACCAGGTTAGCCTTTAAGACAAGATAATAAAACAATTATAATAGCCGTAGAATACAAAGTTTTCACAAAGCTTTCGTTCCCCCATACTAATCCGTCAATTCTTTTATTTAGTCTGCTTTATAATAATTTACGTCTCTTTTTCTCTCTATTTCTCTTCTCGCCATCTCTTTCTTCTCTACTGTAGTGCGCGTCTAGGAGGGGTAGAACTTGACCGTGACCCTGCACAGGCCAGTGCCGGTCCTGTAAGTGGAGCCCACCACGCGGTTCATGGCCAGGTACACGTCACGGTTCACCCCGCCAGGGTCGCTCTGGCCGCTGAGGGCGAACAGCTTGGGGGAGTTGATGTACAGGAACTGGTGGCCGTTGTGGGCGGTGGTCAGCTGGTCAGCCACGTTCAGGGTCAGCGTGGTGTAGGGCTGCACGCCCACGAACTGGGGCTGGCTGTGCAGCAGGCCGTAGGTGCCCCCGGCGGGGTTGTCCCTGCCGTAGAACAACAGGCTGTTGCCCAGGGAGTGCACCTCAGCGTCCTGGGTCTGGCTGCCGCCGTCTCCGCCTGAACCAGGGAGAAAGAAAAGAAGGTTGGGGTCCCAGGGACTCCCTTATCTTACAGTATAGAGTGTCCTAGAGGCGGGATAGAGGGTCCCAGTCGCATTGCGAATGCTAAAAAGAATGTTTCTATTGCATCCCTTGGACCCCCTGTACATTCTTTTAGAGGGTCCATTAGAATTTTAGTACTTCATAGACCCCCAAATGGGGATCCCTGGGAGGAAAATGAAGTCACAGGAAGAGTATTCAGTAAACTGAGACTTCTTTCTCTACAACAATGAATCAAGCAACATTGTGTTTTCTCAAAGTTTTGGTTTTAGTTTACACCATGTAGGCGCCTACCACGAATTTACCTTTACCCAAAACAGTTTTGTTTGCACAGAATAAACACATCATTTTCCAAGTAAAATAAGGGGCAACAAACTTCTGTTTATATAATTATAGCTTTCTAATTGATTTATAGAACATATCTCTCTCTCTCCCTCTCTCTCTCTCCCTCTCTCTCTCTCTCTCTCTCTCTCTCTCTCTCTCTCTCTCTCTCTCTCTCTCTCTCTCTCTCTCACTCACCATATCCGTTGTTAGTCACGGAATCTCCCACGTTGAACGTCCAGCCCTGAGAGTGCTCAAAGGTCATGTTGATTTCAGCACGTCTCCTCAAAGGGTCAGAGAAGGTCAGTTTCAGCACGCCCTGCCTGTCGCACGTGCACGGCTTCTGATTGGCTGTCAGCTCGGAGTGCCACGTGACGCCAGCAGGCAGTGGAAAGGAAGTGACGCCATTCCTGAGATCCACGTCAAAGACTGTGGCCACTGGTGACACCGGGTTGGCCTGCAGTGGTAGTTCCCTTTCCAGGGGTTCTAAATACGACCCCAAAAAATATTCAAACCATTAATTCAGATGGTGGAAACGGAGACGACGACGAATAAGCGAAAGTGCCAGGGGAGATGAATTTTGACTTTCGCTTATCCAAATTTCACTTATCCGTTGCAATGCTTTAGCGACCTTTTTTATAGACTCCACTGGAAGATCGCTTTTGATTGGCACTATGCCTACTGACAAAATACAATTCATTAAATATCAATCGCATAATATGATTGGGGGTGGGGGGGGGAGACATCAGATACACTGTGTACTTTAGGAAACGAGAAACTGTGATGCAGACAGATAGGCATATATTCAGAGGTTCTGTTGTAAAGAAGACTGATACGATAGGCCCCAAGAAAGTCCAGAAATTGTGAGAATTAGATAGATAGTTGAGAGAAAAACAAGGGTGAGAATTGTTTTTAAACATACTGGGTTATTAAGGATAAAAGGAAAAGTAAAAGGAAGAAAAGGGGCAGTTGATAATTATGAACAGTGAATAAACGAAATGGAAAGTATATGATATCATTGGTACACACACGCGCGCGCGCGCGCATAACTGAAAAGGAGTAATCGTGCACTTGTTTTTGTAATTGTGCATAGTGATCAAAATTGCAAAATTTTGTCACCAACCGCACGATTCTGCCAAATAATAACCAGTATTCCCTTCTCGCTATTATCCCTTGCTCCTCACCTCTCTGTGCCAGTGACATTGTGCAGATGCTGATCAGGACTACTGCCAGACATTGCATGATGTAGATCTTCATTTTTCGTCTGTCTCTTTAACCACGTTACCGCTCAAACTGAAGTAATAATATCCTGCAAAAGAAATAACATCCAATCATTAAACAGATTTTTTTTTTAACCTCGAGATCATGTCAAATCAATTTCAGACCTGGCCAAGTAAAAACATTAGCAGGAAAATTTAACACGTACACCTACGCATACACAAGACCACACACACGCGCATGTGCACGACAGATACACATTCACGAAACCATACGAGGAATCCTACATTGACATACTTTGCCCTTGACTTAGGCACAACTGTCAACGAAATTATTAAGAAAGCTAAATAAAGTCTAACTTTCTCCTTGACATGGAGACTTGGCTTAAACCAAAATTCATCCCTACCATTATTTTCTACCATGTCCATCAACCCAAACAAAGTCCTGGTATTTTGACATTGACGGTTAGGGTTTATATTGTTTTATAGGCCTATAAAACCACTCGTATGATTATTCAGTTCATGAGTTTACCGTCCATAAGGGTCTTTGACCAATTGGACGATAATCTCACCTTATCTCTAGTTCATGAGATTATAACGATATAAAACAAAGGCTATTTTCAAACAAACACTCCGATCATGTTTTGCTTTGTTTGTTTTGGTTTTTTTTCTCACAATCGTAACGAGCGAAGTAAATGTGAAAAGTGTTATTTGAAGTTAGACTGTATTGCAACCATAAAGCCCAGTGTTAGGCTACACACCACAAACGACGTGCTTTGCTCACAACTGTAGGCCTTACTCTACAACAACAAATCTAAGAAAATTTAAGGGTGGACCTAAACATGAAGAGTATGCCTATCCATACCTAACAAAAATGTTTAAAGCGAAACAAAAAGAAGGTAAAAGACAGAGCATCGAACAAGAAAGAAGGACAAAGGTAAGGGGCATAACAGGCTCTCAAACAATAGGCTTACAACTTCTTCTTCTTCCAGTTAATCAGCCAACTTCATCAGGTTGAAGATATTGCTGATATAAGCTCACGGTCAGTTGAAAGTTCTGAGAACTCAGAAGATTATTTCAGTGTCAAGCAATTACAGCAGATACACATATCTGTTATTGTTTTAAAAATCGGGACTTTCCTGGTGTTGCGCTGCCTCCGGGCATTGCCTCTAGGATCGTTCCCACCATCTTTATTATCTACTAATGTCCCATATGTGTCTGGTCCAGACCGGAGGACGTTAAACAGATTTTCATTCACAGCAGATACGTGCAATAAATGTTGGCAAAAAATTACATTGATATAGTCGTAAATTCATTACCCGGCCAGAGGCCGAGGTATTGCGATCGGTTTGTGTGTGTGTGTGTGTCTGTGTGTGTGTCTGTGTATCGATTATCTTAAAAACTACTGTTTGGATTTTGATTAAAATTGGCAGAGGGGTAGACAGCTTGAAAAGGAAGCTTCCTTTCGTTAATCAACACCGTGCTGACCTTGACCTTGAAGCTTGACCTTGAAAACCGAAAATCTTTAAGGGGCCATAACTCCCACACCGTTGGTGTTAGAGTCTTCAAATGTGGCATGTAGGTACTTTGGCTTATGCCCGTTCTGATGGTGGCATACCGATCAAGGTCAATGTCACGGTCCGGGAGATCGGTAGGCCTTGAAAGTGGTAGGGGTCTACAAATTGGGTTTTAAGCCATATTTTCCACATTTGTACTTAACAAAAGCGCTTCAGATTGTGTGTGGTACTGTATACCCTAGAGTAGAAAACATCCGAGCATATATTATCGCCATGATGATCTTGACCTTGAAGTGTGACCTTGAAAACCGAAATTTCCTTCTTTGCGCAATATATTTATTGTCCAAGCTGTATCTCGTGAACTAGAAGACATAAGCTCTTCAAATGTTGTGTCAGGATGTGACACTAACAGTATAAAACATTTGTATATAAATTATCCCCCGGAACTACAATGTTGCCGAGCGGCAGACATGTTTCCGGGTGAACTAGAAGACATAAGCTCTTCAAATGTTGTGTCAGAATGTGACACTAAAAGAATAAAACATTCGTATATAAATTATCCCCCGGAACTACAATGTTGCCCAGCGGCAGACATGTTTCCGGCCTACTAATTTTGAATCGTGTCGTAGACTATGAAGAGAGAGAGAGAGAGAGAGAGAGAGAGAGAGAGAGAGAGAGAGAGGAGGGGAGAGAGAGAGAGAGAGAGAGAGAGATTGTTTATTGGGGGGGGGGGGGGGGGACATAACTCTGGCCGGGTTTGCATTGTCACAAGGCCCTTGCTGCTGCTCGGCTATGCACTTACAATGCGTTGCTGCCGCTCGGCGATGCCCTTGTCAACATTGCACACACGCACACACACAACACACACGCGCACGCACGCACACGCACGCACACGCACACACGCGCACACGCGCACACGCACACACACACACACACACACACTATCCTGCCGTTTTTCATATTCGTATCTACAATGATATCAATGTTAAGCTTTTATCAAAAGAAAGCTCAAATCCATTTGGAACAAGAAAGAATATAATGTTAAAAGTCATCTAATAGAAGATAGCTTAACAAATCTTAAACTCAGTGAAAGACACAAAAACGTGAAATCACGACCTTACCTGAATTAATCAAGAAACAAGGGTCGGTCCTGAGTGTTGCTTACTGTAGAGTCAGCTATCAGCGAAACGATGACCGGGTGATGGTGACTGCTTCTAGAGGCAGGTGGTTTTTATAGTCCGACTTTCAGGATACAGCCTATTGATTCCTTATTACTGTCACACCTTAGCTCAAACATCCTCTTCCAGCCCCCCTCCAGGTATTGACCGTCGAGGGTCGGTGCATTAACAACCCGGACATCCAGTAGCTGCTAAGGCGAATCGGTTAGCGTTGTAGTAGGCTACGGGTCAACCCACTGACCGTCACCAGCGTCCGCCTGCATTGTTGGTCAGTCCAATCCCATTGGTTCACAGTCATTTGTTTGATTAAGTGTCACCAAAAAGCCTAAATGTTACAAAGAGTGATATTAACTCCGCAGCCTACAAGCCTTGCAAAGAATGAAGCCAACTTTCTCACCTCACTTCCCACCTCGAAGGTGGAAGATGGGAAGTGTTAGTGTTGTTGTAGGCAGTGAGTGAGTTCACAATGATCCCCAGCTGTAGTGTAGGTGAAAGGGTGGGAGTAAAATTCTAAAGAAAGGCGCTATATAAATACTATGTTATCTTTTTTTTCTTTTTTTTTAAACGGCTTCAGTCAGCTGCGGAGTGCGTGCTCTTTGTATATTCAGGCTTTTTGGTGTCATCCTTCAACACTCCTCCAGCCACCCCCTACTTATCCTTCCGTATAGCGACGACTATTCTGTTGCTGTAGAACTTTAGGAGGATCTTTCATAACGCTTTCATCCCCTATCTTGCCCACGTTAGGTTTCGCACCTTTGATTGAGTACGGACTACTCTCTGGATCAGGATCTGTGATTGGTGCAACTTCGCGGACCAATCACGTTCGTTTATAGGTAAAGGCCTACCTCTAGCGAACATAACATTACTAAAGACTACTCAAGCAGAAAGAAGGTCTCCGCATTATCTGGATACTAGGGATCGATGCTACGTGAAAGTTAATGCTCAAAACACAAATCATGTAAAGGAAGACGAGAAGGGGTTGCAGAGACAGACAGACAGACAGAGACTAAAGACAAACACAGATGGATGGAGACATTCACACACACGTAGGCTACGTGAGCGCATGTGCACGCAGAGAGAGACATAGACAGACAGACTGACTGACAGAGACAGAGACAGTGTCAAACAGACATAATAATAATAATAATAATAATAATAATAATAATAATAATAATTTGTATTTCATATAGCACTAAAATCCATACAGTAGTATGCTCGATGCGCTTGGCAAAGGCAACATTAAAATCAACATTAAAAAATGCATTAAAATCAACCAGTCATACTACCAACATACCAGTGCAAAGAAATAAAG